>CM019824.1:9998979-10598979 GCA_009763385.1 Coix lacryma-jobi var. lacryma-jobi
GAAAACCATTCCTAGCACGCCTACGGAAGAGCGATCACCACGTAGAGGAAATGTGGTCCGCTAAGGGAGGAGCGTCCATCGCGATACTCAAAACGCGGTGGGGAAAAATGCTCAACTACAAAACCACCGCCACGGGTCCATAGCCCACAACTGCGGGCTCCCCCCGGGCATGACCTCCTCGAGGCCTAGGCCTAGGAACTTGAGGTTTCGGACCTCTAGGCCTAGCAGCACACCTCTGAACGTTCGGCACATCTACATCATGGAAAGGATGGTACATGTCTGTGTTGTTCATCTCCTTTGCACGGCGCGCCTCTCTCTTGCGCCGAAAGCAGAACTCACTCAAGTGACCATCTCTACCATAGTGCTCACAGTGGTACCTCACCGCTCTCATGGGGGGTTGTTGGTACTCATGGTAGTTGGTGTGAATCACTTTGCCCTTCTGTGGCATAAGCTCCTCTTGGATGGGGGGCATGGTGTCAAGCTTGCTCTTGAGGTGGTTTGGTTTGGGAGCCCATGATTATTTCTTGGGTGGAGCTCTCGGAGGCTCAACAAAGATCCCATCCTTGGTGTTAGGCTTGAGAGGCTCTTTGGGTGGAATCTTGGTAAGCTTGGGAGTAGTGGTGAGTTGGGCTTCTCACATGGGTTAAGACCACTCGACTCTCCAATCTTGCCGAAGGACGAAACATCAACACTCGGAGCAAAACCAACACCTGGACCTCCAGCAGCTCGCTTGAATTGGGAGATCATCATCCCGAGCTGTGGCTCACCGCTAGACACCCATGACAAGATGGGTCCGAAGGTATGTGTTTTCCTCCTCGGTTTGCATCTTGTCATGCTTCACTTAGCGACCTCTCCATCTCCAAACCCTCGCAAAGAACACACCAGCCACACATGTGCTACCTGAGTTGGGCCTCTTCAAGAGACACAATCTTGGCATTCTTCTCTGCCAACTCAGATTGCAAGCCCGCACAGGACTTGCACGCACCCAACAGCGAGGATCTAGCCTTCAGCTCATCCACCTCTCCTACCAACACAGCATACTTGCTTCTCAATGTGAGAAGATCAGTCATGTGTGTGGAGCACATCTCACACTCCTCCTCGGTAGCAACTACGGTGGACTTGACAGACTCAAGTTCTTTCACCGTATCCTCCCACTTCTGCCTAAACTCCTTGCGCTCTCTAGCGGCATGCCTAAGCAACTTATCCTGACTAAGGAGCGCGGCAGTAAGTTTCTCGACCTCAGCAGAAAGCTCGTCGAGGGTCTGAGATACCTGGGAGGTGTCGTCGTCGTCGTCGTTCCAAGGAGTGTCCACCAGCTCGCCATCGACCTCCTTGCCGAGGGCCATGGTGCAGAAGCCCTCGTCGTTGGCGAAGAAGCAGAGGTCGTTCAGCTTGTCCTCGATCCTCTTCTTCTTCTCGGACTCGTCGTCGCTTGAGGCAGCAGAGTTGTCATCCGAGTCGTCGACGTCGCTGAGTGTGGCGAAGAATGCATGCTGCTCAGCCTGGGCCTTCTCCAAGTACTTCGTCTTGATGTACTCCTTTTCGAAGCCGCCCTTCCGCTTGTGCTTCGCGGGGACGTACTTCTTCTTGCGCTGCCGAGTCGTACTTGTGCCCATGATCCGCCTTGCCGAAGGTTTGCTTGTTCTTCTTCGGGCAATTGGCGATGAAGTGGTTGGGGTCCCCGCACTCGAAACATCCAGAGCATTCTCCTCTGTGGCGACGGTTCATGCGGTTGTTGTGGAACCGCGAGAACCGGTTGGCAAGCAAAGCCAGCTCGTCATCCCTCAACGACTCAAGTTGCTCTTCTATTATAGAAAAGAGTGAAGAGAGTGCAAATCCTCCAGAGGGGTTAGCAGAAGAGCCAGAAACCAAAGCCATAGTCGGGCTAGAAGGATTTTCATAAGAAGCCCTCGAGATGGCATCAATCTCACTAGACTTGAGCTTACTAAAGAGCTCGTCGCATGTGAGGGTCTCATAGTTAGACGATTCGATGATCGCCTGGACCTTTGAGTCCCACACCGACCAATCGAGAGAATGCAAAAGCTTCAAAGCTCTCTAATGATCGTCGAAAGGAAACAGCTCCTTGTTCGCTCTCATCTTGTTGACAATAACCTGAAAGCGAGCGAATAAACTCTCTATGCTCTCGCCAGGCATATGTCTAAAGTTCTCATACTCCCGCTTGTGTGACTCGTAGAGACAGGATTTGACTTGAGTGCTTCCCTCATGGAAATGCATGAGGGTCGCCCAAATCTCACGAGCCGTGGGGAGATGAGAAACGCGATCAAACTCGGACATGATCAAATAGGAGAAAAGAGCATTACGCGCTCGGCTATTAGCATCGTGCTCATCGATCTGAAGCTGAGAGACACGAACAGCCAAGACCACGTAATCTTCCTTGTTGCAAATATCCCAAACAGAAGAGCCCATGCACTAGAGAGAGGTCGACATACGTATCTTCCAATACGCATAGTTCGTCCCATCGAAAAATGGTGGTTTGCCCACGCCGCGATCCATGTCGCCTTCTGTGGATCTGGAACCGGCTAAGGTGAAAGATCCTTAACCTGCTCCGATACCAATTGAAGGACTGAAATTGCTAACAGAAAGCGACCAGAGGGGGGTGAATGGGAGATTTAAATTTCTTTTCAGAAACTTTAAGCCACTGTCCCGAAAATCAACCCCAAGAGCACAAACCGATGTGCGTGATGTCCACGACCCAAGAGTATGGGTGGATGTTCCCTAGGACAACAGCGGGAAACCACAAAAATTCCCTCGCCCAAGTTCACGCAGGTCAACTAGTGACAGGATGAACTTTGGGTACCTCAACCTCCCCCGAGCAACGCGAGGCGGATTCAGGCTATTTGAAAGCGAGAAGCCTAATTTCTGAAGAGCACGAAGTTAGGAATTCAACGCAACAAGCGGATCTCAAATCGAAAGTTGGACGAACAAACTGTGGACGAAAATGTAGAGACACAAACACTGACCGATTTGCCAGTGTCCGGTCAAGACCCCCTAGACGCGTCCCGTCCGACAAAACTCGGTTTGGGAGCTTACTGTTTCTGACCAGACTCTTCATAGAGGTGCGTCCGGTCAGTTGTCCAGTGTCCGGTCAGAGAGAGACAATGCGATGAACAGTAGAACGAGTGAGTCCGGTAACCGGTCAAGTGATGCGTCCGATCAAGATCGTGTGAAGCACAGTGTAGGTAATCAACGACCGGACTCACGTCCTGCGTCCGGTCACCCCGTCGAGTGAGTCCGGTCACCCCAAAATCTGTTGTTCGTCCCTGATTTAACTCAACTCTCCAAAAGGAATCCTCTAGGATCAACTTAGAGAGATGAGTCACAAGGAGGATAGTGAGCTATCTATAGAGATCATGGCTCGAACCTATCTCCAAATCGAGGAATCGAGATTCGGGGGAGGGGAGAAAAAACTTGACCCGAAACGAAAATCGACCGATCCTAGCTCATGAGGTAGAGGAGAATTCCTTCGGTGGAAAAGTGCCAGCACGATCTAGAACATCTTGGTTCAAAACGATTTGCAAAGATCCACCGAGTAAGAGATCGTCAACGGGAAAAACGTGGAGAAAAGCAATCCGCAAGAACAAGAACAAAACGTGAATCACAATCACGATTTGCAACCGTGGGCTGCCACACGCTACAACAGTGAGATTACGGTCTCACTTCCTCAAAATCTCATGGACACGAGTAGGTTTCTCTTCTATTGGATCTCATTCGCTACAACATCAGGGAGTAGGAGAGCAGGAAACCTAGAAGGCAAAATAGCAAATGACTGAGATAGACTGGGAGGAGGTGTCTCCCTCTACCTATCCTAACTCTAATTCCTACTCTAACCCCTCACAATTACAAGAGCGAACCAGCTAAACCCTAGGGTTATCTGGACCCACTCGCGGTAGTGGTGATCCGACTTCCACCCCACACAACTGTCGGTTGCCTCGACCAACCTCACCGATTTTGCCGCCACTTGCCGCCACCGCTCTGCTTGTCCTTTTCCGACGTCGCACCCCCAGTTTTTGGTGCCCAAACTGGAAACCAGCCTGTAACGTAACGGCTCTAATCCCATGGCCCACTGATCACCGTCACCACTGACAGTCGATCCGTACAGCCAAGAGTTAGGACCGGTTCCGCTACTGGGCTACATCAGTGCCCGTTGTCCGCAGGATCATCTCACAATTCAGTTACAATCTCTTTAACATTTTGACAAGTAACATCGGAGTAAATAGCGGAAGACTTAGATAACAATAGTTTTACAAACCAGGGTTCCACATAAAATTAAAGTGAAGTTATTACAGACCATAGTTCAAATAGATAGAGTCGGCAAGTAGCATATGACAACAACTTAAGTAAAGATACATCCCCCAGCCCGAGGGTGAATAATCACTCATCGGCCTCATCGGCCTCCTCCTGAACAACGGTCACACAGCAGGGTCCAAGGCATACTGAGGAATCTGCCATACCTGCAACATGGGTAATAAAACCCTGAGTACAAAGGTACTCAACAAGACTTACCCGACTAAAGAAAAAGGAAGACTCAGGAATGAAGGCTTAGGGTAGTCAAGGTAAGGCTTAAGCAAGATCAAGTATTTTGCAGAAAAGCATTTTTTTGTAATCTTATTTTATTTTGAAAGTTCAGAATTTCTCAATTCTTCATCATTCATGATTCATTTTACATTTCAAATATTCCTAGTTGAGAACCACTCTCCGTTGACAGTCAGTGGACCAAGTCTCCATAACCGAGGAGCAACGTTAATCCGGATAAATAATACTCAGCTGAGGATCCCTATTCACACTGCATATGTAGCACCCAAGCTTGCATATGCCAACTCGTCTACCACGATTCCTCCAAGATTGGGCCCGGTCCTACGCCACCCGGAAGTACAGTACACCACTCCAATCCGGGACTCTAACCCACGTGGGTACATGCTACTTCCGCCATCTCTCCACTCCCAGTGCGCGGTTGTCGGTCCAATAATGGATTTCTCGGAGCCAGAGCTTTCCGTAGTATGTGAATAGTTACAAGTCTTGACCAGCAGGCCCCCATACGGATGGTCCCTACATTTTTCCGCCAGCGACAAGCACCTCGGGCCTCTAACCCAAGAGTACAGGTCCTGTCGGTTTTTCAACCCTGTCCCGGTCGGTGTCAACTGTTGAGTCCCGGACTACAACATGACGGCACCGTACGCAAGGACAACCTCTCCTTCCCATTGACTAAGTACGGATCAGATACTTAGCCAATAGTGGGAGTAAACCAAAATCCCATAAAGATTCTTAAGTGATCACACTTTTGAAATTGGCCTTTTTATTGCAAATCTATTTAATAGCATTGCTAAGCATTTTTCAAATACTTTTTGAAAGCAGGTATCGGGTGTATCAGTGGTCAAGGTGGATAGTGCATCAATTAGGATAGCACACAACTCCTATAAACCTAATGCAATAATTTAACTCAAAAGCATTTAAGGAAACATTTTATAAATTCAAGGAAAGGGTTTAAATGCACCGGGGCTTGCCTTGGATGGCAAAAAGAGCAGACTCGGGGTTGGTGTGTAGGTGCCGGAGCTCGGGGTCGCCTCGGGACAGATCCTTCGGTGGCTACCTCGACTTCAGGTCCTTCTTCGTCAACTATACGGATGCAATGATGAATGCTCATGAGAATGATGATATGGACTAAGGTGCAAGACAATTCACTGATTTTAGATTACTTTTAAACAAAGCATGATTGAATTCTAGGTTGAGCATAAAGGTAATCATTTCTTCCTTAAGCAATATTGATTAACTAGCCCTTAATATAATTATCCTAAGCACCAACCAAACCTAGCATCACAAACATCATAGACCAAAGGGTAGGGGTCTATGAACATCAATCAATCCAAAGATCACATCATCAACACTTATTACCAACCCTAATCCATCTTTCTATTTTCTTAATTTATTTAAAAGGTCATTTTATGAAGTTGCTCCAAAAATTACCAAATTAATCACATAAGTTCATTATGGTGTAGATAGATGGAAAAACAAATTTCATAATTTTTGGAGGTCATTAAGGTGCTCAAATAAAATCAGACATTAATTAGCAAAAGGCACTATTTAACAATTAAAATAAAAGCTCAAAAATCAACTTGTTCCAAAAGACTTCAAAATTTTACCAGAGACTAAACATGGCATAAGAAGCTCACAAAATTTTGTCTCATGATTTTTGGAGTTATAATCACTCTCCAAAAATACCAAAACCTTCATTTTTCAATTAAAAGGGGATTTTACATTTTCAAATTTTTGCACAAAACTCAAGTTTCATATTTTTATAAAATACTCCAGAGCATAAAGAGTCTACCACAAAAATTTCAGAATTTTTGGATGCACACAGAAAATCATACAAAAAAGAGAAAACAGAACACTATTCACATCTCTCAGAAAAAGAAAGAGCACTGTGCTCGTTCTAGGCCGGGCTCGGCGAGTCGCGGGCTCGGTCGAAGCGGAGGGTCATGCGCTTGCCGAGGCTTGGCTCGGCGAAGCGGAGGGTCATGCGCTTGCCGAGGCTTGGGCTCGGGCGAGCGGAGAAACAGGCCTCTGCCGAGGCGTGACTTGGGGGCTCGGGCGAAACGGAGTTGAAGCAGAGGCCGAAGGCTCGGATGCTTACCACGTGTCGGAGGCAGGGCTCGAGGGTGAGGCTCGACTCTCGAGGGTGAGGCTCGACTCGAGGGTGAGGCTCGCGAGGCTCGACACGCTCGGGAGGAGAAGATGACCGCGGCGGCGCTCCGGCGGTCCGGCGGTCCTGAGCAACAACAGCGACCGCAAGGGCCGGGTTAGAGTCGCACGGGGTCAAGGAACACAACACGGGGTCGGGGAGAAGGTATCTGTGGCCGGACGGCGAATTCCACGAACCCGAGCTCGCCGGGTTTCGGCCGGGGATGGGGACGGCGAGCTTACGCCGGGCAAACGGGGCGGGGAAGGTGAAATTGAAGGTGGGAAAGCTTCACGAGCTCAAGGCGGAGCTTCTGAGCTAGGAGGTGGAGCGGCGGAGTGTCTGGAGAGAGTGCTGGCCACGGTGGCGGAGGTGGATGCGGAGGTCGAAGCTCCGGCGGCTTATATAGCCGCGGCTATGGGACGGTAGAGAGCTCGGGTCACGGGTTAAGGTTTGCGGGGGCGTGCGCACTCGATTGCGCTCTGGCGGATAAGCTGGCGCGCAGCCGGGGCTCGGGCGCAATGCTCGGCCGGCGATGGCCACGCGGCGGCGGCGGCTGGGCACTGTAGGGGCCGAGAGCGATGGTCAGCGCTCGCGTGCGGGCGCGGAGGGAACAGGGGAACAGCGGCGGCAGGTTGGTGGCGCGTGGGGAGCAGCCGCCTGCGCTGCAGCCGCAGCGCCGGCGCCATGGCCGGGCCCCCCTGGCCTCTGGCTACGGGAAGAAGAACAGTGCTAGGGTCTAGGGTTTGACTTTTGGCTGGTTTCTGAATTTTGCAAAAATCTCCCAAAATTTGAACTGTGCGACAAAAACTCAAAACACCAAAGTTGTTCAGAAAATGAGATCTACAACTTTGTCAATATGAACATTTTCAAATTCCAAATAGTTTTTGAACTACATTCAAAAACAGAAAAGGGGACACTTTTCAAATTTGATTCAAATCAAAATACTTTGGATTTCAAACTGAAACTTGAAAATCTTCCAATATGAAAGTTGTTCCATTTGACAAAACCTATAACTTTGCTAATATACACTTTTCTGAAACTCAATAGTTTTTGAATAACTTTTTAAAACCGAAAAGGGGACAAAAACTGGAATTTGAATGAATTTGAAATTACTGCAAATTTTATAGAAACATGGAAATCTGTAAATACCAAAGTTGTTCCTCTAGGTCAGATTCACAACTTTGCTTTTTGAACCAACTCAAAATTTTGAATTTTGAAAAAGTTATCAAAAAGGGAATAAATCCAGGATTTGGGATTTTAGGGTTTTGCAAAAGGAAACTCAATTCAAATCTGATTTTTGAACTTTGATCAAAGCAACAAACATCAGGGCACTAACTTGAACAAAATTACATAGAACTAGGCACAGAGGTGAAATTACCATTTTGCCCCTATAGGAAGAAGTGCAGAAGAAGGGCTAATAAGGGTTTTGCAATAGAGGACATCACATAAAATGATACATTAAGCAAATGCATAATGAAATCATGATCAAGATGATTAATGATGCTAATGATGATATGTCAAGTTAATTACATGCTTAAACACCAGAGGTGTTACAGCCTCCCCCCCTTAAAGAAATCTCGCCCGAGATTCTGCGTCTTAAGAAAGGACAAAGAAAGAAGAATAAAGGCAAAATTACATAGACAGAGGATCGAGAAAGTCGGGGTAGTAGTTCTTTGCCAAGAAGTCTTCAGATCCCAAGTAGCTTCTCTTCAGAGTGCTGGTTCCACTGGATTTTGTACCACCTTGTGGGTAGTTCTTCGAGTAACTCGATCTTTGTGATCCAACACGCGAACTGGATATTCCGAGTAGGATAGATCAGGCTCTAGCTCGACACCTTCAACTTCCACGACATGTTTGGTACTCGGAGGCACTTCTTGAGTTGGGAGACATGGAAAACATTGTGGACAGCAGAGAGATGATCGGGCAACTTCAGCTTGTAAGCTACCTTGCCACAACATTCCAATCTCAAACGGACCAATGTAGCGGGGTGCTAACTTTCCCTTACTCCAAAACGAGTGACTCCTTTGGTTGGTGAGACCTGAGATATACGTAATCTCCAACTTGAAACTTCAGAGGTCGACGTCTCTTGTCAGCATAACTCTTTTGTCGGGATTGGGCAATCTTCATGTTCTCTTGTATCTGCTTGACTTTCTCTTCCATATCTTTGACCAGGTCAACTCCAAAGAATTCTCTTTCTCCGGGCTCAGACCAACTGAGGGGTGTACGACAACGACGACCGTACAGTGCTTCAAAGGGTGCCATTTTGATGCTTTCTTGATAACTGTTATTATATGAGAACTCTGCCAAGGGCAAACAGTCATCCCAAGTATCTGCGAAGGTGAGCACACATGCTCTCAACATATCCTCTAACACTTGGTTGACTCGCTCAGTTGTCCATCTGTTTGCGGATGATATGCTGTACTATGCAAGAGCTTGGTTCCAAGTGAGGTATGGAACGCTTTCCAGAACTTTGCGACAAACTGAGTACCACGATCAGAGATAATGGTCTTGGGTATACCATGAAGCTTCACTATGTTGTTCTTGTACAAGGCGGCATACGTGGGGACGGCATAGCTGGTCTTGACTGGCAGAAAGTGAGCTTGTTTGGTGAGTCGGTCCACGATTACCCAAATGGAATCAAAACCTTTCGAGTCTTGGGTAGTCCATTGATAAAATCCATGCTGATATCTTCCCACTTCCAGGCAGGTACAGATAAAGGCTGCAATTCTCCTCCAGGCTTCATGTGCACGGCTTTGACTTTCTGACAAGTATCACAGCGAGCGACATAGCGAGCGATTTCAATCTTCATCTTTGTCCACCAGAATCTCTGCCTTAGATCCTGGTACATCTTGTTGCTGCCGGGGTGGATGGAAAACCTAGACAGGTGTGCCTCATCAAGGATCAACTGTCTCAACTCAGGCACCTTGGGAACTACTAGACGGTTCTTGAACCAAACAACTCCTACATCATCGATCCTGAAACAATCAGCCTTACCGGTCTGGACCTTTTCGATGATGTGCTTGATTCCAGGGTTATCTTTCTGTGCAGCGATGACTTGTTCCTTGACCGATGTTTCTATCCTGACATTGTTCAGGCTTCCTTGCGGAACTATCTCAATACCCATCCTTTCAAGAGCATGGCACAAGGAAAGATCATAGGGCTTCGTCGTCAGACAGTTGCAGTATGACTTGCGACTGAGGGCATCGGCAACTACATTTGCCTTACCAGGATGGTAATGCACTTCGATATCATAGTCCTTGATTAACTCAAGCCATCTTCGCTGCCTCATGTTCAGCTCTTCTTTGGGGTGAAGATATACTTCAGGCTCTTGTGATCGGTGTACACATTGCAGGTACTGCCCAACAGATAATGACGCCATATCTTCAAAGCATGCACCACTGCTGCTAACTCAAGGTCATGGGTTGGATAATTCTCCTCATGTCGCCTAAGCTGCCGTGAGGCATAAGCGATCACTCGACCTTCTTGCATCAAAACACAGCCTAACCCAGTACCAGATGCATCACAGTATACATCAAAGGGTTTCTCGATGTCTGGTTGAGCTAGGACTGGTGATGTAGTTAGTAGTTTCTTCAAGGCTTGAAAAGCTTGCTCACAGGCTGTTGACCAAACAAAATCCACGGAATTCTTCAACAACTCTGTGATAGGCTTGGCAACTCTGGAGAAGTCTGGGATGAAACGACGATAGTATCCAGCCATTCCCATGAAGCTGCGAACTTCGCGGACAGTGGTAGGTGGCTTCCAATCCAAGATATCTGCCACTTTTTCAGGGTCAACTGACACACCTTCAGCGGACAGGACATGACCAAGGAATTGAATTCGATCTAGCCAGAATTCACATTTACTGAACTTGGCATACAGCTGGTGATCTCTGAGACGAGAGAGAACGACACGAAGATGCTTGGCATGATCTTCAGGAGTTCTTGAATAAACAAGGATGTCGTCAATGAACACGACTACAAATTTATCGAGCTGGCATGAACACAGAGTTCATGAGATACATGAAATGAGCGGGGGCATTGGTCAAGCCAAAAGACATGACCAAGTACTCATATAGGCCGTATCTGGTGGTGAAAGCTGTTTTGGGAATATCTTCGGGACGAATTTTTATTTGGTGATAGCCAGATCTGAGGTCGATCTTGGAAAACACTCTGGCTCCAGATAACTGGTCAAACAGAAGATCAATGCGAGGCAAGGGATATTTATTTTTGATGGTGACCTCGTTGAGCGGGCGATAGTCAACGCACAGACGAAGGCTTTTGTCCTTCTTCTTCACAAAGATAGCAGGACAGCCCCAAGGAGATGAACTTGGGCGAATGAGACCCTTATCCAATAGCTCTTGCAATTGGATCTTCAGCTCTGCCAACTCTCTGGGAGGCATTCGATAAGCTCTACGGGATATAGGAGCAGTCCCGGGCTTTAGCTCTAGCAAACTCAACATCACGGTCAGGAGGCAGACCAGGTAAATCTTCAGGAAAGACATCAGGGAACTCGCAGACCACGGGGATCTCGGATCCCTTGATCATAGGTAGCATTTAGCTGTGTGGTAGCTGGTTTTGAAGGCATAGGAAGTTGGAGAAGGAGTTTGGAGGTACTGTTAGGAATATCCACTCTCACAACTCTATTCAAGATGTCTATCATGGCTTTATACTGACACATCCAATTCATGCCTAAGATGACATCTATCTCTTGATCGCGCAGTACTATCATGGTGGTAGGAAAGACATGTTTCCCCAACATTACTGGTATACTGCGGACCACTTCCTTAGTATTTATCCGCCCTCCAGGCGAAAGTATGCAGAAACTTTCTTTTAACTCCCCCATGGGCAACTCATGCTTGATGACAAAAGTGCGACTGATGAAGGAATGCGATGCACCAGAATCAAACAAGACGACTGCAGGATGATTGGCAACAGGAAACCTACCGAGCATGACGGGCTCTCCGTCTGGGATGTTACTGACGGTGGTGAAGTAGACTTGCCCGTGCTTCCTGACAAGCTTGCCCTTCTGGACGTGCTGCTGCGGTGCACGGTGCTGCTGCTGTGATCCTCCAGGGCCTTTCTGTGCATGCTGGGCATTCTTCTTGGGTTTGGGCACGCGCGAGACCAGTGACCAACTTGGCCACAGTTGTAGCATGGATGGTTGTAAGCTGTTTGTGGGGTGGTGACACGAACACCAGGGGCGTTCGGCTGAGTGGCACTTTGCTGGTTGGCATTGTGGGTGGTGGCCGCGGTACGAACGACCACTTGCTGATGGGGGTATGGGGCACGGTTTTGGTGGTGGCTGGGGTGGTAGATGATTCTTGGGCGCTTATGGTTGCTGGAGAAACTGCTAGACCCAGCCTTCTTCTTCTTCTTCTCTTCCTGATACTGGCGGGCTTTCCTCGAAAGCAACAGCACGGTCAACGACATCATGGTAGGATCCGTTTAGGTTGTTGGACAGACCTCTGCGAATCTTAGGGTGCAGACCCCTGAGAAAACAATCTCTCTTTTTCCTCTGTGTTGACATAGTCGGAGGCATACTGGCTGAGGTGGTTGAATTGTCCCACGTACTGCATGACGGTGGAATCTTTCTGTTGCAGGGCCAAGAACTGATCCAACTTCATTCTCATCAATCCCGAAGGGATGTGATGTGCTCTGAAAGCGGTGCGGAACTCTTCCCAGGTCAGCTGGTGACCTCCGGCTGGGCCGCCAACAGGTTGGCGTACCAGGCACTTGCAGGACCACGGAGCTGCTGAGAAGCGAACCGAGGCTTCTGGATCTCCGTGCAGTGCAGTAGACTGAACTTCTGTTCCATGGTGCGTAACCAGTCGTCAGCCTCGAGAGGTTCATCGGCCTTTGTGAAGACCGGTGGGCGTGTTTCAGTGAAGTCCACATAGGTTGTCTCTTGGTTGTTGCGGCGACCACGGTTGCCGTTGTTCTGCTGCCCTTGATTCTGAGCCATCAGATTGGCAGCGGCGGCCAAGGCTGCAATGGCATCTGCCAGGGTAGCTGGTACAGGTGGAGGGTTTGGGATGTTGGCATCATCAGAACCTCCGGCTCCGGTACGGGTGTTCACAGGCATCTGTATAAGCAACTCGGAACTCAGCATAAAGGACAAAGGTTCTGAAACAACTTGATTGACAACTTCACTGATACAAAGATAGCTGGCTTGATAAAGATGACAACAGACTGATAAGGGAAAAGGTACGAAAGAAAGATACATGCCAGACTTGGCAACAGACAGACTAACGCTCCCAAACCTAGACTAAGGTTTTAGGTAAGCAGATGGTACAGACACAAGGAGTCTAGTCATCATCGATGAAGATCAACTCTTCGTCATCATCATCATCCTCGATGATAAGCTCAGGCTCTTCCTCCTCATCTTCATCTTCAACGTGGACATCTTCAGCAGGTTCCACTTCCTCATTCTGATCGGGCTCGTGTTCCACTTCAGGTTCCTCCACGACTCCGTCTTCGGGGTCTTCCATAACCGGTACGTACAAGGGATGGAGTTGATCATGCAGTTGATGCACTTCCTCGTGAAGCATATCATTGTACTGCTCGATCTGGGCGGTGTATTGCTGCAGTCCATGGAGCTGGGCTCTGACCACGTCCTCGCGGGTCCAAGCATCATTGCGCTGCTCGATAGCGCGAATCGTGTTCCGGTTAGCCTGTTCCAAGGAAGCTCGTGCCTCATAAAACTCCATGCGAGAAAGGTAGAAGTCATGCTCCATGTTCTCCATTTCAGCCTTCAGATTTGATTTCCTCCTTCAGCTGCTTGCGGGTGCGGCGGGGAAAGCGACGACCATTGGAGGATTCTCCAGTCTCTTCTCCGGTGCGTGGCGCCAGCTGGTGACGCGGCACACCGTTCGGTCCAGTCGACTTGCGGGCAGTCCGCTTGATGATGGCCATATCTGGACAAGAGGTTATAGATGAGAAAGGCTAGCAAGAAAAAGGTATAGGCATACTAACCCAACGAACTCTTTTATAAACTTAAGTGAATGTGACATGATGCATGAATCGTTCCTACGGAACAAGGCAATGCAACTACTAAGGTAAGGTACATAGGGCTTATACAAGTTGTCTTGCTACTAGTTGCCAAAGACAAGATGAGATGAGAGAAGCAATTTGGACTCAAAATAGTCAAGTTTAGTTTTTGTTAAAAAACATTTTGAAGTTTTCGCAAAAAGATTGCAACGTCATAGTGAGATGCTCCGATACCACTCTGTAACGTAACGGCTCTAATCCCATGGCCCACTGATCACCGTCAACCACTGACAGTCGATCCGTACAGCCAAGAGATTAGGACCGGTTCCGCTACTGGGCTACATCAGTGCCCGTTGTCCGCAGGATCATCTCACAATTCAGTTACAATCTCTTGAACATTTTGACAATAACATCGGAGTAAATAGCGAAGGAAGACTTAGATAACAATAGTTTTACAAACCAGGGTTCACATAAAATTAAAGTGAAGTTATTACAGACCATAGTTCAAATAGATAGAGTTGGCAAGTAGCATATGACAACAACTTAGGTAAAGATACATCACCCAGCCCGAGGGTGAATAATCACTCATCGGCCTCATCGGCCTCTCCTGAAACAGTCACACAGCAGGGTCCAAGGCATACTGAGGAATCTGCCATACCTGCAACATGGGTAATAAAACCCTGAGTACAAAGGTACTCAACAAGACTTACCCGACTAAAGAAAAAGGGGAAGACTCAGGAATGAAGGCTTAGGGTAGTCAAGGTAAGGCTTAAGCAAGATCAAGTATTTTGCAGAAAAGCATTTTTTTGTAAATCTTATTTTATTTTGAAAGATTCAGTATTCCTCAATTCTTCATCATTCATGATTCATTTTACATTTCAAAACATTCCTAGTTGAGAACCACTCTCCGTTGACAGTCAGTGGACCAAGTCTCCATAACCGAGGAGCAACGTTAATCCGGATAAATAATACTCAGCTGAGGATCCCTATTCACACTGCATATGTAGCACCCAAGCTTGCATATGCCAACTCGTCTACCACGATTCCTCCAAGATTGGGCCCGGTCCTACGCCACCCGGAAGTACAGTACACCACTCCAATCCGGGACTCTAACCCACGTGGGTACATGCTACTTCCGCCATCTCTCCACTCCCAGTGCGCGGTTGTCGGTCCAATAATGGATTTCTCGGAGCCAGAGCTTTCCGTAGTATGTGAATAGTTACAAGTCTTGACCAGCAGGCCCCCATACGGATGGTCCCTACATTTTTCCGCCAGCGACAAGCACCTCGGGACTCTAACCCAAGAGTACAGGTCCTGTCGGTTTTCAACCCTGTCCCGGTCGGTGTCAACTGTTGAGTCCCGGACTACAACATGACGGCACCGTACGCAAGGACAACCTCTCCTTCCCATTGACTAAGTACGGATCAGATACTTAGCCAATAGTGGGAGTAAAACCAAATCCCATAAAGATTCTTAAGTGATCACACTTTTGAAATTGGCCTTTTTATTGCAAATCTATTTAATAGCATTGCTAAGCATTTTTCAAATACTTTTTGAAAGCAGGTATCGGGTGTATCAGTGGTCAAGGTGGATAGTGCATCAATTAGGATAGCACACAACTCCTATAAACCTAATGCAATAATTTAACTCAAAAGCATTTAAGGAAACATTTTATAAATTCAAGGAAAGGTTAAATGCACCGGGGCTTGCCTTGGATGGCAAAAAGAGCAGACTCGGGGTTGGTGGTGTAGGTGCCGGAGCTCGGGGTCGCCTCGGGGACAGATCCTTCGGTGGCTACCTCGACTTCAGGTCCTTCTTCGTCAACTATACGGATGCAATGATGAATGCTCATGAGAATGATGATATGGACTTAAGGTGCAAGACAATTCCACTGATTTTAGATTACTTTAAACAAAGCATGATTGAATTAGGTTGAGCATAAAAGGTAATCATTTCTTCCTTAAGCAATATTGATTAACTAGCCCTTAATATAATTATCCTAAGCACCAACCAAACATAGCATCACAAACATCATAGACCAAAGGGTAGGGGTCTATGAACATCAATCAATCCAAAGATCACATCATCAACACTTATTACCAACCCTAATCCATCTTTTCTATTTTCTTAATTATTTAAAAGGTCATTTTATGAAGTTGCTCCAAAAATTACCAAATAATCACATAAGTTCATTATGGTGGTGTAGATAGATGGCAAAACAAATTTCATAATTTTTGGAGGTCATTAAGGTGCTCAAATAAATCAGACATTAATTAGCAAAAGGCACTATTTACAATAAAATAAAAGCTCAAAAATCAACTTGTTCCAAAAGACTTCAAAATTTTACCAGAGACTAAACATGGCATAAGAAGCTCACAAAAATTTGTCTCATGATTTTTGGAGTTATAAATCACTCTCCAAAAATACCAAAACCTTCATTTTTCAATTAAAAGGGGAATTTTATATTTTCAAATTTTTGCACAAAACTCAAGTTTCATATTTTATAAAATACTCCAGAGCATAAAGAGTCTACCACAAAAATTTCAGAATTTTTGGATGCACACAGAAAATCATACAAAAAAGAGAAAACAGAACACTATTCACAACTCTCAGAAAAAGAGAAGAGCACTGTGCTCTTCTAGGCCGGGCTCGGCGAATCGCGGGGCTCGGGCGAAACGGAGAAGCGAGCCTCGGTCCGAGGCCGGACTCGGGCGAGACGGAGAGCATGCGTCGCCGAGGCTTGGGCTCGGTCGAAGCGGAGGTCATGCGCTTGCCGAGGCTTGGGCTCGGGCGAAGCGGAGGGATGCGCTTGCGAGGCTTGGGCTCGGGCGAAGCGGAGAAACAGGCCTCTGCCCGAGCGTGACTGGGGCTCGGGCGAAACGGAGTTGAAGCAGAGGCCGAAGGCTCGGATGCTTACCACGTGTCGGAGGCAGGGCTCGAGGGTGAGGCTCGACTCGTTCTCGAGGGTGAGGCTCGACTCGAGGGTGAGGCTCGACACGCTCGACACGCTCGGGGGAGAAGATGACCGCGGCGGCGCTCCGGCGGTCCGGCGGTCCTGAGCAACAACAGCGACCGCAAGGGCCGGGTTAGAGTCGCACGGGGTCAAGGAACACAACACGGGGGTCGGGAGAAGGTATCTGTGGCCGGAGACGGCGAATTCCACGAACCCGAGCTCGCCGGGTTTCGGCCGGGGATGGGGACGGCGAGCTTACGCCGGGCAAACGGCGGCGGGGAAGGTGAAATTGAAAGGTGGGAAAGCTTCACGAGCTCAAGGCGGAGCTTCTGAGCTAGGAGGTGGAGCGGAGGAGTGTCTGGAGAGTGCTGGCCACGGTGGCGGAGGTGGATGCGGAGGTCGAAGCTCCGGCGGCTTATATAGCCGCGGCTATGGGACGGTAGAGAGCTCGAGGTCACGCGGTTAAGGTTTGCGGGGGCGTGCGCACTCGATTGCGCTCTGGCGGATAAGCTGGCGCGCAGCCGGGGCTCGGGCGCATGCTCGGCCGGCGATGGCCACGCGGCGGCGGCGGCTGGGCACTGTAGGGGCCGAGAGCAATGGTCAGCGCTCGCGTGCGGGCGCGGAGGGAACAGGGGAACAGCGGCGACAGGTTGGTGGCGCGTGGGGAGCAGCCGCCTGCGCTGCAGCCGCAGCGCCGGCGCCATGGCCGGGCCCCCCCTGGCCTCTGGCTCTACGGGAAGAAGAACAGTGCTAGGGTCTAGGTTTGACTTTTGGCTGGTTTCTGAATTTGCAAAAATCTCCCAAAATTTGAACTGTGCGACAAAAACTCAAAACACCAAAGTTGTTCAGAAAAGAGAGGTCTACAACTTTGTCAATATGAACATTTTCAAATTCCAAATAGTTTTTGAACTACATTCAAAAACAGAAAAGGGGACACTTTTCAAATTTGATTCAAATCAAAATTACTTTGGATTTCAAACTGAAACTTGAAAATCTTCCAATATGAAAGTTGTTCCATTTGACAAAACCTAAACTTTGCTAATATACACTTTTTCTGAAACTCAATAGTTTTTGAATAACTTTTTAAAAACGAAAAGGGGACAAAAACTGGAATTTGAATGAATTTGAAATTACTGCAAACTTTATATAGAAACATGGAAATCTGTAAATACCAAAGTTGTTCCTCTAGGTCAGATTCACAACTTTGCTTTTTGAACCAACTCAAAATTTTGAATTTTGAAAAAGTTATCAAAAAGGGAATAAATCCAGGATTTGGGATTTAGGGTTTTGCAAAAGGAAACTCAATCAAATCTGATTTTTGAACTTTGATCAAAGCATCAAACATCAGGGCACTAACTTGAACAAAATTACATAGAACTAGGCACAGAGGTGAAATTACCATTTTGCCCCTATAGGAAGAAGTGGGCTAATAAGGTTTTTTGCAATAGGGATACATCACATAAAATGATACATTAAGCAAATGCATACATGAAATCATGATCAAGATGATTAATGATGCTAATGATGATATGTCAAGTTAATTACATGCTTAAACACCAGAGGTGTTACAGGCGCCGAGGCCGTCTTACCCACGGACCTCGAGTACGGCTCACCTCGACTTCGAGCCTACAACGAGCAACCAGCGACGAAAGGCTCGCCAACGCCAAGGACCAGCTCGAGGAGGCCGAGACGTGGCGTCATCAACTCTGCACGCTACCAGCAAACACTTCGATGCTACCACGACAGGCACGTGCGCAAAAGGGACTGGCGGTGGGGGACCTCGTGCTTCGACGGCTGCAAGATAATCGAGGGCGCCATAAATTCACCCCTCCGTGGGAAGGCCCATACACCGTGGCCGAAGAGCTCAAGCCAGGCACGTACAAGCTCTACGACGACCAAGGCAGGGTCCTGGCGAACGCGTGGAACATATCTCAGCTACGTCGCTTCTACCCTTAAAGGCCTCGAGGCCTCGTTCATTTTATCACTTTGTACAAACATGTCAACATGAATGAACAAACTCGTGCTTTATCGTTCATGTTGCTTCACGTCTTAAGGTAGCCTCGACCCTGCCTAGCTAGGGTCGGGTCGAGCTCCCTCGGGGGCTGACAAGGGGGTAAAGAACCCAGACCCCCGACTCCGAAAAAAACGCGTGTTTTCTTTTCAAAAATTTGACCCTCGTCTCGACTCACGCCTCGAGTGAACTAGCAACGTCTCAAATCCTAAAGTACCTCGAGCCTCCGGGGTCGGGAGGCGTCGTCGACGAGACGGCCGCCTACGCCCCGGGCTCGGTACCTACCTACACCTCCCCTCGAGGGGCTCGCGACGTATCAAAGGAACACAGACTAAGTTAGCAGAAACTCGAGCTTGCGACAAGAGAAGCGGTCAAACGCATTTGAAAAGAAAACAACTCTTTCCATAAACGAATCACGTATACATTCGGATCTCGACTTATCCTCGTTTATCTCACAAAATTCTTACAAGGGCCTCGACGCCCAAATTTGGCTCGCAGGCCTCAATCCTCGTCGGTGCGGTTACTCCTCCCAAGGTCCGCAGGGGCAGCCTCGACCTCGACGCCCGAGCTCGAGGGAGGAGGGCTCCCGACGCCGCTGCTGGCGTCAGGAGGCATCACGTCCTCCTCGAAGATCTTCGCAAGCGACGCCCCCGGCCTCTCCATCTTCTCCAAAATTTTGTCAACTCGGCGGTTGTTCCATTCCTCATCCTTCCCCTCGATCTCGATGAAGCCATTCGCGACAACATGGACCGGGAAGCGGAAACCGGAACGAACAACCGTGAGTGTCTGCTTGACACCGTGATGGAGAGCTTGCCGACGCGGGTCCCGAGCGGCTGCGTCGAAGAAGCATAAGGCGTCGACCAAGGCGTCGCCTGGAGCCATCGCGCCTTCTGCCGCAGCTACCGCAGGAGCACCCCACATGGGGACAAGCCGGTCGAGGGAGGTGCGAGCCCGCTCCGCCACCATCGTCTCGTCTTGGAGTTGGTCCAAGAGAGCCTGGTTCGTCTCACGGAGCTCCTCGACCGTCTTCTCGACCCTGCGCAATAAACAAGGAAGAGTGAGACGACGGCATAACGAAAACTTCGAAACCCAAACAAAAACAAGATGTAAGCCTCACCGTCGCAGTGCTGCCCCCAGTGCGGCGAGGTCGTTGGTCAGGCCCTCGGCACGCTGCTCCAGCCTGCGCTTCTCGGCCAGCGTGAGGAGCTTCTCGGACCTAAGGCCCTCGATCAGCCGGCCCGCCTCCACCAGGGCCAGATCCTTGCGGATCACCTCCTGCCGCGCCGCCCCCTCGGCAGCTCGGGCGGTGGCGGCGCCACTCGCGGCGTCTTCGGCCTCTTTTTTGGCCGCCTCCGCTGCGGTCCGGGCAGCGGCGGCCACGCCACGGGCGTCAGCAGCCTCCTGCTTCGCCGCCTCGGCTTCAGCCCGGGCAGAGGTGGCCTCGCTTCGAGCATCCGCGGCCTCCTTCCTCGACGCTTCGAGAGCGGCGGCGGCCTCCTCCCTGGATCGGGCGACCTCACCTCGAGCCGTCTTGACCTCCGCCTCCGCCGCGTTTAGCCGCTCGCCATCTGGGCGTTCCGGCTCAGCTCCGCGCGGAGATCTCGAAGCTCCGCCTCGGCCCGCTCGAAGGCGGCTGACACCTGTGCGGATCGGCTCGCCTCCTCGGAGCAGGACCGCTCCGCCTCCGCCATAAGTGCGGCCACCTCCCGGAAGATGGACCGCACCTCGCGCGGTGCCCCCCGCTGGGCCGGCTGCTCGACGGGAACCACAGCAAGGGCGGGCTCAGTGGGACGGGAACGGCCATATCGGCCGGTCGAGCTCGATGTCGGACAGACCCTCATCCACCTCGAGCTGCCCCGACAGCGACCCGCCGCTCGACGGCACGGGCCCCGGCTCCCTCCGTCCCTCCGCCGGCGCCTCCTGTGGCGGATCGGTCGACGGAAGGCTCGACCCAGGCCCTCTTCTCTGGCCGGGCCCTCCGGCGCCTCGTCGGCGCTAGCCGTCACGACGGGCGCCTCCACCGTCATCGAGCCCGCGGCGAGGAGCGGCCCCTGCTCCAGCTCGTTCAGGAGGTCCTCCACTGTCGGCTCCTTCTCCGCCGATGCCTCTCCCCCCTTTCCCTCCTCCGCAGCCCGGCCCGTGCTGGTCGGAGCCACAAGGGCGCAGTCTCCTCACCCCGGACGCCGGCGGGGCCGTGCTCGCCCCAGGCGCTTCCCCCGGAACAGCCGTCGTGGTGAGGGGAAGGATGGCGCTCCCAGTTGGCACCATCGCGGGAGGAGGAGGAGGGGGAGGAGGGGGGCAGCGCTTCGGCGGACACGGCGGTGGCAGGCTCGATGCCATGAGCAGAGGCCCCTGCAGTAAGATATAACAACGGTGTCAGAATTAGGAAGGATGCCTCGACCCCTGTGGTCGATGGCGACGGCCTCACCAAAATTCGCGACGACCAGTCGGCCCCCTCGAGCCATGGCAGCTCGAGCCTTCTCTAGCCAAGCGGCTTCTCTAGCCGAGGAAGGAGCCATACCTCGAGTTGCCTGTGCCTCGATGGGGCCCGAGGGCTTGGCCCTCTTGGACGAGGCGAGGTCCACCTCCTGATAGGAGCGCTTCCCCCTGAGAAAACAGAGATAGCGTATGTCATCAAAAAGTAAAAGGTAAAGCCTCACTACCGACGAGGTCCAAGGAAACTACTCACCCGAAGCGGCGGCTGGGCTTCTTCCCGGAGTCTCCGGACCCACTGGGGGCTGCGAGCCCACCCCACGGCTCGAGCCCTGCGCCTGGGCCGTCTCCGCAGGGCTGGGATGGGGGGAGGTCTCCCGACGCCTGCCATGGCTCGACCTCGAGGGCGAGCTCTCCTTCCGCCCCACATCGCGGAGGGCGACCGCACCACCCTCGCGCTGATGTCATGGGCGCGCTCCGACGCGGGCTCCGGGACCTGCTCCGACGCCCGCGCTGGTGGTCGCGCCCTCCCGAGTCCGCCTCCGCGTCCCGGTGGCGGTGCGGCGATGAACTCCGGGGACGCTCGCGCCCCTGGTCACGAGATGCTCGGGGGATCCCTCCCCGACGCTCATGATGGCGCGGGCTCGACGCCCCTTCTTGGCGCCCACTCCTCCGCGGGCTTGACGGCGCCCGTGACGGCTCGCGGGGGTCGGGCCCCGAACCCTTCTCGACCTGTCGGCCGCCTCTCGAGGCCCGCCCCTCTCGAGACCCCCGTCTGGGCTGACGCGGGGGCGGCCTCCGTTGGCGCAGTGGCGGAGGCGCTCCGGGTCCGGGGCTTCCTTGCGACTGGGGGCACGTCCGGCGCGGAGCTCGACGGACCTCGGGCCCCCGACGAGGCAGGGATCGGCGCCGCCTTCCGCGGCTGCGTCCCGCGTGCCGCTTTTGTCGGTGGAACCTCCAACGTACCCCCCTGCACAGAGGAGCGGTCAGCCCTGCCATCGAAGAGCCCCGCGCGCATCAAGCGCGCATCCATCCCTCGTCGTCGTCCCCCTCCTCGTCACTACTCTCCTCCTCCGAGCTTGAGGAGCTCAGCTCGGGGACCCGTCCCCAGGGATGACGGTTGCGACGGGCCCTCGCCAGTCTCGCTGTCTCTGCTCCCGAGCTAAGCGACGCAAGTTTTTATCTTTCTCTTTCTTCTTTTTTGCATCCTTGCTCTCCTTGTCCTTTTGAGCAGAGGCGCCTCACCTGAGCATCCCGCGTCTTCCCTCACCGGGGGCCTCGACGCGCGACAAGTAAAAACGCCCCCTGAAAAGAAAGGAGAAGCATGAGGAGACAAACCACAAGACGGATGCAAACGGATCGAAAGGGGAAGGAAGGGGGAGGAGGTTCGAGATAGCTCGACTCGAGGGAAGCTTACCAGGTCGAGACACCCCTCGTCGGGCGCCATCGCAACCAGGTGGAGAGTTCAGGGGTGAACGTCCCCTGGATCGTAATCGACACCCGGGAGACGCCCTCGTTCCGGGACAGCCTCTCTTCGGCCATCCTCGAACGGTTGAGCGCCTCGAGCTGAGCCTGTGGGCCCATCTCGTGCATAAGAAGGGGGCGGTCCGCCAGCGGAAGGACTCTTCGCTGGTGGAACGCCCAAATGAACGCTTGCACGGTCAGCTTCTTCTCATCCACCAGCGTCTTCATCATCTCCATCAACGGGACCAGTGGCGTTGCCTGTCCGCCGCAACACCCCAGGTCCACTTCTCCGGGCGTTGAGTGAGGACCCGGCCGGTGTACTGCGGGAGGAGGCCACCTTCGTTCCGAAGATAGAACCAATGGTCGTCCCACCCGGCCTGGTTGGAGGAAAGCTTGTACCGTAGGTACTCGCGGGGGACATTGGCCGACGAGGTCCCCGCCCTCGCAGTGATGGCAAGGGAGCCCATACGCACGAGCCGCCTCCCGCTGGGCTTCAGGGACTTGATGAAGAGCTCGCCCCGGAAGAGATGGACGACATCTCCCAGTGCGGCTCCATCTTCAGGTACCCCTCGCACACCGCGGCGAATATGGCGGCGTGCGGATGGAGTGGGGGGAGAAGTGTTGAAGCTCACCTCGAAATGGTGAGTCAGCCCTCGCAGGAAGCGGCTCGGAGGGACGCCGAGCCCCATGCGGTGGTAGCGCGTGAAGCTCACCACATACCCCTCCGGCGGGTGCGGCTCCCGGTGCTCCGCCGACGGAATGACCCACCATGCGGGCCCTCCTCCGGATTGGGGCGCAAGAGCCCCTGGGCCACCAGCGAGTCCATCTCACTCTGCGTCACCTTCGACGGGCTCCAGTCCTCGGCCGGCGATATCTGTGTCTGGGCGGCCATGACGGTGGCGCGGCGCGATCCGAGCAGCGGACGGGCGGCGGGCTCGCTCGAAGGAGAGGGCGCGTTAAGGCAGCAGCGGCGGCGAAGGCAAAGGCAAAGTAAAGGGTTCTCTTTCCCCTCTTTTCGATATTTATAGGGAGAAATCCAAAGGGACGGGATCTCCCACGACGTAAAAAGGTAACAGAATGCATTCAATGCGCTACCTAACCGCGTCTCGAGCCGGGTGCAGGTCACACGCGTTAACTCTCCATTTGCTCCACTACCCGGCCGCCACGACCGCCGTTCCGGCTTCGCGCCCGTCGCTCTCCCCAACAGTTTCCGCCTAAAAAGGCGCGCCCAACGGGCAGAAGAATTCCAGACGACGGAGGCTTCTTCACAAAGGTAAAAACGGGCCCCGGCCCTAAGTCTCGAAGCAGCGAAGGCTGGCCCTCGAAAAGGGTTCGACAGCCGGCTTCGAGCACCCGAGTCAGGGACATCAAGGGGCGCCACTCGCGGCATTACTCGAGGGCCGAACCTCGAGGCCTCTCACGTGTATCCAAGGCAGGGAGCTCGACGTGCAGTGAGATCCCCTCGGAGGGAGGCATCGAGCCACCGGGTCCTATCGAATGGACCCGGCACTCCTGCAGACCGAGCCCCCATGCTATATGAGACCGCCTCCGGGCCACAGTCGACCCCTAACGAACGGGGCACGAGCTCTCACTTGGATTCCCCGTTACTAGCTCACCGGGAACCTCGATACTCGCCCACTCGGGTAGTACGAGGCATCCCACCTCGCATCCGATCGAAAGGACTCGCGGGATGACAAGCCAGGGCAGTCGGCATGCCGGACAGCTCGAGGAGCCGGCCAGTCGGTTCAGCCTGGCACCCCTCGACGAAAGAGGGTCTAAAAACTCGAAAGTTACGACTAATCTTTTTCTTTGTCTGAACATGGGATTTTCAGGCCTCGGGGGAACGCTCGACCTCCTTCTCGCCCGAGCCCTCGAGACCAGACCCAGGACGAGCGCTTGCTCTCCATCTCGTCCGAGCCCTCCGAGCCAAGCCTCGGACGGAGTCCCAACGACAAAGGAAAGGTGGCTTCGAACATTTAAACATTATTACCAAACCACATTTCGAGCCTGTTGACAGGTACACACAGGCGCCGCGATCTCCGCTCTCTGACGATATCCGCCTAGAAAGGCGCACCCACTGGGAAGAAGGCTCCCAAACGACGGAGGATTTTCGGAAAGCCCACGAGGGAGTTCTAGCCACTCCCCGTGGCCTCGGGGGCTACACCCCGGGTGTCGCTCGCACGACACCCACGGAGTCCAATCGACAAGATCCTCGAGACCAGTCAGCTACCCATCGAGATCCCGACCTGGAACCCCTGCTCGAGTGCAAGCACTCAAACAAGGGCTCGGGGGCTACTGTCGGTGGTACGAAAAAAGGGTACCCCCAATCAACGCAAACACCCGAGCACTCCGTCTCCGTCTCGCCCGAGCCTCCCGGCGAGGCCTCGGGCGAACGCCCTATCTCCGTCTCGCCCGAGCCCTCCCGGCGAGGCCTCGGGCGAACGCCCTATCTCCGTCTCGCCCGAGCCCTCCCAGCGAGGCCTCGGGCGAACGCTCTATCTTCGTCTCGCCCGAGCCCTCCCAGCGAGGCTCGGGCGAACGCTCCGTCTCCGTCTCGCCCGAGCCCTCCCAGCGAGGCCTCGGGCGAACGCTCTATCTCCGTCTCGCTCGAGCCCTCCAAACCTCGGGCAAGCGCGCCTCCACACCTCGAGCCTTAACGCACGGACCTCGAGCTGTACAGTCAGCTGTACCAGCCCATACCACGCATTTAATGCCTTCACCTACTCCGGTCACGTCCACTAGCGCACGGCATGTACCACAGTGACCCGGTGTAAAGGCCAAGTCACGTTTTCACCACAAGCATGGGCAAAAGGGCACCAGAGCAGCACTGTTCGGCCACGTCGGGCACTGTAACCCTCGAGGCCGGCTACGCGCCCCTCGAGCCCTGCACTGTAACCCCTCGAGGCCGGCTCCGCACCCCTCGGGCCCCCGTGGCACCACCTCGAAGCCGGCTCCGCGCCTTTCGAGCCCTAACTACTTTCGTGCTAATTAAGGACAGGTACCCCAAGACCCGGAGGGACCTCACCGCGTACTGTACGTTCCGGGATGGGGCTGTACGGCTCCCGCCTTATCGCGTCCCCACGTCCGCGCCCGGGATGGAAGCCACGACTCAAGGACGCCTCAACAGCGACGATCACGTCGGCTCCAGTGGCCCCGACAAGACAGAGTCCCTACCCTTCTCCGTATGGGACACCATGCGCCCGGACGCCTGTAATACTTTTTGTAACCCTGGCCACCCCTTGCTCTATAAAAGGGGACGCTAGGGCCCTCATTCAGGGGGACAGTTAGACAGACGAACGTTCATCCACATCCACTCTCACGCCGCACTCGAGTTCGGACCCCGGTCCATGCTCAGTGAGCTTGTATCCACCCCTGTACAAGCACTTCGGTGCAAGTAA
This sequence comes from Coix lacryma-jobi var. lacryma-jobi, assembly GCA_009763385.1. Classification (NCBI taxonomy): domain Eukaryota; kingdom Viridiplantae; phylum Streptophyta; class Magnoliopsida; order Poales; family Poaceae; genus Coix; species Coix lacryma-jobi. The sequence continues at coordinate 10,024,922 of CM019824.1, forward strand.
TACAAGAACCCCCCCGCTGGACGTAGGGCCTTCTTTGCCGAACCAGGATAAATCTTGTGTCTTCTTGCATCACCATCCAGGAGGAGAAGCACGCGATCGTTATTACTCGTTGGTGTGATACCCCCGGGTACGAAACATCGACAAGTACCATTCGCGAGATGAATCTATTAAACTTAACAATATGATTTAACAATAATTTTAAATATATAATACAAACTTTATATCACTACCTAGAGCCTGAAAATGAATCGAAACAACTGATTAGCGATCACAATTTAGGCCCTGTTTAGTTCCCCAAAATTTCAAAATTTTTCTAGATTTCTCGTCACATCAATTTTTAGACGCATGCATGGAGCATTAAATGTAAGTAAAAAAATAACTAATTGTACTGTCACATCGAATATTGCGACCCTAGTTTAGCCTATTAAAAATATACTAATTAAAAACTAATTTGTTAGCCGGAGACTAATTCACGAGACGAATCTATTAAACTTAATTAGTTTATGATTTGACAATGTGGTGCTACAGTAATTTATTTATTTTTAATTAATATATGCCCTATAATTAGTTTATAATTAATTTTTTTTTAATAGACTAAACTAGTGCCGCAACGTCCGATGTGAATGGCAAAAAAATTTTGCTGGGAAACAAACACCCTCTTAGATCTTTATCATTAATATATGACTCACTTGTTTCTCTCATAAATTTTATTAGTTTTTGTATCTATATTTATAGTCGACTTATCTTCTCTCTCCTTCGTCTCAACATTTAGGACGTATCTCCTAACCACCCTAATAATATAACTAAACTAACCTAATTAATCTATCCAAACTAACCTAACTATTCTAACTAAGGCTGTGTTTAGTTCCGGGAAATTTTTGGGAAAAGCACTGTAGCACTTTTGTTGTTGTTTGACAAACTTTGTCCAAACATGGATTAACTAGGCTCAAAAGATTCGTCTTGACATTTACATACTAAAAGTATAATTAGTTATTTTTTACCTAAATTTAATGTTCTATGTATACATCTAAAGATTAATATAACGGGGAATCTAGAAAATTTGGAAAAACTTGGGAAAACTAAACAAGACCTAAACTAAAGAACCCATATAAAGAAGCTAAAGATAAAGCGCTTGCGTGCGATGGTCGTGGGCCTGTCGGCAGCTGGGGAGCCGACAGGCCCTACCACCCGTACAACAGAGGTCCAGTCGGCTTCTGGGCCGCCGACAGGGGCCGCCTCTCGGCTCCCCAGTTGCCGATAGGCTTTCTATCGGCTGCCCAGCAGCCGACTGCATACCAAAACTACAATTAATAAAATTCATATATTATATTTGAAATTAATAATGATAAAATATTATTTGAAAAAAAAAATCTCCGGCCGCTGGTCCGGGTAGTAGCTACTCAATAATTAAGCTACTTGCAGGTCCACCACCATATGCGTCGTCGTCCTTCGCGGCGGCGACGGCCGACGGCCGTCGGCCGGCTCCCTCGATCGCCGGGCCGTGCGTGCGTGCGGCCTCGCCGGACCGACAGGTCGGCCGCCCAAAGGTTAACAACGAGGTCAGCCTTCTTGGTGCAACGACACGTTTGCACGCATGCACGCATGCATATGCATACACCAACGGTCCAACAAACACAGTAACAAAAAAAAGTTTGTGAGATCGAGCTGTGTGCCGTGGGTGCGTGCGAACTGCGAAGTACAGTAACTGCCGCGCGCGCTACCTCAAGCTGAGGTTAATTAGCTCACTGATCGATTCCATCGATCTGCCGTAGCCTGTGTGGGTGGCACTGCACGTACACAACATGGACGCCTTGTCTGCCTAGTTGTCTTGTAGCGCGCACCGTACCAGCAGTAAGCATAAACAAAGGAAGGGGTAATAAGCTGTTTGACAGGGATTCAGATATATCGATATGTGGCTGCGTGCGTGTGTTTCACATCGTATTGGTCTCCAAAGTTGTTACACTACTAGTAGGATGGATGCCGCTGGCTAGCAGACTGCATGCATGCAGAGCGAGATCGATCGGTCGGTCAGGGACGGCCCCCCCTTGCAGCTAGCGAGCTAGCGCCCCATGATGGCATGGCAGGTCAATCGATCGTCACTCGTCAGTGGTTAAGAAGCTAGCGCTGATGATGATCCGATCCCCAGCGTTGTTGATCCGATGGATCGATGATGGATGGATCAACCTACAGTAGCTGCGTGTGCATACAACGCAACCACCACCGTTAATGATTGACCTGGCCTCATCATCCGACGATTCTAGCATCTAGTGAGCTAGGCACAGCAGCCTGCACGCACGGGCACATACGACGATGGATGGATGTTGTAGTACCGCTGGCTCTCACGGCATTGCATTGCATTGCATGCCGCCGTCGCAGGATCGACCGACCGATCGGACTTGCATATGCCTGCCTATATACCTAGTAGCTAGCTACTATAGTAGAGTCTACTAGCTTCCAAGGCGCGTCGGCGAGACGTATACGTGCAGTGTGTACGTCTGTGATGATATGATTTGATTTGCAACTCCAACTAACACGCCAGCCGGGGCCTAGCTAGCGTTGACCTCTCACGCGCACGCACACGTACTGTACGTGCCTTCTCCACGTACTGCTTCACACAGTTCTCGTTCCGGATAAACAGTAGTAATACTCCGTCCATCAAATAAAGGCACACGCACGGCATGATCGAGCGAGCCGGCCTGCAGAGGCTGGTCTCCACCAACGTACAGTGTTCCATCTCTCGCTGGTCGTACGTTAACGTTGATACACAGTGTCATATCATTATCATCATCATCATCATTGTACAGTAGTACTGTATTTGTGTTGTGCCCTACGTCGCGTAATGAACTCCATAATGAGAGAAAATTACTACCCGCTACCGTACGTACCTGGCCGAGAGAGGCTGGTACGTACTCACACAAGAGGATCCAAGGTGCATGCATGCCAGAATTGAAGCCAATGTGATCCCTTGAATAGGACATGCATGGTAAAAGGTTTTTTTTTTGGTGATATTGATCAAACGCAATTTCATTCCTTGTTAGTCATATAGATCAATAGTGATCACGCCGTTGCACTCGTCAATAAGAAGGATCTAAATTTCATAAGAACTACCCTCCGCCACAGGAACTATAGCATAAGTGCAATCAAAGAAGAGGTATTGAATGGTTTCCGGATCACTGCAACAGAAAACAAGTCATATCTCCACTCCAAATTCCCTTTGACAAATATCGATTGTGTGAATGAGCCTTTTTTTTAAAAAAAGAGAGAACCAAACAAAGATTTGTATCTTTAAACTATTTGTAAAACTTTGATCTCATTATTAACAAGAAACGTATACATCGAATTAACCAAAAAGATTATGCAGGAGCTCTAAACAAGTATATCTCCGGGCCACATAGCAGATGTACATTAGCCACTCTAACAACTATATACTCCCTCCGTCCCTAAATAAGTGTCGCTGTTGGTGTGCGTGTCACGTGTTTGACTCAATTGTAGAAAATATGTGCAATATTTATATCTTCAAATAATTTTGTTAAAAAACTAGATGTAAAGATTTTTCTAATGATACTAATTACTTAGCATAAATATTAATATATTTTAATATATAATTGCCGATAGCTTTTTCTCGGGAAGCGAGAACGACACTTATTTAGGGACGGAGGGAGTATGCTATTGCACTAGTTCGTTTCCCACTAATGCTGTCCTGGAAGAGACATTATTAAGTGGTGTTCTTCTAGAACCTTTATAACAGAGTTGGATATTATGTTTTATTAGAGGTGGTTACCCAACCAAAAAATCTTCCTAGCTAGAACAGTTGAAGTGACCGTCTAGTGTCTATACTACATGGGACATGCCTAGCTAGCACTGGCCTATAGGCTATATACTATGCACACAGGTAAGCTACAACAGAAGGAGAAGATATGATGTTGGCACTTGGCACAGAATATCTAACGAAGTGATGAAGGCCGTACACGCGCGTCGACTTCGAAGAGAGGTGACCACCGGAAGTCTGAATCTGAGGGCGCTATACATGGATGGCATTACTCTGGATGTTCATATATATATGGCGGTCCAGTCCTCCTCATGATGGATCGATCAGCATGGACCAGAGCGGTGGTTGCGTACGTGATGGCAACGTGGAATTGGGGATATATGATTTCGCGCAGATGACGCGCACTAATAAGTGCGTGACGACTGATGACCGAGATTGATGATGGATCGATCGCTCTCCAACTAACTCCGCCATCTGCTAGCTGATCGAGTGTAAGTACGGGAGCTGCAGTGCACTCGCATGCACGCACAGCACGTACCGGCCGCCGGCCCACGTCGCGCGCGGTTTCGTTTCGACATAATTCCGTCGTCGTCGTCGCCATCGATGGCGGTTGCGCGGTCGCGAGTCGAGGTGCTGCTGCACTGCATGGGATGGGGCGACGACTGGCACTGCACGGAGAGACGGGCGTACATGCATGCATGCCCGCATGCCGCCATGCCGGGGCCGTGCGGCCGGCCGTCGCGCGTCGTGGCACTGCTCCGCCATATGGCCCGGCCGCGGCCGGGTACCGTACGTACACGTACCTCGCCCGTCCGTCCCGCTCGTGCATTCACTCTCCCGGGCACGTTGCGGCCGGATAGGATCGACGACGGAGCAGATTATTTGAACAAAGTTTGTCAAATAACAACGAAAACGCTACAAGAAAAATTTTCCATCTAAACAAGGCCTAAAGCCGCGTACGTGGGGCCGCGTCGCACGCATGCTAGCTAGCTACTCCCTGGTGTGTGCGTGTACCAAGTTGTTGCCGATGGCGGGCCGGAGCCCCCGCGGACCGTACAAACGTTGGACGACGCACAACACAAGCCATGTCGTCAACAAGGCATGCATGGTCGCTGGATCGATCGTGTTGCTTCGCCGTCGGCTCGTGACATAACTGACAGATACTCCACTCCGTAGATAGATAACCTGGGAAGTGCAGACACGTACCGCCGGCGGGGTCGGAACTCGGAAGGGGGAGGCGGGAGGCCACGGCCGGGGGTACACACGCGCATGCATGCATGCATGGGCAATTGGGCACACAGTACACACACAGACGTCGGTGCGGCGGATCTTTCCAGCTAGCTAGCCGAGCCCACTGCCCACCACAGGCCTTTTGCATTGGGCGCTGACGGCAACGGCGCGGCGGATCGCGCGCCGACACGGGTGGGCAGGCAGCCCCTGCCGCCACACCGCCACGCGCGGTACGTACGGTACGAGTACGACAGGTGGTGGTGGTGGCGCCGGCCAGTGGCGGCAGGCATGGCGCCGGAGCCGGACTGGTCCGTACGCGTACCACCACCAGGCAGGCAGGCACCAGGTGCGAAAGCGAGCGCGCGTCGGCCCATGCGCCTGCTGCTGGCTGGCTGGCTGGCTGCTGCTACAGGCTACCTGACCTGACCCTGATCGGCCGGTCTGATTATGGACTGCTGCAGTCAGTGTGCATCGCGGTCGCAGCAGTGGATGGATCATGGATCGATCGACGAATCGATCGTGCATGATGGGTGCGAGCTAGCCGCCTACTAGTAGCTAGCGAGCGATGGAGGACGTCGCAACGGTATGGGTGGCCCTGACGGCGGACTGCGACTGTGAGTAGTGCCTGTCACTGGCGGCGGCACGGACGTACAGGTACAGGGACGACGAAGCCTTCCGCTACCTTCCTTCCCATCACGCCTCCATCCACCATCGCTCGCACGCACACACGCACGGCCTCTGTTCGCTTCCGATCCTCACTTCTCAGGCTTCCAGTAGCTCGGCCCATGTTCACGCATCGCATGCAGCGGCGGCAGCAGCAGAGCAGGGCCTTAGGGCGTGTTTGCTTCCCTGTATTTGCCACGGCCTGGAGATGCAGTTTCCAAGCGTTTGGATGCCTGGATAGCGTCCCGGGCCTGGCTCTTGGCGTGCAACGAGCCACTCGTAGCCTGGCTCTGGGGAAACGGATTCAGAATCCGTTTTCTCCGGGCCTGGCTGACGCGGGCGCTGCGCTCTTCTGCCCGTGAGAGGCTGCATGCACAAGACTCCAAGGAAGCTGCCAACCAATCACGTTCTCCCTTCAACCTAAACAAACACAGTTGCATGCATGCGCCGAACCTGGCCAACCGTGGCCTGGCTCCCTTCCTGCGAGCCAGCACAGCAGAGAAACGAACCAAACGCGTGAATGGAGTGGAGTGATGAACTTGCTGCCTTGCTGCAGCCAACGCTGTAGTACGATCGATCGGTGCACAGCACAGTAGAGTCTTCCGAGGATTGTTACTGCGCGAGCTGCGCCGCGCAGGCCGCAGGCGAGCTCGCTTTATTTGCGGTTTTACGCCGGCACGACTGGCGGCGACGGCTACCGCGACGCCGACGCCGTCGATGCCGCCGCGTTGGTTCGTCGCAGCAGCCGTACGCGTACTTTGGATGCTTCCGTACGTGCGGATGGATCGGACGGCCGGACGGATTTGTGGCCAAGATCCGCGATTTATTTGTTTGTCGGAGCGCTGTCCGTGTCCAGGTACATGTGCCCGTGCCACCCGTGCGGTGCGTGCGGGCAGGTAGGTCAGCTCGCCAGTGGTGGCGACGAGCGAGGCATGCAGTGGCAGCGGCAGCGCAGGTGCAGCCGGCCGATCGCCCGATCCCGATCGGCGGCAGCGGGGCTGCCGCCTGCACCCAGCACCCAGCACCCAGCAGAGTGAAATGGGGCCAGTACAGCTCCGTACAGATGCCCGGATGGGCGGTTTAATTCAGACCACGTAAGTTTTTTAATATCCATCACTCATGCAGTAGTAAGAGCATCTCCAAGTGTCTAGCTAAATCGTTTGTAAAGCTAAATATAGCTATAGTTCGACAAAAAAACGTATCCAACAGACTCTCTAACTGCATATCCAAATTTAGTGGTTCTTTAACCCGGAAAATTCGCTCGCTACGTATAGAATCACAACCTCGCTCGCCATCGGGGCTTCCCGCACACTCGACGTCCCCTCCTGCATACGTGGTCCTATCTCGAGACCCGGATTTCCGTTGTACGACCAGGTTCCCGGAACTCGCCCATACCCGCGGAGCTCGAGCCTCCCGCAGGCGCCACCTCGAGGTCGGTTCTGCTCCCCTCGAGCCCTAATTGCTGTCATATGATTGGAGGACAGGTACCCTAAGACCCGGCGAGACTATGCACGTATCGTACGTGCCGGGATGGGCGGTGCACGGCCTCCATGTCGCCACGCCTCCACGTCCGCACCCGGGATGGAGGCCACACTTCAAGGATGCCCCAACAGCAACCCCCACGTCGGCTACAATGTCTTCGACAAGACAGGGTTCCTACCCTTCCCCGTATGGGCACCGTACGGCCCGACACCTGTAATACCCTTGTGTAACCCTGGCCTCCCCTTGCTCTATAAAAGGGGACACCAGGGCCCTCAGTCCACGTTACAAACACGTTAGAACACACATACGCCCGCACACACGCACACTCGAGTCCGGACTCCGGTCCACGCTCATTGAGCTTGTATTCGCCCCTGTACGAGCACTTAGGTGCAAGTAATACAAGAACCTCCTCCCCCGCTGGACGTAGGGCCTTCTTTGCCCGAACCAGGATAAATCCTTGTGTCATCTTGCATCACCATCCAGGAAGAGAGCACGCGATCATATTACTCGTTGGTGTCGTACCCCCGGGTTCGAAACACCGACAGTTGGCGCGCCAGGTAGGGGCCTTCGCGTGTCGAGTCGATTTCTCGTTGTTTTCTGGATGGCTTCATCCTCTCCTTCGTTCTCGGCTGGTGCCGTCGTTTGGTTCGGGAGCCTCGAGTTCCTGGCCACCGGCAGCGGCAACGAGCTGACCCTGCTCTCCACGGAGAGCCCGAGCGGGGGGCGTGTCACGCCACCCTGCGCTAGGGGCGTGGCGCGTCGCCCGCGCCACCGGCGTCGCCACCTCGTGAGCGGCGCCGTCGTCACCATCGTCGCCGGGCACAGGCGGTGCCCGCGGCGAACACCCACTTCCCCGTAGCCGGCGCGGGTCCCGAGGGGAAACCAGCCACGACGCGCGGCCGGAACTTCCAGGGGCCGCTGCGCACTCCCCCAGCGGTTCGCGTCGTCACCCCACGGACGGGGAGCCTGGCCAGAGGCCCCCGACCGTGCTCCGTCGACACCACCGGCCTCCTTCCGCACGGGGTGTACCGCGTCCGACACCAGCGGTTCCCGTTTTGGCCTCAACAACTCCGCGGCAGTTCACGCCTACCCCCTCGGCGGCCCCGTCAGGACCGAGCGGCCGCGGAGCGGGAGGAGCGTCCGGGCGTGCCCTACGAGCCAACCACCCGACCTGGAGATCGTCTACCCCGTGCACGTCGACCGCGGCCTCTCACGAGCTCGAGCCACCTCGTCGAGCCACCTTCGGGAAGTGGTACCGCGAGCTGCAGTCCCGGCACGAGCCAGGGCGGCGCGGCATCAGCAGCTCCGACTCCGATGAGTACGACTACCACGACCCTGACCTCTGGGACCCTACCAGGGAGTGTTTCCAGCTCGAGGGGGTCGTGGACGATGCCGAGGACGACGGCGACGACGACACCAGGCCGGCGCTCAACCTCGAAGAGCCCGGAGACGTGGCTGCGGCAGGCGGATCACGCTTCAGGGGAGGAACGAAACCCCGGCACCGGCTGCACCATCTCAGCACAGCGACGACCGAGCGGCGCAGCTCGCGCAGCTGCGGGAGGCCATCGCCAAGGCTGAGGAGGATCGACAACGCCTGCTGCAGCTCGAGAAAACCCTAGCACAAGAACCAGCCCAGCCTCGAGGCGCCGGTGTTCGTGGCCGAGCTCGAGAGGTCCACCGGCAGATCCTCGAGGACGGGGCGCCAGCACGCCCCGAGGTGCGTTTCCCCGCGAGCCGGGCAGAACGTGGTGGCGGCGGCGATGCTGCTCCGTGATCTACCCGCCGTCTCCAACCCTGACGCCAGGCGCATGCTTGGGGAAATGAAGAACCTCCTCGAGACACAGCCGCTGTGCAGCAGGCCGAGAGCTCAGCCTCGCGGCGGCGCGGGGCGGCCTCGGGGAAACCGCAGACACGCCCCGCAACGAGCGCGAGGCATCCGTCCACCAGCCGACGCCTCTCGAGCTAGGCCAGTCCGCGAACGGATCATCGACAACCGGCCACCTCGAGACCCCAATGACGCCCGCAACGACATCAACCGACGGCGCAAGGACAAGGGGGCCCAAGAGCGTGGCTATAGCGCCCATCGAGGGGGCGCTACGACAGTGACGAGGACCGGCAAGTCCTCGAGCCCCCGGGCCCCAGAGTCTTCAGCCGGGCCATCCGCAGCTCAACCCTCCCCGACCGCTTCCGACCACCGACCAACATCGTGAAGTATGACGGGGAGGTCGAGCCCAAGCTCTGGCTCTCGGACTTCCGCCTAGGCTGCCAACTGGGCGGAGCGAAGAACGACGACCGTGTGATCATACGCCAACTCCCACTTTACCTCTCTGACACCGCCCGCCGGGGCTCGAGGGGCTCCCGCCAGACCGGATCGATGACTGGACCGACCTAGTCAGGGTCTTCGACGGGAATTTCAAGGGGACTTGCGTGCGCCCAGGCAACCCCTGGGACCTACGGCGTTGCAGGCAGGCGGCGGACGAGCCCCTCCGCGACTTTGCTCGGCGATTCTCGAAGCAGCGCCTCGAGCTCCCCCACGTGCCTGATGAGGACGTCATCTCAGCGTTCCTCGCGGGCACGACATGCCAAGAGCTAGTTCATGAGCTAGGACGCTACCGTCCCAGGACGGTCGAGGACCTGATGGATCGTGTCACCAGCTTTGCCTCAGGCGACGAGGCAGTGGGGGGCCTTCTTTGGCCGTTCCACGGACAAAGGTAAGGCGGTGACCGCGCCGGAGGGCTCGAACAAGGGCAACGACGCCAAGAACGACAACAATAACAGCAACAAAAAGAAGAAGAACAAACGCAAAGGTCAGAAGCGAAGCGCGACGCCAATGACGACGACGACGAAGAGGTGCTCGCAGGCGCCCTCGAGCCTAAGAAGACCCCGAGGCCCCCCTGACGGGGCTGTTTTCGACCAGATGCTCGAGGACCCCTGCACTTATCACAGGGGCCCCGTAAATCACAAGTTAAAGGACTGCCGACTGTTGAAAGGCTACTACTCCAAGCTCGGCGATAAGAAAGAAGACGCGCCTAAGGGCAAGGATAACAATCGGCGCGGCGGTGGGGACGCGGACGGCAACTTCCCCCCGGTGCGCGACTGCTACATGATCTACGGGGGCCGACCGTCGGGCTCTCAGCTCGAGAAAGAAAGAAGGAGCGCCGGGAGATCTTTGCACTCGGCCACGACGCCCCCCGGTATCTTGACTGGTCTGATGCGCCGATCACGTTCGACCGTGACGACCATCCGGACCGTGTCATAAACCCGGGGCGTACCCCCTCGTCGTCGACCCCGTCATCGTCGACGTACGGTTCTCCAAGGTGTTGATGGATGGGGGCTCGAGCCTCAACATCATATACCTCGAGACCCTCGACCTCCTGGGGATTTCAGAGCAGCTCCGACCCAGCGTCGGGGGGTTCCACGGAGTCGTACCAGGGAAGAAGGCCCACCCCCTCGGGCGCATCGACCTGCCGGTTTGCTTTGGCACGCCGGCTAACTTCCGCCGCCAGAGACGCTCACCTTCGAGGTGGTTGGATTCCAAGGGACCTACCACGCCATCATCGGTCGCCGGCCAGCTACGCCAAGTTCATGGCGGTTCCCAACTACACGTACTTGAAGCTCAAAATGCCGGGGCCAAAAGGGGTCATCACCGTCGACACATCCTACGAGCACGCGTACCACTGCGACGTGGAGTGCGTCGAGCGTGGGGAGGCAAACGTCCAGCTCGACTCGCTCGAGGCCCTAGCCGCCCTGGCCACCGAGGAGGCCCCTGAAGCGAAGCGCCACGCTGGCACCTTCGAGCCGGCGGAGCACACCAAGCTGATACCCGTCGACCCGACCTCGACCGATGGCAAGACGCTGGCCGTCAGCGCCAGCCTCGAGCCTAAATAGGAAGCAGTGCTCGTCGACTTTCTCTCGCGAACATCGACATGTTTGCGTGGGGCCCCTCGGACATGCCGGGCATACCGAGGGAAGTCGCCGAGCACGCCTTGGAAATCCAGGCCGGGTCCAGACCGGTGAAGCAACGCCTGCGCCGCTTCGACGAGGAGAAGCGCAGGATCATCGGCGAGGAGGTGCACAAGCTTTTGGCGGCCGGGTTCATCAAGGAGGTATTTCACCCAGAGTGGCTAGCTAACCCTGTACTAGTTAGGAAAAAGAATGGAAAAATGCGGATGTGTGTAGACTACACTGGTCTGAATAAAGCATGTCCAAAAGTTCCATTTCCTTTACCTAGAATTGATCAGATTGTCGATTCCACTGCGGAGTGTGAAGTACTTTCATTTCTCGATGCGTATTCCGGCTACCACCAGATTAGGATGAAAGAATCCGACGAGCTCGCTACCTCTTTTGTTACGCCTTTTGGTATGTATTGCTACGTTACAATGCCCTTCGGCCTTCGAAACGCCGGGGCAACGTACCAACGTTGCATGCAGCATATCTTTGGCGAACACATAGGCAAAACCGTCGAGGCCTACGTCGATGACATCGTGGTTAAAACCAAGAAAGTCGGGAACCTCATCAGCGATCTCGAGGCCACGTTCAAATGCCTCCGGGCCAAGAATGTGAAGCTCAACCCCGAGAAATGTGTCTTTGGTGTGCCTCGGGGCATGCTACTTGGCTACATTGTCTCACAACGGGGGATCGAGGCCAACCCCGAAAAATCTCAGCAGTCACGAGGATGGGCCCAATTCGAGACCTCAAGGGTGTGCAGAAAGTGACAGGCTGCCTAGCCGCTCTCAGCAGATTCATCTCGAGGCTAGGGGAAAACGCTACCCCTCTACCGCCTGCTGAAGAAGACGGAACACTTTGCGTGGACTGTCGAAGCCGAGGAGGCCTTAACCAAGTTGAAGGGGTTGCTGACTTCCGCACCAATTCTCGTGCCACCGCGACCAGCCCAGGTTGGCGATTCCCCCCGAGCTCTCCTCCTCTATGTGGCCGCAACCACTCAGGTGGTCAGCGCGGTCATAGTCGTCGAGAGGCACGAGGAGGGCCATGCGTTGCCGGTCCAACGGCCGGTATACTTCACCAGTGAGGTGCTCTCTGAGGCCAAGATCCGGTACCCGCACATCCAGAAGCTGCTCTACGGCATCATCATCACGAGACGCAAGCTCCAGCACTACTTCCTCGCTCATCCCGTAACGGTGGTGTCATCCTTCCCCCTCGGGGAGATTATCAACAACCGAGAGGCCACGGGGCGCATCGCTAAGTGGTCTGCCGAGCTGATGGGGAAGCCATCACCTATGCTCCGCGAAAAGCCATCAAGTCGCAAGCATTGGCGGACTTCGTTGCTGAGTGGACCGACACCCAGCTCCCGCCAGCACAAATCCAAGCCGAGCTCTGGACTATGTACTTCGACGGATCCCTCATGAAGACAGGGGCAGGTGCAGGCCTGCTCTTTATCTCACCCCTCGGAGTCCACATGCGCTACCTGCTGCGCTTGCACTTCCCCGCCTCCAACAACGTCGCTGAGTACGAGGCCCTCGTCAACGGGCTGCGCATAGCCCTCGAGCTTGGGGTCCGACGCCTCGACGTTCGAGGGGACTCGCAGCTCGTCGTCAACCAGGTCATGAAGGCCTCGAGCTGCATCGATCCCAGATGGAAGCATACTGCGGGGAGGTGCGCAAGCTAGAAGATAAGTTCTGCGGCCTCGAGCTCAACCACATATCGCTCGAAAGTACAACGAGGCCGCAGACGAGCTGGCAAAGTTAGCGTCCACGCGCGGCACGGTTCCACCAGACGTCTTCTCGAGGGACGTTTTCGAGCCATCCGTCAAAATCGGCCCGGGGGCTGGCCCCTCGACGCCACCCCTCGAGCCAGACACGGGGGCTCGACCTTCAACGCCACCCCTCGGGAATGACCCCTCGACATCCGCTGAGGCGATGCAGATCGACGCACCCGCCTCTTCTTCATCATCACGACCCCTCGACTGGCGGACGCCCTTCCTCGACTACCTGACGCAAGGCGTGCTACCAGAAGACAAGACGGAGGCCCGACGCATCGCTCGAAGGGCCAAGACCTACGTCATCTACGGCGACGAACGAGAGCTATACCGTCGAAGCCCATCGGGAATCCTTCAGCGCTGCATCCCCCTCGAGGAAGGACGCAGGCTCCTCGACGACATGCACTCGGGGGCTTGCGGCCATCACGCAGCCCAAGGACCCTTGGTGGGAACGCTTCCGCCAGGGCTTCTACTGGCCAACCGCCATCGGAGACGCCAAGCGCCTGGTCCAAGCTTGCCAAGGGTGTCAGTTTTACGCCAAGCAAACGCACCAGCCCGCGCACGCCCTGCAGATGATCCCCATTACTTGGCCGTTTGCCGTCTGGGGGCTCGACCTCGTGGGTCCCCTCAAGATGACACCGGAAAGTACACACGCATGTGCTCGTGGCCATCGACAAATTCACCAAGTGGATCGAGGCCAAGCCCATAGGCGACCCCACCTCTGAGAAGCGGTCGAGTTCATCGCCAACATCATGTACCGGTTCGGGGTGCCTAATGTCATCATCACCGACAATGGCACCCAATTCACGGGCAAAAAGTTCACCACTTCTTCTGCGACGACAACAACATTCGCGTGACCTGGGCCTCGGTCGCATACCCTCAATGCAACGGGCAGGTCGAGCGCGCCAACGGCATGATACTCCATGGGCTGAAGCCGAGGCTGTTCAAGACCCTCAAAATTTCGGAAAGGGTGGGCGGCAGAGCTCCCCTCGGTGCTGTGGGGCCTCAGGACTACGCCGAGTCGAGCCACCGGGTTCACTCCGTTCTTCCTAACCTACGGCGCCGAGGCTGTCTTGCCTACGGACCTCGAATACGGCTCCCCTCGACTTCGAGCCTACAACGAGCAAACCAACGATGAAAGGCTCGCCAACGCCAAGGACCAGCTCGAGGAGGCCCGAGACGTGGCGCTCATCAATCCGCGCGCTACCAGCAAACACTTCGACGCTACCACGACAAGCACGTGCGCAAGAGGGACCTGGCGGTGGGACCTCGTGCTTCGACGGCTGCAAGACAATCGAGGGCGCCACAAGCTCACCCCTCCATGGGAGGGCCCATACACCGTAGCTGAGGTGCTCAAGCCAGGAACATACAAGCTCTACGACGATCAAGGCAGAATCCTGGCGAACGCGTGGAACATCTCTCAGCTACGTCGCTTCTACCCTTAAGGGCCTCGAGGCCAGCACATTCTGTTGCTTCGTACAAACATGTCAAATATGAATGAACAATCTCGTGCATTGTCTTTCGTTTTACTTAGCAACTTAAGGTAGCCTCGACCCTGCCCTGCTCAGGGTCGAAGCCTCCCTCGGGGGCTGACAGGGCCCCCCCAGACTCCGAAAAAAGCGTGTTTTCTTTTCAAAAAAAAAATTCGACCCTCATCTCGACTCGTGCCTCGAGTGAACTAGCGACGTCTAAATCCTAAAAACCTCGAGCCTCCAAGGGTCGGGAGGCGTCGACGTAGACGGCCACCTACGCCCCCGGGCTACGGTACCCTACCTACGCCTCCCCTCGAGGGGCTCGCGACGTATCGAAGGAACACAGACTAAGCTAGCAGAAACTCGAGCTTGCAACAAAGAGAAGTGGTCAAACGCATTTGAGAAGAAAACAACTCCTTTAAACAAACAAGTCATATATACATACGGGTCTCGACGGACCCTCATTCATGTCATAAAATTCTTACAGGGGCCTCGACGCCCAAATTTGGCACGCAGGCCCTAATCTTCGTCGGTATGATACTCCTCCCCGAGGTCTTCCACGGCGGGCTCAGCCTCGACACCCGAGCTAGAGGGAGGAGGGTCCTCGACACCGCTGCTGGCGTCAGGAGGCAGCACGTCCTCCTCGAAGATCTTCGCGAGCGACGTCCCCGGCCTCTCCATCTTCTCCAAGATTTTGTCGACACGGCGGTTTGTTCCACTCCTCGTCCTTCCCCTCGATCTCGATGAAACCATTGGCGACAACGTGGACCGGGAAGCGGAAGCCGGAGCGGACGACCGCGAGCGTCTGCTTGACGCCATGGTGGAGAGCTTGCCGGACACGGTCCCGCGCCGCTACGTCGAGGAAGCACAAGGCGTCGACCATCGCCTCGCCACCGCACCTTCTGCCGCAGCCACCGGAGGAACACCCCACATGGAGCCGAGCCGGTCGAGGGAAGCGCGAGCCCGCTCCGCCACCATCGTCTCGTCTTGGAGTTGGTCCAAGAGAGCCTGGTTCGTCCCGCGGAGCTCCTCGACCGTCTTCTCGACCCCTGCGCAACGAACGAGGAAGAGTGAGACTGCGGCGTAACAAAAAACTTCGAGGCCCAAACAAGGACAAGGTGTAAGCCTCACCATCGCAATGTTGCCCCAGTTCGGCGAGGTCGCTGGTAAGGCCCTCAGCGCGCTGCTCGAGCCTGCGCTTCTCGGCCAGCATGAGGAGCTTCTCGGACCTAAGCTCCTCGACCAGCTTGCCCGCCTCCACGAGGGCCAGATCCTTTCGGATCACCTCCTGCCGCGCCGCCCCCTCGGCAGCTCGGGCGGTGGCGACACCGCTCTCGGCGTCTTCGGCCTCCTTCTTCCGCCACCTCCGCTGCGGACCGAGCGGCGGCGGCATCGCGTTGAGCATCCTCAGCCTCTTTTCTCGCCGCCTCCGCTGCGGTTCGGGCGGTGGCAGCCTCGCCTCGGGCGTCAGCGGCCTCCTTCTTCGCCGCCTCAGCTTCAGCCCGGGCGGAGGTGGCCCGCTTCGGGCGTCCGCGGCCTCCTTCCTCGACGCCTCGAGAGCGGCGGCGGCCTCCTCCTTGGATCGAGCGACCACCTCACCTCGCCGCCCGGACCTCCGCCTCCGCCTCGTTGAGCCGGCTCGCCATTTGGGCGTTCCGGCTCAGCTCAGCGCGGAGATCTTGAAGCTCCGCCTCAGCCCTCGCGAGGGCGGCCGACACCTGTGCGGACCGGCCCGCCTCCTCAGAGCAGGACCGCTCCGCCTCCGCCATGAGCTCGGCCACCTCCCGGAAGATGGACCGCACCTCGCGCGGGCCCCCCGCTGGGCCGGTTGCTCGACGGGGACCATGGCAAGGGACGGGCTCGGCGCGTCGGGAAACGGCCATACTGGTCGGTCAAGCTCGATGTCGGGCAGATCCTCCTCCGCCCCGAGCTGCCCCAGCTGCGGCCCGCCGCCCGACGGCACGGGCCCGGCTCCCTCCGTCCCTCCGCCGGCACCTCTCTGTCGCTCCGCCGCCTCCCGAGGCGGCGTCACAACCTCGCGTGGGGACGAAGACTCGAGCGGCGGCGAGTCGATCGAAAGAAGGCTCGACCCCGGGCCCTCTTCCCTGGCCGGGTCCTCCGGCGTCTTGTCAGCGCTAGCCGGCGCCTCGGGCGCCTCCACCATCGTCAAGCCCGCGGCGAGGAGCGGCCCCTGCTCCAGCTCGTTCAGGAGGTCCTCCACCGTCGGCTCCTTCTCCGCCAACGCCTCTCCCCCTTTCCCTCCTCCGCAGCCCGGCTCGTGTCGGTCGGGGCCTCGAGGGGCGCAGTCTCCTCGGCCCCAGACACCGGCGGGGCCGTGCTCGCCCCAGGCGCTTCCCCCGGAACAGCCGTCGTGGTGGGGGGAAGGGTGGCGCTCCCAACTGGCGCCATCGCGGGAGGAGGAGGAGGGGGAGGAGGCAGCGCCTCAGTGGGCGTGGTAGTGGCGGCTCGATGCCGTAAGCTGCGGCCCCTGCAATACGAGATGACAGTGATATCAGAACCGGGAAGGATGCCTCGACCCCTGTGGTCGATGGCGACGGCCTCACCAAAATTCGCGACGATCATCTGGCCTCCTCGAGCCATGGCAGCTCGAGCCTT
Organism: Coix lacryma-jobi var. lacryma-jobi; assembly: GCA_009763385.1. NCBI lineage: Eukaryota > Viridiplantae > Streptophyta > Magnoliopsida > Poales > Poaceae > Coix > Coix lacryma-jobi. Next base: position 10,041,870 of record CM019824.1, read on the forward strand.
CTCCAGCCAAGCGGCTTCTCTAGCGGAGGAAGGTGCCATACCTCGAGGTGCTTGTGCCTCGACGGGGCTCGAGGTCTTGGCCCGCTTGGACGCAGCGAGGTCCACCTCCTGGTAGGAGCGCTTCCCCCTGAGAAACCAGAGATGGCATGCATCATCAAAAGTAAAGAGGTAAAGCCTCACTACCGACGAGATCCAAGAAAATTACTCACCCAAAGCGGCGGCTGGGCTTCTTCCCGGAATCGCCGGACCCACTCGGGGGCTTCGAGCCCACCCCACGGCTCGAGCCCTGCGCCTGGGCCGTCTCCGCAGGGCTGGGATGGGGGAGGGCTCCCGACGCCTCCCGTGGCTCGACCTCGAGGGAGAGCCCTCCTTCCGCCCACATCGCGGGAGGGCGACCGTACCTCCCTCGTGCTGTCGTCGTGGCGCCTGCCCCGGCGCGGGCTCCGGGACCTGCTCCGGCGCTCGCGCTGGCGGTCGCGCCCTCCCGCGTCCGCTTCTGTGTCCCGGCGGCGGTGCGGCGATGGACTCCGGGGACGCTCACGCCCCTGGTCACGAGACGCCCGGGGGCTCCCTCCCCGACGCTCGTGATGGTGCGGGCTCGACGCCTCCTCCTGACGCCCGCTCCTCCGCGGGCTCGACCCCGACCTCGATGGCTCGCGGCGGTCGGACCCGGAGCCCCTCCCGATGTGGTCACTGCCCCTCGAGGCTCGGCCCTTCTCGAGACCTCCCGCCTGGGCTGACGCGGGGGCGGCCTCCGTTGGTGCTGTGGCGGAGGCGCTCCGGGTTCGGGGCTTCCTCACGACAGGGGGCGCGTCCGGCCGGGAGCTCGACGTGCCCTGGGCCTCCGACGAGGCGGAGCTGGGCGTGGCCTTCTGCTGCTTCACCCCGCGCGGTACCTTCGCCGGTGGGACCTCGTAGATGTCCTCCTGCACAGGGGAGCGGTCAGCCCAGATGTCGCCAAACCCCGCGCGTCTCAGGCGCGCGTCCATCCCCTCGTCGTCGCTCTCATCATCATCATCATCATCATCATCATCCTCCGAGCTCGAGGAGCTGAGCTCGGGGGACTCGTCCCCAGGCTGCCGATTGCGGCGAGCCTTCGCCAACCTTTGCTCCCGAGCCGACCGACGCAAGTTTTTGTTTTTCTCTTTCTTCTTTCTGGAATCCTTGTTCTCTTTTTCCTTTTGAGCGGAGAGGCGCCTCACCTGTGTCTCCGCGGCGTCCTCCCTCACCGGGGGCCTCGAGGCACGACACGTGAACGCCCCCTGCGAAAAAAGGAAACGTGATGAGGAAAAACACGAAAAGAAGGCGCAAGGTTCGAAGAAGAAAGAAGGAGGGGAGGCTCGAGACGGGCTAGCTCGATGGGGACCTACCAGATCGAGGCACCCCTTGTCGGGCGCCATAGGGATCAGCTTGGAACTCTCCGGGGCAAACGATCCCTGGATCGTGATCGCCACCCGGGAGATGCCGTCGCTACAAGTCAGCCCTCCTTGGCCATCCTCGACCCGTTCAGCGCCTCGGGCTCGGCCTTCGGCCCCATCTCGAACAAGAAAAGGGGCGGTCCGCCAGCGGAAGAACCCGTCGCTGGTGGAACGCCCAGATTACCGCCTGGACGGTCAGCCCCTTCTCGTCCACCAGCGTCTTCATCATCTCCATCAGGGGCAGCAAATGGCGCTGCTTATCCGCCACGACGCCCCAGTTCCACTTTTCCGGGCGCTGGTCAAGGACCCTGCCGGTGTACTGCGGAAGGAGCCCCCCCTCGTTCCGCAGATAGAACCAGTGGTCGTCCCATCCCGCTTGGTTGGTCGAGAGCTTGTAGCGGAGGTACTCGCGCGGGACGCCGGCCGACGAGGTCCCAGTCCGCATGGTGATGGCGAGGGAGCCAGCGCGCACGAGCCGCTTCCCGCTGGACTTCGACGTCTTGGTGAAGAGCTCGCCCCGAAAAATGAACGAACATCTCCCAGTGCGGCTCGATCTTCAGGTACCCCTCGCACACCGCAGCGAAGATGGCGGCGTGCGAGATCGAGTTGGGGGAGAAATGCTGCAGCTCCACCTCGTAGTGGTGGGTCAACGCACGCATGAAGCGGCTCGGCGAGACACCGAGCCCCATGCGGTGGTAACGGGTGAAGCTCACCACGTACCCCTCCGGCGGCTGCGGCTCCCGGTGATCCGCCGATGGGACGATCCACCACGCGGGTCCCCCCTCCGGGTTGGGGCGGAGAAGTCCCTGCGCCACCAGCGAGTCCAACTCGCGATGCGTCGTCTTCGATCGGCTCCAGTCTTCGGCCGGTTGCGGCGGAGTCTTGTCGGCCATGGCAACGACGGCGTGGACTTGGGCGGCGGATGGACAGCAGAGGAGGATACGGATGGCGGGCTCAGGAAGGAGATGCACGGGAGCTGCGGCGGCTATGAAGGCAAAGGCAAAGAGAAGAGCCCTCTCCCCCTCTCTCGGTATTTATACGAAAGAACCCCAACAGGCGAGGCGTCCCACGGCGACGAAAAAGGTAACCGCATAGCATTTAATGCGCCCACCTAACCACGTCTCGAGCCGGATGCAGGGTACACGCGGCAGCTCTCCATTCGCTCCACTACCCGGGCCCGCCACGACCGTCGCCCCGGCTTCGCGTCCGCCGCCCTCCCCGACAGATTTCGCCTAAAAAGGCACGCCCAACGGGCAGAAGGATTCCCAGACGACGGAGGCTTCTTCACGAAGGTAAAAACGGGCCCCGGCCCTAAGCCTCGAAGCAGCGAAGGCTGGCCCTCGAAGAGGGTTCGACAGCCGGCTTCGAGCACCCGAGTCAGGGACACCAAGGGGCGCCACTCGCAGCATCGCTCGAGGGCCAAGCCCTCGAGGCCCCTCACGTGTATCCAAGGCGGGGCGCGCGACGTGCAGTGAGATCCCCTCGGAGGGAGGCATCGAGCCACCGGGTCCTATCGAATGGACCCGGCACACTCCTGCAGACTGAGCACCCATGCTTTATGAGATCGCCTCCGGGCTACAGTCGACCCCTATCGAACGGGGCACGAGGTCTCACTTGGATTCCCCGTTACCAGCTCACCGGGAACCTCGATACTCGCCCGCTCGTGGTAGTACGAGGCATCCCCCCTCGCATCCGATCGAAAGGACTCGCGGGATGACAAGCCAGGGCAACCGGCGTGCCGGACAGCTCGAAGAGCCGGCCGGTCGGTTCAGCCTGGCACCCCTCGACGAAAGAGGGTAAAAACTCTCGGGGGCTCGACACTCCCGAACCTAAAAACGCAACTAACACTCACATAAGAAAAAGCCCACGAGGGAGTCCTAACCACTCCCCCGTGGCCTCGGGGGCTACACCCGCGGGTGTCGCTCGCACGACACCCACGGAATCAAAGCAACCAAACCCTCGAGAACCGGCTAGCTAACCCTCGAGGTCCCAGTCGGGAGCCCCTGCTCGAGTGCAAGCACTCAAACAAGGGCTCGGGGGCTACTGTCGGGGGTCCACAAAGGGGTACCCCCAATCAACGCAAAACACACGGTTAAAACCTAGAACACCAATTAATAGCAAGCCCAGCTGGACTTAACCACCCAAATACCAACCTGTCAAAACCCACAACACCGGCCCACCACGGGGAAGCCTAGGCCCGCCAAATGCCTCCCAAACCACCTCGTGGTAGCCTGCCTCTCGAGCCCTGGCTCAAGGGGTTCGAGCCCGCCACCGCCATACACCACCCCTCGAGACCCGGCACAGGGCCCTCGAGCCTCGCTGGCCCGCTGCCACCCTCGAGGGCACATCACGCCCCTCGAGCAGCGCCAAGCACCGGATGCCAACCCCACACCAAACATTTAATGCACTCACCTACCCCCGTCACGTCCTCTGAGACGCAGCATGCGCCACAGTGAACCGGAGTCTGAGTCAAACCTCCTTTTCACCATAAGCATGGGTGAAAAGGCACCAGTACACACTGTTCGACCATACCCTGCACTGTGGCACGTCCCGGTCACATCTCGAGACCCGGATTTCCGCTGTACGACCAGGTTCCCCGGAACTCGCCCATACCCGCGGAGCTCGAGCCTCCCAGGCGCCACCTCGAGGCCGGTTCTGCTCCCCTCGAGCCCTAATTGCTGTCATATGATTGGAGGACAGGTACCCCTAAGACCCGGCGGGACTATGCACGTATCGTACGTGCCGGGATGGGCGGTGCACGGCCTCCACGTCGCCACGCCTCCACGTCCGCACCCGGGATGGAGGCCACTTCAAGCGCCCAAGGACGCCCCAACAGCAACCCCCACGTCGGCTACAATGTCTTCGACAAGACAGGGTTCCTACCCTTCCCCGTATTGGGCACCGTACGGCCCGACACCTGTAATACCCTTGTGTAACCCTGGCCTCCCCTTGCTCTATAAAAGGGGACACCAGGGCCCTCAGTCCACGTTTACAAACACGTGAACACACATACGCCCGCACACACGCACACTCGAGTCCGGTCCGGACTCCGGTCCACGCTCATTGAGCTTGTATTCGCCCCTGTACGAGCACTTAGGTGCAAGTAATACAAGAACCTCCTCCCCCGCTGGACGTAGGGCCTTCTTTGCCCGAACCAGGATAAATCCTTGTGTCATCTTGCATCACCATCCAGGAAGAGAGCACGCGATCATATTACTCGTTGGTGTCGTACCCCCGGGTTCGAAACACCGACAGTGAGCAAGGCATGCCGCCACCATTTTGGCTTTCACCTAATATGCCCATGACGGACTGCTGGACGGATGAACTGTTCAATTTTCATGTCTTTCGTGATGGAAAGCGTTGTGCGGGAGGAAGATGAGATATGGATAGGAGTGGCCCAAAATAGCATTTTTAGAGAGGCTGTTGATTAGTCTAGGTATCTCTATGTGTTTCTATTTTAGAAATAGCTAATCACCAAATTAGAGTATGATTTTAACTAATGTTTTGGAGATGCTCTAACTACTACTGTACTGCCGGTTAAATTACGTACTACTACTACTCCGTAAGTAGTAACTGGTGGTGATTGGTGAAACTGTCACATGATCGAGGAAAAATATGCATGGAATGCAATGCGTGGACTCTGCTGTCTAGGTCAACCTGAAGCTACTGCGTTGTGTAGAACCAGGAGGGGCTTTTACTAGCTACTAATAGGAGATTACGATATCGATCTTGCAGTACTCCGTAACTGCTACTGTCTCGGTCAACTTTGAACTAGTACTCCCTCCGTCTCTAAATAAGTGTGTCTAGAAATCCGTGCTTTCCTCACAGACACGTTTTCCGGACGACACTTAAAAAGGAACGGAGGGAGAGTACGTAGTGAAAGAGTACCCTCTTGCGGTAACAAAAGGTGAGGGTAATTAAATCCGATGTGGTCTTGGCCAGTTCACCTCCTCCACGAATGGACCCAGTGCATGGTATAACGTATGGGAGGAAATCAGGGATGGTGATCTGTGCGCGTCCCCCTTGGTGTTGTCTCTCTTTCTCTCTGGGGGATGAGCTCTCTGAGCCTCTGCCCCACACACATGACACATACACAGCTGAGCACCACCACCATGGCCGTTTCTCTGCTAGTGCTAGCTGTCATGAGAACTTTGTCGGGATTTTACTGTATTTCGGTTCTTGGCACGGCAGCAGCATCTTGTACGCGTGCAATTGATTCCTACCAGACACTTGTGTTTATTTATATGGTGCACGTTGTCCATGTGATCCGGGGATGATGCGGCAGCCGCACAGCAATCAGCAATAGCTAGCCCCCCTCTCTCATCTGCACGTACTTTGCAGGTTGCAGCAGCCCGGGCGGCGAGTAGTGGAGTATTCTTCTCTTCTATGCACTCTGACCCGGGGGCCTCCCTTTTATTACTCTGCGTGCGATAACTTTCCGGTTTCAGAGAGTGGGTGTGTGTGTGTTTAGAGTGGTCCTTCAGAGAACAATATTACTCCAAATCACGTACTGCCCCACGCATTATATAGCTTCTGTAATTTGATTGTTTTATTAACTTTGTAGTACCAAGTCAAAAAAAATCTGACTCACTTTACTACCCTCGATCTTGGGCTGAGACGACTTATCCCAAACCTTAAAATTGGGTATCTCATACAATTACAATAGGGCTTAAGCTACTCTGTTGGCTTTAGTCCGTACAAATCAGTTGTAGAACAATATTTTTTCTCTTATAGAAATAAACCAGCCAAACAAATCAGTCGAAACGGTGCCTTGCTCAAGCCAACATAGCCTTTAGTTGTTTTTCAGATTCCTCAAAGAAAGCAGCTGCTATATATTGTGGAACGCAACGCTACTCTGCACATTTCAGATGGAGGGAGGGATGTACTCCCCATCCCAAATTATAAATTATAAGTCATTCCAAGAATCTTGGAGAGTCAAAGTTTTGTAACTTTGACCAAAATTATAAAGACAAACATAAAGATTTATAACATCAAATATGTATATTATGAAAATATAACTAATGAAAAATCTAATTGTACTTAGTTGGTATCATAAATATTATTATCTTTATCTATAAATTTGGTCAAAGTTGAAAGAGTTTGACTGTCCAAGATTCTTGGAATGTCTTATAATTTGGGATGGAGGGAGTATTTCTTTACACTTACACACATCTGAGGTCCAACCATCCCATTCCAAATCCGATGGACCGGTCGTTTTCCAAGCAGTTACATATCACGAGGACATGAATATCTTATAGAGAGTGTGCCTTCTTGAGCAAGGATATACCACCACCCAAAAAGAAACACATGCATACCCATCGACGATGATGGTATTGGTTATTGTTTCTGTTTTCAGGCAGTTCACGTACGTCATGAGAATGTTCCGTTGTTCAGTCGCTTTATCGATTTGTTTTCAACAAGTAGTTCTTTTCCCTACGATCAATAAGTCATGTGCTTGTAGTCGTATGTAGCAAGATTTTTTTTAGATAAAGGAAATGAATCCGGCCTCTACATCCGAGGATGTACACAGCCAATTATTACAGAGTTCAAAGAAAGTATAAAAAAAGCAACAGGTCACAACCATTGATCAGGACATTAAAGCAAACAATATAATTGCTTCCACCCTCTATTTGAAATCTCTAAGGCGATCATCTCAAGCTTCTTGCTTAGCCCAACGAGGGTGTCCTTGACCTGCTCATCACGCTGCAGTGTGCCCCAGAAACGTACCCAATACGCTCCCCTGAAAATAACCTGCAGAACAGAGTTAGTTTTGATTTTATTGAAAATAACATCGTTATGGCATCTCCATATAGCCCAGCAAAATGCAGCGACTCCCACCCAGATCAAGTCCTTGGTTTTCTTTTGCTGATTTGAAAGCCAGGTACCGAACATATGGTTGATGGATCTCGGTTGGGTCAAGTGAGTGGCAAAGAAAATAATCCTCCAAACCATTTTGGTAAAGGGACAGTCCAGGAATAAATGTTGGATAGTTTCGTTCCTATTACAGTAAACACATTTTTTACTCCCTTTCCAATTTTTCCTAGCAAGGTTGTCTTTTGTTAAGGTGACACCTTTTTGTAGGAACCATAAGAATATTTTTATTTTGAGAGGAATTTTAATTTTCTAGATCTGTTTATGGGGAAAAGGTGGTTCGGTATCCATTAGATGAAGATACATAGATCGGACTGAGAATAACCCAGATTTGGTTAAGCCCAAATAAAGTGATGAGGACCATCCACCAGTGCCACATAGGAGATCTGTGCTACTAGATTTTGCCACTCTAAGAGCTTATTGCCCACCAGAGCCCTTCTAAAAGAGATGTTCAGAGGGCTTGTGGACATTACCTTTGATACCGTTGCATGTGGATCACGAACTATATTATATAGCGTAGGATATTTAGCTTTTAGAGGTCTTTGCCCTACCCTGTGTCCTCCCAAAACCTCGTGTTGGTCCCATCTTTATTTCAAAATGACCCTGAGCCCAGACCTCATCTTTAAGGCGCATAAGACCTCTCCAAAAGTGTGAATCATTTGGCTTGGCCTTGACTTGGGTCAGAGATTTGGAACCGAGGTATTTATTAGATAGAAGGACTGCCATATGTCATCATGTGTTGATCAGATTTACGAGCCACTTAGCCAGAAGACACTTATTTTGCATTTGTAGATTTAGAATGCCTAAACCCCCTTGATCTTTAGGACGGCATAGGATATCCCATCTGGCAAGTCTATACTTATGTTTGTCTGTAGATCCTTGCCAGAAAAATCTTGATCTGAATTGGTCAAGGTTTTTAAGGACCCCTTTGGTATCTCAAAAAAAGACATCATGAACATAGGTAGGCTGCTTAAAACTGAGTTAAGCAGAATTAGTCTCCCCCCCATAGGATAAATACTTAGCCTTCCAACAGGATAGCTTTTGTTGGAATCTCTCTTCGACCTTCCTCCACTCAACATTTAGGAGTTGTCTATGATGCAAAGGGATCCCTAGGTAAATAAAAGGGTAGTCCCCTGCTTTGCAACCAAAGAGGTTGGTATAAAAAGATTCCTCCTCTCTGGCTGCACCATAGCAAAAGATCTCACTCTTGTGGAAATTTATCTTAAAACCCAGAAAGCTGTTCAAAGGTACAGAGCAAAAGTTTTAGATTTTTGCTTGCTCTGGGTCATGGTCAATAAAGATGATGGTGTCATCTGCGTATTGTAAAATAGACACACCATCATCAATAATGTGGGGGATGACTCCTCTTATTTGTCCATCGTCTTTTGCTCTTTTGATGAGTAGAGCCAACATATCTGCGACGATGTTAAATAGATGGGAGACATTGGGTCTCCCTGTCTAAGAGACCACGCCTAGTTTGGAAATAAGGTCCAATATCATCATTGACCTTAATCCCCACACTTCCCCCCGGTAACCATGCTATCAATCCAGCGGCAACCATTTGGGAGAGAAGCCTTTCATGCGTAAGGTTTGTTGGAGAAGGGCCAGTTTACCTTATCATAGGCCTTCTCAAAGTCTATCTTTAAAATATTCCATTTTGTTTTTTAGTATGTAGCTCATGGATAGTTTCGTGTAAGATTACTACTCTCCTTCCATGATGTTTCTTCTTCTGCTTGCATAAAGGCAGTCTGGGTTGGGGCTTACCACCTTCTTAGCTACCATATTCAGTCTGTTTGTGCCTACTTTTGTGAATATTTTGAAGCTCACATTTAGGACACAAATAGGCCTGAACTGCTGAATTTTAATAGCATTCTGGGTTTTTGGAATTAGAGTAATAATCCCAAAGTTCAAGCTATAAAGATTCAGTGCCTCCTTGTGTAGCTCTGAAAAAAGGGGTAGAAGATCATACTTGATCACCCCCCAGAAAACTTGATAAAACTCAGCATGGAATCCATCCGGTCCAGGAGCTTTATTATGCTCCATTTGAAACACCAACAACACCGCGTCCCTCACCTCAGATTCGGTGAAGGGCTGATGAGTATATCATTCTCTCCTTGGGTAACCTGTGAAATATCCAAGTACGGTTTTCTTAGGGTGATCTCTGAATGGTCTGAAGGGCCAAATAAGCCTTTATAGTAATTAGTAATATGATTTTTGAGGTTAGCATCGCCCACATCTCTCCTTGATCATCCTCAAGTCTGAATATAAGTTGTTTGCGATGTTTCCCATTAGCCACTAGGTGAAAGAACCGTGTATTGGCATCCCCTTCGAGAAGAGTTTTCACCTTGGCTCTCTCATACCACTTTAATTCTTCACGAAGCAGGTGGACTAGTCTCTCTTTTTAAGTAATGCTTTAAATTAATTTCCTGATCAGCATAAGCATTCAATTCTGCTTTCTTATCAAGACTTTCTAAGAGAGATAGGAGGGTTTTTTTCTCTTTTTTATATGTCCCAGCTGTATGTTTAGCCCACCCTCTGAGGTATTGCCTGAGACGACGGATTTTAATTGCCACCGTTCTAGTGGATTCGATTCGTTACATGGGGATTGCCAAATATTAGCAACCATGTCATAGAAGCCTTCCCTAATCAGCCATCCCCTCTCAAATTTGAAAGGTCTAGTTTGGGATTTGATGAGTAGAGGCTCCTGTGTTAAGTACGAGCGGAGTATGGTCGGAGATATTCCTATCTCTAGGTTGGACCGAAGATAAAGGAAATTGATTCTCCCATTCTGTACTCACAAGAACTCTATCTAGCTTCTCATAGGTCGGATCATCCCCAGGTCCGGCCCAGGTATATTGGCGTCTTGTCTCACACTCTCTTAAGATCTAGAGACTCGATGACAGCATTAAAAAGAGTTGGCCATTTTGGATCATAAACCCCTTTACTCTTGTTCTCGGGCCTACGCATTATGTTGAAGTCCCCCCCTACTATATATGGAAGAGTTTCTTTAGAGCAGGTATTAGCCATCTCCGTGAGAAAAGTGCTCTTATATTGAGCTTGTGCTGGTCCATAGATCGAGTAAAGTATAAACTTGAAACCACTAGATTTGATCCGGAGGGTGAACTTTACATAAAACTCCCCTTCGTCAATGGCTCCAATGTCCAAAATGTTAAGGTCCACTCCCAGTAGAATACCCCCCTGATCTACCATGGGGGGCCATGGAGTGCCAGAGAAAGTCATGTCCACCACATATATTCTTGAGGACATGATCTGAGAAAGAGTCCCGCACAGTCTCAGAGAGAGCGATAAATTAATTTGCTCTTCTTTAACTATTCAACTAGAATCTGTGTTTAGCCAAGTCACCAACTCTGCTATTCCAGAATATCCCCTTCATTTTATAATTATTTTGGAGGGGGTATTTGGTTTTTTAGGAAGTCTGCCATTATTAGAATTTTTGGCATTATTATATTTCTTCTGCGTGGGAAGGAGAGAGATCTATGAATTGATCGTTCTCCTTGTCAAGCAAGTGCTCATTTAGATTTCCACAAGCGTGGCTGAGGACTGCTTCAAGCCGTTCTTCCCGATCGACATCACTATCATGATATAATTGATCTGAATTATGCAAACACTTTTTCTGCTTAGCACATAGGACTAACCTCTCCACCTCTATGTTCTTAATATTTATCACAGAGGAAGTATCTAGATTGATGCCTATCCTACCCAGGTTTGACAGAATTTTAGAATCAGGAAAGGTAGCAAAAGAATTACCTGAGAATTCGAGGTTCTTTTTTGCAGCCATCCTAGCTGTCTTGTGGTAGGTGTGCACATCCGCCATCGCCGAGTTCCTTGAGCTGCGGCGTAGAATAGCCCCCTGGTCCGCCACAGCCACCACCACCTCACCCGGCTTCTGCACAGCCGGACGGAGAGACTGCTGGCTGGCCGCATCCGAATCGACGGCCAGCCAGGGTGGCTGCTGGCCGGCAGCAACCGGCTGGGGCGCCAGCTGGTCGGCCACCACCGGCTGGGACAGCAGCTGGCCAACATCAGCCGGCAGGAGATCCTGCTGGCCGGCCACCGCCAACGGGGACGCCACCTGGCCGACAGACCGTCCAGCCACCGCCGGCTGGGACTCCTCCTGGCCAGCCCCTGCCGTCTCCTGGCCGGCCAGCGCCGGCAGGGACTCCACCTGGCCAGCCACGACCGGTAAGGGCACCTCCTGGCCGGCCACCGCCGGCTGGGGCGCAAGCTGGTCGGCCACCGCCGGCTGGGGTGCAAGCTGGCCGGCCACCGCCTGCTGGGACGCCTGCTGATCTGCCACACCCGGCTGTGGCACGTGCTGGCTGGCCACCGTCGACTGGAGCACCTGGCCGGCCCCGGCCTGCAGGGACACCACCTGGCCGGGCACAGCCGGCTGGGGAGCCTGCTGGTCAGCCACCGCCGACTGGGAAACCTGCTGGCCGGCCACCGCCGACTGAGGCTCAAGCTGGCCGGCCATCGCCGGCTGGGACTCCTCCATACAATCATCAAAAAAAGAGGAAGGGTGAATAATGTTAGGAAATCCCACGCTTGCATTATACGCAGCCAGTTCCTCTCTTGTCAGCGGAGAGAAGCTTTTTGCAGGCACCCCATCATCTTGCTCGAGCATAGCCTTGAAGCTAATCTCTTCAAGCAACTGGTCGCATGCTATGTCTAGTCCTTTCTCTACCAGCGCTGCAAGATGCTGTTGGGAAAAGGTACTAGGCTGTGGAGTGGACTGGTCCCTTGTCGAATTACCATCCTAGCTTGGAGGGTTTGCAGGGTTCTCTTTTTCAGCATCCTCCATCTCTTGATCGCCCCCTTTCTGTGAGCCATCCTTATCTTCTTCTCCTAACAAGTCATCCTCCTCAGGATTAAAGGAGTCACTTAGCTCAGACTGATCGGGCTGGAAAAAAGGCGGTATACGCTGCGACCAACACAAACGTCAACCTTTTCAGGGATCTGCTTAACATCTAGGACAACCACTAGGATGCGGACCTGCCCCGTCGCCCGGAGATGTGAAGGACCGAGAAAGCACTAGCAAGGCGACCAGAGGGGGGTGAATGGGAGCTCAAAAATTTCTCTCGAAACTTTGGCCAAATGTCCCAAAATCAACCCCAAGAAACTGCGACCGAAACCGTGATGCTCACGACCCTTGGAAGAGGGTGGATGATCCCTAGGATCACAGCGAAGCACCACAAAGAAGAAGCAAACCAAACTCCAAAAGTTCCGGCTCGAACACAACCCCAAAAACCAAGTCCCGAACGTAGATTGTCGGCTACGTCGAGAAACTCCTAAATACCAATGCTAACAAGTAGCAAAGATACCTAGAGAGGTTCCTTGATCAACTACGAGGTCAAACGAGAAGTTCGAAAACCAAACGAACAAGCCGGGAGAGCGAACGCACTAAACAGGAGTACTCTGCGGGATCCCGGACTGTCCGCCCAAGGCCGGACTGTCCGCGGTCTGGTGGCGGACTCTCCGTCGGCAGAAACGTAAAAACAGCAGAGTTGCTGAAGACTCCCTGGACGTTCCCGGACTGTTCGCGGATTTCAACTGCGGACTGTCCACCGGTCAAAATCCGCTAGGGCAGCCGAGGGACGCAGCCACTGGTCAGGCTCTCCCCCGATGCCCGGACTGTCTGCGGTCCCAGGCACGGACTGTCCGCGACTTTGCAGAGAGGGCGATTTTGGTCGCCTTCTCTCCAAATCTCTCCAAATCCGATCCAAATCAAAATCCCAAGTTCCCAAACTTGGAGAAGATGATCACGGGGTAGTTAGAAGACTATCCCTAAGAAATCATCCGCTCAAATCAACCAAATCACCGGGAAATCAAAAGGGAAAGTGGATGAACGGAAAATGCGCCACGAAAACGAAATCAACCCGATCTACTTGTTCGTAAGCAGTTAGATGAATTCTTATGGTGCAAATGATCTCCTTTCAAATACGAACAAGTTGATTCAAATGGATTTCGCAAAGACGCACTAGAGAGGGAGATCGAGTGACGGGAAAATCACGGAGAAATGAAGAACGCGAAGAACACGAACCAAAACGCGAATCAACACATCGCTCTGTAGCCGTAGCGCAAACACACGCTACAACGGTGAGGTTACGACCTCACTTCCTCAAACTCAACAGTACACAGAGGCAAGTCTCTCTGCGGATCTCAGCTAGCTACAACAGGGAATGGGAGAGCAGGAAACCCTAAGACTGGAAGAGCAAATGACTGAGATCAAGGGGAGGAGGGTGTCTCCCTACTACTTATCCTAATTCTAACCTAAGTCTAATTCCTACTCTACCCCTCACTATTCTAATTACAGAGCGAACCAGCTAAACCCTAGGGTTATTCTGGACCAACTCGGTGGTAGGTGTATCCGACGGCCACGCCCGCACAAACCGAAGCGTTGCCTCGACGCAACCTCCCGATTGCCGCCACGTGCCGCCCTCGCTCTGCACCCCCGGTTTTGTGGCCCAAACCGGGAAACCAGCCTTTTCCAGCCAACCCCCGGTTTTGAGGCCCAAACCGGAAAACCAGCCCACCAACATCTGAGTTTTGAGGCCCAAACTCAGCAAACCCGCAGTGCCCAGGTTTTGAGGCCCAAACCTGGAAACCGTCCTCAGCCCAAGTTTTGTGGCCAAACTCGGAAACCGTCCACGCCCAGGTTTTGAGGCCCAAACCTGGAAACCGTCCACCCGATGGTTTTTCCCTGGCTCTACCACCAAACCGAAGCTGTAGAGGGGATGCACCGCCCGTGCACCCCGTCCACCGACATGTGTCCCCAAGTCCACGACTCAGGCAACACATGACCGCAAGTCTTCGCTCGTTGCTGTCCCAGGCTGCCAGCCACCACAGCTGATCCTCGGGCCTCTGGTCCCTCAGTCCAAGCCTCACGTCCGCCCTTCGCCACTCTCGGTCCATCGGCACGGCACGTCTCTACTTGACCTTCACCTTGCCTCTGATCACTGTCTCCGTGCTCGACACTTGCACAACACAAGCCAAAGAACAGGCGCATCATCCCAGTTGACAATCACTCATCACTCAGAGACCCGACATACACCCATGTATCCGCAATCTCCCCCTTGATGAGTGCATTGTCAACTACCACACAAATCATAATGGAAAGAAGAAAGGAGGAAGAAGAAGAGGGAACTTGACCAAATGACCCAAAAGCATAGCAAAGCCGAAGAAGGTCAAGTGGAAAGAGCAAGACAACTTGGTCCCCAAAGACATGGGCAACGGCTCGACGCGACCAAGCAAAGCAAAGCTAGCCCTCAAGAAGAGGTAGAACAGGCTCAACACCGCTAGCAAACACCAATTGGAAAATCGAAGCAAAATGCTAGTCCCTCAAGATAGAGGCACAGAGGCTCAACACAACTAGCAAAGAAGGCTCGATACCAATGCCTTTCGGCCAAACTCCCCCTCGAATAGTGCACACAACTAAAACACTCCGGGAAGCATATGATTTGCAAATTCTCCCCCTTAGTTGAAAATGCACCATCAAGCAAGAAGAGCCGAAAGCAAATTTCTCCCCCTCAGAAAATGCACCATCAAAAAGTGCCAACCAGAGAAGTTCTCCTACCAGCAAGAGAAGTTCTCCCCCTTCCAAAATGCATATGTGTCAAATGCAAGTTAGCAGCTTCAGGAATATAGTCAAGATAATGTAAAGATGCTCTACACAGTATAAGTCCAATGACGCAACTGAAGCACACATGCTAGCAAAGGCTCAAACTGATCACCAAATATGAAATATGAACATATGAGCAAAGTGAGCAATTTTAGCCAAAAAGGAGTCACCATCAAAATAGCACTAGACAAGTATAGACAGGAAATCAAAACAAGTGCTAAACATGTATACAAGGTGAACTACCCCTAGCAACGTTCAATCATCATGCTATAGAATGAAACATACACTTGTGATGTCAGTTTTAAATCGGAGTTGCAGCGGTGAAATGACACAAGTTAGAATTCAGCATGTGATTGCGAGAGGTTGAAAGCTTGTCTTGCCTTACTTTTGAACTGTGCGAAGCCTATGCATAAGCAATCAGAAGCTTAAAGCAACAGTTTCGGTCATACACTACACGGCTCGAGTTTAACTCAAATGTGCAATGAGAAACAGTCTCAATACCGTGATGTGTTGACAAGCAGTCCCATCTCGATCTTTTCAGTTCACTAAAACTTGGTTCAATTTTATTGACAACATATGAACAAACCAAGCAAGTGAGAGACTCAAAACTAGAGACATAGCAACCTAGCATATATGAAAAGCACAAGTGTGATTTCAACATATTCTACACTGGCTAGTTGCACATCTCGATGGTGAACATTTTCAAGTTTTAAGTTCATTAACAAGTTCACCATTTCAAAATAGCTCAGCTCATAGCATGTATTAGTGATTAGAAGGAGCATAAACTACATGTATCAACATAAAGCATCAGAGCATATACTACACAGAGCATAGTTACATTCTAATGATTATAGACATGAAGCTCAGAATGTAAAAGCGTATGCTAAAATGCAAAGGAAAAACAAAGATAAACGAAAAAGAGTCAGTCTATCGTACAAGAACCAAAATGTTTCCCCCATCTAAAAGGGGAAACACACACACCAAGCTCACCCCTCAACCGATTAAAGGTTGATTCATCTAAAGGCTTGGTGAAAATATCAGCCAGTTGATGATGAGTATCGACATGACGAAGGTCGATATCACCCTTCTCCTGGTGGTCACGCAAAAAATGAAAGCGCACATCAATGTGTTTGGTCTTCGAGTGAAGCACGGGGTTCTTAGCAACGCTAATAGCACTCGTGCTGTCACAAAGCAAAGGAACACGAGTAAAGCTCAGACCAAAATCACGCAAAGTGGCCATCATCCAGAGTAACTGGGAACAACAGCTAGCCGCAGCAACATACTCAGCCTCCATGGTAGACTGGGCGACACTAGACTGCTTGCGAGAAGACCACGAAACAAGAGAAGACCCAATAAACTGGCAAGTCCTAGAAGTGGACTTGCACTCGATGCGACAACCAGCAAAATCAGCATCGGAATAACCACAAAGGGAGAGGGTGGAGGAAGCTGAATACCAAATCCCGAACTCAGGTGTGAAACGAAGGTACCTGAAAATGCGCTTGACTGCCTGACGGTGAGAAATGCGCGGCGACGCCTGAAAGCGCGCGCACAGACACACCGCGAACTGGATATCCGGGCGTGTCGCTGTCAGGTAGAGCAGCGACCCGATCATGCTTTGGTACTCCTTCTGGTCCACAGCTTCTCCATCCTTATCCGCATCCAGGGCCGTCGTGGTCGACATGGGTGTTGGAAGAGGCTTGGCCTCACCCATATCGAACCTCTTCAGCAAGTCCTTGGTGTACTTGCCCTGGTGCACGAACGTTGCTTCCCGGGATTGCTTGATTTGCAACCCGAGGAAAAACGTCAGCTCGCCCATCATGCTCATCTCAAACTCCCTGCTCATAGTATCTGCAAACTTGGCAACCAAAGCGTGAGAAGAACCACCGAAAATGATATCATCCACGTAAATCTGGACCAAGAGAGTATCAGTGCCTTGCTTGAGGAGAAAGAGCGTTTTATCTACACATCCCATTTTAAAACCCTTAGCAAGCAAAAAGGTTTTCAACCTATCATACCAGGCTCTAGGGGCTTGTTTCAAACCATACAAAGCTTTGTGAAGTTTAAAGACATGGTTTGGAAACTTGGGATTTTCGAAACCGGGGGGTTGTCTAACATACACCTCCTCTTCTATGTAGCCGTTTAAGAAGGCACTCTTGACATCCATTTGAAAAAGTTTGAAACCTTTGGATGCAGCAAAAGCCAAGAGTATCCTAATAGCCTCCAAACGTGCTACAGGGGCAAAAGTCTCCTCATAGTCTATCCCCTCCTTCTGACTATATCCCTGGGCTACGAGTCTGGCCTTGTTTCTCACAACATGGCCATCTTCTCCCTGTTTGTTTTTGAAAACCCATTTTGTCCCAATAGGATGACACTCAGAAGGTGGAGACACTAGAACCCAAACCTGATTTCTCTCAAAGTTTTCCAACTCCTCATGCATGGCATTGACCCAATCCGGATCCGTCAAAGCGTGTCCAACATCTCGGGGCTCAAAATCAGCAACAAAAGCAGAATGAGCAAAGTGAGAGATTTGAGACCTGGACCGAGTGACCCGTTCGTCAATGTTGCCGATCATCTGCTGAGGCGGGCGCTGGCGCTGAATGTGTCATGGCGCCTCCCTAGCCGAAGTGGCTTCCCCCTCAACAGCAGCTGGTGCCTCCCCGGGTACAAATGGTACCGCTCGGAGTGGCGGATCCCACGGCCCCTAGGAAGAAGACGTGTCGGGGCCGTGAGTCGTCGTAGAAGCCGCTCTTTGCGGCACTGCAGGTGGAGGAGGTGCTGGGTCATCTATCCCTTCAGCACCTTCTTCTTCATCATCGAAAAGAGGCTCGCCAACCTCATGATCACCTGCACGCTCAAAACGAGAAGAAGGACAAACCATGGTCTCGTCGAAGGTGACATCTGATGTCTCCATGACTCGGTTAGTGTCAAGGTTAAGTACACGATAGGCTCGAGTGTGAGTGCCATAACCCAAAAACACACCGTCAGAAGAACGAGACTCAAACTTGTCCAAGTTGCCCTTTTTGAGTATAAAACAATGGCAACCAAAAACTCGAAAATAACTCACCTTGGGCAGTTTTCCAAAACGCAACTCATAAGAAGTCTTTTTCAAGAAAGCTCGGAGAAAAATGCGATTGGAAATGTAGCATGCAGTGCTCATAGCTTCGGCCCAATATCGCCTAGGAGTCCTATGCTCATCGAGCATCGTCCTGGCCATCTCTACAAGGGTCCGATTCTTCCTCTCTACAACACCATTCTAAGGGGGTGTGTAGGGGGAAGAAAACTGATGCTCTAAACCCAAAGAGTTACAAAACTTCTCAAAATCCGAATTTTTAAATTCGGAACCATTATCACTCCGAATTGCTCGCATCGAGTTCAAAGGGAACTCGTTCTGAAGACGCAAAATCAGATTGCGAGCAAAGGAGAAAGTCTCGGTCCTCTCAGCTAAAAAGAAGACCCACGAATATCTCGAAAAGTCATCAACAACAACAAGCACATACCACTTCCCCCCAACCGAGCTCACCCGAGCCGGACCAACAAGGTCCATGTGCAAAAGCTCTCCAGGGCGCTTGGTCATGATCTGAGTCACTGGATGGTGAGGAGCGGCAACCATCTTCCCGTGTCTACAAGAGTGGCAAACAAGATCCTTCTCCATATGCAACTTGGGCAATCCTCGGATTAGGCCAAGTGAACTAAGCCTTGCAAGCAAGTCGAAGCTCAAATGTCCAAGTCTCCTATGCCACTTCCAAAGATCAGAGGAGGAAGGTCCAGCCACAAGACAACGAGAAGTGCCAAAAGACTCCGAGAAATTCGCACGAAAGACTTTTCCAAAGGGCGAAATCAAACACACAAGATTGTCCTGAGGATCCAAAATACGACTGAGATTCGGTTTAAAACGAATCTCATAGTCGTCGTCGAAGAGTTGCGAAACAGAAAGAAGGTTAAAATGCAAGTTAGAAACAAGAGCAACATCGCGCAACACAAAGTGCTCATTAACTCGCACCGACCCACGAGACAACACTTTACCTTTGCTATTGTCGCCGAAGGTGATAAACTCCTTTCCGGCGACCGGACTAAGACTGGAGAACCACTTGGCGTTTCCGGTCATATGCCTCGAACAACCGGAATCCACCAACCAAACGTTCTCCAATCATTTTACCTACATCAATAAAAATGTGGCGGAACCGTCCTGATTATAAGAGCTCAAGTATCGTCTTAGTCAAATCCGTCTGACTTCGACTCATACTTGAACCCATATAACCCCGGCAGTCCGGAAATCTCGAAGGATTTCTATCACCGTACAACATACAGGATCACATTGTTCAAGAATTACATTCACAAAGATACATCACAGAGAAACGGAACCGAATTTAAAGTATCAGAGTGCGAATTTAGAACAGAGTTATTACAATACCGAATTTAAAAGTGCGGAAGCTTAAATAAGTTTGAAACACGACCACTACACATGTGGTCCAAATGAAACATTGTTTGACAAATCCAACTCAACACAACTCACTCTTCCCTTTTTAGATAATGTGCCACTAGGAGTCTCAGACCAGCAAAAGAAAAGGGGAAGCTTCTGGACGACCCTGCCCTGGGCCTACTCCTCATCACCTTCCACCGGGTAGAGGCAGTGCTTACAATAGCCAAAGTAGACCTGGCCATCTGCAACAAACGGGATAAACCCTGAGTACGGGAATGTACTCAGCTAGACTTACCCGTCCAACTAAAAAAAAATAAAGACACCAAGGGTATGCAAGGCCTTTTGGGTGGATCTGGGATTTTTAGTTGCAAAAAGCTCAAATTAAGACAAGTGAGGATTTAATGATATTAATGAGCTGTCATTTTTTAGACCTACTCCTTTGTCTAGGTTTGCACCTGAACTACTGCACACACTTGAGTCTAACAGATAATAATATAACCATATCCAGTTGACTTATCCATATTTTAGTTGAACCTTTTACACATCACATGGAGTTGTATCGTGGTGAAGCTCGCCATAGTTTCCCACTAACCGGGAGAGACGGCGACTCGAATCGAATTCCAAACCAGCTGGTGAAAGACCTTTAATACCAGTCCACACTTTCCCCGTCGGGTCCATGCATTGGGCAACCGCTCGACGCTTGTTCGTGGTGGTAATCGTCGCGGTTCAAGCACGGACCGCCCAATTGGAACCTGGCGATGGCCTCACGCGGCAGATCGCAATTTCCATACTAGAGGGCGCGACACGGGTTGAAACCGGCCCGAACAGCTTCTAACCGGCTTTGGGGTCGATGATTACGGCACCGACGTATCCCTAAGTAAAAGGGCGCGTTCAAAAATGAACGAGGGCCAACATCGATACAAACCTACGCGATCCAACGGACGGACTGCCCCCAAGTTCCAACTTGGTGCCGTGCCTTCCAGCTGACCGTATTTCATTACTACTCAGGTTCTTTCCCACGATAGCAAATATAGCCAACCGTGATCCGGTAACTACCCATCAGGGTATTACAAGAACATTCTTAACTACTACTTTTATTAAGCAAGCTAAGCAATTCTACATTGTAAATAAATAACAGGATAACAAGGTAGATATTAATCAATAACCAAGGAATGGTAATGCAACAAGTAGGTTTCATTCCAACTCCTAAACCTAATGCATCACAATATAAAAGGACTCAAGTAATTTTAATTGCAAAGGGTAGGAGGCTTAATATGCTCCGGGGCTTGCCTTGAGAGAAGACTGAGGCCTCGTGGGAGGGGCACTCAGGCAGGTTAGTGTCGGCCGCGGGGTCGACTTCCTCGGCTTGATGCAGTTCCGGGATCTCCTGCTCGGCGCTTGTCTCCTGCTCCAGGTCTTGCTCCTGAACTATCGATCCTATTGCAATGCGGTTGAAAATAAATAATGCGTAGTGTGAGATGGGGTGGTATGAGTGTAAATATTTCTTGCAAACCAACAAAACCAACTTGTAGAACCATAAAACAATTTCATTAATCCACCTATTTCTTATTTAATAATTCAAAAGAAATTTGAGTTTGAACTGCAAGTGCATTTTTCTGGACTCAGAAAAATCCACAAAAATTTCAGAAGGCAAATGGCATCTGCTGGACTTCACTGAATAATTTTTAGCCAGAAATAAAATAGAGAACTGCATATATAAAAATAACAAATAAACTGCTCAAAAGGTGCTTTGAACTAACTTTTTACACAAAAAGTGTTCAACAGCAGATTTCATAATTTTCCTAGCTTCAACTACTTATAAACATTCTACTGTAGAAAATTTACTGTCAGATCATAAATATACAAGCCTACACAAAATAAACAAATCTATTCCAAATTAAACCATTTGAACTACAACCCTACTGAAAAAGGGGCTAAACTCATTTTCATATTTTTCCCAGATTCTACTTCACATTTCATATTTATCAAGAAGGTTTCATGAACAGAAACATTATATTATTTCTTACATGAATTTCCAAAGGAAAACACAGAAAAGTACAGGTGTAAAGCAACTTCAGATTCTTCCATACAACAGCTCATGCTTAACATTTTTCTTAGCCTGAACATGTCATACAGAGACTACACAATTTTTCACACATTTTATTTCGATATATAAAACACCTTAATATTTATTCTAAGAAAACAGCCAAAAAGGACTTTTAATCATAACAGAAATTTTTTCCACATAAACAGTGCAGTATATATTTTTCAGAGGTGCAAATCATGATAAGAAACCTACACAAATTTTCCCATGAATTATCTCACCAGAAAACACCTATTTTCATTTATCTAAACAAAAGCTCACAAACTGAATTAAATAAAAACAGTAACAAAAAACTTTCACCAAAAATACTTTCATATTTTTCCATGATAGATCTACTCATAAACAAGCTAACAAAACTGAAAGTACTTTATTTGGACTTTTAAAACGAGCTACACAAAAATAACAAGCATTTCTAGAAAATAAAACAAAAAGGAAAACATTTGAAATCATCCCGGCTCAAACTGCGTGAACTCGGTCCATGGACCGCGTGTGACTGACGCGCGGGGTCCGCTGGTCAACGGGACCCACCCGTCAGAGAGGGCGAAGCAGGGAAAGGTGTTGACCAGCGAAAGCTCGTCGACGGTGAGGTCGCCGGCGGTGAGGCTAGGCTCGATAGACTCGTCTCGACGAGGCGCATCCAGCGGTGGGGTCGGTTTGGCCAGAGGGTGACCGAAGCGTGCCGGCGGCGAGCGGTGGCGGACGGCGGTGGCGGCGACACACGGCTACGCCGTTTCCGGCGGTCGCCGGTGAAATTGGGGAAGGCATAGGCTTACTCGAGCCCGAGGGAGGCTATCGGAGGGCTCGGCTTGGCTCGGGAAGCTCCGAGGAAGCTTGGCCACGCGAGCGGCCATGGCGGACGGTGGCGGGGCTCGGCTAGGCCGTGTCCGGCGGTCGCCGGCCAAATTGGCACGTGCGCAGTGCTTTGTGAACCCTAGGGAGCTAAGTGAGTGGGTTGGTTTGGCTCGGATGGCCCCAGGGGAGCTTGGCCTCGTGCATGGCCGCGGCGGCGCCCATGGCGTTCGGCCAGAGAGATGGAGTGAGATAGGGAGCGGTAGCGTTGAGATGGATAGGTGTTCTCACCTTGCCTTGGCTCGGTGAAGCTCGAGGACGAAGGAGAGGAGCGGAGGAGCTTCGGTCGTGGAAGAACAGCCGCGAGCTCCGGACGACGCTGATGGCGTTCGCGGCGGGGCTCCTCGGACTCCGACGTCAGCGAGGCTCGGCGGGTGGTGCGGAGGTGCGCACCGTGTGGTCTGGATGATGGCGGGGTGGTGGCCGAGGTTAATCGGCCGGTGGTGGCTCGGCTAGGGCGGAACGGTGGTGTGGTTCTTCGGTGCCGAACGACGGCGAGCAGTGAAGTGCTCGGCGTGTTCGCGGGAGAGGAGAGGGAGAGAGAGCAGGCGGGTGTGTGCGAAATGAGAGTGAGAGAGCGGAGATAGAGAGGCGCTCGGGTTTTGGTCTCGGCGGAGCGGCAGACGGCTAGTCGCGGTGGGGGCCACGGCGGCGCGGCGGGCGAGGCAGGACGCGGTCGACGAGGGGCTCGGCAGGCGAGGCGAGCGCGGAGTGGGCGAAGCCGATCGCTTGCGTGATCGCGTGGAGAAGGATCGGAGAGGGAGTGGTCGCGCGAGATTTTTGGCAGAGATCGCCGGCCACGCGACGCTTGCGGCCGGCGTACGGCGCGGCGTGTCAGCGGCGGCAGCGCGCCGTGCGTGGGCGGGCGCGCGCGCGGTCGAGCGGGCGAGCGCTGGGCCGGCGCGGTGAGCTGGGCCGAAAGGCCGGTTGGGCCAAAAGTGAGGGCGCGGGAAAAATCGTTTTCCTTTTTCTTTTTCCAAAAACTTTTCAAACTTTGACCATTCAAAAATTAGTTTCAAAAACTCCAAACCAGGCTTTGACCCAAATATAAAAGTTGCTCAAAATAATTTTATCTACAACTTTTATATAAGACACTTTTTCTAAAAACCATTTTTACAATCTCCTTATAATTAAAGCCAATTTTGAAACATAAAACATTTTGCTTAATTCATTTTTATTTGACAAACTATTTTGAACTAGGTCAAAATATCAACATGAAAAGCACTCTACTCATTATTCTCTATTTTATAAAACTATTTGCCAAAACAGAAATTCACTTTAATCATCAAGTCAAATAGAAATCCAAAATCCAGATAAATAAGCAAAAGGCAAAAAACACTCATATGCACATGAAATGATGCAATGCATTACTTATGCTCTTTAGTAGCTAATGGGGTTCCTAATGCAGTGCTTGACACTAGGGTGTCACAAAAAAGACATAGGGTGAGCATACGGTCCAACACTGGGGTTAGTGAAATAGGGGGAATACCAGTGTTGGGCCGGCTGCTCAAAAGAACGGTTAGCAGAAAAACCATTCCTAGCACGTCTACGAGAGGAGCGATCACCACGCTGAGGAAAACGTGGTCCGCTGGGGAAGGAGCGCTCACCGCGATACTCAAAACGCGGTTGGGGAAAGCGCTCAACTACAAAGCCACCGCCACGGGATCCATAGCCCACAACTGCAGGCTCCCGCCGGGCACGCTCTCTACGAGGCCTAGGCCTAGGAACTTTAGGCTCTGCACCTCTAGGCCTAGCATCTCTCCTCGGAGCTCTCCTCTGCCTAGGCCTGGGAACTTAAGGTTCTGGACCTCTGGGCCTAGCAGCACGTCTCTGAACATTTGGCGCATGTACATCATGGAAAGGATGGTACATGTCCACATTGTTCATCTCCCTAGCACGACGCGCCTCTCTCTTGCGCCGAAAACAGAATTCACTCAAGTGACCATCTCTCCCACAGAAGTCACAATGATACCTCACCGCACGCAAAGGGGGTTGTTGGTACTCACGACTGTGGGTGTGGATCACTTTGCCCTTCTGTGGCAAACACTCCTCCTGGATGGGTGGCATTGTGTCCAGCTTGTTTTTGAGGTGGTTGGGTTTGGGTGCCCACAGCTGGTTCTTGGGTGGAGCTCGTGGAGGTTCTTCAAACACCCCATCCTTGGTGGTAGGCTTGAGAGGCTCTTTGGGTGGAAGCTTGGTAAGTTTGGGAGAAGTGGTGGTGATGGGCTTCTCACTCGGATTCAGACCACTCAACTCTCCAATCTTCCCAAAAGCAGAAAGATCAACACCCTGAGCAAAACCTACACCAGGACCTCCAGCAGCTCGCTTGAATTGGGAGATCATCATCCCGAGCTGTGGCTCACTACAAGAGACCCATGACAAGATGGTCCGAAGATATGTGTTTTCCTCCTCGGTTTGCATCTTCCCATGCTTCACATTGGCAATCTCTATCTCCAAACCCTCACACAAAGCACACCTAGCCACACAAGTGCTACCTAAGTTGGCCTCCTCAAGAGACACAATCTTGGCATTCTTCTCTGCCAACTCAGATTGCAAGACAGGACAAGTCTTGCATGCACCCAACAGAGAAGGTCTAGCCTTCAGCTCATCCACCTCTCCTACCAACGCAGCATACTTACCTCTCAAAGTGAGAAGGTCAGTCATGTGCGTGGTGCACATCTCACACTCGGCCTCCTCAGACACGACCATGGAGGACTTGGCAAACTCAAGCTCCCTCACCGTGTCCTCCCACTTCTGCCTAAACTCCTTGCGCTCTCTAGAAGCACGTCTAAGCAACATATCCTGACGAAGGAGCGCGGCAGTAAGCTTCTCGACCTCAGCGGAAAGCTCGTCGTGGGTGAGAGATACCTGGGAGGTGTCGTCGTCGTCATCGTTCCGAGGGGAGTCCTCCAGCTTGCCGTCGACCTCATCACCAAGGGCCATGGTGCAGAAGCCATCGTCGTCGGCGAAGAAGCAGAGACCGTTCAACTTGTCCTCGATCCTCTTCTTCTTCTCGAACTCGTCATCGCTTGAGCAAGCGGAGTCGTCATCCGAGCCGTCAACGTCGCTGAGCGTGGAGAAGAACGCACGCTGCTCAGCCTGGGCCTTCTCCAAGTACTTCTTCTTGATGTACTCCCTGTCGAAGCCACCCCTCCGCTTGTGCCTCGGGGGGACGTACTTCTCCTTGCGCTTGCCGGAGTCGTACTTGAGCCCATGATCGCCCTTCCCAGATGAATGCTTCTTCTTGGGACAGTTGGCGATGAAGTGATCGGGGTCGCCGCACTCATAGCATCCTGAGCGTCCTCCTCCGCGGCGACGGTTCATGCGGTTGTTGTGAAACCGCGAGAACCAGTTGGCGAGCATTGCCAACTCGTCATCCCCCAAAGACTCAAGCTGGTCCTCTGTGACAGAAAAGAGAGACGAAAGAGCAAAACCTCTAGAGGGGTTAGCAGAAGAGCCAGAAACCAAAGCCATAGTCGGGCCAGAAGGATTCTCATAAGAAGCCCTCGACATGGCGTCAATCTCACTAGACTTGAGCTTACTAAAGAGCTCGTCGCAAGTGAGGGTCTCATAGTTAGATGATTCAATGATCGCCTGGACCTTTGAGTCCCACACCGACCGATCAAGAGTATGCAAAAGCTTCAAAGCTCTCTCATGATCGTCGAAAGGCAACAGCACCTTGTTTGCTCTCATCTTGTTGACAATAACCTGAAAGCGAGCGAATAAACTCTCTATGCTCTCGCCAGGCATATGTCGAAAGTTCTCATACTTCCGCTTGTGCGACTCGTAGAGACGGGATTTTACTTAAGTGGTTCCCTCATGGAAGCGCATGAGGGTCGCCCAAATCTCACGAGCCGTGGGGAGGTGAGAGACGCGATCAAACTCGGACATGCTCAGACAGGAGAACAAAGCGTTACGTGCCCGGCTATTGGCTTCGTGCTCATCGATCTGAAGCTGAGAGACACGAGCAGCCAGAACAACGTAATCGACCTTGTTGCAAATCTCCCAAACAGAAGAGCCCATGCTCTGGAGATAGGCCGACATGCGTATCTTCCAATACGCATAGTTCGTCCCATCAAAAAACGGCGGTTTGCCCACGCCGCGATCCATGTCGCCTTCTGTGGATCTAGAACCGGCTAAGGTGGAAGATCCTTAACCTGCTCCGATACCAATTGAAGGACCGAGAAAGCACTAGCAAGGCGACCAGAGGGGAGGTGAATGGGAGCTCAAAAATTTCTCTCGAAACTTTGGCCAAATGTCCCAAAATCAACCCCAAGAAACTGCGACCGAAACCGTGATGCTCACGACCCTTGGAAGAGGGTGGATGATCCCTAGGATCACAGCGAAGCACCATAAAGAAGAAGCAAACCAAACTCCAAAAGTTCCGGCTCGAACACAACCCCAAAAACCAAGTCCCAAACGTAGATTGTCGGCTACGTCGAGAAACTCCTAAATACCAATGCTAACAAGTAGCAAAGATACCTAGAGAGGTTCCTTGATCAACTACGAGGTCAAACGAGAAGTCCGGAAACCAAACGAACAAGCCGGGAGAGCGAACGCACTAAACCAGAGCACTCTGCGGGATCCCGGACTGTCCGGACCGCAAGTCCCGGACTGTCCGCCCAAGGCCGGACTGTCCGCGGTCTGGTGGCGGACTGTCCGCCGGCAGAAACGTAAAAACAGCAGAGTTGCTGAAGACTCCCTGGACGTTCCCGGACTGTCCGCGGATTTCAACTGCGGACTGTCCGCCGGTCAAAATCCGCTAGGGCAGCCGAGGGACGCAGCCACTGGTCAGGCTCTCCCCCGATGCCCGGACTGTCTGCGGTCCCAGGCACGGACTGTCCGCGACTTTGCAGAGAGGGCGATTTTGGTCGCCTTCTCTCCAAATCTCTCCAAATCCGATCCAAATCAAAATCCCAAGTTCCCAAACTTGGAGAAGATGATCACGGGGTAGTTAGAAGACTATCCCTAAGAAATCATCCGCTCAAATCAACCAAATCACCGGGAAATCAAAAGGGAAAGTGGATGAACGGAAAATGCGCCACGAAAACGAAATCAACCCGATCTACTTGTTCGTAAGCAGTTAGATGAATTCTTATGGTGGAAATGATCTCCTTTCAAATACGAACAAGTTGATTCAAATGGATTTCGCAAAGACGCACTAGAGAGGGAGATCGAGTGACGGGAAAATCACGGAGAAATGAAGAACGCGAAGAACACGAACCAAAACGCGAATCAACACATCGATCTGTAGCCGTAGCGCAAACACACGCTACAACGGTGAAGTTACGACCTCACTTCCTCAAACTCAACAGTACACAGAGGCAAGTCTCTCTGCGGATCTCAGCTAGCTACAACAGGGAATGGGAGAGCAGGAAACCCTAAGACTGGAAGAGCAAATGACTGAGATCAAGGGGAGGAGGGTGTCTCCCTACTACTTATCCTAATTCTAACCTAAGTCTAATTCCTACTCTACCCCTCACTATTCTAATTACAGAGCGAACCAGCTAAACCCTAGGGTTATTCTGGACCAACTCGGTGGTAGGTGTATCCGACGGCCACGCCCGCACAAACCGAAGCGTTGCCTCGACGCAACCTCCCGATTGCCGCCACGTGCCGCCCTCGCTCTGCACCCCCGGTTTTGTGGCCCAAACCGGGAAACCAGCCTTTTCCAGCCAACCCCCGGTTTTGAGGCCCAAACCGGAAAACCAGCCCACCAACATCTGAGTTTTGAGGCCCAAACTCAGCAAACCCGCAGTGCCCAGGTTTTGAGGCCCAAACCTGGAAACCGTCCTCAGCCCAAGTTTTGTGGCCAAACTCGGAAACCGTCCACGCCCAGGTTTTGAGGCCCAAACCTGGAAACCGTCCACCCGATGGTTTTTCCCTGGCTCTACCACCAAACCGAAGCTGTAGAGGGGATGCACCGCCCGTGCACCCCGTCCACCGACATGTGTCCCCAAGTCCACGACTCAGGCAACACATGACCGCAAGTCTTCGCTCGTCGCTGTTCCAGGCTGCCAGCCACCACAGCTGATCCTCGGGCCTCTGGTCCCTCAGTCCAAGCCTCACGTCCGCCCTTCGCCACTCTCGGTCCATCGACACGGCACGTCTCTACTTGACCTTCACCTTGCCTCTGATCACTGTCTCCGTGCTCGACACCTGCACAACACAAGCCAAAGAACATGCGCATCATCCCAGTTGACAATCACTCATCACTCAGAGACCCGGCATACACCCATGTATCCGCAAGATGAACCATATCCACCTTCTGCGTAGCTCCGACAATGGTGCCAACGGCCCACAGTGGGAGGAAGGAACGAAGCACACGAGGTACCTTGGACACATTAATCCAGATCTGGTCCAACACTCTAATTGGTTGGACGTCATCCACATATTCTTCGAAAATTACACAGCCCTCCTTGTTCTTCGTGGTGAGCATGCGTATTTGTATCATACGATCAAGCTCCTCCTTGCTCGAGAAGGGGACAACGAAAGATTTGTCACCTAGGACTTGCACCTCCCAGTCCCAACGGAGGGGAATGATCCTTGCTAGTTCCACCTGCAGAAGTTGAGCTGAAACAACCCCGGTGTCTACCGTGACTAGAGCAGCGACTGATGGATGATCAAAGCTCACGATCTGGTTATTTCTTGCTGCTTGGATATGGAAGAAACCTGCACCATCTTCTGCTGCACCACAGTAAGCCACCGTTGGTTTAGGACCGCGAAGGAGTGGACAACGGCTTGTGAGGTGCTCTTCTGTGCAAATAGAACACTCCAGTTTCCATGATTGGTCCTTTCTCTTCCTCTTGAGGTTACCTTGATCAACACCAACAGCGTCCGGCTCTGCAATCACCTCAGCTGGGCGCCGGAAGCGACCACCGTCCAGTTCACCACCCTGAGCGTGCTGATCCGCTTCAGGATCCGTGGCCGGCCTGCCAAGGGAAGCGCCGGGGACAGGAGCCCCAGCAGCCGGCTTGCCCTGGCCGCCCTGGATGGGGCCGCCGCTGATCGCCCCACCGTGGCCACCCTGGCCGCGCGGCGCAGAGGGGTGGCCACCCATGGCCGGCCTGGCATGGCCGGGGGAACCCCCCTGCCCACGCGGGTGGCCGCCGTGGCCGGCCCGAGGCGGCCCTCCGCCGCGGCGCCCCCGTCCTCGCCGCCATCAGCTGGTCCCCGTCCACGCTCCCTGCCGCGCGAGTCGTTCCGTCCAGGGATGGCTCGGCCACGGAAACGGCCTCCCCCCGCCATGAGAGCGTCGCGGTAAGTCGGAGCGGATACGGCGGCGCCGAACAGGACGGGTGCGACTAGAGTCCGTTTTGGTTTCCCAAAGCCAGGGCGACAGGACGGAGGCGTACGATCCCTGCTGACCGAGTGGACCCGGGATGTGGGCTTGCCCGGGCTCGGATGTCGGCGACTCGGCCCACTCTGGATTGGGGGCGGGTTTGAATTTTGAAACGCCGATGATCGCGGACCACGCGGTGTGTCGTGGAACGGGGGCGGGTTCAGCGCCGGCAGCAGGTCGCCGAAGGTGATCGGCGGCGAGACTCGCCGAGGAGGTAACGGTCCCTTCCAAATTCGTCTCCAGGGCGCCCGGATCGGAAGTGGAGGAGCCTCCGATGGCGGTCGACTCACACGGGCCGCTGCCGCCGCAGCCACAGATCGTGGCGCGGACGCCGTCGGGATTGGCGGCGCATCCAGATGAGGAGGCTGGCGCTCCATCGCACGGAGGTCCGCATCGCCGAGGTCTTCGTACTCCGAGTCGGAATCGGAGTCCCAGAATCTACCAAGCCCTTCACAATGAAGAGAGGGCATCACCGGCGAGGCGCAGAAGCCATGGCCACCCCTCCCCGCGCACTTCGCTGTGACCCTCCGCAAGGCCTGGCGGGTAGACGGCGCAAGAGAGATGCCGGGCATCAACCGGCCGGAGCAGTCCTGGCGTGCAGTACGTGAGGTGAGGCAACGCTGTCCTGGAACAGCTTAGGCCGGCACGGGCAAATGATACATATGTAGCAAGATAGATATAGATAGATGTATACATCTCCCTCCATTATATTAAATATATATTCAAAGGTCATATTCATAGGAGATGCATGCGGTTTTCATTCTTTATTTTCCTGGTGGTGACGATGATGATGAAAACCGCTTTACAGTTGAGAGGAGTTGGGGGAAGGAAGGAACCGTCAGTATCCATCTCCTGCTTTTCAGGTCGTGCTTGGTTGGGCTTTTGGCTTTAGGTTTTTGGGGCTTTTGGGGCTAAAAGTTCAAAGCCAAAAGCCCAACCAAAAAGATTACAGCTCGAGGTGACTTTTTTTTAGAAGCAAGTGCTTTTCCGTAATATATTTTTGAAATCTGCTTTGACACTGTTTTTGGTTTTTGGCTTTTAACTTTTCGAAATAGGTGAAATAAAAAACGTTTTTATAATTATTTAAAAGACAAAACTAAAAAATATACTTTATACTTGTTTAACCAAAACAGTTTTCAGTTTTTTCACAGCTCACAGCATACAATAACTTTTTCACAACTCACAGCTACACAGCTTTTTCTCACAGCTACAGCTCAACGAAGCAGGACCCTCAGTTCAGTCCAGACTTCAGAGAGTGCGAGCGAACGAGCCTGCATGCATGGGTCCATTATTAGCGTGCGTGGTCAAACACGGTCTATGCGTGAGCCTCGTAATCACGGCTGATATGGATCACGAGCTTTTTATCACGGGAGATTTGGCGGCACATGCATTGCCGGATGCATCATATATTCGCGTACGTGCCGCGTACACATGCGACATATATGGGACACAAGCACAAGCACACGTCGTGGGGCGTAGTACTACTACACTACGTAGAGAGACATATATGTCCGGTCCGGCGAAGAAAGGCATTGCATGATATGCATGTACTACGTGCTTGTGCCACGGCCCCAATTTTAATTAAGCCGCGTGCTTAGCACATGTATCATGCATGCATGCATAACGTACAACAAAAATTAATTCGTCGTTCATCACCTTGGAAGAAGGCAAATAAAGCGCACAGCACGTAGTACACCTTGGAGTAGTATTTAGGACGAACATGCAGAGGAAAAAACCAACAGAGATCATCATCATGAGGTCGTGCCATCACTTATTACTCCCTCCATCCCAAATTATAAGGCATTCCAAGAATCTTGGAGAGTCAAACTTTTTCAACTTTGACCAAATTTATAGATAAAGATAATAATATTTATGATACCAACTAAGTACAATTAGATTTTTCATTAGTTATATTTTCATAATATACATATTTGATGTTATAAATCTTTATGTTTGTCTTTATAATTTTGGTCAAAGTTAGAAAACTTTGACTCTCCAAGATTCTTGGAATGACTTATAATTTGGGATGGAGGGAGTAGCTCGCTCCCGTGTCACACTGATAGTCGTGCTTTATTTTGCAGACTACTACTGTCTGTTTGCTCGCTTTGATCCGTGTGGTGGATGGATGCTTCGTGGAAGGAAGGAGGTGCACCTTGCACAGTTGCACTGCTGGCAAGTGGCAAGAGCGAGCAGCAGGCAGCTGCAGCAATCCAATGCACACCGGCAGACAGGCGGATGTGGACGAGACAGGCAAACCGACAGGAATCGATCTTCACATATTGCGTTAGTTATAATAATAATATAAATTAATAGACAGACGTTAATTATTATTGTAGGCCCCGGCCGGCATCATATCTGATGAGGCGGTGAGGAGGCCATGCATTTCTTTCTTCTTCTTTTTTTATAAATGATGAGTTCCGTTTCACAAATAAAAAAACGATTATAAATAGGGAACGTATGGCATGTAAACTAGCCTCATGTGCAAACTATACAAACACTAATCAAGACCACATGAATCTAATTCGAATCATTTATTTATCGGAGTCATTTTAGAGTCATGCGTAGTCACCAAGGAAGGGCGGCACATGCAGATGGTTGAATTAATTCGGAGTCATTCGCATGCAGATGGTTGAATTAATTCGGAGTCATTTTAGAGCAAGGATACTCCCTCCATCCATTTATCAGAGTCATTTTAGAGTTATGCAGTGACCAAGGAAGAGCGGCGCATGCAGATGGTTGAATTAATTCGACCAGTAAGAGGAGCTGCATGCAAACAGTCTCATTAATTGGGCCAGTGAGAGGAGCCGCATACGCCTAGAATGATGTGAAAATTGTGGTCCTTAGCTTAGACGACTTTGATTCTTGGAGATTTTTTTTGGTAAGATGACTCTGATAAATGAATGGAGGGAGTAGTATATAGGAGTATGTAGTAGTAGTAGTATTAAAAAGAAGAAAGCGTTGTAGTAGCGGTGATGATGCAGCCAGTGGTGATGATGATGGATGGATCAACAAACGGACGGCACGCAGCAGCATGCAGAGGTCCTTGTCGTGGTGCATGTAATGCACGGATGCAGCGGTACAAATAGTTCTTTTCCGGGCCATCTTCAAATCGCATCGCCATCAGATATCTGACAGTTGCTGTGGTCCGTCTGGCATCATTTTATTATTATGTGGCTCTCCAAACTCTCAACAGATCATAACACTATTCAATTCAATCCGCCAATCATTTTCTTTTGAAGCTACATATTATTTCTCCAAAAATATCTATCTAGTGCCGGTATATATTTCCCCTTGCAAATCGTGCAGATCGATTTCTATGTCAAAGAGGTAGTGGTAGTAAGGAAAGAAGAGCTAGTGGTAGTGGCACAGGGAGCCCTGGTTGTAGTATTAGCTCGTACGGTAGGTCCTAAGTCCCTTGGTGTGCTTAAAGTTGCTTCAAAATCCAGATTACTAGATTAGCATATGGTATATACTATACTAACAACACATTATGAATAATTCTCTCAATCATGGGTATGGTGTGCAGTACGTGGTGGATAAGAAGGGTAGCATCGGAATAATCGGATATATGCAAGACCTTGTCGATCGTCCAGTAATAAGCTAATAATAAGTCCGGCCAAAAGCAGAGATGAGCACCCAAGCGAAGCGAGGCCGCCCCGCCAGAGAAAGCTATATTCTATTTCACGAGTAAACTAATAAACAACGAGAGGAGGGTTAGCATCATGTTCCCTTTCTTTTTTTAGAAAAAAAAATGGGGCCTTGCCTTGTGCCTACCTTACAATCAAGGGACACACCTTTTGTTCTCGCGCGCGCGCGTCGGGTCGGTCCGTCCTTGCTGCTTTAAGAGCCCTAGCTAGGTAGCTTTTCGTCCATTATTCAGTGTCTCTCGCTCCCAACATAAACGAACCCCAAGCAATCAAGAACCAAAAGAGATCGACCAACGTACGCGTGCATACAACAAATTAAGCAACAGGAGTGTTGCAATGATCACGGATACGTTCGTCGTCAAGCTAGGAAACAATTAAGCATCA
Source organism: Coix lacryma-jobi var. lacryma-jobi (assembly GCA_009763385.1). Lineage (NCBI taxonomy): Eukaryota > Viridiplantae > Streptophyta > Magnoliopsida > Poales > Poaceae > Coix > Coix lacryma-jobi. The sequence continues at coordinate 10,075,544 of CM019824.1, forward strand.
TCGTCTATCGATGGCATGGCAGGCATGATTTGATGGAGAGCACTTGGAATATTTTACTATAGAAGAAAACTATTGCGCACTGCATTGCATGCAATGTGGGTATGTATCAATTGGACATTGCTTGCATTCCGGTTGCCGGCATCGGCACGACGGCACCTATACCCCATAATAATCCTACTAATCCATATCATGCTGCGCCATGCATGCAATGCATGCACATCGATCCGCCACTCGGTTTCGGTTGTTTGCGGGTGGGGCTCATCTTGGATCGTCGTCGACCTCCGTGGCGACTGGCGAGCATGCAAATGATTGGGCGGGCGGGAGAGCATGATGAGCAAGCAGTGTGGCGGTGGCTAGACGCACTGAGGCAGCTTCTGCATGCCAATGGCTCTAGCAGACTAGTAGCTAGTACTGATAGTACACTGCTACTAGAGCGGTTGGTTGGTGGTTACTAATAATAAGGTTGAGTAAAGCTCAAGATGAGACGAAATGGTGCGGGAAATGGAGCAATCATGCATGGCTGGCCACCGCGGTAGCTCGATCGTCAGCTACTGGATGGATCGAGTGAGAGTGAGTGAGCTAATGCTAAGCTACTCGATCATTTCCCAAGTCGATCAGTAGATATAGCTCTAGAGAGACAAGACACTGCACACGGAGGGCCGGCCCCGGGAATATATAATCTCTCTCATTGGGCGCTAGCTAGCTAGTACGACCTAGCTACAGTACTTTGCTTTGCATTGGAGTCGCGAAACAAACAAGCCTAGAATGATATGCTCGCTCTCCTCCGTCGACAATGCTTTCTGTCTTTGTTCGTTTATCTAACTAACTAACCTCTCGATCTCATCAGGACACGTACGGTACGCATGTGTGTGTACATCACAGCTCGATCACAAATGGTACCGTACTACGTACTGCTGCCTAGGATAGATAGATACTAGATAGGCTATATACATTTCATTCATAGTTGGGCCATGCAGCTCGATCGCTTTGATATATATGATGATCTCTCAGCTCGCTCTCTCGGCGACGATGCCGTTGTGCGCACGATCGAATTGAAAAGGGAATGAAGGATCGATCATCAGGCGGGCAAAGAAAGGTCCGCCCCCGCACTTTCTTGTCCTCAAAGTTTCTCCCTAATAATCATCCTCATTGAGTAGGCTAATAAGCTAGCCCCACGGGTGAAGAATTTGCATATATAGATATATCGCCCCTGCAGCATAAACAAAGTAGATCGATAATGATCGAGATTATGTCCAGGGTATATGTATATATGCGTGGTCCCATGCATATCATCGCCATTCGTTCGCCCCGGATTATTCGCGCTAACCACCACCCTAGCTAGGACCATGCATGCATGTATATGTAATCTGCACATTTTCAGGTTGTCCGTATTGATATATATAGTGGGAGTGGCTAACATTGAGCTCTGCACGCACCAACAGATTTGTTCCACGCTAGCAAGTGGGATAGCCACATCATCGACCAGAGAACAATAACAAGGACAGTTTCTTTATAATCTTATTACAGCTTCGAAGAGGGCTGTTACTTCGACTCCAAATATAAGTTTCACGAGATATCGATGGTTTCAGCTCTGCTCCGATCCATATTTTCAATCAAACACGTAGAACTCCACAACACTCTGCTTCAAAAAAATGGAGTAGTGAGAGCAGCTAAGGTATTCACCCGGTACGCACCGAATTTATTCGCAGCCATCTCTAGAGTGGGTCGAAGAAGAATTGTCCGCGAAGGTATTCATCAGCATCAATGGACCTCGGACATAGTCGGGGCCTTGACTCTACAGGTTGTTTGCCAGTACCTCAGGGTTTGGTCGGTGCTCCGGGCGGTCGTGCTCGACCCTGCGCAGGATGATCGCTTTGTCTGGAGGTGGTCGGCGGATGGGTCCTATTCAGCATCTTTGGCCTATCGCGCTTTCTTCTCAGGTTCTGTTCCGTTGCTGGGCGCCACAGAGCTTTGGTCCGTCAAAGCGCCGACCAGGGTCAAGTTCTTCTTTTGGCTGGCTCTTCACCAGCGCCTCTGGACCTCGGACCGGCGCAAGCGCCATGGCCTTCAGGAGGACGACGGCTGCGCGCTCTGCGGTCAGGAGGTCGAGACATGTGATCACCTTCTCTGCTGCTGCGTTTTCACCAGAGAGCTCTGGTACTCCTGTCTGCAGCCGGTTGGGATGCTAGGGGCCGTGCCAACACACGATGACCGTCTCGTGTGCTGGTGGTTGGAGCAGCGTCGACGTCTCGAGGTGGGATTTCGGTCCACCTTTGACTCCCAGACTCTGCTCGTTTCCTGGGTTGTCTGGAAGGAGCGGAATGCTAGGACCTTCTCTCGCAGCTCGACGTCGGTATAGATTCTGCGACGGCAGGTGGTGCACAAGGCGGACTTGTGGATCAAAGCGGGCTTTCGTGATCTGGTCGTGCTGGCGCGCAATTAGGGTCACAAAATGTGATTGATCTGTAGTATAAACTAGCACTGTCCAGTAGGGTAGGCTCGGCACTCTTGGTTGTTGGCTGCTCGCCGGCTAACCGTGAGCGCTTCTGTACAATTTCTCCTCTTAATGAAATACGGGTGAATGGCCCGATCGTGAAAAAAAGAGCAGCTAAAGGAGTGCTCCAAAACCTATAGTTTGTGTGTGTGTGTGTGTGTGTGGGGCCGGTATGGGTGGTAAAGGGCCCTCTTATTTAGCCTAGCAAATTTAAGGATCGAGCTCAATAAGGATCAGACCGTAATATTATATGGTTTTGAACTAAAATTGGAAATGACGAAGTTGGATTGTGAAGAATGGATAAGGACCATGATCCAATACCGTGGGTGTGTGTGGTGGTGGGTGGGTGGGGGGTAGGGTGGGGTGGGGGAGGGAGCTGGATGTTCCATGGTAGAGTTTGAGGAGAGTTTATGGAGTAGCCACAAATGAACCTGTTGACGTCGGAAGTTACCCGATTCACACACCAGCAGGGCTAAAACGCCCGGAGAGGTTGCGGTTCAACCTGAGACAGCAGGGGCCCTGGCTAAACCGACGAAAACCGATCTAAAGACCGGTTTTGATCGATCTAGGGTTTTGGGCTCCTGTGTTGGTAACTCTAGAACTCCTCCCGGGAAGACCCGTCGGGGAGAAGCACGTAGAGGTTGTTCTAGGACCAGCAAGGCCGCCTAGAACGCCGTCGAATCTCGCCGGGAGATGCGCCGAACAGCAAGGTAGAGGGGAAAAAGGGTAAAAGGGGATAGTAGATTGATTTTGATCGATTGGTGTTGGATACTTCAATCGGCCATGATCCTCTTATATATATAGAGGGGGTTGGTCTTATCCCAATAGGAAACGTCTTCAAATACGATCTCCAAGTTTCCTATCCGGACTCTATCAATATAGAATCCAATCCGGATACAACAAAGTAACCCTAATCTTGTCGATCCTTAGATCGACCAGATTGATCTAAATCAGCCTCAATGGGCTTTATTAGCCCATGAATTGTTGCCGGATTTAGCCTTTATCATAACTATAAGGCCTCCGACCAGTGTCACCTGGTCGGACACAAACATTGACTGATCGGAAGTCCAAAATGATCAGGTCCATTTGACTTAGAACATCTGATCCATCAAATACGAAATAAAAGAAGACAAATTCGACCCTTAATATTACAGCACGAATACTTCTCCTAAATTTACTTTTATCTGTGACACTTTTGAGTGTCAACATATGCCCCCCTGTTTTTAGGTGATCCTTGGTAGAGCCTAAAAACAAACCGAATGACAACAATGTCCAACTCATCGGTTACTCGGTAAAACATCTGGACTATTTTTGTTCTAAGGGCGATACATGTATCGGCCACTGCTTGGAAAGCACTTCAGGCTTCTTGCCAAACACTTGGAAAGTATTTTTTCAAATACCTCCCGTTTATTGCTCTTGGGAGACTTTCACCTTGTAACGTCTCTAGCATATATGCATTCTCAAATATCACTTTGATCACTTTATAAGGACCTTCCCAACTCGGTGACCATTTGCCAAACTTGTGGCGGAACCGTCCTGGTTATAAGAGCTCAAGTATTATCTTAGCCAAATCCGTCCGACTTCGACTGATACTTGAACCCATACAACCCCGGTAGTCCGGAAATCTCGAAGGATTTCTAACACCATATGTCATACAGGATCGCATCGTTCAAGGATTACATTCGTAAAGATACATCATAACGAAAACGAAACTGAATTTAAAATATCAGAGTGCGAATTTAAAACGGAGTTATTACAATACCGAGTTTAAAAGTGCGGAAGCTGAAATAGTTTAAAGCACGACTACCACACATGTGGTCCAAATAAAACATTGTTTTGATAAATCCACTCGACACAACTCACTCCTCCCTTTTTAAGATAATGTGCCACTAGTAGTCTTGGTCCAGCAAAAGAAAAGGGGAAAGCTTCTGGACGACCCTGCCCTGGGCCTACTCCTCATCACCTTCCACTGGGTAGAGGCAGTGCTTACAATAGCCGAAGTAGACCTGACCATCTGCAACAAACGGGATAAACCCTGAGTACTGGAATGTACTCAGCTAGACTTACCCGTCCAACTGAAAATAAAGACACCAAGGAAATGCAAGGCCTTTTTGGGTGGAGCTGGGATCTTGAATTCGCGAAAAGCTCAATTTAAGATAAGCGAAGTATTAGTGAAGTTAATGAGCTGTCATCTTTTATACCTATTCCTTCTTCTAGGTTTGCACCTGAACTATTGCACACACTTGAGTCTAGCAGATAAATAATATAACCATATCCAGTTGACTTGTCCACATTTTAGTTGAACCTTTAGATATCACATGGAGTTGTATCGTGGTGAAGCTCGCCATAGTTTCCCACTAACCGGGGGAGACGGCGACTCGAATCGAATTCCAAACCAGCTGGTGAAAGACCTTTAATACCAGCCCACACTTTCCCCGTCGGGTCCATGCATTGGGCAACCGCTCGACGCTTGTTCGTGGTGGTAATCGCCGCGGTTCAAGCACGGACCGCCCAATTGGAACCTGGCGATGGCCTCACGCGGCAGATCGCAATTTCCATACTAGAGGGCACGACACGGGTTGAGACCGGCCCGAACAGCTTCTAACCGGCTTTGGGGTCGATGATTACGGCACCGACATATCCCTAAGTAAAAGGGCGCGTTCAAAAATGAACGAGGGCCAACATCGATACAAACCTACACGATCCAACGGACGGACTGCCCCCAAGTTCCAACTTGGTGCCTTGCCTTCCAGTTGACCGTATTTCATTACTACTCAGGTTCTTTTCCACGATAGCAAATATAGCCAACCGTGATCCGGTAACTACCCATCAGGGTATTACGGAGACATCCTTAACTACTACTTTTATTAAGCAGGCTAAGCAATTCTACATTGTAAATCAATAACAGGATAACAAGGTAGATATTAATCAATCATCAAGGAATGGAAATGCAGCAAATAGGATTCATTCAACTCCTAGACCTAATGCATCACAATATAAAAGGACTCAAGTAATTTTAATTGTAAATACTGGGAGACTTAGAATGCTCCGGGGCTTGCCTTGGGTGAAGACCGAGGCCTCGTGGGAGGGGCACTCGGGCAAGTTAGTGTCGCTGGCGGGGTCGACTTCCTCGGCTTGCTGGAGCTCCGGGATCTGCTGCTCGGTGTTTGCCTCTAGCTCCTGATCGGGTTCCGGGAGTGTCGATCCTATTGCATGCGACGAATAATAAATATTTAAATGCGGGGTGCGAGATGTGTGGTATGAGAAAGAGCATTTCTTGCAAACCAACAAAACCAACTTGTTGAACCATTGAGGTAAATACTCATTTAATTCATAAAACAAAATCCTTTTATTCACCTATTTCTCATTTAATAAATCAAAAGAAACATAGGTTTGAACTGCAAGTGCACTTTTCTGGACTCAAAAAAATCCACGAAAATTCCAGAAGGCAAACAACAGTTGCTGGACTCCACTGAACAAATTTCAGCCAAAAATAAAATACAGAACTGCAGATATAAAAATAACAAGCAACTGCCCAAAAAGGTACTTTGAACTACAACCCTACTTTAAAAGGGTGCACAACTCTATTTCATATTTTTCCCAGGTTCTATTTCATATTTTATGCTTATTAAGAAAGTCCCATGAACAGAAACATTATATTATTTCTTACATGAATTTTCAAAAGAAAACACAGAAAAGCACTTTTGTAAAGCAACTTCATATTTCTCCACACAACAGGTCATGCTTTAATTTTTCATAGCTTGAACCTTACAAACAGAGACTATACAAATTTTCCCACATTTTATCTCAACATATAAAACACCTTAACCTTTATTCAAAGAAATCAGCCAAAAAGGACTTTTAACCATAACAGAAACTTTTTCTACATAAACAGTGCATTATATATTTTTCACATGTATAAAACAAGATAATAAACTTACACAAAATTTTACAGGAATTATCTCAACCAGAAAACATATATAACCATTTATCTTAGAAAAAACATATAAACTGAAATAAAAGAAAACAGTAAAATTAACTCCTACCAAAAATATTTTTTTATTTTTCCATGGCAGATCTACTCACAAACAAGCTAACAAAACTGAAAGCACTCCATTTGGACTAACAAAACAGGATCTACCAAATAAACAAGCATTTACTGGAAAGAAGAAAAACATTTTGGAAAACGTTTTCTGGAAACACTCGGCGTACGGAATAGGTGCGCGCTCGCCCGAGGCCTCGCTCGAACGTGACAGCGGCCGAGGGTTCGCTCGAGGCCTGGCGCGAAGGCTCGGGCGAGGCGGACAACAAACGCCCGTCCGAGGCCTGGCTCGAGGGCTCGGGCGAGACGGAAAAACACACGTCCGTCCGAGGCCTGGCTCGAGGGCTCGGTTGAGACGGACAACAAACGCCCGTCCGAGGCCTGGCTCGAGGGCTCGGGCGAGACGGGAAAACTAACGCCCGTCCGAGGCCTGGCTCGAGGGCTCGGGCGAGACGGAAAGCCATCGCCCGTCCGAGGCCTGGCTCGAGGGCTCGGGTGAGACGGAAAGCCATCGCCCGTCCGAGGCCTGGCTCGAGGGCTCGGGCGAGACGGAAAACTATCGTCCGTCCGAGGCCTGGCTCGAGGGCTCGGGCGAGACGGAAAACCATCGCCCGTCCGTGGCCTGGCTCGAGGGCTCGGGCGAGACGGAAAACCAGGGGAGAGGTTTGACCGCCGATTCCTCGCCGACGGTGAGGTCGCCGGCGGGGAAGCTAGGCTTGTGAACTCGACTCGATGGGGCGCATCGAGTGGTGTAGGTGGTTTGGCTAGCGCACGGCCGGAGCATGCCGGCGGCGAGTGGCGGCGCACGGTGATGGCGGCAACGCGCGGCTACGCCGTTTCCGGTGGCGGCCGGAGAAATTGGAGGAGGCAAAAGCTCGAGAGAACCCTAAGGAGCAAAGCTACGGGGTTGGTTTGGCTCGGGTGGCTCCAGAGGAGCTTGGCCACGAGCGAGGTCCGCGACGGGCGGCCATGGCGTTCGGCCGGGGAAGAAGATGTGGGAGAGAGCGGTAGCGTTGAAGCTAGGTGGTGTTCTCACCTTGCCTTGGCTTGGTGAAGCTCGAAGATGAAGAAGAAGAGTCGGTGGAGCTCGGGTTGGGGAAGAACGGCGTTGCGGCTCGGCGGTGGCGACTGACGGACCGAAAGAGGCGCTTCGTCCTCCGGCGGCGAAGGGGCTCGGTCGGGGACGACAACGTGCGCACGGCGTGTGCACGGTGTAGGCGGAGCGGTGTACGGAGGGAATCGAAGGGAGGTGCTCCGACGAGGTCAGAACGGAGAGGGGTGGTTGCGGCGGTGGTCGCGGCGAGCGGGGAGCGCTCGGTTCGTGTTCGTGCACGGGCGAGAAAGCGAGCGAGAGTGAGAGAGCGAGTGCGAGTAGTGTGCGCGGGAGAGCGAGGGAGTGAAGAGGTGCTCGGGGTTTTGATCGGCTTGACCGGTGGTCGTGGCGGGGCCACGACGGCGCGGTCGGCGAGGCAGCGCGGTGATGCCGTGCACGGCGAGCGGGTGCGGCAGGCGAGGCGAGCGGAGAGTGGCCGGGGGAGATAGCTTGCGTGCTCGGGTGAGAGAGGATCGAGCGAGGAGTGGCCGGCGAAGATCCTCGGCAGAATGCGGCGGCCACGTGGCGGTTGCGGCCGGCGTATGGCGCGGCATGTCAGCGGCAGCAGCGCGCGGCGCGCGCGGCACGCGGGCGAGCGCTGGCGAGCGGCGCGGGGTGCGCGGGCGAGCGCGGGAGCGGGCCGGCGCACGCGAGCGGGCGAGCTGGGCCGGCGCGCGCGAGTTGGGCCGAAAGGTGGGGCGTGGAAGGAATCGTTTTCCTTTTTCTTTTTCCAAATTCTTTTCAAACTTTGACCATTCAAAACAGTTTCAAAAACTCCAAACTAGGTTTTGACTCAAATATAAAAGTTTCTCGAAATAATTTTCTCTACAACTTTCATATAGGACATTTTTCTGAAAACCATTTTTAAATCCTCCTCATAAAACAAAGCCAATTTTAAAGTATAAACCATTTTGTTTGACTTATTTTTATTTACAAACTAATCTGAACTAGGTCAAAACTCCAACATGAAAAGCACTCTACTCAATATTCTCTATTTTATAAAACTCTTTGCCAAAACAAAAATCCACTCAAACAACCAAGTCCAATAGAAATCCACATCCAAATAAATAAACAAGACAAAACACTCTCATGCTCATGAAATGATGCAATGCATTGCTTATGCTCTTTAGTAGCTAATTGCAGCGCCTAATGCAGTGCTTGACACTAGGGTGTCACAGCCCTTCCCCCCTTAAAAGAAATCTCGTCCCGAGATTTGAGTTACGTACCAATCCTTATAAAAAGCGGGGTAGTTCACTCGTAAGTACTCCTCAGTTTCCCAAGTTGCATCGTTGGGTCCGTGATTGCTCCAAAGAATCTTATAAGTTTTCACTGTTTGGTTACGAGTTTCTCGGGTCTTGGTATCCAAAATCTCCTTGGGTTGTTCGTAGTATTCCAGGTCTGATCTGATCGTGACGCCGGGGATTTGAACTTCTTCATGTTCTGGAACTCGAAGACACTTCTTCAATTGTGAGACGTGAAACACTGGAAAGACTGCGCTCATCTCTGGGGGTAACTGTACTTCATATGCTACTTCTCCCTTCTTTGCTATGATCTGGTACGGTCCCACATATCGAGGTGCTAACTTCTTCTTAACCCCAAAACGTTGGACCTTTCTCATGGGTGAGACTTTGAGGTAAACATAATCTCCTACTTGAAATTCCAAGGGTCTTCTTCGTGTGTCGGCATAGCTCTTTTGTCGGGATTGTGCTACCTTAATATGTTGTTGTATTGTTTGCACAATCTTTTCGGCATCCTTTACGAAATCTGACCCATAAAATTCTCGATCTCCTGATTCAACCCAATTAACCGGGGTTTTGCATCTTCGTCCATATAGAACTTCAAAAGGTGCCATCTTTATACTTTCCTGGTAGCTGTTGTTATACGAAAACTCAGCAAGGGGCAACCATTTCTCCCATGATTCTCCTGAAGATAAAACACAAGCTCTCAGGATGTCTTCCAAAATCTGATTTACTCTTTCAGTTTGTCCTGCGGTCTGGGGGTGATAGGCAGAACTCCTTACCAACTTAGTTCCTAGTTCCTTGTGCAACTGTTCCCAAAAACGTGCAATGAACTGGGGTCCTCTATCAGAAACAATCCTTTTCGGAACTCCATGTAACCTCAAGATATTCTGAATATACAAGTCTGCATACTGGTGGGGGCGGTGTGTAGTCTTAACTGGTATGAAGTGAGCTACTTTAGACAATCGATCCACAATAACCCAGATAGAATCATTTCCCTTTTGAGTAGTGGGAAGACCAGTGATGAAATCCATGCTGATTTCTTCCCATTTCCACTCTGGAATTGATAACGGTTGCAACAGTCCTGCAGGTCTCAGGTGTATAGCTTTTATCCGGCAGCAAGTATCACATCTGGCGACATAAGCTGCAACTTCTTTCTTCATCTTTGACCACCAATACCTGGTTCTCAAATCTTGGTACATCTTACTGCTTCCTGGATGAATCGATAGCTTTGAATTGTGAGCTTCATTCAGAATTCTTTCTTTCAGCTCAGTGTCTTTAGGAACAACCAACCTCTGATTATACCATAGAATTCCCTGCTCATCTGTCCTGAAGTTCAAAGAACTACTGGTTTCCATCCTCTTCTTAATCTGACAGATCTCTTCATCGGTCTTTTGTCTCTCGATGATGTCACTTTCCAGGGTGCACTGAAGAGTGATGTTGTTCACCGTAACGGGGTGCATAAGGTTAAATCCATCTTCCAAAAGTGGTTGTAGGGAGTTGCAATGAGTCTTGCGACTCAAGGCATCGGCTACAACGTTTGCTTTTCCAGGGTGGTAATGCACTTCCAGGTTGTAATCCTTAATTAGCTCTAACCATCTTCTCTGCCTCATGTTCAACTCTGGCTGGGTGAAGATATATTTCAGACTTTTATGATCTGTGTACACATGACATAGATTTCCCATAAGATAATGTCTCCATATCTTGAGTGCATGCACGACGGCTGCTAGTTCCAAATCATGAGTGGGGTAATTCTCTTCGTGCGGTTTCAACTGGCGAGAAGCATAGGCGATAACTCTTCCATTTTGCATGAGTACACCTCCAAGTCCAATCTTGGATGCGTCGCAAAACACATCAAAAGGTTCCTCTAAGTTTGGCTGAGCCAAAATAGGCGCGGAAGTCAACAACGTTCGCAGGGTGCGAAAAGCTATTTCACACTCTGGAGTCCATTCGAACTTCTTGTCCTTCTGCGTTAAACGGGTCATAGGCTTGGCTATTCTTGAAAAATCCAGAATAAACCGACGGTAGTATCCGGCCAAACCCAAAAAGCTGCGTACCTCATGTACGGTGGTGGGTGCTTGCCAATCCATAACTTCTTGTACCTTAGAGGGGTCCACAGAGATTCCTTCCTCTGAAAGGACGTGACCAAGAAAAGGTACCTTCTTCAACCAAAACTCACACTTGCTGAACTTAGCATACAACTTGTGCTTTCTAAGCCGGGTTAGAACAACTCGTAGATGCTCAGCATGGTCCTTCTCATTCTCAGAGTATACCAAGATATCATCGATGAACACTACAACAAACTTATCCAACTCTGGCATGAAGACCGAATTCATTAGGTACATGAAATGTGCCGGTGCATTGGTTAACCCAAAAGACATAACTAGATACTCGTAGAGTCCGTATCTAGTGGAAAAGGCTGTTTTCGGTATATCCTCTCGTCTGATCTTGATCTGATGGTATCCTGACCTCAGGTCGATCTTGGAGAACACTTTCGCCTTAGACAACTGATCGAACAAGACATCGATTTGGGGTAAGGGATATTTGTTCTTTATAGTTACTGCATTCAACGGTCTGTAATCCACACACATCCTTAAAGTTTTATCCTTCTTCTTCACAAAGATAGCGGGACATCCCCAAGGTGACGAACTAGGGCGTATCAAACCCTTATCTAACAGCTCTTGCAACTGAACTTTAAGCTCTGCGAGTTCTTTAGAGTGCATTCTATACGGTCTTCGAGATATGGGTGCTGTTCCAGGGACTAACTCTATAGCAAACTCCACATCTCTATCTGGCGGTAGTCCAGGCAACTCATCAGGAAAAACATCTGGAAACTCACACACTATTGGGATCTCAGCTATCTGCTTTGCCGTGATATTGAACAACACTCCGATCTCATGGGAGTTTCGAGGTAACTTGAACCGAAAGGTAGACCCATTCCTGGGACTAACCATGGATACAACTCTTTCTGCAGTGTCTAGATTAACCTTCCAGAGTTTCATCCAACTCATACCCAAAATTACATCCAAACCTAGACCAGGAATGACTATGGGGTCCACTACGGCCTGTTTATCCCCAAAGGTCATTTCCACTCCTTTAGCCATTTTACGCGCGGAGAGAACAGCTCCGGCGGAACTTATCTGATATCCCCGGTCTAACTCTATCAACTCAAGATTACTTCTTATAACAAAATTCTCACTTATGAAAGAATGCGATGCTCCAGAATCAAACAGCACAACTGCGGGGCATTGATTAACAAGAAACGTACCAGCGGTGACAGGCTCTCCTTCTGGCACTTCTTCCACGGTGGTGTGGTGCATATGACCCGTACGAGGTGGGGGCTGAGTGTACTGCTTCTTTGGGCGAGGGCACTGACGTGACAGATGTCCAGTCTGACCACAATTGTAGCATGGGCCAATCACATAAGGAGTCTTGGGACCTCCGGCACTTCCTGCTTTGTTCTTGTTCTGCATCATAGGGGCGGTGTAGGGCTTCTGAAAGCTGGGACGGGAACGACTGGTAGTGATCTTTCTCTGCGGGGGACGGAACCTTGCTCCTGTGACAGGCGGGCGATAAGGGGCGCGTGCTCCGAAAGGGGTCCTTTGCTGAGACGAACCTCCTTCGTTCGCACGACGACGGTTTTCTGTTGCCAGTCTGCCGTCGTTGGCCTCTTGGTTCAGACAGTCACTGACGAAGTCACTGAAGGTGGTGCGGTGACTGTTGCCCATCTTGGAAAGCATGGCGGCACTCATGCCACGCTTAAAGCTTGCGATCTTCCTGGCCTCAGTATCAACAAAGTCAGGGGCGTAGCGAGCTAGGTTGTTGAAACTGTGAAGGTACTCGGACATGGACCTGGTTCCCTGAGACAACCTCATGAACTCTGCAACCTTCATTTCCATCAGACCACTAGGGATGTAGTGGTTGCGCATAGCGGTGGAGAACTGATCCCAGGTGACACGTGCATTTGCGGGCAAGGATGCACGGTACTGGGCCCACCACAAACCTACGGGTCCTTCCAACATGTGCGCGGCGTACTCCGCTTTGAGCTCTTCTGTCAGACGAAGCAGACGGAACTTCTGGGTGAGGGAGTTGAGCCACTCATCAGCCTCCAGCGGTTCGGTGGCTTCCTTGAACACAAGAGGGCGAGTGTCCAAGAAATCACGATAAGAGTTGTACTGGTTGGGCTCCGGGCCTTGGCGCTGATGGTGCTGCTGTGCAGTGTTGTTAGCAATATTGCGGAGGGTGGCTTTCATGTGCCTCTGCATTTCCTCCATATTCCTTTGGCTACCCAAAAACTAGCCAAAGAACGCTTCCGGCGTCATCGGCGGCGGTGGGGGAGGTGGCAAGTTCTCCTCCTGTCCTGCCCCCTGCCCACGCTGGCTGCGAGTGTGCGCCGGCATCTGCATATCCCATTAATAAGCAATCATTAGGTGATGTTGCATCGATCGTGAATAAATACTGCGCTGTACATAATTTGAAAATTTAGCACACGACCAAGTATAATTACTCATTTCCATACAACATCACAAAACAATCGCTCAAAATTAGACATGCAAACGACGGATTTCCATAAAAGATGTCGGATCGGAGTCCGGACTTTGTCCAAAAGCTTTACATACCATCAAGCGGTTAAGCATAAAACCAACACATGTTTAGGGCATTACATCACTTAGCGAGCAAGCTCAAGCTATACAAAAGAAAACGATCTCTAACAAACTAGCGCTCAGGGGTCTCCAGCGGCGGATACAGCGTCCTCTGGTGGGGCGTCGGGACCAAGGACCTCTCCGTCCTGGGGATCCGGGACCTCAGCTGCTGGGGCGGCGGCCTCCTGTGCGGCGTGGTGCATCTGATGGACGGCCTCGTGGAGCTGGTCGATATAGGCCTGCTGTCCATGGATCTGCTGTATCAACAGGTGGGCTCCCTCTCTGAGCTGGTCGAGCGCGGTGCGGGCCTCATCCCTCTGAAGAGCGGTAGTCAGGTACATCTGCTCTGCAACTGTCCTGGCAGTGGACTATGCTGCTGCTGTGGTGCGGGCGTCGTCACGCTCCAGAGTGAGCTGCTGAATCCTCTCCTGCAGACGAGCAACCTCAGCGTCGAAGTCCTCCTGAAGCTTCCTCTTGCTCTGGTAGGTGGCTGTGAGGGTGAAGGACACGCTCTCGAGAGTGTGCTCCAAACTCTCACATACACCCAACAAAGCTCCGGTGGCGCTCATCGCAGGCGTCTCACAGTAGAACCTCTCCTCTGGGCTCCCTGTCAAGACTGACTCCGAAGTCTGCTTCTAGCGCAATGGGAAAAGTGATCCACGGGGAAACACTCCTGCCATCGCACTTGCCAGGTCGGCGGGGAAGCGGGCGATGATATCCTTCAGCACTAGGTATGCTGCCCTGTTGGCGCCATTCTTGGCACAAGTGCCTCTGGTGATCTCAGCCCATCCTGTCCAGTGCGGCTTGGCAGGCAAGGCTTTGACCTTGATCTCTACCATAACCAGGGAATCCTGCCCGTAGATCTCCTTCTGCCAGGAGTTCTTGGGCTCCTGTCCTTCCTCATAACCCACTGCCTGCAAAATCCTCCAAAGGATAGTCGGCAACCCGAAGTAGGTCAAGAACGTCCTCCGGGTCAGCTTGGTGGCCAAGCGATGACGCGGAACTCCTCTGCCTCCGGTGGCCTTGCGAGCAGTCAACTTGGTCCGGGCCATCTGTAGAAACAAAAGGGTTTCGAACTCTTGTGAGACGGAGACTAAGTTGGCATATTTTATAGAAAAGAGACAACTTTTAATTTAAGGGGAGGTAATGTAAATGCAAGAATATAAACATGAGGCATGATCGTACTTATGTTCTCACTCACTAACATGACTCGCAAGTCCTAACGTTTTAGTCGGTGGTAAGAACGATCTCTCATGCGTTACCTACCCGTTCTACTCGTTCGCATAGTTAGTGTACCTGCAGAAGATCCATTTCAGCCCAAAGAAATTCCCAATGATAAAGCAACTGAGTATTGACTAATATGCGCAACACATAGAAGCCAACACTAAACACCATGCACCAATATAGAAAATACCCTTGAAAACATTGATACCCTCGTATCGGTCTGCGTGGAGCTCGCACATACTTGGTATAAGAACTCTCACCTAGACCGACGGTTGGACGGTCATGCTCTCATATCTCACAAAATCATTTTATGCATGTTTTCGCGATCGACGCATTCTCTTTTTCCCGAGAATGGTCCAGCAAATAAAGATCCAGCATGAAGCAAAACCCTGAACCCCTGTTAGCAGTTAGACCACCTGATTCCTAGTATAGGGCTTAAGGATGAGACTGGGCACACTTATTAATTGAAAATAGTTTTGAAAATAGTTTTGAAATACCCATTTTAGTTTGAAAATAGCTCTTTACGGAGGTAATCACTTGAACCATGCTCCGATACCAGCTGTGGCGGAACCGTCCTGATTATAAGAGCTCAAGTATTATCTTAGCCAAATCCGTCCGACTTCGACTGATACTTGAACCCATACAACCCCGGTAGTCCGGAAATCTCGAAGGATTTCTAACACCATACGTCATACAGGATCGCATCGTTCAAGGATTACATTCGTAAAGATACATCATAACGAAAACGAAACTGAATTTAAAATATCAGAGTGCGAATTTAAAACGGAGTTATTACAATACCGAGTTTAAAAGTGCGGAAGCTGAAATAGTTTAAAGCACGACTACCACACATGTGGTCCAAATAAAACATTGTTTTGATAAATCCACTCGACACAACTCACTCCTCCCTTTTTAAGATAATGTGCCACTAGTAGTCTTGGTCCAGCAAAAGAAAAGGGGAAAGCTTCTGGACGACCCTGCCCTGGGCCTACTCCTCATCACCTTCCACTGGGTAGAGGCAGTGCTTACAATAGCCGAAGTAGACCTGGCCATCTGCAACAAACGGGATAAACCCTGAGTACTGGAATGTACTCAGCTAGACTTACCCGTCCAACTGAAAATAAAGACACCAAGGACATGCAAGGCCTTTTTGGGTGGAGCTGGGATCTTGAATTCGCGAAAAGCTCAATTTAAGATAAGCGAAGTATTAGTGAAGTTAATGAGCTGTCATCTTTTATACCTATTCCTTCTTCTAGGTTTGCACCTGAACTATTGCACACACTTGAGTCTAGCAGATAAATAATATAACCATATCCAGTTGACTTGTCCACATTTTAGTTGAACCTTTAGATATCACATGGAGTTGTATCGTGGTGAAGCTCGCCATAGTTTCCCACTAACCGGGAGAGACGGCGACTCGAATCGAATTCCAAACCAGCTGGTGAAAGACCTTTAATACCAGCCCACACTTTTCCCGTCGGGTCCATGCATTGGGCAACCGCTCGACGCTTGTTCGTGGTGGTAATCGTCGCGGTTCAAGCACGGACCGCCCAATTGGAACCTGGCGATGGCCTCACGCGACAGATCGCAATTTCCATACTAGAGGGCACGACACGGGTTGAGACCGGCCCGAACAGCTTCTAACGGGCTTTGGGGTCGATGATTACGGCACCGACATATCCCTAAGTAAAAGGGCGCGTTCAAAAATGAACGAGGGCCAACATCGATACAAACCTACACGATCCAACGGACGGACTGCCCCCAAGTTCCAACTTGGTGCCTTGCCTTCCAGTTGACCGTATTTCATTACTACTCAGGTTCTTTTCCACGATAGCAAATATAGCCAACCGTGATCCGGTAACTACCCATCAGAGTATTACGGAGACATCCTTAACTACTACTTTTATTAAGCAGGCTAAGCAATTCTACATTGTAAATCAATAACAGGATAACAAGGTAGATATTAATCAATCATCAAGGAATGGAAATGCAGCAAATAGGATTCATTCAACTCCTAGACCTAATGCATCACAATATAAAAGGACTCAAGTAATTATAATTGTAAATACTGGGAGACTTAGAATGCTCCGGGGCTTGCCTTGGGTGAAGACCGAGGCCTCGTGGGAGGGGCACTCGGGCAAGTTAGTGTCGCTGGCGGGGTCGACTTCCTCGGCTTGCTGGAGCTCCGGGATCTGCTGCTCGGTGTTTGCCTCTAGCTCCTGATCGGGTTCCGGGAGTGTCGATCCTATTGCATGCGACGAATAATAAATATTTAAATGCGGGGTGCGAGATGTGTGGTATGAGAAAGAGCATTTCTTGCAAACCAACAAAACCAACTTGTTGAACCATTGAGGTAAATACTCATTTAATTCATAAAACAAAATCCTTTTATTCACCTATTTCTCATTTAATAAATCAAAAGAAACTTAGGTTTGAACTGCAAGTGCACTTTTCTGGACTCGGAAAAATCCACGAAAATATCAGAAGGCAAACAACAGTTGCTGGACTCCACTGAACAAATTTCAGCCAAAAATAAAATACAGAACTGCAGATATAAAAATAACAAGCAACTGCCCAAAAAGGTACTTTGAACTACAACCCTACTGTAAAAGGGTGCACAACTCTATTTCATATTTTTCCCAGATTCTATTTCATATTTTATGCTTATTAAGAAAGTCCCATGAACAGAAACATTATATTATTTCTTACATGAATTTTCAAAAAAAACACAGAAAAGCACCTTTGTAAAGCAACTTCAGATTTCTCCACACAACAGGTCGTGCTTTAATTTTTCTTAGCTTGAACCTTATAAACAGAGACTGTACAAATTTTCCCACATTTTATCTCAACATATAAAACACCTTAACCTTTATTCAAAGAAATCAGCCAAAAAGGACTTTTAACCATAACAGAAACTTTTTCTACATAAACAGTGCATTATATATTTTTCACATGTATAAAACAGGATAATAAACTTACACAAAATTTTACAGGAATTATCTCAACCAGAAAACATATATAACCATTTATCTTAGCAAAAGCATATAAACTGAAATAAAAGAAAACAGTAAAATTAACTCCTACCAAAAATATTTTTTTATTTTTCCATGGCAGATCTACTCACAAACAAGCTAACAAAACTAAAAGCACAACATTTGGACTAACAAAACAGGATCTACCAAATAAACAAGCATTTACTGGAAAGAAGAAAAACATTTTGGAAAACGTTTTCTGGAAACACTCGGCGTACGGAATAGGTGTGCGCTCGCCCGAGGCCTGGCTCGAACGTGACAGCGGCCGAGGGTTCGCTCGAGGCCTGGCGCGAAGGCTCGGGCGAGGCGGACAACAAACGCCCGTCCGAGGCCTGGCTCGAGGGCTCGGGCGAGACGGAAAAACACACGTCCGTCCGAGGCCTGGCTCGAGGGCTCGGTCGAGACGGACAACAAACGCCCGTCCAAGGCCTGGCTCGAGGGCTCGGGCGAGACGGGAAAACAAACGCCCGTCCGAGGCCTGGCTCGAGGGCTCGGGCGAGACGGAAAGCCATCGCCCGTCCGAGGCCTGGCTCGAGGGCTCGGGCGAGACGGAAAACTGTCGTCCGTCCGAGGCCTGGCTCGAGGGCTCGGGCGAGACGGAAAGCCATCGCCCGTCCGAGGCCTGGCTCGAGGGCTCGGGCGAGACGGAAAACTATCGTCCGTCCGAGGCCTGGCTCGAGGGCTCGGGCGAGACGGAAAACCATCGCCCGTCCGAGGCCTGGCTCGAGGGCTCGGGCGAGACGGAAAACCAGGGGAGAGGTTTGACCGCCGATTCCTCGCCGACGGTGAGGTCGCCGGCAGGGAAGCTAGGCTTGTGAACTCGACTCGATGAGGCGCATCGAGTGGTGTAGGTGGTTTGGCTAGCGCACGGCCGGAGCATGCCGGCGGCGAGTGGCGGCGCACGGTGATGGCGGCAACGCGCGGCTACGCCGTTTCCGGCGGCGGCCGGAGAAATTGGAGGAGGCAAAAGCTCGAGAGAACCCTAAGGAGCAAAGCTACGGGGTTGGTTTGGCTCGGGTGGCTCCAGAGGAGCTTGGCCACGAGCGAGGTCCGCGGCGGGCGGCCATGGCGTTCGGCCGGGGAAGAAGATGTGGGAGAGAGCGGTAGCGTTGAAGCTAGGTGGTGTTCTCACCTTGCCTTGGCTTGGTGAAGCTCGAAGATGAAGAAGAAGAGTCGGTGGAGCTCGGGTTGGGGAAGAACGGCGTTGCGGCTCGGCGGTGGCGACTGACGGACCGAAAGAGGCGCTTCGTCCTCCGGCGGCGAAGGGGCTCGGTCGGGGACGACAACGTGCGCACGGCGTGTGCACGGTGTAGGCGGAGCGGTGTACGGAGGGAATCAAAGGGAGGTGCTCCGACGAGGTCAGAACGGAGAGGGGTGGTTGCGGCGGTGGTTGCGGCGAGCGGGGAGCGCTCGGTTCGTGTTCGTGCACGGGCGAGAAAGCGAGCGAGAGTGAGAGAGCGAGTGCGAGTAGTGTGCGCGGGAGAGCGAGGGAGTGAAGAGGTGCTCGGAGTTTTGATCGGCTTGACCGGCGGTCGTGGCGGGGCCACGGCGGCGCGGTCGGCGAGGCAGCGCGGTGATGCCGTGCACGGCGAGCGGGTGCGGCAGGCGAGGCGAGCGGAGAGTGGCCGGGGGAGATAGCTTGCGTGCTCGGGTGAGAGAGGATCGAGCGAGGAGTGGCCGGCGAAGATCCTCGGCAGAATGCGGCGGCCACGTGGCGGTTGCGGCCGGCGTACGGCGCGGCATGTCAGCGGCAGCAGCGCGCGGCGCGCGCGGCACGCGGGCGAGCGCTAGCGAGCGGCGCGGGGTGCGCGGGCGAGCGCGGGAGTGGGCCGGCGCACGCGAGCGGGCGAGCTGGGCCGGCGCGCGCGAGTTGGGCCGAAAGGTGGGGCGTGGAAGGAATCGTTTTCCTTTTTCTTTTTCTAAATTCTTTTCAAACTTTGACCATTCAAAACAGTTTCAAAAACTCCAAACTAGGTTTTGACTCAAATATAAAAGTTTCTCGAAATAATTTTCTCTACAACTTTCATATAGGACATTTTTCTGAAAACTATTTTTAAATCCTCCTCATAAAACAAAGCCAATTTTAAAGTATAAACCATTTTGTTTGACTTATTTTTATTTACAAACTAATCTGAACTAGGTCAAAACTCCAACATGAAAAGCACTCTACTCAATATTCTCTATTTTATAAAACTCTTTGCCAAAACAGAAATCCACTCAAACAACCAAGTCCAATAGAAATCCACATCCATATAAATAAACAAGACAAAACACTCTCATGCTCATGAAATGATGCAATGCATTGCTTATGCTCTTTAGTAGCTAATTGCAGCGCCTAATGCAGTGCTTGACACTAGGGTGTCACAAAACTTATTGCTTCTCGATCCAAGCGGTAATATAGTTTTCCATACTAATTCTCCCACTTGGAACGATTTACTTCTCACCTTCTTGTTGTAAGCTCTGGCAACCCGGGCTTTGTCTTTCTCCATCTCCTTAAGAGCTTTTAATCTTTTATCAGTTACTTCATCAATGTTGTCCATCATGGCATCATGATACATAACAGCAGTCAAATCATTCTGTTTAGCTAGTCTATATGCATTCAGATTCACCTCGACGGGTAACACTGCTTCCTGTCCATACACCAGTTCGAAAGGAGTGAATTTCGTGGCACCATGTCTTGACACACGATGAGCCCATAAAGCTTCGGACAAAACCTCATGCCACCTCCTTGGGTTGTCCTCAATCTTCTTTTTGATAAGCTTGATCAGAGTTTTGTTACTAGACTCAGCTTGGCCATTAGCTTGAGCATAATATGGAGATGAATTGCATCTTTATCTTATATAATTCAGCAAAATCTCGTACCTCTTTAGAGATAAAAGATGTTCCTTGATCTGTAGTCAATGTCTGTGGTATACCGAATCTATGTATAATATGCTCAGTAATAAACTCAATTACCTCCTTATGTGTCATATTCTTCAAAGGCACCGCTTCAGTCCACTTAGTGAAGTAATCTGTAGCGACCAACACAAAACGATGTCCTTTTGAAGACGGGGGATGAATCTGGCCAATGAAGTCTAGCCCCCCAACCATGAAAAGGCCACGGTTTGATAATAGGATGAAGCATAGCAGCGGGCGCAAGTTGTATGTTTCCAAACCGTTGACACTCTTCGCATCCTTTGTAGTAACGAAAACAATCGGCTATCATTGTGGGCCAATAGAACCCGGCTCTTCGCAACAGCCACTTCATCTTCGGTGCCAATTGATGCGTACCACAAATACCTTCATGAACTTCTCCCATAGCCACTTTTGCTTGATCAGATCCCAAACACTTAAGTAACAAGTCCTCGGTGGTCCTCCGGTACAGTTCATCATTGTGTAGTACATATCTAAATGCACTCCGCCGAACACTTTGATCAACTTTAGCACTTGGATCATTGAGATATTTTATCAAGGGCGTTCTCCAATCTTCTAAATCAGTTCCACCTTCATTAGAGCTTGATTCAGACCGATTTAGAGTTCCTTCAGGCGAATTGATCATTCCATGATCGACCAGGTCGATCGGATGAATTAACCGACTTGGTTTATAAAAAACCTGGTCGGCCATAGCGTTTACCCGATCATGCTCAAGATGCATCTGGTCGCTGATGCAAGGTGACCGAGCTGGCTTTAAAACAAACTGGTCGGCCATGAAAGCCGACAATACCCCTGCACTCCATTGCATCGGCTTTATGTGAAAATTGCGTCTACTGATACTATAGCCAGATGCTTGTTGGGCTAACATGTTAGCTTTATGATTTTCATGCCTCGGTATATACCGAATCTGGAATTCGGTGAAATGGGTAATGATATCAAGGCACATGTCAAGGTAAACATTTAACGATCCCTCTAAACATTGAAACTCACCAGCAACTTGTTGTACTATTAACAGGGAATCGCCATAAGCCTCAACATGTCTGACCTCCATGGAACGTAAAACTTCTAAACCGAATAGCAGAGCTTCATATTCGGCTTGATTATTGGTGCAAAAATAATCTAACCGGCTTAACATCTCAAATTCTGCGCCACTAGGAGAAACGATGATCACACCAACTCCTTGACCTTCCTTACAAGCCGATCCATCGAAATAAAGTTTCCATGGAGCAAAAGTAAGATAACCGACTTCATCCTCTAAACTAATACTATGTTCAACAATGAAATCAGCAAGAACTTGACCCTTTAAAGTCTTTAACGGTTTGTATATCAAGTCAAACTCAATCAATGCATACGCCCATTTGCCAATCCTTCCTCTAAGGATAGGCCGATATAACATGTGTTTAATTACATCGACCTGGCATGCAACAACGCATGTACTAGACAACAAATAATGTCTCATTTTAACACAAGCATAGTACAAAGATAAACATAATTTTTCAATATGGGCGTACCTTGTCTCGGGATCAAGAAGACGTCGACCAATATAAGCAATTACATATTCCTTGCCTTCATCTTCTTGTGTTAGAACAGCCCCAATCACCTTTTCTTCGGCGGCAACATATAATCTGAAGGGAACTCCTCTCTTAGGTGCTCGAAGAACTGGTGGAGATGACAAATATTCCTTTATCCTTTCAAATGCCTCTTGTTGTTCTGCCCCCCAAGTGAACTCAGTCTCGTTCTTCAGCTTTAATATCGGGGTAAAAGGAATAATTTTCCCAGATAAGTTTGCAATAAATCTCCTCAAGTAGTTCACCTTTCCCAAGAACTTCTGCAAGTCCTTCTTGCATGTAGGCGCTTGAACTTTCTTGATCTTTTCTATCCTTTTAGGATCAATCTCTATGCCTTTGTCGTGAATGATGAACCTCAAAAACTTCCCAGCCGATACACCAGAAGCACATTTTAGTGGGTTCATCTTCAAACCATAGCGGCGCATTCTCTCAAACGCTAAACGCAAATCGGCTAGATGAGACATATGGGCGGCCGATTTGATCACAATATCGTCAATATATGCCTCCATGACTATCCCAATCAAATCATGAAAGATCAGATTCATAGCGCGTTGATAAGTAGCGCCTGCGTTCTTTAATCCGAATGTCATCACGACCCATTCGAAGAGACCAACAAACCCCGGACAAATAAAGGCCGTTTTGGACATGTCCTCTTCGGCCATGAATATCTGATTATAACCAGCATTGCCGTCAAGAAAACTAACAACCTGGTGTCCTGAAGCATCATTGATCAGCATATCGGCTATAGGCATAGGATACTCGTCTTTAGGAGTGGCTCTATTTAAATCTCTAAAATCAATGCAAACTCTGATTTTCCCAGTGTCTTTCTTCTCCACGGGCACGATGTTAGAGACCCACTCCGCATATCTGCATGGTTGAATAAATCCCGCTTGCAATAACCGATTAATTTCCTCCTTAATCTGGTCATATATTGTAGAATTAAAGCGGCGAGGATGCTGTTTGAATGGTCGGAATCCCGGCTTGATAGGAAGCCGGTGCTCGACAAGTTCTCGACTTAGTCCAGGCATCTCCGTATAATCCCATGCAAAGCAATCAAAAAACTCTTTTAATAGGGCGATTAATTTTATCTTATAATCGGCCTCAAGATTTTGATTTACAAAAGTCGGCCTTGGTACAGAACCGTCTCCAATGTCTACTTGTTCCAAAGGATCGGCCGACGTAAAACCTTGGCCCAACTTATTGAGCTCATCAAAATCATCAATAGCCTCACAAGTATCAGTCTCGTGAGCCCGATATTGTTCAACACGATGCTTTAACCAATCAACATTAACATCCATTAATTTACACGATAATGTTGAACCGATTGTCAACCAGCTTTGAAGACACTGGTACAAAACCTTCCTTAGTGACACTAACAAATTGAAAATCAGAAAGGTCCCAACCAGATAAACAAGCAATAGCATCATGCCCCCCGAGCAAAGGAGTATCGGTCGTAGCCACATAGGCCGACGAATCTGAGTGCACTACCTCAACATCGTCTCCTACCCATTGGATAAGAAACTGATGTAGGCTAGAAGGTATGCACCGATTAGCATGAATCCAGTCGCGCCCCAGTGTAAGGTTGTAACTACCTTGTATGTCGGCGATGAAGAAAGCGGTGGCCGAAGTCTTGCTCCCAACGGTCAGCTCCATGGACGCAACCCCCTTGGCCGGAATGGGCTCTCCTCCTCCGACTCCAGCGATAGTCATGTTGGTCTTGATCAACTCTTCGTCGGTACCGCTGAGCTTCTGGTAAAGCGAGTATGGCATCAGGTTTATAATTGCCCCGCTGTCGACCAACATCTTGTGGACTGGTGTACCGTTAATGTGACCCTTTATATGTAACGGTTTAAGATGATTGACAGATTCTTCCGGCTTATGGAACACAGCAGTCTGTGTGGCGAAGTTGAACTCCGTTGCCGTTGAATCATCTCCGACCACGTAGTAGTCGGCCGACAAGTAAACCACGTTGACCTCCGCCCTTTCCTGTGAAGGCTCATAGTCCACCATTTCCTCATCTTGTCCTTCTGGTAATTCATTACTGGTCGCAGCAACACCAGCAGAGGAAACAGGGCTATCAAGAAGCGAAGCTAGCCCCGTCAGCATGTTAGGAACCAACTCAGTCTTGGATTCTGGTCGGACCAGTCCGACCTCCGATCCAGTAGTAATAGGTTCAACCTGCTCGACCGTCAAACTAGTCGGCACCCTTCCTAAGGCGGTCGGATCGGTGTCCGACCTGATTGGCTCCGAAGCCACCTGAGTAGATTCAGTGTTTAAACTGGTCGCTTCAGGATCCGACCTGTCTGATCCCACAGCTGCTAAAGTCAGCTTCTGATTACAAGTCGGCTCTTCTCCTCCTTGCTTGCCTTGAGGGAAAGTAGGGTGTGTCGAGTTAAATATATCTTCCCTCATTTTGTCAAGCCGCTCCTTCTTCTGTTTGTTGCAGCGGGCCCTCTGCAACTTCCTTCGCTGAGTCTTAGTCAAACCAGGAGGACACCATCTGGGTTACATGTATTTGGGGTCACGCTCGACAGGTTTCTCTGCTTCTGGCTCAGCCGAAGTATCTTGGGCTTCTGGGGCCTCTTCAGCTGGTGGCTTTTCAACCACCATCCGCTCAGGTTCATTGGCAAGAGGGACTTCCATAGACCCGATTGTAATAGTGGGAACCGGGTCGGATCTGGTCGGAGAGGCAGTAGGAACATTTTGCACCTTCTTAGGTACATAGACTTGCCGCATCTGCGTCTTTCTTGCCTCCTGAGAAGTTAAAATCCTCGATGCGACCAGCCGATTCTGACTAGGGCTCGGCTGATCACCCAAGCGATCAAACACTGAGACTCTCGCAGGCTGATTAGTAGGCATTCTCCATCCTGGCTGATAATACATATGCGCCGGCATAGGATAGGGCACCCATATTCCTTGAGGACCCCATTGCGGTGGCGGCGAAATAGGAGGGGCCTACTGATAGCAATACGGGCCAGCCTTTGGTGCCGAATACGTCGCCTGAGAGACCATCATCTGTTTGGATTTCTCATCCTCACGCTTTGGAGGAGTAGATTCTCTCTTTTTTAAGGGCCGATTCTGGGAATCAGCCTTTTGCTGCTTGTATTTAGCCATGAGCTTATCAAAAGTGCATGGTTCCCTAGCAACTTTCCCTTTACTCCTGTCCGCACTAGTCTTCCAAGTGCCAACTTCAAGTCTCTGCGGGACAAAAGTGCGAATGACACGTACCCCGGAAAGGGTAGAGTTTTCAGATATTGTTACACCGACTGTATCAGTCGGTTCATTGACCCTACCGGAATTGGCAGAGACCGACTTTACCTGGTCGGCCTTCTGCTCCGGCTGCTTTGAAGACGAACCGGACTGGTCGGCTTGAGAACCCGACCTGGTCGGCCTTTGTTGTGTTGCCCTGGTCTCGAAATATCTTTGTTTATACAGGTGTCGCGCTGACCCTGCAGTAATGGTGAGCTTGCTTTTGCCGTCATCACCCTTCTCAAGCACCACTTTGCGCCCCGAATCATTCTCAGCATTCGGTGCGACCCGTGGTTCGCCGATAACAACATTCTTGCCTTTGGCCGTACCGGCTTGCTCTGGACGAATCATAATGGCAGGACTCCCTGCTTCCACCATGTGTACTGGGAAAGGAGTAGTACTGATCTGCATCTTAGTTAGACTCAATCGTCCTTCATTGAGGGCCGATTGGACCTGTCGACGAAAAACATTGTAATCATTAGTGGCATGAGAAAAAGAATTATGGAATTTGCAGTAAGCTCTCCTTTTTAATTCGTCGGGTGATGGCAAAGTATAATTAATTTTAAGATAACCGAATTTAAGCAATTCATCAAATATTCGGTCGCATTTAGAGAAATCAAAAGTAAATTTCACTTCCTCCCCCCGATTCTTCTGAATCGGTTTAAGGGAAGGACAAGTGACTAATTTATTCTGCGCCGGCCATAAAATCTCAGCGGCGTAACAATCTTTAGACTCATCGTCAGAACTATCAGAATTTATCTCGGCAATATGCACGCCCGACCGATGAGTCTTATGAGGATCATAGGGTTCTTTGAAGCGCGATTCTATCGAAACGGCCTTTTGCAACAATTGATTTACGTTAAAAAAATCATGATGCTCAAGTTTGTCTTTAATCTCTCGACGTAGGCCGACTAGACATAGATTTGTTAGATCTCTGTCGGAGATCCTCAAATGGAAACATCGGTTTTTAATTTCCTTAAAACGTTTAAAGAAATCAGCCACTGACTCACTATGTCCTTGCCGAACCGATGTAAGATGTGACAACCTAGTTTCTTGGACTCCGTCATAAAAGTGATTGTGAAATTTTTCTTCTAATTCAGCCCAAGAACCCACGGTGCACTCTGGTAGTGACGTAAACCAGGCGAAAGCTGTACTAGTAAGAGACAAAGGGAAATGTCGTATGTTCATGAAATCTAAAGTACTAACTTCGCCCATTTGAGCGAGGAACATGCTGATGTGTTCCATAGTTGATTTACTGGCGTCACCACTAAACTTATAAAAAAATCTGGTACCCTCCAACCGTCTGGTGCTTTCATAAAATCGAAATACGAAGGATATGGTTTAGAATAAGTGGTCCTAGTAGGTTTGAACTGGACCCCTAAACTAGTCTCAAGCGACCTAGTTATTTCATCCTTAAACCGATTTATGGCTAGTCCAAAATCGGTATTGGCTAGATCGTTGGTACCACCATGCATGGGATTGTGGCTTGGTGACTTCGGCGGATTAGGTAATACCGTTCCCTGTCCTCCCGAAGTTCTGTTTGTCGAGGTACCCTGGTCGGTTTGCATAGTCCGACCAGTGCCATGATGAACATGGTTGGTAGTTGTCGAGGTACCGGCTTCACCACCCCTGGTCTCAGAAACCCTAATTGTCCGAAATTAACGTGTGAAGTCTGTCCTCTAAAAGAATTAAAAGGCATGCCGAACTGAGGTTGCCCAGTTGGGACTTTGGGTTCGACAATTTTTCCTTCTATCTTATCCATGCGATCGCTAAGCAATTTAAAAGAATGCTAGATAGTATTGGTAAGAGTTTTTGAAGAATCAATCAGCATTGCAGAATAATTAGCATGGGTAGGGTAAGGATCTTCAGGTACATTATCTTTTACCTTGTCAGAAGCGTCTTCAGCGTTTATATTTGTCGCGGTAGGGACGATCTCGCTGAAGTCCGGCTCCTTGTCCTGCGTGACTCTACCGCGCCGATCCTTTGAACAGCTCTCCAGGAAGGCCTTCAGGACGACGTCAAGCTTAGCCTGCGCTTGTTGCTTCAACTCGTCGGGGAGTTCGTCGATGCCAGAAGGACAGACGATGTTGTCTTTGTCAGTAGCACCGTCTTTGCCGCCCATGTTGGTAGTAGATGAGTTTTCAATCGTCCCCAGCGGAGTCGCCAAAAAGTGTGTTGACGTCGGAAGTTACCCGAATCACACACCAGCAGGGCTAGAACGCCCGGAGAGGTTGCGGTTCAACCTGAGACAACAGGGGCCTTGGCTAAACCGACGAAAACCAATCTAAAGACCGGTTTTGATCGATCTAAGGTTTTGGGCTCCTGTGTTGGTAACTCTAGAACTCCTCCCGGGAAGACCCGTTGGGGAGAAGCACGTAGAGGTTGTTCTAGGACCAGCAAGGCCGCCTAGAACGCCGTCGAATCTCGCCGGGAGATGCGCCGAACAGCAAGGTAGAGGGGAAAAAGGGTAAAAGGGGATAGTAGATTGATTTTGATCGATTGGTGTTGGATACTTCAATCGACCATGATCCTCTTATATATATAGAGGGGGTTTGTCTTGTCCCAATAGGAAACGTCTTCAAATACGATCTCCAAGTTTTCTATCCGGACTCTATCAATATAGAATCCAATCCGGATACAACAAAGTAACCCTAATCTTGCCGGTCCTTAGATCGACCAGATTGATCTAAATCAGCCTCAATGGGCTTTATTAGCCCATGAATTGTTGCCGCATTTAGCCTTTATCATAACTATAAGGCCTCCGACCAGTGTCACCTGGTCGGACACAAACATTGACTGATCGGAAGTCCAAAATGATCAGGCCCATTTGACTTAGAACATCTGATCCATCAAATACGAAATAAAAGAAGACAAATTCGACCCTTAATATTACAGCACGAATACTTCTCCTAAATTTACTTTTACCTGTGATACTTTTGAGTGTCAACAGAACCCTTAACATGACGATTGTCATAGTATTATACGAACTAAGGCCCATATTGGCAGGGATTCATTAGCTTCCTGCATGCAGAAACATCTTACCTTAGTATCTCTGGCCGACAAAATAAGCCACCACATTACTTCTCAATGCCTCTAATAAATCACTATATTAATTGGAGGAATTAAAATCCACACTACGACAGAAAGGGCCTTTAGTCCCGGGTGAAATGGGCCTTTAGTACCGGGTATTCCAACCGGGACTAAGAATCCGGGTAGTCCCGGGTGCTTTCAACCGGGGCTAAAGGTCCAGGGAGGAAAAATAAATATGTGTTGTGTGAGATTCGAACTCAGCACATCTAACCTCAGGCGCGCTTACCAACTGAGCTACACAACCCACGTGATACAGTTCTGGATGTTTTCCTTTTGAATCCACTCGGGAAGGACCTTTAGTCCCAGTTGGTAACACCAACCGGGACTAAAGGTTCACCCTTTAGCCTCGGTTGGTGTTACCAACCGGGACTAAAGGTTCATGACCTTTAGTCCAGGTTGGTAATACCAACCGGGGCTAAAGATTCACCTTTAGTCTCGGTTGGTGTTACCAACCGGGACTAAAGGTCTTTAGCCCCGGACGCAAAATTTTGCCGAGACTAAAGCTCAGTTGATAGATCGTCCAAAGGCCTGTTCTCTGGTAGTGCCATGTCAGCCTGGGCGTTCGGTTAACCGGAACCGATCGGTTCGGTTCTTCAGTTATTGACATAAATTCGGTTCCCTAAAAATAGGAACCGATCGGTTCTTCTCAATTTCTGGAACCGAGCAAAATCGGTTTCGGTTAGTTCGGTTCGGTTTCGGTTCCGAACCGAACAAACCGAAATTTTAACCAAGTAGTAAAAAAATAATAGAAAAATAGAGAATATTTTTTTAAAAAAAACACAATACCAAAATTTTAAAAAATGAGACTGATAGGGCTACGAGGGGGGTGTTATCCACCTTTTATATCTAGGGTTAAGGTGGTATTAGGCCTATGTTATAAGGTTTATTGAGCTTACTTCTGAAATTCGGTTCTGTTCGGTTATTTTGGTTAACCGAGGTAGGGAACCAAATTAACCTGATTAAATTCGGTTCCTGAGAAGTGGGAACCGAACAGGAAACCGAAATTTTCGGTTTCGGTTATTTCGGTTTCGGATCCGGTAATTTCGGTTCGGTTCTCCGTTCTCGGTTATTTTTGCCCAGGGTGGGTGCCATGTGGCCATAGACATGTGGAAAATCACCCACCGCTGCCATTACGAAGAAATAGATAAATACCTTTACAAAGAAAAAACAACAACTGTTATTTCAGTGATGAATCAGTTATTAAAAGATAACAGAGAGAGTATCAGTTTTTAAAAGATAACAGAGGGAGTATCATTTTATTTCAGTGATGAATCACACACAGTATAGACGCGCGCACACACGTACTCCACTCGATATTAATAATTATACTTCTATTTGACATCTAATGTGTCAGGGGTTGAAATTTCTTCCCAGCATTGTTAATGTTGCTTTCACTAGCTCATCTGACATACTCCTATATCGCACGAACTAAGGTTTACCTTGTTCTCCTTAAAAAAAGATGAAGAGGGGCCTTAATTATGAAAAAATAAAGAAGCAAAAATGAAAACAGAGCGGCAACCGAATTACCGAAGCATTCAGTGGTGAAGCGAGGACAGAAAAGGACACGCGGCTCCAGCAGCGTCAATGGGCACGACGAGCGCGTGCTACCACTGCCACCACCACGCGCCGTGGCGGGAAGCTAGTGTGCGCGGCTCCAGTATAAATTCTGCCGGGAAGACGATGCCGCACACACTCACCTCAGCCTCACCCCCTGCCTTCCCCCCAATCATCAACCGCATTCTCCCTCCGCGACCCAATCCACACACAATCCAGCAGGTGCCGACGACCAGAGGCCGCCGCCAGAGCAAACAAGGAAGCCGACGTCGCGCACGCAACAACGGCAATGGCCACTACCGCCTCGCTCGCACTGCTCGATCAGACGTTCACGCTGCAGCTGCCGTCCCCGGCGCCGGTGGCGGCGTCGTACACCTACACCGGCGGCTCCGACCGCCTGAGCCAGGAGATCTTCTCCATCCTCGAGTCCAACTTCCTGTTCGGCGCGTCGCCGCTGGAGGGCGGCGGCGGCGGCTCCGCGGGCCGCGTCCGCGTGCTCTCCATCGACGGGGGCGCCGACGGCGGCGCGCTCGCCGCGGCGGCGCTGGTCCGCCTGGAGCGCCGCCTGCAGGAGCTCTCCGGCAACCCCGCCGCGCGCGTCGCGGACTTCTTCGACCTGGCCGCGGGCTCCGGCGCCGGCGGGTTCCTCGCGGCGGCGCTGTTCGCGTGCCGGATGCCCGCCGAGGCGGCGCGCGAGTTCGTGGCCAAGAACCGCAGGGTCCTGTCCGGGCGCCGGGGCGGGGGCCTGCTGCCGTCGTTCCGGCGCGCCCGCCCGGAGTCCGCGTTCCGCAAGGTGTTCGGCGACCTGACGGTGCGCGACGCCGCCAAGCCGCTGCTGATCCCGTGCTACGACATGGCGAGCGCGGCGCCGTTCGTCTTCTCCCGCGCCGACGCCGTGGAGGCCGACGCGTTCGACTTCCCGCTGTGGCAGGTGTGCGCGGCGGCCTGCGGCGTGGGCCCCGCGGAGGTGGCGTCGCTGGACGGGCGCACCAGGCTGCGCGCAGCCGCGGCGGGGCCGGGAAGAGGCGGCGGCGGCGGCGCGGCCGCCGCCGCCGTGGCCAACCCGACGGCCGTGGCGCTCACGCACGTGCTGCACAACAAGCGCGAGTTCCCCTTCGCGGCCGGCGCGGCCGACCTCGTGGTGCTGTCCCTCGGCGGGAGCGCCGCCGCGGGCGCCTCGGTAGTGCGCCGCGCCTCGTCCTCCAGCCTCCTGCGCATCGCCGGAGCCTGCCAGGCCGACATGGTGAGTGAGGCGCTGCCTCTGCGGCTCTGCCTGGATAGCAGTCGTCGGAACCAACGGACCGACGGACGGGAACAGGACAGGAACTGACCAGCAGTGCGGCGGCGTTTCCGTGTTTCGTTTGGATCGCAGGTTGACCAGGCCGTGTCGATGGCGTTCGGGGAGAGCAGGGCGACCAACTACGTGCGCGTCCAGGGCAACGGCATTGCGGCCGGCGAGACGGCGGAGGCGGCGCTGGCGGAGCGGGGCGTGGAGTCGGTGCTGTTCCGGGGCAAGAAGCTGATGGCGCAGACCAACGGCGAGCGGCTGGACGGCGTGGCGGAGCAGCTGGTCCAGGAGCACCACCGGCGGATGGAGAGCAAGACGCCCGTGGTGCTGGTGAAGCCGTCCGCGACGCCGCGGACGTCGTCGTCGTCGGCGGCGTCCACGCTCATCACCGTGTCCACCAACTCCTCGTCGGAGTCGCCCTGAGCCGAGGACTGCTGGAGTGGTGCTGGCACGACGACCGACCGACCGAGCCGAGCCGAGACGACAGCAGCAGCAGCAGCTCTCGATCGATCGATCGATCGGCTTTAACTAGCGTGGCCTTGTTTTTCCCTTTTTCTCACCTTTTTTTTTTATTGGTTCGTTTGGTTTCTTCTTCTTCTTCTTAGCTTAGCGCGGCGCCGGCGCCGGCGCTCGGGGTTTTGATTGCCTGCCGGCGCCGCCTGCGCGCTCGCTCCCGGTCCCGGGCGCCGCCGCCTGCTGCGGAGCAGCCGGGGAAGAAAGACCGAGGAGGGCTGTCGAGCGGCGAAGGCGCCAGAGATGATCTGTACGTGTGCGTGCGTAGTACTGTAGCTGCTAGGAAGGAAGAAAGGAGATGTGCCTGCTGCCTGTATGGCTGTATCCTGTATGTGTGTGCCCGTGTGCGTGTGCTGCAAACGCAGCGTATGTACGTGCGTACGTAGTAGAGTGAGTGTCCGGAGCTTGGATTGCAATGCAATGTGATGATGATGATGCTACTGTCGGTGTGGCGTTTACTGATCAGTGATCACAGCTCAGCATCGGCCCCTTCTTTCTTTGTCCTGCGTCCTGGCCGGCCCTGCGATGCCATGCGATTCTTCTTCACTGTCACCTGCTGGAGTTGCTCCTGGTGACCTGAACATTCTGATCATGGAGTAGTATTAGTATTTTCTCTCTTCTTTTTTTTCACGTCGTGGACAGATGATGAACTGGACGAGCAGGAACGTACTGGAGGTAGGAGAAAACACAGCAGCAGCTGAAGCAGAACGTACGTACGATCTGACAGGAAGTCGTACTCGTTGGTCATCGCCATGAACGCTCAGTGCGTGGTGGTGTGGGTTGAGCTGCCATCTCGAAGACCCGACAAGCCCTGCCGACCGACACCGACAAACATCATTCATGTCTTGGCACGGAACGCAAAAGCGGAAAAGCACTCTTGCTGGGCCGGGCTGTACTTTCGCGCCCGCCCCAGTTCTCTCTTTTTTTTTTTTTTTTTTTTTTTTGCATTAGGTGCCAGAGGCATCCAACAAGGCCCAAAAAAAGCACCTTCAGCAAAGAACAGATAGATATACAGCCCTCTAAGAAAAGGCTGGCAAAGGCAATTTTTGGGCCTCATCAGGTGTTGTTGCTCTCATCGGCCCCTCTAAAGAAAAGGTTGACAAAGACAAATATACAGCCCGGTTCAGCAAATAATAACAAATATACAGCCCCAGAATTTCCCATGGATCGGATGTTGTTGCTCTCATCAGGTGTTTCTGCTGATGAATGCCATCGTTCAGCAAATACTCCCTCCATCCCAAATTATAAGGCATTCCAAGAATTTTGGAGAATCAAAGTTTTTCAACTTTGACCAAAATTATAGAGAAAAATATAAAGATTTATAACATCAAATATGTATATTATGAAAATATAACCAATAGAGAATCTAATTGCACTTAGTTGGTATCATAAATATTATTATATTTTTATATAAATTTGGTCAAAGTTGAAAAAGTTTGACTCTCCAAGATTCTTGGAACGTCTTATAATTTGAGATGGAGGGAGTAACAAACATACAGCAGCCCCTCTGCAGGTGAACAAAAGTAAAACAAAATCCTAGCCTCACATCAGAGCAGACAAAGGCATTCTGGGATTTCTCATCTCCGTCGCTCGCAGCAGAAACCACTTTGCCATCCATTGCCCTCCTCACTTTAAAACAAAGCCCAAAAACACTTTTTAGCCCAAAAACCTAGGGAAGCCGAGAAACAGAGCCCAATAACCAAATGACTCTTTTTAGCTCTCAACTTGAACAAGGAGAGTTTTATGCATGACCACCACAAATTTGTCTCAGCTGGACCTGGATCGCCCAGCAAACAAAAACACTTATATATATATGCCCCAACTTTTTTCTTTCTATGATCACCATCTCCTGTTTAAAAAAAGACAGCGAAATAAAGATGTACTAGACATGTAGTAGCTTTTTTTTTTCTTTTTCTTTTTTCTTTTTGAAGAAGAAAGGTGTAGCTTTGACCATCTCAGTGCGGCATGCCGCAAGCAATGCAATGTTGCCGTCAAGCCGTGACAGCAAAAGAGCACAACTCCGTGGTGCCCTTGACGTGAGGGAACTTGAATTATCTTCAGCAGTCGTCAGTTCAGGCTCCTTAGCCCTTACCTTGTGGACTGTCCGTATGATGAATCTCTCTCTACACTAGTAGTACTGTACTGTACTACCTTTGTACGAGGTATTTTGTACGTGTGGTCGTTAGTGACAGACTGCTCTTTCTACCCTGCTAGTGACATGACAGCATATCTTCAACGGATAAGCCGAGAAGCCGTCGTTGAAGATGACCACCGCTAGCTATAGCTAACAAGCAGTCGACGCCCAGCGTACCGCAGCTGAAGAAGAAAAGTGCAGTTTGCAGAGGTCATCATGCTAGCTAGCCGCCCTGCATCCTGCACGCTGGAATAATCGATCAGAATCATCAACTGCCCTGCAGCATGCTAGCTAACGATTCCCTCAGCAGAGAAGACAATCTGCTTGCGGCCGGGGTCGGGGGAGCAGCAATCGCAGCTGCAGGAGGCCGGGTGGAGGCCCGGGGTAGTTAGTTGGATGGCGGTTGCAGTTGCAGTTGCAGCAGGACATTGTGGACCTTTGCTTAGATTTAGCTAGGACTAGGAAGCCGACACTGCTGCGTTTAGCAGCAGCTAGAGACGTAGAGTCTCTCCGATCCTGCTGATGTTCTTCTCATCAGTGAAGCAGCAGAGTTTGGTAGAGGCGACAGTACTGCTGATTTGAGAACATGCATATATGCATCTTCCAAGCGGGCATCAACAATTGACTCATTTCAGAAGCAGCAGACAGTTACTCCTCCCCTCCGTTTCGTTTCAAATTTTGAAGCTTATTCTGTTTTTTATACATATATATTATATAATACTTAATAAAAGAAATGGATGGAGAAAGTAAAACGCTGACCGAAGACGACATTGTAGCTGATTAATCCGCAGAGACAGCTGGCCAGTAAGATGGATGATACGACTGCCACTAACAAATAATAAAAACTATACCTGCGGGAGTTTTGCCGGTTGGAGAGGCCCTCCACGTCTTTTGTTTTTTGTTTTATTTTCACCATTTAGATTTTTTTTTCATTTACTTTAGAGTTGCACATAATAATAAAAACTTTACACGCCGGTCGTAAAGGCCTTCTATATGCTCCTTGAAAGTGTTCATTAAACACGTGGGAGTGTTTGTTTTCCCAGCAAAAATTTTAGTCCTGACATATCAGATTTTGCGGTCCTAATTTAATCTATTAAAATAAAGTAATTAAAAAACTAATTTATCAACCAAAGGCTAATTCGAGAGACGAATCTATATTAAACTTAATTAGTTCCTAATTTGATAATATAGTGCTACAGTAAACATTTTTTAATGATGGATTAATCTATCTTAATAGATTTGTTTTGTTAATTACCATATGACAGTGTAATTAGTTTTATAATTATTTTATTTTTAATAGATTAAATTAGTACTAGAATATCTGCTGTGATAGACTATTTTTTTAATCAGGAAACGAACACCACCTTACTGAGCATTTTTTCTGCGAATGACACCTTCGTGGGCTCCGCGTTTGGGGCTTGACTGAGTTCACTCCATTCATTTAGACCTATTAGTTCTCAGTCCAAAAACTTTTTACCTATCACATCGAATGTTTAGACACATACATGAAGTATCAGTTATATATTAAAAATAACTAATTATACAGATTGCAATAACTTTACAAGACATTTTTTAAAGCTTAATTAATCATGATTTGACAATGTTGTGCTATAAATTAGTCTTAATAAATTCGTCTCATGGTTTCAAAATGAACTGTGTAATTAATAAACTAAATTAGTATCACAATATTCGATGTGACACCCAAAAACTATTCAACCTCTAACTAAACACCTTTTAATAAAAACAATCTCTCAGAAAAAGCCTGACGTACCTTTTTATAGATCTCGCATGCTCTGTACGCTACCGTTTGGTATATTTGTCCCGTTCCTTAGGCTCAAATATTGTACACATCAAACTATTAACTGATTTTTTTTAACACAAAATGAAGTCAAATCAAACAACTTTGTATGTGTTCTTTTAGTTAATATAAGTTTGATTACTCTTATCATGTACAAAACAACAATCCCCGCTATCACCCAGCGTATGAAGAACCACGACGCAGCAAAGCGCGCATACCTATCTTGTCTATATACTGTACCTGAACTCGATGGGCACGAAAAGGATCGGAGGTGACAGCAACGTAGATATATATTTAAGTAAAGTCTAAACGAGATGGTTTGGCCGGACTCGATCCGAAGGCGTACGCGTCCACATCTATCGCCGGCCATCGTCTTCGTTCCTGGAACCTCTCTACTTGGTTATCAGTCAGCAGCTTAACCATCTGTAAACACCGCGTGCTACGACTCTGACACGTCGTCCACACGTTTTTTTCCCGTCGTCCTTTTATATTATCCTGGATTGAATGTACCTCCATCTGTTTTTTTTTTAAAAAAAACTACTATAGCTCTAGGTATGTTACCTAAAACTGTAGTTTTTTCAGGCCTTCCGGTTTTGTTCTTGATTTAAATCTAGACAATTATTTTTTTATAGAGGGAAAATGTTTTTATCTACTATACTAAAGCATCATCTTTTTCTTTATTTGGTCTACCAAATAAAATCTTCTCTGCTGAGATGGTCTCCACACACCTCCAAAAAATATAAATAGAAAAACAACTTAATAGAAAACAACCATTCAGATTACTTCTCAATCTTCTCTCTCCTTACCCACTCACATCTAATAGTCAAGATTGATTGTATGGTATATCCTCATCCCTCCTATCACCCACGCCCGCGCCTAGCTCCCACGTCTGCGAGTTCGATGCCTCCTACATAATGTTTTTTTTTAAAAAAAAAATTCCTTTACCACGCGCTCACGCCTCCTCCTCCCCCCCATTGCCCCATGCACAAGACCATGGATTAGAGTTGGAACCCTAACCATCCATCACCTTCGTCTCAAAAAAAAAACATCCATCACCGGGGAGCCGGTGCCAGAACTACGGACAACACCTCCATGAACATCAAGAAGAGAGATTAAATAGCTAGTCTAGCATACAATCTTTTAAATTTGACTCTTTGAGCTCTCATATATCACATAGACCTTTACTATAATATTTTTTTTATTTCTTAATATCCATCTAGCTAACTATTTGTAAGTCTCCGTTCAACATCCTTGTATGTTTTGTTTCAAGGGGACTTTCAATACATATGCATGCACATGCCAGCTAGTCACCTTCGAGATTACACTATTATATAGTAGTAGGATAAGTAAGAACACACCAATATAGACATATAGTAATACACAACACACATGATGCAAGTATGCAACAGCTCGTATTGTCGATTAGACTAATCTGACGCGTGGATGCATAGTTAAACTAGTGTGAATTGATGGAGCACGAAAAGGTGAATGATTTTTGGTTTGGCCGGACACTCCAAATAAAGGCGTCAATATCCTCCATCTGGAAACGTGCTTTCCTCGTAACTATATCAATGTATATTTATACTCCCTCTGCTCTAAATTATACTCTCTCCGTCCACGAATAAATAGATTTCTAGAGTTGTCATAAGTCAAACTTTTTAAACTTTGACCGAATTTCTAGAAAAAACTATCAAAACTGATGATCTCAAATTCGTATGATTAGATATATCATAGAGTATATTTTTATAATGTGTCTATTTTATACCATAGATGTTATTGCTCTTTTGTATAAAGTTAGTCAAAGTTTAAAAAGTTTGACTGACACGGATTCTAGGAATTGATTCTTTCGTGGACGGAGGTAGTAAGTCATTTTAAGAATCTTAAAAAGTTAAAGATTTTTCATATTTGACCAAAATTATTAATAAAACACAAAGATTTATTATATTTGATATGCATGCTATTATAATATAACTAATAAAAAATCTAATGATACTTAGTTTGTATCATAAATATTATCATTTTATAATATAAATTTGGTCAAACTTAACAAACTTTGACTTTCTAAGATTTTTAGAAAGACTTATAATTTAGGATGAAGGGAGTACTAAATATATATGCATTCATAGCTAATGAAATTGGCTTCACATCGGTCAAATCTATCTTTTTTTAGTTTACGAGGATAATCTCAATGCTAGAAACTACATGTAGTTTCTATGTATATTTAATTTACGTAGACATTACATATAAAAACTATAGTCTCAACAAATAACTTTTAATAGATTATTTTTTATCCAATCACATATTTTCTCTCTCAGTCCTCTATCAATCATATCTCCTTATATTTTAGTTCTCGTGTAGATATGGTTTCTTATCGAAGAAACTATTTTCTTATCTCTCTTCTTTAATTGAGTGTCACTTCATCTCTTTTTGTTTAGTTGATACCATAATTAATGAAGATAGAAATCATCTAGTTTCATGTTGAGCAGCCTGAATACCGTTTGTTGTTCACACAGATATAGGTATCTGCGTTTATATATCATGTAGTAACATGCAAAAAAAAAAAAAAAGACAAGCAAAAAAGTGGTTTGCTCTTGCTCGGCAGGCGTCGTATTCGATCGCCTCATTGTCATTGCTGCAGTGTCACACTGGCTGGGTCCTTTCCGAGCAAGAGCAACTGGGAAGCAGCTAATAGCAACTGCAAATAATTGACCTGCCGTCTGCACACAGCTTTCAGTTTTTTTTAGATAATGGATAATAGTATACCCGGCTTCTTCTATCAAAAGATAGAATCAGGCCAATTATTACAGACTCAAGCCAACGGGCACGAACTGGCTACAAATAACATAAGTTTACAGCCATCTAACCGAAACAAAAAGGTGAAAGTTAAACATGACCAATATATCTAGCAGATAGACATCCTCTGGAACTAAAGAAATGCAACGCTGACGTTTCTAGAAACTGTCCGACTTGGACCAGCTGTTCCTTTTGGTTGTCGTGCCGCTGCAGACTTGCCCATTACCGAAGCCAATGCGTTCCCATGAAGAGTACCTGCAAGAATGATTTTGGTCGACATTTATCAAAAAACCACTTCGTTTCTCGTTAGCCAAATTGCCCAGCATAGCGATGTAGCTCCTGTTAATAACAACGAGTTATATTTTTTATTCGCAACTTTTGACCATCGTATAAATAGATCATTCATATTTGTCGGTGTTGGAATTCCAAAAAGCAAATGTACAGCGCGCCACAGAAACTTCGCGTACATACAATCAAAAAATAGGTGTTGAATCGTTTCTGGGGAATGACAAAAATAACAGTTTTTGTCACCATTCCAGTTACGTCTTACCAAGTTATCCTTAGTTAAGATCACACCCTTTTTAAGGTACCAGAGAAATATTTTAATTTTCAGTGGTACTTTGATACGCCAAATATCCTGTGACACCCGAACCCCGTGTTAATTAACGCAGCATACATGGATTTAACTGAAAAGATTCCGGATGTGTTCAAACCCGAAATGAAGACATCCCTTTGTTCCGTTAATACTAGATCTTGTAGTGAGGCCACAATTCGATGTCATGCCCTTAAGTTCGCCCCCACTAGATTCCTTCTAAAAGAAATATTTAGTGGAGTTGTACTAAGGACATGTGCCACCGAGTCTTGTTTCCTTCTTACAATATTGAACAGGGTCGGGAATTTGTCTTTGAGTGGTTTATTTCCCAGCCAGGTATCATACCAAAACCTGGACTGAGATCCATCCTTTATCTTGAACGAGCCAAAATCCATAAATAGATCTTTGATGTTCATTAAACTTTTCCAAAAGTGAGAGTCATTTGCTTTTTTAACACAACTTTCTAGAGTTTTATCTTTAATGTACTTATTTCGTAGCAGTTCTTGCCACATGCCATCCTCGTTTAATAATTTAAAAAGCCATTTGCTAAGAAGACACTTGTTTTGAATATCCAAGTTTTGTATGACCACACCGCCTTGGTCCTTAGGTTGGCATAGAATTTCCCATTTGGCTAATCTATACTTTCTTTTATGCTGGTCATTTTGCCAATAGAAGCGGGATCTGAAGCAGTCAATTTTTTCTAAAACGCCACGCGGAATTTCAAAAAATGACAACATAAACATCGGTAAACTGGAGAGCACCGAGTTTATAAGAATCAGGCGTCCTCCTACTGACAACATCTTGCCTTTCCATCCACTTAGTCTCTTTTGAATTCTATCTTCAATTTCTTTCCAGTCTTTATTGTTAAGTTTACAGGTGTTCATTGGTAATCTATTAGTTGCTATGATATTATTTTGAAAAGCCGTTTGTGTAGGTCTAATTATTTTTTGTGCTATGGTATTCAATCTATTAGTTGCGACCTTTCAGTTATATCAACATTTTGAACATTCCAACTTCAACTCATCTACAACCATTGCATTTTGGATATATAGCCACCCATCCTTCCTAATTTGTCCATGTCCTGTTTCTAGCTAGTACATCTATCTATATATGTACAGTATATATGTACTGATACAAGATAGTCTGCAAGAAATCTGATGAGCATATGTGTTGCTTGACGCTTAGAGAGACAACTCTCGTCCATGTCCTGTCTTTACTAACTAGGGACGGTAGCAGGTCTAAGTAAAACCATGTATGGACTAAATATCTATCCACGACAAATTGCTTATAACAAATAAATTTTATACTCGTAGGCAACATTTTGCACAGGTACCCAAACTTGTCAGATGTAACACTAGCAGTTGTTATTTTTTTTTTCTAGAACATGCCACTGGCATGTATTGCATTAAGCAGACAGGAATTGTTGAGTTGAGTTACAAACCGAGAGCAAAAGACCGGGAACGGTAACCACGGTTACCAAAACCCAGAACCACCCGGAGCCCCACCGAAAGCAAGAGAAGATTACATTTGAGACAAAAGAGCCTCGAACAGAAGAGCATCAACCTCGCCTAGACGCTAGGAGGTCACGAAGGTGCCGATATCCTGCTGCACACCAAGTTTGAGCTTTATCCAGAATGAGAGCAGCGAGATGCTGAGGCGTTGAGGCTTGCCCACCAAACGTTCTCTCATTGCGTTGCTTCTAGAGCAGCCAACCAACCAAAAAGAACAGGGAATCGAAACCTTTACGCAACTGCTTTGGCACTCTCTTCTGCTGAACAAGCCACCACTGAATCGCCGTTTCCTCCCGGACAGAGACGAAGGCCTGAAGCTGCAATACAGAGAGACAAGCAAACCGGACCTGCTTGTTGTAGGAACAACCAAAGATGATGACCTGCTTGCTGTAGGAACAACCAAGGATGATGTGGCTGATAGTTTCCACGCCTTGATCATAGAGAATGCAAACATTGGAATCCTGCAATCCATGCCTCCATCGCATGTCAGCTGTCCAACAACAACCATGCATAACAAGCCAAAAGAAGAATCTGATTCTTGGTGGAGCTGAAGTCTTCCTTTGCGCCTAAAACTGTTGTAGAGCCGAAGAACATGGCGGCATAAGCAGACGCTGCAGAAGCGCCACAGGAAAGTGTCTGGCTGATGCGATAGGCTAACATTGTCAAGCGGATCACAAATCAAGGCCACCTCTACAGCCATAGTTGCACGGTAACAGGACCAGCGATGTGAGTTAGATTATCACTAGAATAGATAAAATCCTTTTTTATTTCGTACCACAGATAAAGTGATATACCACTACTACAGAAATCTTTTACGTGACAGGCATTTTTCTTTAATCGTGACGGGCATTTGAGCCCGTCGCGGCCGCCTCGTCACTGTTAATCGAGGCTAACCGCGGCGGGCTCAAAAGCCCGTCACGGTTAACCGTGACGGGCACATTATGTGGCCCGTCACGGTTAATATCATTAACTGTGACGGGTGTCTTATGTTGTCCGCCACAGTTAAGATTTTCAGGTTTATAAAAAAATAAAATACAACAGCATATATTTGAATTTGAATTCAAATCGAATCTATATTTAACAGATCAAACACAGACATAACAAATGACACATACATATGGACTTGAATTCGTGTCAGGATAAATGTTTGGATAAACTATATTTTAAGAAACAATTAAGCCAAATATTGAAGAATGAAATGGAGTAAAATGAAGCTATACCAGGCAAGTACCTCATTGTGAAACAAATTTGTCAGCTAGAAAAGTAAAATAGGTTGCAACATGGTACTAATCACTAAAATAACTTGATCTCTAAAATAGCGAACAAGATATATAGAGAATAGTAAAAGAAAGGAGTGTATCAATTGAGTAGTTAGCATAGAAACAAACATAAAAAATTATTATGTTTTGAGTAATGGTTGGGTAGATTGGTACGTACCGTTTTCGAAAGTTGACTACCCATATCAATAGCACGCAGACACAAAGGCAGAACCCAGCAGAAACACAACAACTTCAGGATCATCAAACTGTATGTATTGCCCAGAAAAAAGGTTGAGTTCTATTTTTTTTAAAAAAATATATATCTGGTGTAAAAAATGAATAAATTTCAAGCCTTTAGCAAATTACAGCACTGTTCAACTCTTCAAACAATTATTAATGTTTATAAGGGATCCATAGGATTCAAAATCCTAATTAAATTATTTAATCGGTAAGACTGGAATATGTATCAAAAAATCTAAATTAAAAGCATGCACACCTCCCACCACTCCAAATAGAAATTCATATAGCCCTTGTCTTAAATTTCTTACCTTCACAAGAGCACCGATCACACCCAGGCTGGTAAGCCTCAAGAACTCATATTCTCTTGTTTTGTAGGTAGTGTTCAAGAAAGGGTAAAGGTACAGTGGAACCAGTGCTGCAAGAGGAGACAGTTACTGAAAAGTGTATATTATAAACCAGTCCACTGAAAAATAAAACGACTACAGAGGAAATTTCTACATAAAACATTATGTGATAAACATTAGAATATCAGATCAAGCTTAAGTTTGCTGCTTTTACACTCTCTAATTGATACTTAAGTTTCCACTCTGTTTGAGTAGTAGCCTTCCCTTCAGTTGGCCTAACATGAGTTTGAGGAAGAAATTCATAATGCTTTCTTGGCTCATAGAGAGAAGCTTACCAATTCAGCACACACCTTTCCAGGAAACCATGCACTGTCATAAAGATGGCAATGGGGACCCGCGACCCGAGACCCGATGAGTATTTACTCCATTAGGGTCTCTAATTGAGAAAAAATTTTACCCATAGGTCTCTAAATGGGGGAAAACCTTCACCCAACGGGTACGTGGGTATGGGTACATTTCTATAGTCCCCATACCCGTTAGCCCATGGGTAAAAAATACCTGAAGATTTAAATGTATGTCCAAGTCCAACAGTACTACTCTCTATTATCTATTGATGTAATACTTATAGATTTATGTTATGTCTTATTATCTACTGCTACTAACATACTTCTTGATATAAGGATTATGGATTTATGGTATTGTGCAACTGATACTTAGTCATTACTACAATTTCATCTAAAATTTATGTGCTTCTCTTACGATCATGTACTTATTGTTGTTATATATATTGTATGGAGACTGTACAAGTTAAATTGTTTACATTGTTGATGAGTATATGGGTGACCCGATGGGTGAGGTTTTCCCAGGCGGGTACGGGTCTGGGGGAAATTTCTTACCCGTCATGGGTATGGGGATTTTGATAGTATTATTTTTCATTGATGGGGATGGGTCTGGGGAGTCAATACCCGATGGGAATTTACCCATTGCCATCTTGTATCATCTCTTTATGAAAAAGAGAACCTACAACAAAAATCTTAATAAAACTAAAAAAAGAGATCATGCTTCACCTGGAGCATAGTAAATTGCATTTTGATGCCCTGAAATTCCAATTCCACTGCATTTATAGTAAAAAAATGGATCAAGCAAAATTTAATTCAAGCAAAAACAAAGAAAAATATAGCAAAAAAGGCATAATATATACTAACATGCAAGAAAGTGGATTTGCAAGAAATAAAACTACTCACCCTGGAAAGGTATGAGCAGCAAAAACAAAGCGAAAGCCAACATTGCATCCAACCTAATCAGCTAAGCAAATTATAATTCTCACTGAAAAAACACTTGAATGTTGTCCTTCATGAGGGCAGTTTAGTAGACTAATAAAAGAGAGCATGTGATATTCTGTACAACATAAATTTCAATTGGACAATGAACTATTATTTGCATTCATTGAAAACTGAAAAGGTAAGTGACCATAGAAAATAACAAGAATACAGTATACACAAAGATTATTTAGCCCATTTCCAAAACAATCAGGACTCATGTTTATAATAGCAGGTACCTTGAAATTTCTTTGCCAAATAGAAGGCATATGCTTATCTTTGTGCCCACTGGATTATGTACTTGTATGTGCCCACTGGATGCGAGAACTGCCCCAAATTTGCCTGTCGATTTGCAGTTCGAGTTCGTATCAGTCAAGTGCAATAACAAACCATGAAATGCTGGATCATTATCTAAAAAGAAACACACATGAAAGGCTGGGTACTCCTGATATTGTGCTAAAAGTTTCAAAGAATGAGAGAGCCTACCATGGAAGTTGGCATACTTCATAGGCCTATTAACTGAAGAAGCAGTGAAAACTTTCTACTAAATGTCTAGATGTTATGGTGCATTCTTACTGCTGAATGAGATCATGACAGGTGGTGTGGATCAATGCCATCAGGCGTAAATAGATCTATATCTCACCCTACGGTAATTAAATATTGTGTACAAGAGAGACATTAAAGGAGAGAAAAAAAATACTAAATTACCTTTAAGCATAATTAATTAAAATTTCAACTAAAAGCTACAGTAAATAATTCTTAGAAGCGGAACCACCGGTTCCTCCCAAGCATAGTAACAAAGCTCATAAGATTATATTATCTTTCAATAAAATTTCAACAATTTTTTAGTGCTCATATGCAACCTACAAAAATGTCAAAACAGAAACACTAAATCATTTTTAA
The DNA here is from genome assembly GCA_009763385.1 of Coix lacryma-jobi var. lacryma-jobi. NCBI lineage: Eukaryota > Viridiplantae > Streptophyta > Magnoliopsida > Poales > Poaceae > Coix > Coix lacryma-jobi. Next base: position 10,120,378 of record CM019824.1, read on the forward strand.
CTCCTTAACAGGAACTTGGGTTAGTGGTGAAACCTTTTACTATTGTAGTATAAAAATGATATGAGTAATTTATGTAAATTTTGGACGAGTTATTGAGCACAACAGTTTACTAAGAAAATACAATAAACATTACAAAATACAAAATATACATATAGCATTAAAGGCACAACATATGTTTTTATCACTTCTAGGTTACAGTCTGGGTCAAAAGGAACCTTTAAAAAATTGAAACAAATTTTTTGGAAGAATGAGGTAACCTTGATGGTTTCAGAGAAGACGAGAGTCTCTTGCATCCGCACCTCCTCCAGCGTACCGCTCATCCCCGACCTCGCACCTGGGGGCTGCCCGCACCAAAGGACTGCAGTGTCGACGTCGTGCTCGAGGACCACGGCGGAGGACGACGCGAGGACGATAATGGAGGATGAGCGCGGCGATGCTAGGGTACGAGGACCCCGGCCCCGGCGCTGGCGGCGCTAGGGTTTGAGGACGACGCGGTGGCAATGGTGTCGGCGGCGGCGGAAGTCCAAGACACCATAGTGCGCAGGAGAGGGGTGAGGACAATCACAGCGGCGACAATGGCGCGGCGGCGGCGGCGCACGGTGAAAAATTTTGCCAGCCCAAATGTTGGAAGAAGAAGGCTCGTGGGGGAAGAAGAGAGGGGTTGGCTGCTGTTATATTTGGAAACACTTAACCGTGGCGGACAACCTAAGGTGCCCGTCACGGTTAATAGACCATTAATCGTGGCGGACGACCTAAGACGCCTGTCACGGTTAATGTTATTAACCATGACGGACTAGTTAGGGCGCCCGTCGCGGTTAATATACCATTAACCGTGATGGGCCTCTTAGGTCGCCCGCCATGGTTAACCCATTAATCGTGACGGGCGCCTGAGCGACTAGGTGGCCAGACCGACCACCCAATAACCGTGACGGCCGGGTCAAAGGTCCGTCACAGTTAATTATTGCAAGGTGACATGCAAAATAATTTTTGTAGTAGTGTACCCACACATGTTGCACCTATGATAGAATTTTATATCTATGCCCACAATTATAGAAGGAATTTTATACCAACACTCATTGAGTAAAATATCTGTATGTAGAATCGCTGTCCCTATTCCAAATCCAAATGCGAAAGCACGATAGGATTGCTGTTATCCCTACCCCACATTCACGAGTGGTGCTGGAGCTGATCAAGCTAGCGTGAATATACTGTAGTATGGCGTTCCACATAGGACGAGGGACAAAGTTGAGCAACAAAGAATTTTTAGCGCAGGTAGGTTTAAACGGCTTTCTACTACTACAAATTTGGACGCTAAGAAAGTCACCGTCATTAGCTTTTAGCTAGCTAGTTTTTTACTAGTATTAGTAAATCAAAACAGACCCTTCCTTACACAAGGTAGTATCCTCAGTCAAAATTTAATTAAAGGGAAACTAGCTGACCTGTCTTCAAATCTTACCAATCACAGCTCGTCTCCGTGGTGAGGTCAATCTCAATCTCAACTCGTCTCAGCCGAGAGTCCGAGGTCCAGCTCACCAAACCGGAGCATTCCGCGGTGGCCCCTGCTGTGACGCGGCCCGGCCGCCAGCTAAACCCACCGATCCGGTCCCCAGCCCGGCCGATCTGCCCGCCCGCCGGCCCGCCCGCTCGCCGAGTCAACGGCTTGACCGCGCCCGCCACGCTCGTAGTAGTAGTACACGGGTACATGGCTTCCCTGTCCTCTGTCCTCTCCTCCTCTCTCCCATCCGTCCCGCGGCATTGTAGCAGCCGGAGAAACTTCCAAGCCCAAGAAAAAAGCTGCCACCTTTAACTCGATCCCCTCCCTCTCCGCCTGTGTCCGTGCGGCGGCGCCGGAGCCGACAGCCTCCGGCGAGCCCGGGCTACTTGCTGCGGGCGCGCTGTTTCGGCGGTTTTGTGCGACGGCGGGACTGGAATCGCCCGGGCTGCCGCCCTGTCAGGGCCACCAGGCCGGAAAAAGTTCAGTTGCGCTGTGCTTTGGCGGTTGGATTCGCCTCTCGCCGAGCTCCAGGTGAGTCTCGCCGTCTCGTTGGGTTTCCTGGGGAACCTCTCGCTTTTTGTTTCCTTGCTGCGTTATCTTGTCTTGTCGACCGGTTACGTAACTTCTGTCTCTGCTGTTTCCTTGTTGGTCACGGGATTAGCAGGCGATTCAAACGCTTGGTTTTGTGTCTTTGATCGAACAACGCCGCCTAACTCAGGATTAGGAATCAGGATCAATCACTAGATTGATTACCTGATATAGTCTGGACAGAGAGCCTACAGCCTAGCAAAGATCGAGATTTTAGTTCTGATCCCAACTCTGGTTGTCAGACGTGAGTAACACATAATTGTCAGCTTCCGGTAGATCATCACGATATGCCGGGATTCTATGCACAGTACAAATGTTCAGATTGAAGCCAATCATGCATTAGTTGCTCGCACTAATCAATTGGATTGGATGCCAGCGCATATATACAGTACTACTGTTTTCTATTCGTCATTATTCTGTACCATGGGCCGTAATCCGTTGCTGTGCTGCTGCACGGAGTATTATTTATTGCTTACAACAATCAGTTAGATAAGCAATGACTTACAGGTTGCACACTGTTACGTCTTTTGTCTACCGAAACATTTCTTTGGTAGGTTGTCTTCTTCGTTGTTCATCGAAATAATGAAGCGTGTACGGAGTGTTTTTCTTTTCTTTTTTTTCTCCAAAGTATATCTGGTGTGTTAGGAAAGGAGTCTGATGTTGATTCCTATCTAACTATTATAGGAGACATTTTGAATTATATAAAGGCTGTAGTGGGCCTAGCCTACCATGTTTGATCGTATTATTGCTGTCACCTGAATTGGTACTAAAAGTGAAATACCAACGTCTCAATCCATGGTCATCAATTAGGCTGAGTGATGTAGTAGCCTCTGCCGCGGTGCTAGATTGTTTTGTGAATGAACATAGGATACAGGTGATGAAACCACTAGTTTATGCATCAGTGGATTTCCTGCTCCTGTTTTGTTCATACTTGAAGTGCATTTGAATTATGTGATCAACTCCTTGCAGACAAAAGGGTTCTTTGAATTATTGCCATCTGAATTGGTACTATAGGATATGGGTGATTAAACCACTGCTTTGAATTATTGTTACGTGAACTGGTACTACAAGTGAAATGCCAACTTCTCCCATCAATGGTCATCGATAAGGTTCAGTGATCTAGTCTTTGCTGATTTTGCGAGTTCCTTTTGTGAACCAGCAGTCAGATACGGGTGATGAAACCACTGCTTTGTGTGTCAGTGGTTTTCCTGCTCCTGTTCATACTTCAAGTGTTCTTTGAATAATGTGGCCTCCTTGGTAAAAAAAAAACCCATGTGGTCAACGGAACTTAGGAATCCGGTAGGTGGGAGTGGGATTATGATATTTGTATAGCATAGAAAAACAGTAGGCGTGGACATAATTTATGCAACCTTATGGAACTCAAGAGAATTTTCTTTGGCAACAACATCTCTGTGTCTCTTTGGTTAGATTTTTTCTGAGAACTATATTTTGAGATTGCCTACTTTCAAAAAAAAAGAAACTCCTTTTATTCTATAGATTAGAATTCTGAACCCCCACCACCAACAACAAAAAAAAAAGAAAAAGAAAAAAACTTTTGTTTTCTAACTGTAACACACATATCACATCATGTACTGTTTTAGTGAGGTTCTAATTAATTTTTTGTTATTACAAACATACAGTATAGTGTATACATAGATATCCTTTCCTGCTACTGCAATTGTGGGAAAGTAATTTTTTCCAAAATACATTTTCTAGTCTTTTTTAGAAAAGGATATACACTTTCTAGTGATTAGTAGCATTCAGTTTCTCGCTTTTTCCTTAGGTTTCCATTTTTGCGAAGCACAAGTTTTGCTCATTTTTTATTTTTGCAAGTTGCCTAGTCTATTTTGTATTCTGCTACTTTGCATAAGCAGATCCTCTGTTCATGTCCCCATGTTTCAGCATACTGAACTGCCATCTCAGTTAAATGATACACTGCACAACGGTGGGCACTGATAGTTTGAAACACGTCAGCAATGAGTTGTTTTGCTCACTTTTTCAAGAGGAAAAGGGGGCCACAACGACAAGATAATCCATCTAACGATTGTAAGATCTCTTATGCCTACCGTTATGTAAAATGATCGCTATTTCAAAAGTAATATGCATGTTCTTTTAATGAACCTGCCTTCCTTCATGACACTTCTTATTTCTGCAGTTTTCACTGGTTCTGAGAATATAACAAAATACAGCTACAGGGAACTGGTTAGAGCTACATCAAATTTTGACCAGAGTAATAAGATTGGTGAGGGGGGTTATGGACCTGTCTACAAGGTAGCCGCATAACTACTTTCAATTTGATAATGGACCAGAATGCGTTACTGGTGTTTGAAACCTTTCTAACTTACCACTTTAGGGAACGCTCAAGGATGGAACAGCTATTGCCGTAAAGGTTCTGTCTTTACATTCTAGACAAGGTGCAAAGGAGTTTCTTAATGAGCTTCTTGCAATCTCTGATGTAGCACATGAGAATCTTGTGAAACTCTATGGGTGCTGTATAGAAGGAAACCACAGGATCCTTGTCTACAATTATCTTGAAAATAATAGTCTTGCACATACCCTTCTAGGTAGTTTCTCTTTACTGAATTCTCAATATTGTTTTCTGAAGTGCTATCCTTTTAGCAACGTAAAATGTTGACATCATGTAACATTCACGTGCTTGCCATGCTATAGGTTCGGGACATAGCAACATCCAATTCAACTGGAGAACACGGGTAAATATCTGCATTGGTGTTGCCCAAGGATTAGCTTTCCTCCATGACAGTGTCCGCCCTCACATTGTTCACCGCGACATCAAGGCGAGCAATATACTTCTCGATAAGGATCTCACACCAAAAATATCTGATTTTGGTCTGGCAAAGCTTCTACCTTCAGATGTATCACATGTCAGCACAAGAGTCGCAGGGACCCTGTAAGTGGAAGTTATTATTATTATTACTACCTTGTGTTCTATGACATACTCAAATGGTAGTTCTGATGGTCCTTTAATAAACCTAGTTGCGAGAGGCACTGGCAGCTACAATTGTCCAGTTTTATGTCACCAGTCACTTAAAGTGATTCTATTGATCTAAATATCTAATCAGGGAGTGCAATGGAAAGAATGAAACCAAACTGTAGTTTTTTGTGGTACCTCACTGTAGTTTTGGTTGCAGAGGTTACTTGGCTCCTGAATATGCAATTAGAGGACAAGTTACCCGGAAGGCGGATGTCTACAGCTATGGCGTTCTGCTTATCGAAATTGTGAGTGGAAGATGCAACACTGATATGAAATTGCCCTATGAAGACCAGTTTCTCCTTGAGAAGGTATATACAGGATTCTGAACGCTTGCCATGAAAGTGGTTGCTTCGAACTGCATTTCTGAACAAAGCACTTTTATACTTTGCAGACATGGAGATGTTACGACCGGGGGAATCTGGAGAAGATCATAGACAGCTCCCTGGGTGACGATCTGGACGTCGATGAAGCCTGCAGGTTTCTGAAGGTTGGGCTCCTCTGCACCCAAGACGTCACAAAACGCCGGCCAGGCATGTCTACGGTGGTCACCATGCTGAAAGGCGAGGCAGACGTGGGCACGGAGACGATCAGCAAGCCCGACGTGATCAGGGATTTTGGAGACCTGAAGCTGAGGAGCAGGGCCACGTCGTCGACCCTGCTGACCTCCATCATGGCGCGGTCGTCCCCGCTGTCGTCTGAGGAGACGACCCGCACCTCCATCACCTTCACCGAAATATCGGAGCGCGACTGATGATTGCCATTCGCCGACAAGCGGAGATGGTTGCGACCGTGTAGCTAGAGGACCGGAAAGTGTATGTAGCATAGGCCGATGAGAATTCTTTTTGGTGGCCTTACATGATCTGATGTGTGCATATATAGATGTACATTCCCTCGATGGGTTAGAGTTATTATACAGCATGATGAACCGACTGGTGAGTCAGTCTGATGAGATTCAGAACTAGAAAGCGACCTGTCAAGTTAAAGAAAAAAAAAAGAAAGGAAAGGGAAATCTACTTGTTTTAATTGCTAATAATGTCTGTACCTATTCTCAAAAACTGTCAGTATCTGTACAGTCAGCATCTGTGCATATAAACTGCAGATGCGCATGCGGTCAGTCAGGCGCAGCAGCATCCTGGAGCTGTGGAGCAGCTCCAGCTCTACTTGTAACTTGTTCAGTTGTTCATGGCTCCATGCGCAACGAAGGCTTAGAGCGTTCTGAGTTCTGTGGTGCTGTGGACTCGTACTTGCCCGGGAGTTCTGTGTGTCTTGTGATCAGAGTTTGGCCCTGCTCCCGCACAGCGGCACAAGCATGCAGGCCCCCGATGGACGGAGCGGTGCAGTGAAGTTAGGTCGTCAGTGCAGAGGCCGGCCGGCTGCCGGTGTCTCGCCGGCGGCCGACACGCGCGCAGGCGCAGGCCATGGATCGGGGCAGGCAGGCAGGCAGGCAGGCAGGCCGGGACGACGTAGCATCATGATGCAAGGCCGGCGCCGCGAGCGAGCTGCGTGGCTGGCTCTGGCTGGGTTGGCCACGGCCACAGGGCGCGCTCTGGCGGCAGCCGGCAGCCGGCAGCCGGCAGGGCAGTGTCCTCACCTGCCTCAGCACTCGCCATCACCGCCACTATGCCCGGCGCCCGCCCGGCCTGCACGCCGTACGTGGAGGTGGAGCCGGAGATGCCTTCTTCTCGGAAGAAGAGCGATTGGCGTGCCGCCATGATCGGTCCATCTCCCTCCTCTCACGGCGCAGGCGGGCGGGGGCCACATGCGTGCATTGCATCGGCTGGCTGGTTGGTGTGCTAGCTGGGTGGGCCTGTCTGCCGCTTGACAGCATGAGTGAGTGAGTGTGACCTTGCCCTGGGGCTCATCAACCGCAGAAAAGTGAGCGCTGGCATAATACGGCAAGTACTATTGGCTCCCCGTTTCCAAAAAAAACATGTAGGGCTAGGGCCACATGTATTAACTTTTATAACTCTAAATAAATATATCATATATATGAACATATATTCTATGATTAATCTAATGATCATCCTACCTGTATTAGCATTATATCTATATATTATTAATTAAATTTAAAAATATTTGACATCATGAAAAATGAGAATTGCGATTTCTTAAGGAAGAGAGTCCTTTACTTGATGTATTTATTTTATTTATAATAGAAAAAACAACTGAACAATTACTGGTTACTACACTACCACGGTACTGCCTTATTTTGCCCCTTGCATATCAGAGTCGAATAATAAAGCACCGAGGCATGCAATGATTCTAGCGACTGTCCGGTAGCACCGGGCATACGCCTGTTCCGGATCACTTTCTCCTTTGCATGAAACAGTACAGTGTACAGTAACCTAGAAAGAAGAATGTCCGTCGTTCTCGTTTCCAAAAAATTAATAAATTTAAACTTTAACCAAATATTAATATTTACTCTAATATTTATAGTACATAGTTAGTATCATTGGATATATCTTTAAATATACTTTCAAAATAAACTTAATTGATGATATAAATATTGCACACATTTTATACAAATCTAGTTAAAGTTAAAAAAGTTTGACGAACACGCATCCTATAGTGACTCTTTTTTTACTGAGGGAGTATGTGCATGCATGCATGATGCGCATTGGTCCAAGCGATGCTCAACTTTTATGTTTGACTAGTTCTTGACGTGTGATTTTATTATTATATATCTTTTTGTATAAATATATATAGATAAATAAAGTCCTATTCTTTGTCCTTGGCGTTGTCCGGAAACGCTCACGATGGTTCCCTCAAGTGTTTTTTAATAGTGGCCACCTGCATGCAAGAATGATAGCTGAGATCAGGGTTTGATCTCTTCTTGGGTCGTCTATGAAAGGGGCAGCCATATACCATATGCATTTCTATAGGAACAAATGGCAGGAATCACGGGTGAGCTGATGATTACACCCATTTGCTTTGTTGGTTTGGTTGGCGATAATAATGATACTATGTGTGTAGGTGTTTGGAGATGGCTTTGCCCGCACCATGGTGCTCACAAAAGCAAGCATTAATGATCAAGGCCATGAAATAAGGGTCATAGGCCGATTCTCAAAATCGTCTTTAGTCTCGGTATTTTTGCCGCCCGGGACTAATGGACCCTTTAGTCCCGGTCGGTAACACGGACCGGGACTAAAGGGACTGCCCCAACGGCTACTGCGCAGAGCTGTCGGGGCGGGGACCCTTTAGTCCCGGTCCGTGTTACCAACCGGGACTAAAGGGCACTCTTTAGTCCCGGTTGGTGCCACGGACCGGGACTAAAGAGTTAGCCACGGTTTGTGGCTTGCCCCGGGATAAATGTTCACTTTTTAGCCCCAGTTTTTTATACAAACCGGGACTAAAACTCCTCGGCTTATAACCTGCCAACTTCTTCCTCCCCCGAGCCAGAGACATTCAAATTTCAGTGAGCTTCTTGCTTGTTTTTGCCTGTTGCTATTGCTTGTTCTTCATTTGTTCTTCATTGTTCTTCGTCTCCAGCGTCAATTGGTGATCTTCTTCGACTCCGTCATCGTCTCTTTGCGTTTAGAGGTAACTATTTTCATCTCCTACCATTTCTTTTGAATATGAGAGGAATTTAATTAAAATATATAGTTTGCAAGAACAAACAGGGAGAGTTAAGTAGTTTAAATTGGTTCATCACAATCACTTGATAGTTTTCTACTGCTAGGAAGTATCCATTCTATATTTCATACTTATGCAAGACGAGTAATATTGAATTTTAGTGTCTTTTTAGTTTATTTTCTTTAAAAAATGTGGAATTTATAATAGTTTGAAACAATAAATATAGAGAGTAGACAATGTGGAAATTGGTATTGTTATATCATATTTTTCGATTATCTAAACAAATAGGTAAATTTAGAGTCTTTTTTATTTATAATTGTTTAGGAAATTAGGAATTTGCATGTAATAGTTTAAAAAATGAGCATGGATATAGTAGATGGCAACTGTGACCGGGTCCTCAGCCTCGCATCATCGGGATCCGAAGCGTTTGCGGCCGGATCTTCCTCTCATTGCTTGCGGCGAGTGTAAGCAGAAGATTGTGAAGGAGTACCGAGTGAAAAAAGAGGGAATCAACAAGGGTCGTATATTCTACAAATGTCCGGACCATGAGGTGGGTTATTATTTACTCGCATTTGATTAATATAGTTCATTCATATCGGTTTTGCTTGATGATGTTGTTTAAATTTCTTATTCTTTGTTCTAATTGCAGTGGGAGGGCACCGGCGGATGTAAAGGTTGGTACTGGGAGGAAGAGTACGTTCAGCACGTACGAAATTCTGTTGCACAAGAGGTTGCCGCTGAAGGTGATGAGGCAGTGAGTCAGCGGCAGCAGCCCATCCATGCCGATGAAGCGAATGATCTGTCTATTTTAGCTGGGATCGGACGCGAACTAATTATGTTGCTTAAGTGCATTTTATTTTTAGTTTTTTTAGTGCTAGCTGCGATAGTCTTCGTTGTAGTCAAGCTTGCTTGAATTAATCAATCATGTGATGTCTTAAGTGTTGTGCAATAACATGAGAAACTACTAAGTGCATGGTTGTAATATTTAATGCAGATGTTGTCACGCAATTGGACGTATAATGTCGATCGCCGCTCTAAAGAGTTCATTGCTGGCGTGCACTATTTCTTAGGTGTGGCTGAGGCAAACAAGCAGGATGGTTTCATGTGCTGCCCATGAGCCGTTTGTAAGAATTTAAAGGAATATTCATGCTCAAGGACTCTTCATACGCATTTGTTGAAGTCGGGTTTCGTAACAAACTATATTTGTTGGACGAAGCATGGAGAAAGGGGGTTGTAATGGATGATGGTGAAGAAGGTGAAGAAGAATTGGCCCACGCCGATATTATTGCTCAGTTCGGTGCCTTTGACGACGATGCAGTGGGCGGAGATGGTGAAGAAGATGTGGCAGCTGATGTTGATGCTCTAGGTGATGCCATTCGTAATGCACAAAGAGAATGTGAAAGTGACAAGGAGAAGGTCAAGTTCGAGCGCATGCTAGAGGATCATAGGAAATTGTTATATCCCACCGCTGAAGATGGCCAAAAAAAGCTGGGTACTACACTGGAATTGCTGCAATGGAAGGCACAGAATGGTACATCCGACAAGGCATTTGGGCAGTTATTGAAGATAATAAAAAAGATGCTTCCGAAAGCGAATGAATTGCCCACCACTACGTACGAAGCAAAACAGGTCGTCTGCCCTTTGGGATTAGAAATCCAGCAGATACACGCATGTCCTAATGACTGCATCCTGTACCGTGGGGAGGAATACGAGAATTTGGATGCATGCCCGGTATGTGAAGCATTGCGGTACAAGATAAGGCGAGATAATCCTGGTGACGTAGAGGGTGAAGAACGTCCCAGCAGGAAGAAAATCCCTGCCAAGGTTATGTGGTATGCTCCTATAATACCACGCTTAAAACGCTTGTTCAGAAATAAAGACAATGCAAAGTTATTGCGGTGGCATAAAGAAGACCGTAAGGTAGACAATATGCTGAGGCACCCAGCTGATGGATCCCAGTGGAGAGCGATAGACAGAGAATTCCCAGAGTTTGCAGATGAGGCTAGAAACTTGAGGTTCGCTTTAAGTACGGATGGCTTTAATCCTTTTGGGGAGCAAAACAGTAGTCATAGCACTTGGCCAGTTACTCTATGTATCTACAACCTTCCTCCGTGGTTATGCATGAAGCGAAAGTTCATTATGATGTCGTTGCTCATCCAAGGGCCGAAGCAACCTGGCAACGACATCGATGTCTATCTGGGGCCATTAGTTGAGGAACTTCTACTTCTATGGAGCAAACCAGGCGTACGCGTGTGGGATGAGTACAAACAGGAACACTTTGACCTGCGAGCATTATTGTTCGTAACAATCAATGATTGGCCGGCTCTAAGTAATCTTTCAGGTCAGACAAACAAAGGATATAATGCATGCACACACTGTTTCGAAGACCTTGATAGTTTATTTTTGAAAAAGTGTCGGAAGGTCGTGTACGTTGGGCACCGTCGGTTTCTTCCCATGGGCCACCCAGTAAGAAAGAAAGGTAAACATTTTAAAGGTAAGGCAGACCACCAAACCAAGCCTCGTAACCGAACCGGAGATGATGTACTCGAAATGGTGAAGGATACGAAAGTAGTATTTGGAAAGGGGCGGGGCAGCGAACCTGTTCCCAAAGACGCTTTGGGACACGCACCCATGTGGAAGAAGAAGTCCATATTCTGGGAGCTACCCTACTGGCATGTCCTAGAGGTCCGCCATGCGATCGACGTGATGCACCTGACAAAGAACCTTTGTGTGAACCTGCTTGGATTCATGGGTGTCTACGGAAAGCCTAAGGATTCACTTGAAGCACGACAGGACTTGCAGCGCATGAAAGAACGAGACAACCTGCATCCAGAGAAGACAGATGACGGGCGCCAGTACTTAAGCCCTGCTAGCTACACTCTTAGCAGAGAAGAAAAGGAAAGCATGTTTGAATGCCTTAACAGCATCAAGGTCCCATCTGGATTCTCCTCCAATATAAAGAGAATAATTAATGTGCCAGAGAAGAAGTTCCAAAACTTGAAGTCTCATGACTGCCATGTGCTTATGACCCAATTGCTTCCTGTTGCTCTAAGAGGAATTCTACCTCCACATGTACGTCTAGCCACCGTGAAGCTATGTGCATTCCTCAATTCAATTTCACAGAAGGCAATCAATCCAGAGGAACTTTCTACTTTGCAGAATGATGTCGTTCAATGTCTCGTCAGCTTTGAGTTGGTGTTCCCTCCATCCTTATTTGATATCATGACACACCTCCTAGTTCACCTGGTCAAGGAGATCATTATTCTCGGTCCTGTGTTCCTACACACCATGTTCCCATTCGAGAGGTTCATGAGTGTCCTGAAGAAAAGTAGCTGCGCCTCCACAGAAGTACCAACCATTCAAGATGACTCCAAGCTACGCTTCCCCGTGGATGACGTTAAAGAACCTTTTACTACTTGTGAGCTGCACATTCCAGATGGAAATGCCACCAAAAAGGTGGCTGTTGGTGTTGTAAACCCTGTCGACCGCACAAGAACACCAAGAATCCATGGTCAGCCCGTGCCAGCCGGATACGCTAGCGTCTCGGTGGATAGGGTTGAGACAGGCTGTGGCAGCGTGGCACTGGAAATCGAAGGGGGAGATGGGGAGAAGACTTTAGGTGAAGCGGAGAAGACATTTATTTGCTGGCGCAAGCGCTTTATTATTATTCCTGGAGTGTCACCGCTGCAACCTCCTCCTACTGATCAAGATCCTCACCATATGTAGTGCGCGTGAACGAGAAACAATTTTTATTACAATAACTTCCTATATGTATATATTAATTGGATGCTCACATCATTCGTTGTTTTGCGTAGCAGGAACTATAGTCCAGTTCGTCATTATTCCCCAGTGCATCATAGTGCTGCGGGCGGTGACGATGTGTTGGAGGACACGGCTACAACCCCATCTCGTCCACCACGGGCTCCAACACCGCCACCGGCCCCACCATCTCCTCCACCGCGGGCTCCAACGCCGCCACCGGCCCCACCATCTCCTCCACCGCGGGCTCCAACACCCCTGCCTCCACCGCGTGGCCCTAAGAAGCGGTCCGCTGCCACAGAACCGAAGGCCCCACCTCCAAAAAAGAAGGCTCCTGCATCAGGAAAAAAAGCACACGAGAAATTAGCTTATGAAATGACTGATGAGGAGTTACAAATTTCGGTGAAAAAAGATGTGAAAAAATTTTTAGATGAATCAACGGCCGCGGCTAAAGCGAAGAGAAACCCAGAGAAGCCTTACCTCCTGTTAAACCCACAGGAGTTAAGGAAAAGGGTGGACCAGCATGGTATCAAGATGCGTGAAGCCCGAAAGGCTCCGCGAAAATCAGACTACGAACGCTCTCTAATCAAGTCTGCAAAAGAACAGCAATCAAGCACGAAGAAAGTGGGAAAGAGTGTTCCACAGCTCGGGGAAACATCAAGACCTTTGTCCCCGTTATTTGTGCAAAATCAGTATGGTTCAAACATGGGCAGAGTACAGAGAAAATCTGGAGAGACCACTTTGTCTGAGATGGACTCAATGGAAAATTTTTTCATTGACAGCGGTCTCCCATACGAGACGATTCAAAATATTGCTACTGGGCTGGAGTTTCCAAGAGCGGAAGTAGTTGATGAATGGAGGAGAAATTTTGCACCGGGCAGGAGTCTAATGAACCCCAATCACTTGCATGTACTTGGTACGCAGATGTTTGCAATCAACAAATGGTGCATGGAGGCTTCTAAAGACGGTGATATAAATTGGATTTCTGTCCGAATTCGGAACCATCACTACTTCCGTGGCGATGACCTAATCTTAGTCCAGATGGAGGAATTACACCAGCTATGCCATATGGACGCACTGGACAAATCGCTCCTTAGCTGCTATTGTTTGTAAGTGTTTCTTTTATAGTTTTCATTGAACTCTCTAGTATATGTATATAGTATGTAGTATTCTTACACACGTACTTGTGGATCGACTCGATATTGCAGGTATCAGATGACTCAGCTCAGAGACAAACATGACAATTCTGTTGGGTTTGTTGATCCGTATGTGGTTTTCAAGGCTCCAAACCCTTCAGCGACTTGGAGCGATGAGTCGTGTACGAATCTCATGAGGTTCTTCGTGAACCAAAAAGATAGAGAAAAAAATACTCTTCCCATACAACTTTAAGTGCGTGAGACATATATAGTTAATAATAAGTATATGCACATTTTATTTTACTTAACCCTAATAATCTATATATATGAATCATGTGTATGAACAGCTTTCACTGGATACTGATGGTCATCGATCTCAAACACAGCAATGTGTTAATCTATGACTCGTTGAGCAAACCACAAGAAGATTACCAAGATATGATAGACATCCTCCAAAGGTAATTTTTCGATCCCTAGCTTCCATGCTTAAAGTAGAGACTAAGCTTGTATATATATACTAATTAATAAATAATGATCCAACTATAAATGTTTCATTGGCCGGATTAGGGTTTGGGAAAAATTCATTGCTCGGAAACATATGAGTCAGTGTAAGGCGCCACTTACAATAAAGCCACGACTACCAGTAAGTTTACACCTTCGTCAATGTACGTGTATCTTTATTATATCATGTCATATATCATATCTTTATTACGAGATAAATCTTTTCATTCTACAGTGGATTTTGAGACAAAAACAGGGTACCAACTTATGTGGATTCTATGTTTGCGAGTACATGATGATAGAATCAAATAGAATTCCTGAAGAAATCATCAAAGTACGTAACATGTTTCTTTTCATTTTTTATAGACTTAATATTGATAATATAGATATTACTAATATCTTCTCTAATTCAAATTGAAGACTGACTGGTTGAAGCAAAAAGTGATGCTACAAGACCAATTGAAAGCAATACAAAAGACAATAGCAGGATTTCTTCGGGAACAAGTCATAAGTCCAAACGGCGAGTTCTACTATAATACCGACGACCCGTTGATTCCAAACAATGATGATCATTTGTATGCCCTGTAGATATTTAGATGGAGTACAACTTGTAATAGGTTTATAGTACTAACTTTGGAGTACAACTTGTGTAGATAGATATTTGGACAACTTCTACATGTATATATATTGCTTGTAATTTTATATATACATATTTATATATATATATATATATATATGTAGTTCTATAGTTCAATTATATATGCATGCAATAAGCTTATTGTGTTATGCTGCTAATATATATAAATTATATATATTAGCAGCAAAAAATACATATTAGAAAACCTATTAAATAAATAAACAAAACTAAAACAGAACTGAAATGAAAATAAAAAGGAAAAAATCAGGGACCATTTAGTCCCGGCTGGTGATACCAGCCGGGACTAAAGGGTGCTGCTGCGGGGCACCGCTGGCAGCACCATTTAGTCCCGGCTGGTATCACCAACCGGGACTAAAGGGGGGGGGGCTTTAGCCCCGGTGCCCGGAGCCGGGACTAAAGGGGGGGGGGGGCCTTTAGTCCCGGAAGCTTAGTCCCGGCTCGGCAGCCGGGGCTAAAGGCCCTTACCGACCGGGGCTAAAGCCCATTTCTGTAGTAGTGGTATATAATTTTCAAACATATATACACGTTTTAAAACAGCCCGTGACTATATATATGCACTATTCTAGAGGTGTAATTTACAGTACATGTATTATGGATGCCTGAACAGTGTGGTCGGTCAGTTCATATATGTACTCCATTCAGAGCATGTAGACTCTAATAATTGCAGTACATAATGCATTTGTATTTGTAACAAGGTCACATATGTGCAGTATCATGGTCATCTATATATTTCTGCAGTCTAAGAAGTTTAGGGTGGTCCGTGGTCCTATATATATACATCTAGAGAACTGAGACGAATGGACCAAGTAACACACATCCTAGCTTAGAGCTAAGCATACATGCTTAACCAGGCCTATATGAATCTAAACTTTGAATAGAAATGATAGTGTAGAGTGGACACAACTAGAAAAGTAATAATAAAAACCTTGTACCTACATACTATATCTATATCTAATATTAAAATATGGTAATTAATTTGTTTGGTCCATCGTCCCTCATTCTTATTATCTCTTCTTTTGCCACTCTCGGCCTATTGTTATTTACTCTTATTCCCCATCTTCGACCCTTTGGTCCATCGTCTCTCACTTGCACATTTTTCGCTTTCACCGACGCCACGACCTGACGACCCACGACTGGAGTCTAAGGCCTAGGGCCTAGCAGAGAGACTATATTTAGGGAAACATTTCTTAGCGATGTGGCTGTCTATGTGGTTGTCACGGAACCTCTTGGGCGTCTCTCAACGATCACCATTGCCAGCCAAGGCAACAAGCACAAAGATGGAAGGAACTAGAGGGAAATTCTCCACTAGTATGATGCCTCCAACGAGGGCATAACAATCATATGCAAGTCGTACCATCGAAGAAGGTTTTCTACTAGACAACATCAATGGATGGCGGGCTTGATGAAAACAACTCCAACAATGGACATGGTATCAATGATGTCATTATTGTTGGAATCAATAGAGTCAAGCAAAGCTTCCGCGTCTAAACCTTCCCCACAATCCAAAGGCAATCCCCACCAACAGGACATCACTACCGCACCGACCAAGCCATTTTTAGGAAAGATATCTTGTAGCTGCGCAGGAACTAGAGCAACTTCCATCCTAGTCATCAATATCCACCATGAGTCGCCCAAGCAACCCACGACTGTCCTTGCCATGCCACAGAAGAGAGCTCGACCGACGCACTAGCTCAACAGAACTAACAGTTGTGGACTCGTGTCGCCAGATGTGCACGACCAAAACCAACTTGGTACCTAGCCTCGGCATGCTAGTGTGGCACATCCTCTACCGCCACGACCAAGTCCTCGAGGGAACTCTTAGAGCTTATTTTTTCTCGATCACGCAAATGATTTGCGCGTCTTGGCATTAAGACAGAAAAAACATTCGATACAACGCACCTTAGCGGCGCCCTAGGGGGTCAAAAGGTTTACATACAAGCTCAGACCCTCTTTAGTGTACTGTCTGCTAGGCTATTACATTCAACCGAACAACCCAAGTTACCGGCGCTGACAAGATCGAAGGCCTATGCCTTATGAAACTCTGGTTGTTGGGCGCCCATCGATTCGTCACCAATTCAAGTGGCTGCCAATGCAAATCCAACAAAGGGAACATCAAATCCGACAGCAAGCTAGGTGTCAGAACCATCCTAAGTCACAATGTTATAACTATATCTGGATTTGTTCCTCCTCTTGATAAAAAAAAAATTACACGTTTCTGCGTTAAGGTGGAAATTAAAGAAAAAAATTCAATACAACACGTCTTAGCGACGCTTTATACTTCAAAAGAGTTGTACATGACTGCATCGGGACTCGAGGGGAGAGGATTGCGGCTACAAAGGCTTCGGCAGCCCACTCCGGCGGCAGAGGGGGTACATGGGGCTAGCTGGCGGGGGAGCCGGCGGCCGGGAGGTGGGTGCCCGGCGGTGAGCGAGGCGCCGCCCGAGTGAAAGCGACGTGGCGACAGGGAGAGTCGTAAGCTAAGCTCTGTGGAAGACACATGCATGATGACCAATTCCAATGGGGGGTCGGCCGGCGTGGCAGCGATTTTCTAGGGATTATGCTGCTGCGCGCCCACCATGCAGCTAGGCTAGCCTTTGGAGTGTTATGTTGAAGAGAGTGTACTAGCTACTACTGTACCGGTTACATGGCGTGCATGATCGAGCTGAGCAGCAGCAGTGTGCCTGGATATTATTGGATGCATGTGTAGTATATCGTACGCCGTGCGGGCTGCTCTGGTACTACTGGTAGGGGCGCAACGGAATAGACATAGAGAACAGTGTGCTAGCTGCTGGCTGGAGGGACGACGACGGTTTGTGTTGTTGATTGCTAATGCTTTGGTGGTCCTCTTCATCTTGGCTCCTGCTTCCGGCCTCCTCCCAATCGTCCATGGATCCTACGACGACATGCATGCATCTACTCGCCCGTCGTCGTCGTCGATACCACTGCTGCCGTGTCTATCGGGCTAATAATACTCTAGTACGAGTGTTACACTGCATGCACACACACACACCAACAACACACAGACACGGACGCATCAGCGTCACGGTTTCAGAGAGAGGCAGCAGAGAGGACGGAGACTTTTTTGGGGAGCTGCAGCAGCGACCAGCGAGAGAGACACAGCAGCAGGTACCATACTACAGGGATGGGGGAGGCACGAGATGATCGAGGGAATTTCCTTTTCGACGGCTTTTGGAGGACATCTCGCAGGCCCTTCTCTTGGAAGGCGAGAAAGCTGCTGCTGGCCATGGCCGCCTGCATGCGCTCCCTCGCTCCTCATCGCTGTGTGCAAGTGCATGCATGGCTGCCCGGCCGGGCTGATAGATGGGCGAGAGAGAGAAGGGACGATGCCACAGCCAAATAACAAGCACATCTCGACTGGACCTGGGACGGGCACGGGGACCACCACATGCGTTTTCAGCTCAGGTGGAAGGATAGACGACGACGGGAGGGCCAGGGCGGCCAGAGCTGCCTGCATGCACACTGCGACAACCCAACCCCTGCGAGACAAGAACAAGAGCCTTCTGTTTGGCATGGCTCGGCCACCAGCATCGCCAAAGAGCATGGAGCTGACTACATACCCCGGCTAGCTAGGGCATGCGCTAGCTGCTTTTCTTCCGCTTCCAGCCTTCTTCAATTCGCCTGTGTATAAAGGCATAAAAGCATATATATGGAGTCACATTATACCGTCCCAAAATAAGTGCACTTGTAGGGTTTAAAATTTATCCCAAAATAAGTGATTAGTCTTATTTGTCTTTTTCTACTTTCTCATTTTTTAAGGTAGAATGATTACATCTTTCTAGGGGTATAAATGTAATTTCACACTAACCTTAACATCTGTTAGAGTGCGCAGCGGAATCTGGCCCGACTCAACATATCCACGAGCCGGCGCCCCACGAGCCCAGGTCCAACGGAGCCCAACAATATATCATGCTTTGGGCATAACTCAACCCAAAAGACTAGCCTGATAAGTGAGGACTGTCCCATCCTATATGTTGTGCTCCCCCACCATCAATTAACGATGTGAGACTAAACCTAACAATCTCCCCTGTCACACATCAGACCCAACTCTTCACATCACACAACGTGTGATCTCCGGAAGATGTTTTTTCAGGCCCCGAGTTCAACAACGCCGAGACGTTAACGGGCTCGCCCGTCACATGTGACCAATGAGATTTTCCAGGTTTTTCGACCATGGGCTCCGATACCACTTGTTAGAGTGCGCAGCGGAATTTGGTCCGACTCAACATATCCACGAGTCGGCGCCCCACGAGCCCAGGTCCAACGGAGCCCAACAACATATTATACTTTTGGCCTAACTCAACCCAAAAGACTAGCATGATAGGTGAGGACTGTCTCATCCTATATTGTGCTCCCCCACCATCAATTAATTAACGATGTGGGACTAAACCTAACAACATCTTCATTCAAACTCTAGAAGTTCACTTCTTTTGGGACGGAGGGAATATGTGCATCGCCACTCCGTCTATATTGTGCAAAACGAAATTACAAAAATCTCGTTTCGCAAAGCATTTCATATTGGAAAGTTCATAGAAATTAAGCTAACCATCCGCTGGTATTTACGGCCACCGCCACGTACTGCTTGTAATATACATATACTGGGAAAGCACAGCAAGAACGGCCACACGCTCGCTGCAGCTGCGGCTGTAAATACCAATCCAACTGGACGGCTCAATAGCATCGACAATTTTATTTTTAAATAAGTTTATTATGCATCATAAATATTACTCTCCCTGTTCCAAATTGTTAGTTCAAACTTTTCTAAATGTAGAGTTTGTTGCCACGCACCTAGCTATATGCTATGTCTAGATACATAATGAGAGCAGATATGTGTATATACAATTTATATAACATAATTACATAAAAGTGGTACTTTTCGTATATATTTTTTACTTCTCAGTAAGAGATAAGCAAGATTTTTTTTTGAACCCTCGGAGAATATAATCCTATATAACTTCATACGATGATGCAGCCCTCGGAGAATCTTGGTTAAGTTCCAAGAACCAGCCAAAAGGAAACGTAAATCGTTGGAGATTCTTGGTTATATTGATGCTTAGCTTTGGAAGTGGTCATATATCTGGATGCGATGCGCACGTACACGTACTTTTGCCAACCGTGCACAGGTAGTAGAGGTGTGAGATGTGTTTTTGTCTGAACTTCGGAATAATGATACCGCTGCATGACGTACTCCGGATCCGTGATTCACTGCGCTTTGAACAGCTTGTACACCAGAGCCACATTATATTTGCACACAACACAACGACACAGCACAACAAGATGGAGTCAGATTATCACACACAACTTGCACGACGTACACAACTACGCACTTCCAACAGATCAGCACTACCTCCTCCAGGAAAGTGCAAAACACTTTTGTTCCGTTAGTTGGAGATTTAGCACACCCCAAATACTAAGCCCTCTTTGCAACACATGAATCATATATACACGGCAGGAATTTCAGAGGAAACCGTGTTCAATTCCATTGGGAAAACGTAGGATGCAAATCACACATGTGTTCTAATAAAGAGGCATTGAGCAGGTTATATATATTACTATCACAGCCACATTATAGATGAAAAATATGTGTCAGAGACATATGAACTCGCCTAAATAATTTTTCAAGAACAACGACTCCGTTGAGTCATGTTTCATTAATAAGGCCTTGTTTGGCTACGTAGAAATATACCTCAATCCACGTGGATTGAAGTGGATTAGAGTATAATTTGAACTAAATTATGCTCAATTCCTTTCAAACCATGTGGATTGAGGTGTATTTGTATGCAGCCAAACAAAGCCTAAGAGAGGTGAACAGTCTATTTATCGTACTCGGTATTTTGTCTAAGAGAGACAAAACAATTAGGGCTGTATGTTCACAGCTTCCGCTGTCTTACTGGGGAGTACCATTGAACGGATACATGCATATATATGTCAGACAAACTTGCTTCATGTTTGAGAGAGGAGAGAGAGATTCATGTTTGAGAGAGAGAGAGAGAGAGAGAGAGAGAGAGAGAGAGAGAGAGAGAGATTGTCTAGAGCATATAGTACATTCAATGCATGTATAGAATCTGATGGTACTATAGTACTTGGTACACATGCATATATATGACTCAACTTTTCGTGTACAGAGAAATAAGTAATGTTCTAGAGGGCAAGACAAAACTCAGAGAATTTAACTTATATATGGTTTAATTCGCAAGGACCAGCGGTTTTAGTCTCGGTTGTTGTATGAAATGAAAGTATATATATATAATCATGAGTCATCAATGGAGAAAAACCACACGGCATCATATCTTAGTATCAGATACAAATTAAATCGAAAATACTTATTTGTGATCTGAACGTTAGATATATATTCGTATGCCTCAACGTAAATACTTTCAAAGAGATCGAGCCCCAACTTACAGGTAAGGTCGATTATTGTCAAACATATATTGTCTGCTGTGTGTCTATGTTACCATTCAGAAATTGAGAGAGGATGATACAGTACACATATACATTCAATCCAAACATATATGGCTTATTATACTTTCGTGGAAAAAAGAAACTTTGATTTATAATAAAGCATATGATAAGAACAAGAAAAAAACTTACATATATGCTTATTAAAACAGTGGAAATGCACTCGTTTGAAGACAAACAAGAAAAAAAGGTGAACTGACGAAGGCCTAGCTTAATTACATTGTCTTCAAATTTCTCAGTCAAACAGACTACTGCCGTTAGGTACTAAAGTAGTAACTGAAACTTGCTGTCCATTACACACCTGGCCATTTGCAGCCGAAATTTGAAGTACGTGTCAGTTTTGCAAACGAAATACAGCTAAGTCCGTTTCAGATGCACACTAGTCCAGACGAAAACTGACGAACTAAATTACAAAAAGGCTTGCACACTACGAATTCCCGTGGCCACATACAAGGTCGTGTTGAGACAAAAAATCAAAACAAACAGCAGGTGAACAACTTTAGCTAGCTTAGATCGGTGACCAAATGGACTACATCTAGCAGACAACGACGGGTGGTTTTCTATGAATACAGCGGAAACCAAACAAATTAACACACTGAATCAGCAAGAAAGGCGGCTAGGCTCACATATAAGCAAAAGGAAAGAAGATGTTTTTAGGATGAAAAAATGAGCGTGCTGTAAACTCGGTCTCTTTCAAAGCTTGAAAGATCGAGATCACAAAATTACAGCACGCCTGCTGCCTTCTCTGAATAATCCTAAATAATTCTACCCCCCTGCAGAAACAACTCGAGTCCAAGCAGCCACAAAGATGAAGCATATATACAGATGCACCATACAGCATGAAATAAGTGCATCATCATCCCGAAAAAACACAGACAGAAAAGAAATTCAACAGATCAGAGGATAGAGAGGAGGTGATCATGGCCTGTTATGCATGCTTGGCTCCTTGCACGCCACCCACAGCATCCAATCACGCCACGGGTTGGGCTACATGTGTGGCATACAGGGAGCCAGGCACACACGAGCCGATCGACCAAACCTGCTGGCTTATTGCCTCCATGGCGTCCCACGATGAACGACGACGACGAACGATCCATAGGAGCAAGCTCGACGATCCAACAGAGACGACGCAGATGCATGAGGTGGAAAGAGGACTAGCAAATCTTGGAGATGATATGAGCACGCACCAAGGGAAGGAAGAGGAGCGCGGCCTGGAGAAGCTGCTAAAGGCGTGTGGGCGGCTAAGGTAGGGGAGAACAGTGGAAGAGTGAGGTAGAAGCAAGGGGGGGAGAAGCTGGATTTTATAGAAGGGGGGAAGGAGACGGCGTGCCTGCTCTCCTTTTGTTGTTGTCACTACCACTTACTCCTACTACTACACCCAACGGTTGTCTATGTATTTTTTTACTTATTTATTGTACACCATAAAGGCAGATGTGAGAGATGTATATAGTATATGCAAATAAAACACTGTTTTTATTTGGCAGTAATCTAGGATCCTGGGGTGGCAAAAACTGCAATTTGCAACAAATTACTATTGCTGTCAGTATAGAAATGGTCAGTGTGCAATATATACTTGCACCACCCACAACTACTAATTAATGTCAAAAGAAATGAAATGTATGTGTAGTGCTACTGCTACCAAATACCTCATCACTGAATGAAGCCAAGGTTGGCATGCCAAGGTTGGATGAAGCCATCAGCCATGGACTACACTGCTCAACTGAAGGAGGACACTCACCCTGCAAAGCCTCATGTGTGTAGGCTCTGCGATATTCTTCTAGGTCCCTCATGCACCACAACTGTGGACTTTGGTCGTGGATGGATGGATGGATGGAGACTAGAGATAGATGGGAGGGAAATTGGCAGGGAATCACGCCATTTTATTCCAGTCCCAGTGTTGCAGCAGCCCATCCATTCCAGTCATCTGTATTGAGAAACAAGAACCTA
The DNA here is from genome assembly GCA_009763385.1 of Coix lacryma-jobi var. lacryma-jobi. Taxonomy (NCBI): domain Eukaryota; kingdom Viridiplantae; phylum Streptophyta; class Magnoliopsida; order Poales; family Poaceae; genus Coix; species Coix lacryma-jobi. Next base: position 10,143,504 of record CM019824.1, read on the forward strand.
TCAGCTAGCTAGTGAGCGAGGGAGACAAAGGTAGCTAGTAGAGGGAGAAGATAAAGGCAGCAATGCAAGCATGCCTCTCTGGCCCTCTATTCTATTCTACCCCTCTTGATTTTTCTAGGTTTTCACTTGTGAATTGGATTTTGTCTGGAGCAGTTGGATGTGCTCCAGTCTAGCCCAGATTCTTTTATTACTGCCAACCAACCTCTCCATCTCCATGCCAATCAAAGAAAAGATCATATCATGCCGCCACACATACTCGCACTCGCACCTAATAATACTATAAGCCATGCTAGACTCCCCCGGCGCCGCTGTCGCTAGCTGAAAAATGTGGTAGGTCACCTCGGTCCACAAGTTTGGACCATGCTCGCACAAAACACTGTTCTCTGACCGCTTTAAGTTTTTACCGAGGTCACACACTCATGCATAAACTGCATTTTTTTTTCAAAAAATAAGGAAGAGATCTATCACCCTCTGTACTGAATTATTATAGATCATTTTGTTTTTTAGGAACATAGATTTTCCTAGGTACCTAAATATAAATATATAATATATCGATACATTGAAAAATCAAAACGACCCATAAATTAGGATGTCCAGATACATATATCCTCGCTTTTTTTTTAAAAAAAAAAAGACAGTTACAACACTAGGCATAAAAGCACTCTAAATTTGACCTCCATAATAAAGTGTGACTTATATTCCTCTCTTACTTTGGTCTGTGTGACTTAGGCACTGTCATGTGGGCTTGATATCAATCCCACTTGCCAGTGACTCAAAGTCACTGACCAAAGTTAGAAGATCTCCTTTCCTAATAAATATGGCGTAAAATTTAATTCACGTCTATGAGTGCTAAGGTATGGCTTAGAATATGACAAGTACTATTTTCGTTTTTTATTAAGTGTTGCATTTGGTTTTTGCAAAAAGTCAGAAAATAGTGTCGCTGCGTTTCGGTAGAAGAGAGTAAAGCAGTTAAGGATTTACATATATATGCCTCGATTACCATTAGCATTAGGCATGGAACTAGGAAGCGTTGTGAAAGGTCTGCATGCATGCTGAGCAGCACGAGAAGCGAGGGTGAACCGACGCGGCATTTGTTACATATATTCCAAATTCAGTTGCACATTAGTTTCACCTTGATCACGATCTTGTAAGCCACCATACGACGTTGTAACTCGACTCTTAATAATAGTGATGGGTGCCCGTGGTTTTTACCTTCCGCATGAGAGGGTTTTTAGCGTTAAATCTTGTCTCTCCGCTGTGATTGATCTTGTTTGCATCATCGTTATTCGCCGTAATTCATAACCGCATTAACCAAGCGGAGGTGAAAACGAGATCGGGTAACTCAAGTGTAACAACCTCCTTGATCCATGCATCATGAAGAAATACGACACTTATAAAAAAACAAAGAGAGTATAAACTACATGTATCCAAAAAGGATTCCAAAAAAGGATGTGATTGTAGGTTTGGCGTAAGTTAAACCATATTAAATTTGAGTATATTATATAAAACAATATCGATGTTTACAACTCTAAATAGATATATACTACAAAAATATAGTCCATGCACTACGGGAAAATCAATCTTTGCCGAGTGCCTGTGGCTTTGCCGAGTGCCAAATTTCGGGCACTAGGCAAAGAGCCTCTTTGCCGAGTGCCGGCCACGTGGCACTCGGCAAAGCGCAAACACAAGGCAAAGCATGCTTTGCCGAGTGCCACATGGCCGGCACTCGGCAAAGAGCCCCTCTTTGCCGAGTGCCAGCCACGTGGCACTCGGCAAAACATGTGGCCCCGAATTGTGCCACGTGGGCGGTTCTTTGCCGAGTGCCACGTGGCTGGCACTCGGCAAAGAGGTGCCTTTGCCGAGTGCCGGCCACGTGGCACTCGGGAAAAAATGTGGCCCCGAATTGCCGAGTGTCAGCCACGTGGCACTCGGCAAAGAGCTCTTTGCCTAGTGTTTTTTTTCTGACACTCGGCAAAGCCAGTTTTTAAATTATATTTTGAAGCAGTAAATTAATCCAAATGAAAAAGTTTTTAACTACAAAGTTGGTTAACTTATCAAGATGAACAATTTTTGTTTTGGTGATTTTTTCATTTGACAAACTTAAAATAAATTCGTTCACAAATCTTATATATCTCTCCGGTAGTTTATAAAACTACAAGAGTGATATATAATGTTTATGAATAATATTAGAACCATAATGTCGGATGCACAAATAGTCAAGCAACCAAAATAAACTTTGTAGATCTTGACAAGTTATGAAAGTTTATAGTTGATAACTTTTTAATTTGAAGTCATCTAGTTATGCAAAACTGCGTCGAATTTAAAAATTTTAAAATTCAAATTTTTCAAAATACCTCAGATGGAGAAATGACCAAAATGAAAGTTGTAGATCTCGAAAAGTTATGAAACTTTGGTGTTGACAACTTTTTGATTTTAAATCATCTTGTCAACGAAAACTACGTTTCAAATTGTAAAATTTAAAATTCAAATTTTTATAAACGACCTCGGATGGAAAAACTACCAAAATAAAAGTTGTAGATCTTAAAAAGTTAGAAAACTTTGTAGTTTACAATTTTTTGATTTGAATTCGTTTAGGGCCTCAAATAAGTAAGTTACACATGGTTTAGTATAATATATGGGTAATCGAAACGGAGATAGAACGTATATGAGTGTGTAGTGCAGTGGTAGAGGAGGCTCCGCGCGAACGAGAGGTCGTGAGTTTGAATCCTGCTGACTGCGTGAGAGAAAATTGCGTGAAAAATAGTAGAACTTGCGATTTGGAGGGCGACAAGTGGGCGCTGCACAGTGGGCCCCTCCTCCAATTAAATAAAAAAATTTCCCTATTTTTTCGGGGTTTTTTTATTTTTTTCTTTGCCGAGTGCCAAATATGTCAGCACTCGGCGAAGCCTTCGCCGAGTGCCCGATATTTGGCACTCGGCAAAGAACCCTTTGCCGTGAAATTCTTCGTCGAGTGCCCTTCGCCGAGTGCGGCACTCGGCGAAGCCTTCGCCGAGTGCAAAAGGCTCTTTGCCGAGTGCTGCCAGCACTCGGCAAAGAGTGATTCTGCTGTAGTGATGACAAATCTAATATACCCATTTGACTTAGTTGTGCTAAATATCTGTATTTTTATATAAATTTGGTCACTAAGATAGAATTGCATGTGGAGGAGGGAGAAATACAGATGTAGCACTGTTTCAGTACATCTGGTGGGTGCAGCAGTAGTTAACTGGTAGAGAGGGGCACATGATCCTGCTTGCAACTACAGTTTTATGCAGCAACTGCATCCAGTCTGGTGTGGTATTACGTTTGCATTACTGTAGTTGGTTAGCTGGAGAAGTTTTGTTGTCATTTCTATACCTCATTTCTTATGATATCTACAGGAGCACCGAGCACTGACCTGTACCGTTAGTCCTTTCCTGCACCACCCAACTGTTACATATTGGCCATTGCTAATTGTGATCTAGTAGATGGTAGTACCTGTAGTCTGTACTAATCTGAACAGTAGTGTCGTCCCCAGTAGTGCAAAAGAAAGAAGGCTCCTCCGATCCTGTCATTATTTTAATGTAGGTGCTGCTCAGTGCGCGCATCTTTTGACCAGCCCAAGGCTTGGCATGTAAGTGAAGAGACTTGTTGTACAAAAGAATGTCACTTATTCAGTGGCCGAAAGCCATCCAGTTGCATAGTTGCTACGTCAAGCCATACATATATCTGTACTTAATGGCCTATTAGGTTGGTTTTATTGGTTTGGTTAGAGATGAGGATCTGAGATCGATGGACGACATCGGTGCTGTGCCTGTGCGTGCAAAGAGATGGGATGGTTGGCTTGGAGGTAACGCATGGACGCTAGCTCTTGGGAACTTTCACACCAGGGCAGGACAAGAGAATGTTCTCCAAATTAGTAGTTGCGATGGAGATGGTTTCACATGCGCGCGCACACACCGCTCGCGTCCATGCAAAGCAAACAAAAAAAAAACAATCTATCACGTACGTCGATCTGATGCAGCAAAAGGTTGCATTGAGAGTACTCTGAATCTCTCTGATCCGAAGGTTATCAGCCGCTAATAATCACTTTCAAAGGACAAGCAGCTAGCTCTAGGGTAAGTAAACTTGCATCACAACGACTCCAGACTACCTCCTACCTATGTTTTGATGTGATATGAAGACATTCCAAATTGATATTTTATGTACCGAGTTACATCAAGCGCATGCTTCTCTTTGGCAGCTTACATGTGGAGTACTGTAAGTTGCCTGTATCAGCTAACCTTACATTGTTAACGACAAACGTACCTAGAGAAAACCAGCAACATACTTTGGCCAATTATTGAACATAAAAGAATACTGAAATGCATGAGAACTACATAAGTACAAATCTTCTTTTCTCAAAAAAAAAATTAAAGCGTGGGGCTGCCAAAACCTAGCATCGCAGTCTGCAGAGACAGAGAAAGAGAGACATTTTGATTTCGGTCAACGAAGCAGTCAGCGACGACGTAGAAAGAACATTTGGAGGCATCCTACGGTCGGATTCTGTGGGGCCCATGCATGTCCCCTATATACGGCAGCGGTGGTACAAGGCATGCATGTACGGTCTATATTCACTACGGCATATTGCCGAGTGCTTGAGGCACTCGGCAAAGCTTTAAATGCATTCGGCCACTTTTGCTGAGTGCTACACTTGGCAAAGAGCACTCGACAAAAAGTGTCAGCAAAAGGCTCTTTGCCGAGTGCCAAATATCGGGCTTTGCCGAGTGCTGACGTGGCACTCGGCAAAAAAAAGCACACTCGGCAAAGAAAAAACAAAAAATCCAAATAAATATGGAAAAAAAAATTATTTAATCAGAGGAGGGGTCCACTAGACAGCGCCCATCGTAAGTCCTGATATTTTTCACACAATTCTCTCACACGGTCAGCAGGATTCAAACTCACGACCTCTCGCTCGCGCGGAGCCTCCTCTACCACTGCACTACACACTCACATACGTTCCATCTCCGTTTCAGTTCCCCATATATTATACTAAATGGAGTGTAACTTGCTTATTTGAGGCCCTAAACGAATTCAAAAAAAGTTGTCAACTACAAAGTTTTCTAACTTTTCGAGATCTACAACTTTTATTTTGGTCATTTCTCTATCTGAGGTATTTTAAAAAATTCGAATTTCAAAATTTTTAAATTCAAATACAGTTTTACAAGACAAGATGATTTCAAATAAAAAAGTTGTCAACTACAAAGTTTCATAACTTTTTGAGATCTACGACTTTTATTTTGGTCATTTTTCCATCCGAGGTATTTTGAAAAATTCAAATTTTAAATTTTTCAAATTCGAACGCAGTTTTGCATAACTAGATGCCTTGAAATTAAAAAGTTATCAACTACAACCTTCATGACTTGTCAAGATCTACAAAGTTTATTTTGGTTGTTTGACCATTTGTGCATCCGACATTGTGGTTCTAATATTATTCACAAACATTATATATCACTCTTGTAGTTTCATGAACTATCGGACAGATATATAAGATTTGTGAACAAATTTATTTTAAGTTTGTCAAACAAAGAAATCACCAAAACAAAAATTGTTTATCTTGATAAGTTAAACAACTTTGTAGGTGATTTTTTTTTATTTGGATTAATTTACTGCTTCAAAATATGATTTAAAAATTGGCTTTACCGAGTGTAAAAAAAACACTCGACAAAGTGCTCTTTGCCGAGTGTCAAAAAAAACACTCGGCAGAGAAATTCTTTGCCGAGTGCCCGAAAAAAACACCCGGCAAAGAATTTCTTTGCCGAGTGTTTTTTTTTTTGCACTCGGCAAAGAAAATCTTTGCCGAGTGTTTTTATTTGGCACTCGACAAAAAAGCTCTTTGCTGAGTGCTCGAAAAAAAACACTTGACAAAGAAAAAACACTCGGCAAAGATTGGTTTTCCCGCAGTGATTACTGGACTTGCATACATGTACCACTGATGTACAGGCCCTAGTAGCAGCTTGCGAGAATCATCATCATGGCTTTTCTTCTCAGAGGTGACTTTGATTGTGGTTTGTGAAGCAGCAGCATCCGGCTTTTTCTATATAGGACTGTTCCGTTGGTTGGTGAAAAGTTTTTGAATTTCACATCGAATGTTGCAATACTAATTTAGTTTATTAAAATAAATGGATAAAAAATAAATTACATATTTCGTCAGAAAACCGTGAGACAAATTTATTAAGACTAATTAATCTATTATTAGTACATGTTTACCATAGCACACCATTATCAAATCATAGATTAATTAGGCTTAAAAATTCATCTCGCAAAGTTATCACAATCTGTGTAATTAGTTATTTTTTATTCTATATTTAATACTTCATGCATGTATCCAAACATTTGATGCGACATGTGAAAAGTTTATAAGGTGAGAACTAAGGGCCCGTTTGGCAGAGTTGTGCTTCCTGATTCTTAAGTTGTGCTCTCTAATTTTTTGATGAAGTAAAATGTAGTTGAAAGTGATTCTCTTTGATTCTTTAACATAAACTTTTAAAATCAGGATAAAGAATCACTAATCAAGAAAAGCTACTTTTTTTTAGCTCTCAGTGGCCCTTCTCCTCCCCTACCCTCCTAGCACTCCTCCCCAGCACAGTGGCCCCAGCATGCGTGGGATCTGGCCTTCCTGACGGTCGACATCTCCTTCCTTCTCCGACTTCCTCTGGTAGTTAGCAGCGGCCACGGTGGTGCAGGCCCGCGCGAGCGCGGCCACCGAAGATGCTGATGCAGCCTTCCCCGGTGACAAGAGGCAGCCTCGCGCTTTGCTCGATCTTGCGGTCCTGCTTGAGAGGAAGAAGAGAGAGAGAATGATGGGTGGGTTCCGTCTATCATTCTCTACTAAAATAGATTTAGGGGCCTAAATTTAGGTGCTACTGTTGGAGCGAAAACAGAAAAATAAGCCCCTAATAGTACGTAAGGGGAGCACCCAAATCAGAACTGGGGACTTGATTTGGGTGCTCCTATTGGAGTTGCTCTTAGAGAATTATGACTTACGGCTTACATCGGACGGAGAGAGGTCTAGGCTTTTAAGATGCGAAAGATTGGTAATTAGAACTTAACATGGCTGTAAAAGTTAAGTATATCTATCCAAATCATCACATTTCAGAACTGTGAAGAAGAGTTTGTGATTTCAGAATGATCTGACCATATCTAATTACCTTCCATTATATTCAAAGAAAGCAATCCTTCTTTCCGGCCCCACCGACACTAGTACAGAACAGGCCTATTGCCCCGGGCCATTTTGGCCTTTAGCCCCGGACATGGAGCCGGGGCTAAGGAATCGGGACTAAAGCCCCGACCTTTAGCCCCGGTTCCATGGCCCGGGGCTAATGGAGGGACCTTTAGCCCCGGTTGGTAACACCAACCGGGACTAAAGAGGCCAGCCACGGGGGCCCGGCTGGAGGCACCTTTAGCCCCGGTTGGTAACACCAACCGGGACTAAAGGGGCCTCCAGCCGGGCCACCGTGGCTGGCCTCTTTAGTCCCGGTTGGTGTTACCAACCGGGGCTAAAGATCCATCTGCTTTTTTCTTTTTTCTTTTTCTGTTCTTTTCAATTGGTTATTGTTTTTGGTTTTACAATTACATTAGGTTTTCTAATACGTATTCTTCGCTGCTAATATATTCTATTATATTAGGCCAGTTTCAAATACACGTATTATTCTTCGCTGCTAATAAATATATATAAACACATAAAATTTACAATTACACACAAATGAAATATGAAACTATACATATATATATAATATAGAGCTAGCTATACACACATATGTACATAAAATATACAACATTATCCATCATGCATGCTTAACTTGATATTTACACACAAATATAATACCGTTCCTAACTTAGAGGTCATACAAGTGTTCATCTTGGTTTGGCTTCATTGGTTCGTCTTTATTAAACCAATACTCGGTGCCAGACTTAAGGACATGGTCATTAAGGAAGCCCGCGATGGTCTCTTGAATTGCTTTGAGGCGGACCTTATCCATCACCTGGTTCTTCAACCATGTCTCCTTCAATTTGGATTAAAATAAAAAGAAAGTATTAACATACATAATATTTATGTAATAGCAACAAAAAATAAAATAAATTTATTTACATGTTACGTACTTGCTGACTCTGTAAAGGAGTTCTTTTTTCATACACCGTCAGGAACTCGCAAACATAGTACCCACATAAATTGTTTCCCGGTGACTGCCGTAGAACCCACTGTACAATATGTAAAAAGAGTACTCTCGGTTGAGCGTGCGTCTGCTGAGTGATGCTAATTAAGGTAAAGAGGCAGGGAGGTACTCTACAACTTACATTTAGGACTAGAGGATCAGGAAGTTGCGCTTTCAGATCCGGACGGTGTTTCTGAACAAACCAAGTCCAAACCCTTCACAATAATTGGAACGTTAATTAACTATTGCAGAGTTAAAGAGCTATAGCAAGAATCAATATTTAAAGATCACATTACCCTCGGATAATATTAATCATATCTTGGTAATCTTCTTGTGGTTTTCTCAGAGAGTCATAGATTAGCAAACGACTCTCGTGGAGATCGATCACCATTAGAATCCAGTGAAAACTGCATTTATGTTTATATAGTCAACACATATATATATCTTTATGTCAACCTATAATAAAATGTGCATATGATAACAAAACTCACCTAAAGTTGTAGGGGAATAGTATATATCTTTTGTCCCTTTGGTTTACCAAGAACCTCCGCAAATTACTCTCTGTTTGAGTTTTCCATGCATCCGAGTGAGTATTGCTTGGGTGCTTGAAGACGATATATGGATCGATGAAACCAATCTCCTTGTCATTTTATGCCTTAGTTGTCTCATCATGTTTCTGCACATGTTTACAAACGCTTGCTAGCAGTGTGAGGATAATTACTTATACATATACATAAGCTAAAGTGAGATTATTAAAGGAAACAATCACTTACAGGCAAAAGCAGCTGACGAGAGATTTGTCGAGAGCGTCCATGTGGCAGAGCTGATGTAACTCATTAAACTGAACATATATGATGTCATCACCACGGAAGTAATCATGGTCTCTAATTCTGACGCAAATGTAGTCATCAGCTTTTCTGCCACACGCCGTAAGGTACCACTGATTTAGCAAGTGCATCTGTGTACCAAGATCCCTCAGGGCCGCTGGGTTGTATAGACTTTGGCCATATACATATGCCCTCTTCCATTTATCAACTTCTGGAGCACTTTTGATGCCTGCTTCTCCGAGTATGTTTTCCACATTCAAACCAGTTTCCTCAAAAAATGCGAGCAGTTGCGCAGGATCAACGTCTCCATATGCTCGTTGTATGATTTCCATGTTTGTACCGTATTCATTATCAACAACTAGATCTGGCACTGATTGCTTCTCTTGTTCCCCGAGCTGTGGGACACCCTTTCCTGCTCTCTTCTTTGCCTTCTTGGCCTCCTCAAGTGATTTGCTAAGTGTGCGATCATAGTCTGATTTTGGCGAAGCCTTACGGGCAGCACGTACCTTTTTTTGGTGAGCGTCCACAGTTTGCCTTAGTTTTTCAGGACGAACAAAAAGGTACGGCTTCTCCGGGTTTCGCTTTGCTCGACCACTAGCAATGGCAGCTTCGAAGAACTTGTTACAGTCTTTTTGCACTGCAGCGTCAGTCTCCTCCTCGGTCATGTCATATGCAAGTTTTGTCATCTTGGGAGCTGATTTTCTCACAGGTGCTTTCTTCTTCGGAGGTGGTGGGGCTGACGCCTTTGTTTGTGTGACAGGCCTCTTCTTTGTTGGCGGTGGAGGTGTTGGAACCCGCCGTGGAGATGGGGCAGGTGGCGGTGTCGGAGCCCGCTTTGGAGGAGATGGTTGGGTCGGTGGCGGTGTTGGATCTCGTCGTGGAGGAGATGGGGCCGGTGGCGGCGTTGGATCACGCCGTGGGGGAGATGGGGCCGGTGGCGGTGTTGGATCCCGTCGTGGAGGAGATGGGGCCGGTGGCGGTGATGGATCCCGTCGTATTTGATCTTGATCATCATCGTCCGCAACACTGTGATCATGTGGTGAATGTAGAATTGGACTTAGGTTGGGGGATGTCCTGCTGCGAAAACAACATGGTATGAGTATCCATTTATACTATTAGCTCACCAATACTATTAAGTTTCATTCACTAATTTCATACCACCTAGGGATAGGTTGTTGAGGAGGAGGAGGTGATACGCCAGGAATTATGATATAGCGCTTGCCGCCAACATATGAATGTCTTCTCCGCTTCTCCTAATGTATTCTCGCCATCACCTCCTTTAATGTCAAGTTCGACATTCTCGTAACCTTTTACCACCCTGTCCACCGAGACGCTAGCATATCCAGGAGGTATTATTGCTCCATGACTTCTTGGTGTCTTCGTAGGATCGATAGGAGATACAACACCTATAGCCCCCATGACTGTGGTATTCCCCTGTGGAATGTGCAGTTCACATGTCGTGAGAGGCTCGGTGATGTCGTCCACAGGAAAGCGCAGTGCTGCGTCTGAGACCTCTGTGGAAGCGCAACTGCTTTTCATTTGCTCAGGGGGGCTGATATTGAACTCCGGCTCTGATGCAGATTGCCTTTGCATTGCTAACTGCACTTTGCCTTTTTATTTCCTCGTTCATTCTGCCTTCAAGTGCTTTTCTCGCTCAACTGCTTCAAGAGCCGCGGCCTGTGACTGAATAACCATTTCTTCTAACCGGCGCATGCGCTGTGCCTCCTCCTCCTTCTTCTCGCGCGGCTTCTATAGGTCTCTGTTGTCCTGAGGGAAGGCATGTACCCATGACAGCTCCCCATAGCCTCTGGTTCTCCCCACCATGTTCAAGATTCTCCAGGGCGTATGTCAGCTCGTCCTTGTCTCTGTTCGGCTGCCACCTGCCACTGGCAGCCATTTCTCTAGCATAAACAAATCTTTCTGCTGCTCTTTGGAGTTTTTCGCCATAGTGTACCCTTCCTGTTTGTTGGTCCAGGCTTCCTCCATGACCAAAAAACCAATACTTGGCGCGCTCAGGCCAGTTTATCGATTCTGGTTCAATGCCCTTGGCTTGCAACTCTCGTTCCATTCTTTCCCATTTAGGAATGGCACTCTTATAGCCACCTGATCCCAAGTGATGGTGGTATTGTTTTTGTCGGGCATTCTGCTTGGTTCCTTCTGATCCGTGCCTCACTCTCTTCTGATTTCTTGAATTCTACAAACTCATCCCAAAATGGCCTCAACTTGACGTAGGCCTTAGTGTTGAAATCCGGAGTTTGGTCCTTCTTGATAAATTTGTTGTATAAGTTCTTCTTCCAGCCCTGGAATAGTGTTGCCATTTCTTCATAGCCCAGTCCCGAACTCTGGCCTTCAAATTTATATCTTCTGTTTCAAGTGTGAAATGTGCAAGGACCTCTTGCCAAACCAGTTCCTTATCAAGATCAGAGACAAAACTTATATCAGGAGCACTTGCCTTTTTCTTCCATTCACGAGCACTGATCGGGATCTTATCCCTTACAAGGCACCCACAGTGGGGCAACAAATCTTTGTGCATGTTCTCCAAGTACTTGGCCTGTTTCCCTCGTTGAATTCTGAGATAATGTACCGGCCCTCCAACGGCTTTCTTCGGACCTCGTACGGTCCTACTCTTCCCGGTAGTCGTTGTCGATCCGGAGGGCTACATATGTAGGAACAGTAGATTATAAATACATTTATAAATAATTTAGAATTTCATGTGCACATAGAGATTATTGTAGGTATATACCTCGCCAGTATTTTCTTGCATTATTTCTTCATAATCGGCAAAGTATTGACTGCCGTCATCTACTTCTTGATTATTGTTATCATCACCTGCTAAATTTTGATTAGCGCCGCTGTTGATTAATTCGTACATTTCCTCCTCCATGTTGTCAACTGGGTCGGCCATTTCCTCTGCGAATGACATGGAGGATAATAAACACCATATTTTTGCAACTAACGTGCATAGGGTTTCGGGTTTTGGGTTTCGGGTTTAGGGTTTACGGTTTGGGGTTTGGGGTTAGGGTTTGGGGTTTGGGGTTTAGTGTTGGGGTTTCGGGTTTGGGGTTTAGGGTTAGGGGTTTGGGGTTTCGGGTTTAAGGGTTTAGGGTTTGGGGTTTGGGGTTTAGTGTTGGGGTTTAGTGTTAGGGTTTCGTGTTTGGGGGTTTCGGTTGGTGTTTTAGGGTTAGGGGTTGTGGGGTTTGGGGGGTTTGGGTAGTTTGGGGTTTTAGTTGTTTGGGTTTTTAGGTTGGGTTTGGGTTTTGGAGGTTTAGGGTTTGGTTTGGGTTTGGTTAGTGTTTGGGGGTTTCGTGTTTTGGTTTGGGTTTGGGTTTGGTTTATGGTTAGGGGGTTGGGGTGGGTTTATGTGTTTAGGTTTCGTGTTGAAGGTAGAAGGAGTAATTTCTTTTATATTTTTTTTGTTTGTGTTTTTATTTTTTCTTTGTCATAGAGTCGTTTTTATTTTGTTTTTTTTTTTTTTACGTTAGGTCTTTTTTTTTTGGGTTAGGTTTGGGTGTTTAGGGTTGGTTAGGGTTTTGGGGTTTCGGGGGTGTTATGTTAGGGTTTGGTTTAGTTTGGGAGTAAGTTTAGGGTGGTTTGGTTGTGTATGTTTGTTGTGTAGGCAACATTAAAATAACCTATATCCATGAAGCACTAGATTCGTAAAAATAACCTACGACAGGATGAAAAGGTAAGGGGGCGTATAAAGTCTCAAGTGAATTATTCATAAACATATCCAAGTGGATTATTTCCATAAACATATCCAAGTGATTATTCATTCCTAAACATATATAGACCGTATAATAAATGTTTACATATCCTAAACCAATTATCTATGATTTATTCCTCCTCCATCTAACACATGCAAAGACACCACCGTTTGATGAGAGGGACGACGACCGGACGACGGCGAGGAAATATGTCGCGTGAGGACGACAACAGACGACGCCGAAGATCACGTTGCGGTGAGGAATCCACCGTGAGGATGCGGCGGACCGCGGGGTCAAACGCGACCAATCTCTTCTTATCTACATGTGGTGAAACATAATATTTTGTTAGGGTAACAACTATTTTTCTATTTTCAATTCATATGGATTTCTATTTTTCCTTTTCCTTTACCACACAGTGCAACATCACTTTAATACACACTACACACAGCACAACTCACAGCAACCTCACACATCACATCACATGCGCGGTGGCAACTCCCACCGCAGCGCAGGACGTAGCACCACGGCCGGGATCGGCCGCGAGACGACGGCTGAGGACTAGACACGACGGCACAAGGGGGCAACGGCCGGCGGCGAATGGCGAGGATGTTCACGACGGGGCACCTTTTAGTACGCGGTGAGGATGGGCGGCGACGGACTACAGTTAAAAAACCTAACTATTTTTGTTAAGGGTACAAAAACATTTTCATACATATTTTCTCTAAATATATTTCATTTTTCTATGAAACATATATAAATTGTCCAAAGGACCACCATGATTTCCATTCTTTTTTCTTTTCTTTCTTTTTCTTTTTCTATACACTGCACACACACACACACGTCGACACCGGCGGCCGGCGAAGCACCACCACGGCGAGAAAGACCGGCCGGGAGCCACACGCACACACACACAGCGCACCACCTGGCGATCAATCACCACGGCGAGGACGCCGTCGGCGCGCGAACGTCGAGCACCACACGAGGACACGGCCCGGCGAGCACCAACGGCGAGCAGGACCGGCCGGTCGATCACACGCACAACCCAACACTGCCCAAAAAAACAACATCCGCACACCACCCCACGGCGAGGACACGGCGCGCGGCTGAAACGGCGGAGCACCACGACGGGACGACGGCGCCGGCGAGCAACCACGCCGCGAGGACGGCAGCGGCGCGCTCAGCACGCCGAACGGCCGAGGACGGTCGCGCGTCGTGCGGCTGCCCCAGCGCGAGAGGACCGCGGCGGGCCGAATACGACGGAGGGAGGGGGGCGGCGCGGAGAGAGACGACGGGAGGCGGACGCGGCGAGAGAGCTCGAGGTAGGACTACGGAGGGAGGAAGGCGCGCTCCGGCGTCGACGTCGATCTGAGGAAGGGAGGGCACTGTGTCCTATATATGCGGGGAGGCGTTAGTCCCGGGCCGTGCAACCTGCCCGGGACCTAAAACACCTTTATTCCCGGCCGTAATCCCACCACTGGAACTAAAGGGGGTGACTTTTAGTCCCGGGTGGTATTACGTGCCCGGTGACTAACACTTTTAGTCCCGGGCGTAAGCCCCACCGTGACTAAAGGGGTGGACTTTTAGTCCCGGGTGGTGTTACGTCAGGCCCTGGAGACTAAAGGTTCCTTCTATTCCCGGGTGGTGCTACGGCCCCGGACTAAGGTGTCTTCTCCCGCCTTTATTTTTGGTTGTCTGTGTTTTGGGTTTTGAATTAGGTTTGTGGGTAATATTCCTACTAGTTAATCCTGGTACTCTTGATTAATCTTTCATTTCCTTCCTTTTTGTCATCAAATTACTTAAATAACAGTTGTGTTTCCTTTTACCTTATGGTATAGTATAAATTTTGTAACATAAAATCTTTTCTTCTTCCTTTAATAACAAATATAAACTTAAAGACCCCTTTAATCTTTGTTACTCGGCAACCCACTACTTGTTTATCCTAAATCTGCCCCAACCGGGCTCGCATAGGAAAATAATTTTTGTGTATTATATAGACGTTAATTTTGGGTTTGTTTATCTTTTTATTGTCCAATAGTTGGCACTGGGGTGAGGAAACCAATAAGTTTGTGTTTTTTTTTCGAGAGATGGTTTGGCTACTTTTTTTCCGTTTTCGTTTAAAAAACTAATTCAACCCGCAACCACTTTCAAAAAACCCAATAATTGATAGGTTTCAATTGGGCCTACAACAACAATAATCCGACATTGAGCCAACTTTTTAAACCGCAACTTTTTATCATCATTCGACCTAGAAAATTGTAATAATTAAATAACTGATCAGAAAAATCTAACACCCACTTGTGGGGCATCAAGTTGGGCTCATATGCTTTCCAAAAATAAATCAAGAAGTCATTTTCACGACGACACGACAATCAACGAACCATGACTATGCATAATCATTATTAGCGGTAATATTACATATTAGTTAAACGATCACTATATAATATATCAAAAGGCGGGTACACTGGTGTCTTTTTCTTGCGTATGTTCCTTGGTCATGATCATGTGTCGTACCATGGATCTCCTCAGCATTTAGCAGGAATTCTTGGGTCTTGTACCAACTGAAGGGCGGTTATTCGGCATCCCGTTCATAATCTTCTACTGTCTGACTTGTCCTCAATTCCCACCGATGTTTCTTTTTTCCTGAAAGAACTATGTGTCGTTTTTGGCTCTTTGGTTATCTTTCATCATTTTTCCCTCTCTTGGTTTTGTAGACATTCCTTCCGTAGAACACTTGAGTCACATCAGCACAAGGACGAATGTTCACCTTTGTGATCCAATATTGTTGAGATCCACTGTGTATTCCATACTCCTTGTCAACTGTTCTTCCGGCTCCGGTCCTCCTTGACCCATTGCATCGGAAACAAAGGGACTTAAAAAATCCGGTGCGTAGTCTAGTTCCCAATCTCCTCCTTAATGCCGGCCCCTAATATGTTTGCCTCTTCCCGATGGGTCTGTGGCACTCTACGCGAACACCACTGTTTTTGGTTCGTGCTCGTTGAATCCTTGGGCTGGTGTAAATGTGTTTCCATTGATCTCATACCCTTTGTACGTGAGGATTTCCAATGACGGTTGCCCTACCAACAAATATATTTGCTCATCAATATTGTTATTACCACCACAGACATTCCTTTCGCAACCAAGTGCTAAAGTATTCATGTGCTCACGTTTTAATCCAAACTTCATCTTCTCTGGAAATTGGATCGTAGGACACTCTTGTGTACCTCATCGAATAATACTGGATCCACCACGGCTGAGTTTTGAAGAACATGTGTGTGCCGCTTTATGACATCATCATTCCCCGTACCGATTATGTTTTTCTCCCTATTGTCCCCTTTCCACATAGCCTCCCCTCGTGCCGCGATTCAGGAACACCAATCGGGTCAAGGTCAGGAATGAAGTACAACACAGAATCAATACCCTCCTCTGTCCCGTAGCCCTTGGCATGCTTCCTTCTGCCGAGCACAGTGGGCGAACATATTTTTTGAGACTATCCCATGACCCTCTCAAAGGGGAACATGTTTGTAGGAACACAGGACCGGAATATGAATCTCCTTGACCACGGTGACCTAGGAGGTGTGTCATGATATTAAAGAAGGATGGAGGAACACCGAACTCAAAGCTCACAAAGAACTTGACCCACTCATTCTGTAGAGTATCCAGTTCTAGTGGATAATTGCCTTCTGAGAAATTGCATTGAGGAATGCACAATAGCTTCACCAGTGGAAGACGTACATGTGGAGGTAGAATTCCTCTAAAGCAACCGGAAGCATTGCGTCATAAGCCGATGGCATCATGTGCGACTTTAAGTTTAGAATTTCTTTCCTTGCATATTTATTATTCCCTTTATATTGGAGAGAATCCAGATGGGAACCTTGTGCGTTTAGGCATTCAACATGATTTCCTTTCTCTTCATTGCTAAGAGTGTCGCTAGCAGGTCTTAAGTAATGGCGTCCATCATCTCCTGGTCTTCTCTGGATGGAGGTTGTCTCGTTCTTTCATGCTCTTGGCAACTCCTTGTCGTGCTTCAAGTGTATCCTTAACTATACCCGTACACCCCATGAATCCAGAAGGTTTGACACAAAGATTCTTTGTCCAGGTGCAAATCACGTCGACGCGTGGCGGACGCTCTAGTACATGCAATAGGGTAGCTCCCAAAAATATTGACTTCTTTCTTCCACATGGGGGCGTTCCCCATAGCGTCGTTCTTTCGGAACAAGGTTTCACTGCCCTTCCCCTTTCCAAAGACTACTTCACATCCTTAATCATCTCAGTACTATTTCCCCGTTCTGTTGCGAGGCCTTGCTCCGTGGTCTGTCTCCTTTAAAATGCTTGCCTTTCTTTCTAACGCTGGTGATTCAATCGAAAGCAAATCGACGAATGCCACAAGATACACTACCTTTTCTACATTTTTTCAAATTACACTATCCATGTCATCAAACAATGTGTTGCAGGCATTATCTTCCCCTAATGTTTGCTGTCTGAAAGATTACTTAGAGCAGGCCAAATCATTGATTGTTACGAACAACATGCTCGCAGGTCAAAGTGTTTCCTGTTTGTAATCATCCCACACCTACACCTGATTTACTCCATAAAAGTGAGTTTCCTCACTAATGGCCTCAGGTAGACATCGATATCGTTGCCAGGCTGCCTCGGGCCTTGGATGAAGCACCGGGCATCAATACTGAACTAACTTCCGCTTCATCAAGCTAACCACGAGGAAGTTTTACATACATAGAGTAACAGGCCACGTGCTAATGACTACTGCTCTGTTTTCCCAAAAGATTCATCCCGTCCGTGTACTTAACCAAACCTTAAGTTTTCTAGCACTTTTGCTAATTCCTGGGAATTCCTCTGTCTATTGCTCCCACTGGGACCCATCTGCGGGTTGTCCTTCAACATGTTGTCTACCTACTGTCTCTTTCTTTGTTCCATCGTCACCAACCTATTTGTCATGGTCCTTGTTTTCTGAACGACGTTTCAGGCGTGGTATTATAGAGGGCGTCCAATAACCTTGGCCGGGGATGTTCTTCTCGGGGGACGTTCTTCACCCTCAACATCGCCAGGGTCATCTCGCGGATCTTATATCTGTGGACGCGTTACATACAGGGCAATCTTCGGTCCAAATTCTCGTATTCCTTGCCACGGTACCAGGATTCAAGTCATTACTGACATGCATGTCTCTCTGGATTTCTAACCCATGACAGACCCACTTGTTTTGCTTCGTCCGTATTGGCGTATTCGTTAGCTTTCGGAAGCATCTTTTGTTTTATAATCTTCAATAATTGCCAATGCTTATCAGAATACACCATTACTGTGCCGTCCATGTAGCACTCAAGTGTTGTGCCTCTTTTTTTGTCCATCTGCAGCAGACGGATATAGTAATTTCCTGTGAATCCTCTGCATCCATCAAACTTAGCCTTCTCCTTATCACTTTCACTTTTCGAACTCTCTTTGGTGCATCACGAATGACATCAACCAGAGCTCAATCTTCAGCTACTGTGTCTCCTGCATCTTGCCTCTTCTTCCCCCTTCCTCTCCATTGGCAGTATCAGCCAAGTCACCGTATTGAGCAATAATGTCCATCGTCAGGGTCCAATTGTTTCTTCTTTCACCTTCACCTTCTTTCATCATAACCCCAGTTTTCTCAATGCTTCGTCCAACAACTAATAGTTTGGCATGAAACCCGACTTGAAACAATTGTGATTGAAGACTCTTGAGCTAGAATATTCCTTCGCATTATTACACAGGGCACCTGGGCAGCACATAAAACCATTCCGCTTTTGTTTCCTCGGCCACCTTCTTAAAAATAATGCCGCCATCAATGACTCTTTTGAGCGACGATCGACATTGTACATCCAGTGACGTGGTCCCTCTTCTGCATTAATATGACTACACATAATTATATCGTCTCTCATTCTTATAAACAAATAAATTTAAATGTCTGACATAAAAATTTAGTAATATCACGGTGGCATAAAAGTAGTAGCAGTTGCACTTTGTCTAATTAATTAATTATTACCTCAAGATTAACAGTGCACCGCCTAATCCACTTGTCCACAACCAAAGCAAAACTAACAACCCATGCACATTTCTCCACATCCACAGTCCACAGATGTACTGTCTGCCACTCCAACCGGATAGGAAGGTAAGGTCGGGTCGGTGCAGTAGGAATTGAGTTGATTCTTGAGGTTTAAAAGCATCTAGGCTGCAGAAGCTTCCTCAAAAAAGACTTGTACTTTTTATGCCAGCTCCCTTAACTTTGAGGACATACTGACTACACTCGGCCCAGCTGTGTAAATACCCTGGTTTGGTGCCCCGAAACAACATACAACCCGGGCATCCTTCTTCTGCGTTGGAACTAAAGTCTTATATATTTCTAATTTCTGTAAACAACTAATTTAACTGATTCTCATATTTCTCCAAAATAATAAATATACTAATTAAACCGGTTTTTTTCACCTTTTGTAAACTAAGTCTGATATATATTCGAATTTCTGTAAACAACTAATTTAAACTTATCTCTATTTCTCCAATAATAAAATATACTAATTAAAACGGTCACATTTTTGTAAACCTAAATTATTATAAATTTTCTAATTTCTGTAAAACAAATGTTTAAATGATCTCTATTCTCAAAAAAAACTAACTATTTGAACTGTCACATTTTCCCTAAACTAAAGTATATAATCATTTCGAATTTTTTATGTAAACCAATGATTTAAATGATCTCTATTTCAAAAAAAACTAATTAACCGGTCACATTTTCTAAACTAAAGTATTATATTTTTGTTTTTCTAAACGGTCACATTTCTCTAAAAGCTAAAACTAACTAATTAAACGGTCATTTTTGTTTTTAAGATATAATTTGAACTATCAAGTCAATGAAACTCAAAATAAGCTAACAAAAATGATACTTAAGACTATAACCTTTTCAACGAGTCGATGTCGTTGTAGCTGTGATGAAATAACTCATCGCCGGAGATGTGTTAACAAACAAAAATCACCGGAGGAGAAGAGAGCAAACAAGCAAGCAAGAGCAAGCAGTGACTGAATGAAGAAAAAATGAAGACAGGAGCTCGGGCACGGCTGGAGGTAGAAGAACATTTCAAATATAGGGAGGGACATTTAGCCCCGGTCCTTATTCCCAGCCGGGCTAAATGTTGGCATTTAGCCCCGCTGGGTACACCAACCGGAACAAAACCTTTTAGTCCCGGTTGGTGTTACCAACCGGGGCTAAAGATGCCACATTTAGCCCCGGCTGCATACACCAACCGGGGCAAAACCTTTAGTCCCGGTTGGTGTTACGGCCCGGGGCTAAAGATGCCAACATTTAGCCCCGGCTGCATACACCAACCGGGGCAAAACCTTTACTCCCGGTTGGTGTTACGGCCCGGGGCTAAAGGCCGGTCTTTAGCCCCGTTGGTAACACCAACCGGGACTAAAGGCCCCTCTGACAATTGAGCCGTTGGGCTGGGGAGCTTTAGTCCCGGTTGGTGTTACCAACCGGGGCTAAAGGCCTTTCTAGTCCCGGGCGCAAATTTTTCCGTGGCTAATGCTGATTTTGCAAATCGTCCAAAGGCCTGTTCTCTAGTAGTGCGAAACAACCATTTTTATGCGGGCAGTAGGGCCCCTCCTCCTATCCGTTTCTAGCATCCATCTTATCCATGATTTGAACATTGAGTATCCAAATTTCTCAAGCGATCGGGATAAATGGTAGCGGCCGATTCTTAGGTCTATTTGCTCTAATTCTCTGTGCTCTAGATTCTCTGTGTAACCCGATTCTCTGATAAAAGCGATTCTTGGACTCAGGATATTTCTAAATAATTCTCTAAGATAGTTGTCTCGATAGGAAAACATAAAAAAAACTTTTTTGGTGCTCTTTCAGCTATGTTCTATATAAAGCTTTCCATAGCAACTCCATAGGAAAACAATATTATCAAAGCACAACATATAGTACCCAAAAAAAGTTTCTAGACGCCCTTTTAAATAAGATTTGTACTTAATTTATTCTATGAAATCAAGAAAAACTAGATAAACAATAAGAGCTAGTGGATACAATGACTCTGGAATACGAGAAAAGGAAATAAAAGAAGAAGGCAAAAAAAAATTCATCTATTGCCAAGATGCTGCCCTAGTGAGTGGTAGTTTGTCTCTTGGGGCCTATTTCAAAGAGCTTTAGTCCGACTCTAGTTCTTATGTTAAATGGCAGTATTATTGCGCTACTCGTTTACGTAGGTTGGCACCAAATTTGACCCTTTCTCTTATCCCCATTTGCCTCCACTCTCTCCAGCTCTAATGAGCATTTTCAGATTACAATGTATTCAGTTAGGGCCCTGCCCTAGCGCCTTTCCTCTCACTCTATGTGGGTCCCATACTTCCATTATTGGAACCAACACTAACTTGGTAGCTCGTCAACTCTGTTCGCTTGAACTTATTCACAGTTGGTTTCGTCTGTTTCAATATTATTCTGTAAAATAGAATAAGTAGCAGTACAACTGATAAGCCGACTGATAGTTAAGGGAACAGAGTCACTAAAACCCTAATGGCTAGATTAAAAAATCATCCAGAAACGGGTTCAAAATGTACCATCTTGATAGATCGATTTGTATATGCGATTGGCTTAAAAATGGGTTCAAAGATGTACCAATCTTGACAAATCGATTTGTAGATGTGATTGATGTTAGCTATCGCCTCTAAAACATCGGCTCTATTTCGCTTGAGTTATAAGAAGACTTTATATCCATACAAATCAGTCGTGGATAGTATTTTCCTCTTACAACAACCAACCGTATAAATAAATAGAAGTCACTTTAAATGTTGAACGAAGCTATCCTCCACTTCTATGGAGATTGGTGTACGTACCACCCCTGAAAATAGAAGCATTTTTAGAGGTAGTCAGACACCAACAATGGCTACAAATTGATTCTCCGCCACAGTAGGCAATACGATCTGTCTCTCAAAAATATACCCCACAAATGGATTTTTTTTTCAAATGAAGAGATGAAGATAAATTTTATATCATAATTACAAAAGCACAACTAGATCTAAAACTTTGTAGTAGAGAATTTTTTTGTTGTATGGTGACTCAAATCCTACTTAGAATAGGACTTAAGAAGGTGTGCTATAGAACTTCTAGGTCTACTAGGTCTTGAGTGTAGAATCCTACTAGGAGTAGGACTCCTATTTTTGTATGTATGAGGTTGGAGGGGACTAATATAAATCAAGGGGTAGAGGTCATAGCATCACAACAAGATCAGGAAGATAACCAAGCCCAACATAAGAGTCTCATCCAAGGCTTGTACGGAGCAATTAGCAGCGCTCAAGAGGATTAGGCTAGACACAGTTCTATTGCACTAGATTCTTGTATAGGGCAAGAATCGGTGGGTCTGGAGGGTCAAGTAGGGTTGTGAGAGAGCGACAATCTCTTGTACTCTTTTGGAGTTGTGCTAATAGAATTTGCGGTGCGGCTTCGCCAAATCCTAATCTCTTGTCGTGGTTGCTTCATCATCATCTAGGGGTTTTCTACGCGATTCGACTACATTGTTCTTGATACGGTGCTAGCTTGTGTCATATTCGCAACATCCTTTCAAAGATCCAAGGCTGCTGCGCATAACTAGGGTATCAGATTCTAACAAGTGGTATCAGAGCCAAGGTCGGATTGATTTGATTTTATGAGAAGGTTGACAGGGCTAGAAGCACAAAATTAAGATGATATCAGGGATGTGGAATCAAGTACAGAAATTTGATGGAAAAGGGAATTTACTGCGTGTGGCAATGCGTAGTACAAGATGTGCTTGTCAACAAGGATTGATTGATGCTCTCGAGGGCACCAAGCCGGACAAAGATAACTGATGAAGAATGGAAGGTGATGGAGCGAGGCTGTCAATACAATTCGACTATGTCTCTCTATGAGGTAAAGTACCTCGGTAATCAAGGAGAATTCACCGATGAAATTATGGAAGAGCCTAGAAGAGTTGTATATGGCAAGTCGCTCACACAAATTGGTGGGTATGAAGCGTCAACCTATTAGGTTTACGCATGGAGGAAGGTACACGATTCGTTGACCATCTAAATGTCTTCAACAAGCTTGTCACACAACTGATTAGTGTGGATGAGAAAATTAAATTAAGGAGAATGATAAAGTCGTCATATTGGCTTCATCCTTACCACCATCGTGGGAGCAGCTAGTGATGAATATTCTCGTCGGGAAGTGTGACACCCTAGTGTCAACACTGCATAGCACTGCAATTAGCTACTAAGAAAGTATAAGCAATGCATTGCATCATTTCATGTGCATGAGTATGCTTTTGGTCTTTTGTTTGTTTATTTGAATTGGATTTCCATTTGACTTGATGCTTTAAATTGATTCCTGCTTTGGCAAATGATTCTATAAATGGAGAATATGAGTAGTGTTTTCATGTTTGAAGTTTTGGCTCAGTTCCAAATAGTTTGTCAATAAAAATGAGTTTAAACAAATGTTTCATGCTTTAAATTTGGCTTTATTTTTGCAGAGGCTATAAAAATGGGTTTTCAGAAAAAGTGTCCTATATGAAAGTTGTAGAGAAAATTATTTCGAGCAACTTTTATATTTGGGTCAAAACCTAGTTTGGAGTTTTTGAAATGTTTTGAATGGTCAAAGTTTGAAAAGTTTTTGGAAAAAGAAAAAAGAAACGTTTTTCTCCCGCGCACCCCATCCGGCATTGGCTTTCCGGCCCATTTCCGCGCGCGTGGCCCAGCCTCGCCCGCGCCCGCAGCGCGCGCGCTCCGCGCGCGCTGACGCGCTCGCCGACACGGCCGCGCCGTACGCCGGCCGGAGCGCCGCGTGGCGGCTTGCTCCTGCCGCAAATCCGCGCTCTGCTATCGCCGCGCGATCTTCTCCTCCGCGATCACGCCACGATCCGCTCGCCCACTCCGCTCCGCCTCGCCTGCCGCGCACCTCGCCGACCCGCCGCTGCCGCGACGTCCGTCGTCGGTCCCGCCACGACACACGCTCGCCCGCCGGCCGAGGCCCCGGCAAGACGAGCCAAACCAGAGCCCCCCCTTCGCCTCTCTCTCACTCGCACTCGCTCTCCCACTCTCACTCGCACTCTCACCTGCACACGAACGCGAACCGAGCGCTCCCCGCTCGCCGCGACCACCGCCGCAACCACCCTTCTCCGTTCCGACCACCACCATCGCGTCCAATTCCTTCCGCACGTCGCTCCGCCTACGCCGAGCACACGCGGTGCGCGCGAAGGAACCGCCGGCCGAGCTCTACATCGCTGTCACCATCACCTCCCCCTTTCGGTCGCCGTCGCCGCCGAAGGAGGGCAAGTTCCCGTTCTTCATCGACCAAGCCTCCGCCAAGCCCCTTCTTCCTCCTCGAGCTTCACCGAGCCAAGGCAAGGTGAGAACACGTCTAGCTTCAACGCTACCGCCCTCTCCCACCTCTTCTTCCAGCCGAACACCGCCACCGCCCGCCATGGCCGCTCACGTGACCAAGCTTTCTCGAGCTTCCCAGCCAAACCAACCTCGCAGTCTTGCTCCCTAGGGTTCGTAGAAGCTTATGCCTCCACCTATTTCACCGGCGACCGCCGGAAACGGCGTAGCCACGCGATGCCGCCGCCTCCGTGCGCCGCCGCTCGCCGCCGGCATGCTCGGCCATGCGCTGGCCAAGCCATCACCACCGCTGGATGCGCATCGACGAGGCGAATCTATCTAGCCTAGCCTCGCCGCGGAAACCTCACCGCCGGCGAGCAGCCGCCGGTCAACCCTCTCCCCTGTTTCTTCTCTCTCTGACGGGTGGGTCCCGTTGACCCGCGGGCCCCTCGCGTCAGCCTCTCTATGGTCCATGGACCGGGTGCATGTAGCCTGTTGGGACGATTCAAATGTTTTTCTTTTTAGTTTTAATTCCAGAGATGCTTGTTATTTTTGTACAGCTCGATTTATAAGTCCAAATGAAGTGCTTCCAGTTTTATTAGATTGTTTATAAGTAGATCTATCATGGAAAAATATGAATGTATTTTTGGTAGCAATTTATTTTACTGTTTTCATTTATTTCAGTTTACCTGCTTTGTTTGAATAAATGGAAATAAGTGTTTTCTGATGGAGTTAATTCACGGGAAAATTTGTATAGGTTCTTTGTTATGTTTTGTGCCTGTGAAATTATATGAAGTACTGTTCTTATGGAAAAATTTTCTGTTATAGTTAAAAGTTCCTTTTTGCTGATTTCTTAGAATAAGTGTTAAGTGTTTTATATGCTGAAATAAAATATGGGAAAATTTGTGCAGTCTCTGTATGCCATGAAGAGTCTAAGAAAAAATATAACCTGATCTGTTATATGGAAAAAATTGGAAGTTGCTTTACAACTGTGCTTGTCTGTGTTTATCTTTAGAAATTCATGTAAGAAGTATATGATGATCCTGATTATGGAACCTTCTTGACAAATATAAAATGTGAAATGGAATCTGGGAAAAATATGAAAATAGGTTTAGCACCCTTTTGCAGTAGGGTTGTAGTTCAAGTGTTCTTTTCTGCCTTAGATTTGTTATTTTTGTGTAGGCATGTATGTTCATGATCTGGTAATAGATTTTCTGCAGTAGCAGGGTTGTGAGTAGCATAAGTCAGGAAAAATATGAAATCTGCTGTTTGACACTTTTTGAGTGAGGAGCTAGTTCAAAGCACCTTTTTGGATAGTTTGCTTGTCATTTTTATATATGCAGCTCTGTATTTTATTTTTGGCTGAAATTTGTTCAGTGGAGTCTTGAGAGTGTGGTTTGCCTTATGGAATTTTCGTGGATTTTCTGAGTCCAGAAAAGTGCACTTGCAGTTCAAACCTAAGTTTCTTTTGAATTATTAAATAAGAAAAAGGCGAATAAATGGATTTTGTTTTATGAAGTAAATAAGTATTTACCTCAATGTCAAAAGTGGTTCAACAAGTTGGGTTTGTTGGTTTGCAAGAAATATTTTGTCATGTCTTCTTCATCTAGCACCGCATTTATTTAATTATATATTCATCGCATGCAATAGGATCGACCCCGCCGGAGCCCCATCCAAGCAGGAGTTAAACGCCGAGCCGGAGATCCAGGAGCTGCAGCAGCCGGAGGAAGTCGACCCCGTCCACGACCCTAACTTACCTGAGTGCCCCTCTCACGAGGCATCAGTCTTCACTCAAGGCAAGCCCCGGAGCATTCTAAGCCTCCCAGTTTTTATAATTAAATTACTTGAGTCCTTTATATATTTGATGCATTAAGTATAGGAGTTGATTGAATCCTACTTGCTGCATTATCATTCCTTGATTATTGATTACTATCTACCTTGTTATCCTGTTACCCGCTTTATATGTAGAATTGCTTAGCCTGCTTAATAAAGGTAGTAGTTAAGGATGTTTCCGTAATACCCCCGATGGGTATTTACGGATCACGGTTGGCTATATTTGCTATCGTGGAAAAGAACTGAGTCGTAGTGAAATACGGTCAATGGGATGGCAGGGCACAAGTCGGAAACTTGGGGCAGTCCGTCCGTTGGATCATGTAGGTTTGTATCGATGTTGGCCCTCGTTCATTTTTGAACGCGCCCTTTTACTTAGGGATATGTCGGTGCCGTAATCATCGACCAAAGCCGGTTAGAAGCTGTTCGGGCCGGTTTCAACCCGTGTCGTGCCCTCTAGTACGGAAGTTGCGATCTGCCGCGTGAGGCCATCGCCAGACTCCGATTGGGCGGTCCGTGCTTGAACCGCGGCGATTACCACCACGAACAAGCGTCGAGCGGTTGCCCAATGCATGGACCCGACGGGGAAAGTGTGGGCTGGTATTAAAGGTCTTCATCAGCTGGTTTGGAATTCGATTCGAGTCGCCGTCTCCCGGTTAGTGGGAACTATGGCGAGCTTCACCACGATACAACTCCATGTGATATCTAAAGGTTCAACTAAAATGGGGACAAGTCAACTGAATATGGTTATATTATTTGTCTGTTAGACTCAAGTGTGTGAAATAGTTCAGGTGCAAACCTAGAAGAAGGCTTAGGTAAAAAAAAGATGACTGCTCTTATAATTAAATGATGAACCCTTTAACTTAAACTCCTTTTGCAAATAAAGTTAGCCAGCTCCACTGTTTATATCAGCCTTGCATGTCCTTGGTGTCTTTATTTTCGGTTAGACGGGTAAGTCTAGCTGAGTAATTCCCGTACTCAGGGTTTATCCCGTTTGTTGCAGATGGCCAGGTCTACTTTGGCTATTGTAAGCACTGCCTCTACCCGGTGGAAGGTGATGAGGAGTAGGCCCAGGGCAGGGTCGTCCAGAAGCTTCCCTTTTTCTTTTGATGGCCTGAGACTGTTAGTGGCACATTATCTTTAAAGGGAGGAGTGAGTCGTGTTGAGTGGATTTATCAAACAGGTTTTATTTGGACCACATGTGTAGTGGTCATGTTTCAAACTATTTCAGCTTCCGCACTTTTAAAATTCGGTTGTAATAACCCTGTTTTAAAATTCGTACTCTGATGTTAAATTCGGTTTCATTTCCGCTGTGATGTATCTTTACGAATGTGATCCTTGAACAATGCGATCCTGTATGATGTATGGTGTTAGAAATCCTTCGTGATTTCCGGACTACCGGGGTTATATGGGTTCAAGTATCAGTCGAAGTCAGACGAATTTGGCTAAGATAATACTTGAGCTCTTATAATCAGGACGGTTCCGCCACAGGAAGACTACTCTCAACTTCAACGAGACAGTTGCATATCTACTAGAGGCAGAGTCCTTGAAGAAGCCGCAGGATTCTTCATTCTCGGGTGATCAAGCTTTGTCTGTTTCAAGTGGAGCAGGAAAAGTCAAGAATCACGGGAAGAAGAAAGGCAAGAGCAAGGGACAACGTACATGCTATCTATGTGACAAGGAGGGTCACATGATAAAGTATTGTCCAAGTTTGAAGACTATGAGAGGAACATGCTCAGTGAAGTGAGGATGAAGGTGACGTACTTATCGTCAGTCAACCAGGTACTATTCATGATTGGATATTAGATTCAGGAAGTTGTTTTCATATATGTTCGGTGAGGGAGATGTTTGACGAAGGATCTCTACACCCAACAAATGGAATTGTTCACTTAGCGGATTGCCAGGAGTATGCAGTCACCGAGGTGGGAACAATTACATTGGAGATGCATAATGGAACACTTTGCACACTAACGGGAGTTCGGTATATCCAGGGATTGAAAAAGAATCTAATATCTCTGAGGTTGCTAGAACTCCAAGGTTGTGAATTATCACTTCAAGGTGGAGTCATGTGAGTTACTTGCAAAGGGCAGGTAATTATGAAAAGTATCTGGATTAATGGAGGATATCGAGTGATAGGAAATCTTATGAGTGGTGCAACCATGGGGAGATTTGGTAAAAATCCTGATCAGAAGAAGGAAGTCGTCTCGTCAATGACAGGTGCTCAAATCTCAATTGTGGTCAAGTGCAAGGCTACAAAGACAGTTGCAAAATCTAATAATCGTAGAGGCGAAGCTACGAGTTGTTGAAGGAAGGAAGACGTGGTCGGACCAACCACGCAGTACCAACGAGTAGGGGGAGCTCGAAGGCGGTACAAACCTATGGCATGGAGGGCCAAAGGAGAAGGTGGTGTGGTTAACCAAACTACACAACGATGAAGCTCTCAGATGGAAGGTTCCGGCAGTCCAGCCTGGAACTGACACGCACATTGTGGTAATGTGCATGAGCCTCTGTGGTGGGGCACTCTCAAGGTGGGAGTATAAATAAAAAAGAAGTCGGTTTGGAGCAAATTCTTGGAGGAGCACGATGACTTCAAAGGATTAGAGTCAAGGTGGAGATTGTTGTACGGTGACTCAAATCCTACTTAGATTAGGACTTAAGAAAGGTGTGCTATTAGGACTTCTAGGTCTACTAGGTCTTGAGTGTAGAATCCTACTAGGAGTAGGACTCCTATTTGTATGTATGAGGACTTGGAGGGGACTATATAAATCAAGGGGTAGAGGCCATAGGCATCACAACAAGATCAAGGAAGATACCAAGCCAACACAAGAGGTCTCATCCAAGGCTTGTACGGAGCAATTAGGAGCGCTCAAGAGGATTAGGCTAGACAGTTATTGCACTAGATTCTTGTATAGGGCAAGAATCGGTGGGTCCTGGAGGGTCAAGTAGGGTTGTGAGAAGAGCGACAATCTTTGTACTCTTTTGGAGTTGTGCTAATAGAATTTGCGGTCGGCTTCGCCAAATCCTAATCTCTTGTCGTGGTTGCTTCATCATCATCTAGGGTTTTCTACGCGATTCAACTACATTGTTCTTGATACGATGCTAGCTTGTGTCATATTCGCAACATCCTTTCAAAGATCCGAGGGCTGCTGCGCATAACTAGGGGTATCGGATTCTAACATTTTCAACTGGAATCATTTGGTGGACTAAATATATGTTTTAAGTTCTCAACTTTTGAAATTCAAATTTTTTATTTTTTCAAACGTTCTTGGATGGAGACATGTTCTATATTGGATGGACATGTCCTATATATAACAAAAATGTAGAACTCAACAACCTATAATGTAAAATTTTGTGGTCCAAACTTTTTTGGATTGAGATCATTAGGTCAAAATATTCAATACAGATTTTGTAGAAATTAATACAAAAGGATAGTATCCTATATTTATTCTAAAAAGATTGATTGTGTGAATCGAGAGGCCATTGATTCGAATTCTTAAAAATACACGTACTTTATGTGGAGAAAAACAAACGATTTGCGCTTTGCGCTTAAAATCTCTATCTTTTATGGCCGGTCAATTTAAATTTCTAGAAAAATGATTTCGATTAATGAGTTACTCGTCCTCGGTCCTCGGATAGAAGTGGTTGCTCTAGAAAGCGGATATGATGTGACCTCGCAGGCTCGCAGCACATGACCAGAAAAAAAAATGACATTGGAGGGAGTAGAGAAATTGCTCGATCGGGGACAAGATTTTTAGTAAATCCCTTGTAGATAAACAGGCAAACTCATCTCATCATCATGCCACATCATGGAAGAAAAGGATAATAACAACCACCAGCTAGCTAGCTAGCTAGCTAGCTAGCAAACAACACATGCTAGTGCAGAATCCTCTGCGACAAATATAATAATAAGCAAACAATGCGGTGCTATATATATATTATATATATATATATTATATTATATATATATAGTGAAAGGAGAAAGGAAAAATGTGTTTTTCTTTTGTCACACGTCAGAAATATAATCCACAAGATGGATGTAAACATTAATTTAAAGAGGGCACGGTGGATTACAATAAGAAGAACCGAGGAAGCAATGGATGACTTTACAAGTTGACAAGGAGAAAATAAACAAGGAAACAGACACGTGCGAGCTACTTTTGCCTTGCCGTTTCGCTCTCACCGTATATTGACCCATCCATCTGCCGCACTACTGCACTTTTTACAGACAGATACAGAGGAATATAACTATTGAATACAGGCCCCGGTCCGCCGCCCGTGAACACAAGAAAAGATTACAGACAGAGATGTAGAGAGAGAGGCATAGAAAGGAGAGGATTTGGAGAGGGATATTCCGACCTCGGCTACCCTACATGCTTGCTCCGTGTATGCACTGTCCGTTGGAAAAGTTTTGAAGATTGATTCTGGTTGTTTCAGTAGTGTTTTGTGAGAGAAATAAATCGAAGTATAACTGATAAGTCGGCTGATAAGACAAACGAATAAGACAGACCTTTTGCGATGCAAGCCATGACCATTAGGGAGGAAAAATGTACTATCCGAACTTAAATTTGGCCGAGCGTTTTACTCTGTATTTAAACTCACAAATACACGTCGTGACATTCAAACTTAACTAAAAGTGTCATCCAGCTATAGAAATTACTGCACATGGTTAATTAGCAAACACTGTCAACTAGCAAGCTAGTTTGAGGTCCACGGTATATATTTTACTCGGCAGTTTAATTAGCATGGTTTATAGGACTTTGCGTGAAGCAACTCACAATATAGAAATAAAGTAGTATCTACTATATATCTTAGGACACCCTATCAAAGAAACTATGCTCCACGATAATATTATTCTACCATTAGGTCCAATTATATAAGAATTTATCTAATCATTTACCTCTCCTCTCCAGATCCTCTGCTCCACCTTGTACTCTTTTCTTCCACTCTTCTTCCTCCCCATCCTCCACCCGGACTCACAGTACGGTCGGTCCTTGTCGATCCGCCCGATGACCACGTTATGGCTCCACGACGCCCTGGTGGGCACGTGTAAGTGGGCATGGAGGCGCGAAGCGCCCCGAGCATGGCACGCATGCATGGTCCGACGAGGCGCGCGCTAGGCGAGACAGGAGTGGGGCACACGTGCGTCGATGACAGCGAGGCGGTGAGCCCGAGCATGGCGAGGAGGTGCGGTCCGGCCTCCTCCGGGGAGGCGGGAGTCGATGAGGAGGCGTGAAACGACAAGAGCCTGCACAAGGGATTTGCACGAATTGATAGAAACCATGCCTCTTCTCCACAGCGTAGGACCAATAGTTTCTTTAACATTGAAACACTTGAAGACATTGTTTCTTCTATAGAAACAGTTTTCTCAATTCTTCCTCTCTCTCTCTCTCTCTTCAATATTTTTTTTTCATTAACAAAATGCTTAGGTAGCAGTACAACTAATAACTATAAAAACTATAATTGTTTATACATAACTTGTGAATTTTCATAGGGCAGTCTTAATAGAGAGTCCGTAACGTTGTTTTCAAGACCGTCACATGATGTAAAATAAAATGAAATATTCATCCTCTCAATGCATAGTTTTATTTTATAGTCATCTCATAGACATTTAATTACATGACTCATATAGAGAAAGATGAAACTTTCTCTCTTCTTAAAAATACTGCCATGTTATTAAAGACGACATGTGGCAACCTGTACTTACATTGGCCCTGGTAATAAGTTCTAAGATCTTAGTGTGAATTATTCTACTATTGAACAGGAGGAACGAAATTAGGCATGCCAGGATGCACGCGCGTAAGTATATATAGATATGGATGATGGACGACAGACATCTCTCACAGGACAGAAGATTGCTGGCATGCATGAAAAGTGAGGGCCGGCTTTCATGTTAAGTCATGGCCCCCTCTTTGGAGGACACCTTTGGCCTCTCGGCCGTTGCATCATGTGGCCCCCCGACCAATCAGAGAATGTCATCGAAAGGTGGCCGGCCGGCGGGGCCGCAGCCGAAAGGGAGACCCTGCTGCCCGTGATGTGCTGTGCCGGCCTGCCCTGTCGTCGTGCTCGCGCGCGACGCCGCGGCCGTCTGCGCCGCCCGTCCCGCCGCGCCCCGCGATCGAGAGCTAGAAGAAAAGCTCATGCTACGTGCGTAGCGTATAGTAGGGGGCGAGCCGGCCGGCCGGTGACGGTGGAGGCGACTGCTCATGTCCGGCCAGCCGCGCGGCCGGCCGGAAGAGGTGAGGGGTGTGGCGACCACTTGATGAAGAGAACGACGACGACGACGAGCCGGCCTGCCCGGCCTGGATTATTTCGCATGGGTCTTGGGTCGTCGTCGTCCGGGCCGGCCGTGCACTCGTTCCCTTTATTTTGCTGTCTCTCAAACATACACCAGCAGGCAAAGAATCGAAGCTGCTTTTGCACTACACTGACAGGGAAAATGCAAAAGGACCGGTAGGGTGGGTGAGGACTGATCGAGGAGGACCCGGGACCATGCGTGCGTGCGTTCAATATTTTCCCACGTCGTCAATACGGCCATTATCATGCATGCGGCTCTAATCATCACTAGCAACAATATAGCCACCGCAAGCATCTTTTTTTATATATATTTTTTTAAAAGTTACTACTACTGGTAAATAATAATCTAAAAAACCACACCTAAATATTTTACTGTTGAAGATAATCTGAAGTAACCATTTGTTTTTGTTAGGAACGAAAAAAGAGCTTCCATATCACACATCTAAAAATATTGGTTCTTCTAATAATGGTTTTTCCAACACTTGAGTTATGGGCCATCCAATTGTAACAGTCATATATGGCTTCCATTAGGGCCTCTTTTGACACAGCTTCTCTGTCAGCTAGGTTCACAAGTTATTTGAAACTGTTTTGTGCCAAACAGAAACATATTTTTGGAACAACTTTGCAAGTGAAGCTCTTTAAAACGTGCTTAAGGAATGGGTACATGTGAGATGAAGCTGAAAATAGTTGTTTCTCCGGCCCCGCTTCAGCTTGCACTGTGGACCCTGTATGCAAATCTGATGTAAATTTAACCAGTGTACCTAAGGTGCAAATGAAAAGAAATTTGATTGTGTTGAGGGACTAAGACTAACACATTTGTATTGTCCATACCAAGTACACTCGCAATCATCAAATTAAGCACAGATCGATGTGGACACGAATAAATCCAACACATAATCATTCAGAAATAACCGACCGACGTTAGGTAGGATTTTCATTTCTTTTCATATAAACAGAAACACAGAATGGCATTATTATTAGCGGCTTTTTGTGACAGCTTAATAACCCAAGCTAAGGCTAAGCTAGACACGTACTGTACGAGGGATCGGACAAGGTCGCCGTCTCAGCGATACGGTCTTGGCTCGCCTACATCATGCATGCACGCACGCGTCGGTTGTCTTTGACCCGCGCTGTGCTGCCGCTGCCGGCCACCTACCGCAGCGCCCGGCGGCCGCGGCCGGTGTGCCCGCCGGAACGGGAGCATGGACGAGTGCGTGCCGACTTTGCGGCCGCTGGCGACGGGAAGAAGGGCCCACATGACACCGCACCATCCGCTCCGCTCCGTCTCCGTTCCCCCACCCGCCGCGCCACGAGCGTTTTTCCTTGGAATCCTTCCCCACAGCTCTCCAGGTGGGCCTGGCCTGCTGGTCCGGCCTTCTCGCGGCGCACCAAGGGATGATGATCTGGGCCTTACTAAACAAAGCACCAGGCCGGCGCGCACATACGACAGAGTTTTGGCCCAGCCGCATCCCTGGTCGGAGGATGCACGAGGCCCGCCGCAGCCCGCAGAGCACGTCGCTCCCTCCTACACTACACAGCTTTTTTGAGCTTTTCGATTCAACCAGAGAGTTACTTTATCGAGCTTTTGAAAAATGCTCTTAGGTTATGACATGCCTTGCTTGTTCATTCCTCTGATGATATTTATTGGGTTTTATACTCTGTGATCTA
This sequence comes from Coix lacryma-jobi var. lacryma-jobi, assembly GCA_009763385.1. Lineage (NCBI taxonomy): Eukaryota > Viridiplantae > Streptophyta > Magnoliopsida > Poales > Poaceae > Coix > Coix lacryma-jobi. The sequence goes on from CM019824.1 coordinate 10,177,359, forward strand.
TAATTTCCAATCAATCACGTGTGTGCGGTACCTTATCTTGTTACTGCCTTCCCAGTGTTACAACTAACTAGCTTGATAGTGCGCGCTTCGCTGCGCAGGCGAAGATTAAATTAATAAACAGATAATATCAAAAGCATCTAATTATAAAATAATTTATATTTAGGAGGTGTTTATTTTTTGTGACTAAATTCTAACATGTATAACATTGAAATGCTATGACACTAATTTAGAGTAGTAAAAATAGGCTACTAATAAAATTAATTATACAAATAAAGACAAAGAATAGTGAACATAAAAGGAAAGAGAAAAATAACCTAAAGGAGGAGGAAAAGACAAAAAAAAAGGAATGAACAGTAGCGCTACAGAAAAAGAGGAATGAACAGTAGCGTTACAGTCCCTGGAGCTGTCAAAGCTCTCGAAAACTCATAGCTAAGAGATACTATTATGGGTGCACTGACGTCACACCGTTTTTTGAAAAGAGAAAAACCTATACGGAAGTTTGTTAAAAAATCTATGCTAAATGAAAGAAAAAGAGGGAAAAAAACTCGTGTTTAAGGAATACTATTATAAGCGCTCTATGAACACGCTGGCTTTTGAAAGAAAAAAACATATACAGAAGTTTTTCAAGAAACCTATGCTAAAATAAGAGAAAAAGAGAAAAACAATAACCATAAAAGAAAATAAAAATGAAATGAATAGTAGACTAAGGCATGAAGAGGTAAAAAGTAATTCCTTATTAAAAATATTATTATATCTTATAGTACTATTGAACGCGCTACCGCGCATCGATTTTTTGGAACAAAAATCATGAAAAAAAAGAAAAGAAGTAGAAAAGAAACATAAAAGAAAAGAAAAAAAACAAAAAAAAACAAAAAAAACTACAGTACATCAAGCGCTGGGAGGCCGCCAATCCTCCCGCAGTCCTGGTTTATATTATGTAATTAGTTTCGTCAATAGTATTTAATACTCTAAATTAGTGTTAAACACCCGATATGACATCCCAAAACTTTTAAATTTGGAACTAAACAATCTCTAAATATATCAGTCACTATATAAGTATAAAACACACGCAAATATTGAGAGGGCGTTGTCCCACAATTAGAGTTTATATTATTGGACGTGCTATCATCACACCGGTTTTTAATAGAAAAAGATGCTTACAGAAATCTTAAAAAAATTAAAAAAATAGAAAAAGTAAAAGAAAAAAAAAAGCTACAGTAGCCTACCCCGCGGGAGGGCGCCAATCCTCGCGCGGGTAGAGGTTGTATTATGTGGCATAGAAATATAAACCAATAAACATTTTCTATAAAATCTTAAGCCAATTGATACCGATATGATTCACAAATCATGAAATCAATAATATATGCCGACCCCACACTGTTTAACTATGTATATGTGGTGCTTTTGATGTACGGATCTACTTATTAGACAATACTCCCTAAGTACGGTAAAAGAAGTCGTTTTTACAAGATTTGGGTTAAACATTGAGAATATAAATCATGAATAACTTTTAAATGTTGAGTTTAGAGATGTAAAAATCATATAAATAATTTATCTTGAAAAGTATTTTTATAAAAATATACATATATCACTTTTCAATAAATATTTTTAAAGAAATAAGTGGTCAAAGTTACGTTTTGGAGAACGTGTCGTTGTCTGAAGCGACTTTTTTTACCATACTAGAGGGAGCATGAGAAGTAGTAATTGGGGGAATTCGGAGTGATCCTGTTGTTAGTGTAGTGTTTGCATCAATCGTTCATACGGAGTAGTTGTTTAGGTACTGTACCAGTTATTTGTCAACATGAGTAAAGTTGTGAAGACTTTTCCAACAAGAGGTGTGCAACCTTGGAAAAAAAAAGGTCAGATAAGCACAAGCAACCAAAGTTGTTTGAAAAAATGGCAGAAACTCTGCCATTGCATTAAAGAAGAAAAGAAGTTTTTATGTACAGGATGGTACTCAGGCCAAGGACAGCAAACACCTTGCCAAAGTGGCCAAACAAGCAAAAGGCAGCCGGGTTAAAAATCAAGCTGAAGCTGAAGGGCTAAGTAATAAGGGTTATTTGGATTGGATAGTTCTTCAGCAAGCGCGGGCCCATAAGCCCAGCTCGCAATCAGACTGGCCAAGTAGGGTGCACGGGGGAAAGCACTCACCAGGGGGTCTCAAACTAGATGTCTTGTCGTCGAACTCGAGGAGGTCGACGAGAGGCGGGGACGAGGCCATGGCGCCGCATCCGAACGCCACGAGGCGGGAGACGCCGGGCGGCCCGCCGTCATTGTCCCGTCGCCGTATCAGCGCAGTTCACCTTCCCCACCGTCGTATCGACGAGGAAAGGGGTGGAGGATGGCCGCTAGTGTGGCGGCGGCGTGAGAGTCATCAATCGCTTTGTGAAGTTCATCAATCTGGCATTCTGGCCTGCTCCGATATAATTTTCTGTGCAATTATAAAATTCCACGTAACGAGAGCGTTAGCCTTGAATTTCATAAAATAAATAAAGCTTCTTTTTTTTGGCAAATATAAAGTTGTTTTTTTAACCAGCGTCAGTTTTTCTTTGACAACATTAATCAGCGTCAGTTGATGAAGCACGAGCTGATGGCGGTGCCGGCCTGGGCCCGGGTAAAAGTTGGCAGAGAAACACCGGTGGACCCGGTGAACGTACGGGGTGGGCAGTCACCAGTCAGCAGTGGGCTCATCTCCACTCCTGTGAAAACGTGCTCCTTACCTTACGTGGCCGGACTGCCGGAGCCCGCAGAACGGCCGCACAGGCAAAGCCGCAAAGGCGGGGAGGTCCTATTCCGTGCAGTCCCCGTCGTGTTCGGAACGAGCGAGAGAGCGGGAGACGCGAGGCGCGGCGCCTCTGCTGTGCCGTGCTGCTTTCTCCCCTCTACTCTGCTTCGGCCTCAAGCAGCCTCGCCGAGACCCGCAGGTACGCCTTCCCATTGGGACTCCTCCGCCTCCGTCTCCCATGGGTCACGGGCCCGCGCCGCCTCAGATCCGGGCACGGCTTCCCCGTTGCGCCACCGCCTTGGTGTTGGTGCGGCTGCGGTGGGAAGTTCCGGTTTAGTTCCGTGGCACTGCGGTCTGCGGCCGCCGCGCCAAAGGCGAGTTTTTTTTTTTCTTTCCTGCAATCCTGCTTTCTGCTCATGGCGGCGGCCGGCTGAGAAAGATTGAACTCTTCGTACTTCCATGGCGCCTGGCGGATGTACGCACACACGCACGCACGCAAACGTTCCTTTGGGTCGCCTTTGTAGTAGTCTGCTCGGCTCTGTGATCCTGGACCTGGATCCTCCACTTTCGGGCAGCCAGGTAGGTTCCATCTAATTTCGATTTGGTAGTTAGCTTTCGTCCCAGCTAATGGTTGTTAGCTCTTCTTGCATTTGTGGTGTCCGAGATTGATAGGTGACCTCATGCCACTTGCGACCTTTTTTTTCCACTGTTTTAAGTTCTCCCTTCGCATGCGCCTGTGCCCTTAGGATTCTGTTGCGTCGATTAGCTGAACCATGGGGGAAAAGGTCGAGGCTTGCAATTTTTAATACTATACGCGCTGTCATTTCTATATTCCTGATGCTTCGCTGCTGATCACACGCTCAACTGCCTTTAGCTCTAGACCGCTCAATCTGCTCAGAAGAATATTTCACCATGTGTAAAGTAGGTGCCCAGCGTCGTCGCGTCGTCCCATTTGCCAGATAAGTTAGGTTCAAAAATTTGAAATCACTACTTTTTCCGTTTTTCGGTTCCCAAACGCATGCAGTGCTCTCCCCCCTTTTTCTTCGATCCACTGTGCTCTGGTCTCCTTGTTCGTTTATCTTATCTTCACCTGCCTGTGCCCTGTGGTGGCATTGATTCGTGCTATCCTACCAGAAGACTTTTTTACACCTCTGCTAGGCACACTTTTCAAACTCACGGCACTAAGCTAGCGTCATTAGGAAACGTACCTATAAATAACCCCCTCTTGCTGCCTTGTGTTTGCAGAACAACGGGTTCAGACTTCTTGGGCGAGAGCGATATGAGTGGCCCATCCCAGCCACAATTTATGACTAGCGTTGGAAGGAGTAGTCACTCGAATGGCCCCGGCACTCCTCTTATCGAAAGCATAGATGTTGATCAAATTGTTATTCCAGAGGTATGCTATACTTTTGATAGTCCTTGCTTGATTTTGGAAAAGAACAAGATGTCACCGTCACAGCGAACATTTATGCTTAATTGTTAATCCATCACTCTTCCTTTCTCAAGATAATCCTCCTATCCTGATGTTGTCTTGATGTGTGCCATCTGAAGTTTCAAACCTGATGTGCCACAGCGCAGAAAGGACAAAGAACTGAACATTAGCTTTTTTGTTGAGAAATAGAGGAAATGTCAACGATGTTTATATACCTGGATTGCTTTGACTAAATTTTGTATCTTCTGATCTGATGGCTTCAGAATGATGAGAACTAAATATTTCCTGGTTTGCGACTTTGACAGAAAAACAGTTGGAAGAACTTATTCTCATACATAGGGCCTGGATTTCTCGTCTCAATTGCATATATTGATCCTGGCAACTGTAAGATCAAATGGATTCACTTTTCTTCGATTTTCATTGAGTATTTCCCTTCCATCTCTTATGTACTCTTGACAGAATAAAATTGGTGCGTCTTTCAGTTGAGACGGATCTACAGGCTGGAGCACAGTACAAATATGAGGTGCCTGCTGCTTTTATCTCTTGTTTCCACTTGTGTGTGTGTGTGTTTCTTTTTTGGTTCCATATGCCTATCCTATCTCCCCTTTAGATTGAGTTGCTTCCATTCAGTTATGTCATACTTATCTCTAACTAAGAATTATGATCGCATTCTTCAATTGCAGCTTCTTTGGATCATACTTGTCGCATCCTGTGCTGCTCTTATTATTCAATCACTTGCAGCCAGGCTAGGGGTTGTGACAGGTTGGTATTTTTACACTTGCGGTACCTATCTTTGTTGCTCATATTTCTGTGTGAGCATCGCTGATAGTTTGTGAAATTTCTCTGTATGACAGGGAAACATCTTGCGGAGCATTTCAGGGCTGAATATCCCAAGGTCACAAATTTCGTGTTATGGATTCTTGCAGAACTTGCTGTTGTTGCATGTGACATTCCTGAAGGTATCAAAAATACATTTCAGTTGCTTTTGCATGTTTTCGATTTTTCATTCAAGCACAGGGCTATGTGGATTGTACAATTCAACCATTTAGTGGTACTGCAGATGGTGTGATACTAATAATTCTTTAACATATATAAATTGGAAATTGCAGTTTCCTATGGGAAATTGTCTGTCAAACTGGCAGATCACACAACTGATTCTTTTAGCTTTACGTTGAATTCTCCTGGAATTTCTTATCAACTAAGGTGGCTGTGTACTCTTTGTAGTAATTGGAACTGCTTTTGCCCTGAACATGCTGTTCAGAATCCCAGTATGGTGTGGTGTTCTAATAACTGGACTCAGCACTTTAATGCTCTTATTACTACAGCAATATGGGGTAAGACAATTTCCTATTACATTTGCAAATATGCCTGATCAGTTACTCTTTGCTAAGAGTTTCAATGCCACAAAAAACATCCTCATTATTACAAACCAAAATTCTATTTAAAGCAGTTTTATTAACAGATATAGTATACTCCCTCCGTCCATAAAAACATGCAATTATGGGATCCGTGCTGTTCAAATTGATTCAAGTTTGACCAAGATTATAATAAAAAATATTAGTATTTATGTCGCTAAATAAAATTATTATGAAAATATATTCTATTACTAATCTAATGGTATATTTTTTGTATCAAGAATATTAGTATTTTTTTATATAACTTCAGTCAAAGTTGAAAATGTTTGACTCCTCGATATGTGAGAATTGCATGTTTTGTTGGACGGAGGGAGTACATAACAAGATCATCAATAAAATGACATTAGTTAACAGGTAGCACCCATATCTGTCTTGTTTGAATGGCTCATATTGTGTATTGTAATTTTTTTGGTGCAGGTCCGTAAGCTAGAATTTCTGATTGCATTTCTGGTGTTCCTAATAGCAACTTGTTTCTTAGTTGAACTTGGGTATTCTAAACCAAATGCTTCAGAAGTTGTAAGGGGTCTTTTTGTTCCTGAACTTAAAGGAAATGGAGCTACAGGTCTTGCTATCTCATTACTTGGTGCTATGGTGATGCCGTAAGCTTCTGTCTATCTGTCTGTTTCCAAGCATTCAGTTTTCAACACAAGGCCTTTTTTTCATGTACCTGTTACATAAATTTCAGGCATAATCTTTTTCTGCACTCGGCATTAGTATTATCAAGAAAAGTGCCACGATCGGTTCATGGGATTAAGGTAACCTCTAATTCTCCTTATACTGACCTAATGTATTATTCCTATTTTCAGATGATTAAACATCTATTTACTTCCAACAATTCACTCTCTTGCAGGAGGCCTGCAGATTCTATACGATTGAAAGTGCATTTGCCCTTACAATAGCTTTTCTCATCAACATATCTATCATATCTGTCAGTGGTTCTGTCTGTGGTTCAGGTAATTTGAACCCAGAAGATCAGGAGAACTGCAATGATCTGGACCTAAACAAGGCTTCATTTTTGTTAAAGGTTGGTCAAGTAGTTTCAGTCTTCATATAATTATCAAAATCATAAATGAGAAGTACTGGATAGATTGATTTTGTGCAAGAACTTCTGTATACTCGGGTTAGGGTTATTGCTCTTTCCTTTTCTTTTCTGGGCATGAACAGGCGCTCTGTCTCATTAGATTAGTGTTAAGGCAGATAGCCAGAAACTATAAGAACAACCCCTAGGCTAAAAACACTTATGATACACCAACTAGGCAGATGTTGCTAGCTTTACATAAGCTCATGCATCAGTTTTGAAATGATCTTTGTCAAGTCTCTATGTACTCTGTAAATATTGTGATCTGACATTGCATAAATATTGTGATCTGACATTGCATTTTATTTACTGTTCCTTTAGAATGTCCTTGGAAACTGGAGCTCAAAGTTGTTTGCAGTTGCCTTGTTGGCCTCTGGTCAGAGTTCTACAATTACAGGGACATATGCTGGACAATATGTCATGCAGGTTTGTGGAATTTATATGATATTTCAGTCCTAGTTCGCAAGTTGAATAGATTCATGATGCACAATACTTGAGAGGCCTTTGATGTTGATCAGAGGTAACTAGGCATTTGCTTGCTTGCAACATTAGTTTGTTTAGCTGATAGATATGAAAAGTACAGAAAATAAATTAGTAGAAAACTTTTAGATTTGCATCATGAAGAAGCCGGGGCTTCTGCCAGTTCAGACTCAGATTCCAAGGTTCTCTTGGTCAGCTTGATTGCGGAGAAAAATGGACAGATACGGGGTAACCTTAGGTCACCACCATTGTTAATGCGTCCCATTATTTAACACAATATGCTGCTAATTGCCTTCCCTTGTCTCAAAAAATGCCTTGAATCATCTTAATTATTTTGTTTTTTGCCTAAAGGAAAACTAAGTAAATAACCAAGCATCTCAGACTTATGAAACTTCATTTGCTACAAACTAACTTTTGCTCACGTAATCTAGGGGTTTTTAGATCTACGGATGAAACCCTGGTTACGTAATCTTGTCACGAGGTCCTTGGCTATTCTTCCAAGTTTGATCGTGTCGATTATTGGTGGTTCTTCAGCAGCTGGCCAGTTGATTATCATTGCATCGGTAATCAGTGAACTTTACTGTTGTACTCTATTATACCTCAAAAAACTTAACAGTTCTATTATGTTTAACCTCATTATGCATGTCGTCAATTAATTTGTTCAGTTTCATATATGTTTACTAATGGCTCGCTCTCTCATGTGCAGATGATACTGTCATTTGAACTCCCTTTTGCTTTAGTTCCACTCCTTAAATTCACCAGCAGCAAGACAAAGATGGGGCAGCATACAAATTCAATATTCGTAAGTCGATCTGTCACAGAATCGACAATGATAACCTTGAATTTACATACTAATTCGTCTAACTTGACTGTCAAATGCAGACTTCTGTGCTGACATGGGTGATCGGCTCGTTTATTGTTGTCATCAACACCTACTTCCTGATAACAAGCTTTGTGAAACTGCTCCTCCACAGCGGGCTGTCCACCCTCTCCCAAGTATTTTCCGGGATTTTTGGGTTCCTGGGCATGCTGATTTACATAGTCGCAATCCTTTACCTCGTCTTCCGGAGGAACAGGAAGTCCACCCAGCCATTGCTGGAGAGCGATGCTGAGCTCGCAGTGTCCGGTAGCAGTGCAGGTGCTGGAGCAGAATGCTCTCTGGGCCATTTGCCCCGAGAGGACATCTCCAGCATGCAACTTCCACAGCAGCGTTCAACTTCTGATCTAGATTAGATAACAGTGGTCAGGAAAATAAATATGTTTTTTTTTGTTCTTTATATACTAGTAGTATAGTAACTACACAATAGGGTACATCAGGTTTTGACTTTGATCATCCTACCGATGATGTTGTGGGGAGTAAATTAGTAGGGAATGTATACAATAGGATGGATATCTATGCTGCCGAACAAACAAAAAATGGCAAAAAAGAATTTAGCACCTGTTTGGGAAGTCATGAAACTGAACTGTGGAGGGGGCCCAAAAAAATCCATGTTGGAATCGAATCGAATCGTGGAAAGTTCTGCATCCTAAACATGGCGGCATTGTGTTAAGAAAATGTCCAGATGATGCAAACATATTAAACTTTTATTATTACAATAGTATATACTGGACATACTGTTTGTTTTATGTGTTGTGAATCCCAGAAGGCCCTGCCTATGATGGTCGTTTTTATGGCTGATTTCGGCTGTTTCAATAGTATTATGTGGGAGAGAATAAGCCAAAGTACGGCTGATAAGCCGGATCAGCCGGGCAAAAGAACGGGGCAGCAGAACCTCAAACAAGATCCTTACTTTATTTGGGTAGCCACCTATTTTGATACTATTCTCATTGTTCAAAAAACAGACCTGAAGGAGCTCAGTGCTGTTTGTAGTTGAGGTTCTTTAGGGCTTCACATCTCAGTAGTTTGGTCTCAGTGCTGAAGAAGTGAAGATTCAGTGGCAGCGCAGTGCCAGAGTTGGGCAAGCTGTTTCATGAGCGGGAGCAGCAGACTGATCTCATTCGCCAACATCTACTCTCAGAGAATGAAGTACGCGGATGGCCGACGCTCAGAATGACAATTTCAGGTCGGTGATTTTGTCTATCTGAAAATTCAGCCGCGCGTAGCGACCAGAAGCTTTCCTTCAAGTTCTTTGGCCCCTGTCGCGTACTGGCTCGTCTGGGTGCCGTGCCGTGCGTGGCCTGTCCGTTTGGAGCTCCCGGCGTCTTCCTCCATTCATCCAGTGCTTCCATCCATGTCTCCAAGGTCCAACCAAGCCCAAGCAGGCTGCGGGTGGCGGGTGCTCACCAATCTCTGACATCTCTGCCGGCGTCGTCCTCTATTTAGTGGAGTATTCCTCAACAGATAGAGTTCGGCACTGTCGCCAAGGGTACGTCTTCTGTTGTTCAAGGGTTGGTTAAAGGGTTAATTGGATTCATGTCATTGTTTCTAAAACTTACCATTACAATTCGTCTAATTAGAAACTTACCATTGCAATTTCAGCTCGACCTGATTGTTGCCAATTTCTATGTCTAGATGTTGGTTGGGTCCACTTGCAGGTTGTACACGCATACAGCGAGCTGGTATGGATGACATTTGACCCAGCGCGTGGACGCCGTCTTCATTCCGTCTGCTTCCTTGTCCCTTTCTCCAGGAACCCTAATGGCGACGACACGGGTGATTCGGTGGCTACGGCGGTGTCGAGGAAGAAGGGGACGAGCCCAGCCCAGCAAATGTTGCTTCTTCTTTACGTACTGTACTATATTTGGCAGTGGCAGCCTACGACGACGGGATCAGAATCAGATGCGACGCGACCGGTTGAGCACAACCGCTCTGGGTTGCGGCCACCCTCTTTATCTGCCACCGTTCACGATGCTTCACGATTCGTGCTAGTCAACATTTCTGGTTTTTTCTCTCTCCACTGTTGCTTTGCGATATGTGTTATTGAACTGAGGATGTTTGCAAGCCGTTGGATAAAGGAGGCGGCCGCACCCGGTTGTGGCAAAACCGGGTTGGCGACGCGACTAGTGCAGCGAGCTGTGCGCGTTTGTTACTGATCCACGTGACGACGCTACCTGCTGGCTGCTGAGGACATTCTAGTACTGGCCAGATCGAGAGTGCGAGGCAAGTTTGTTTCAGCAGCATATATAATTTCAATTTTGCCTCGATTTGTTATAATTCAATTTTTTAGGTTAGGAATTTACTATCTCAACTGTCCGTATAATTTTAATAAAACAAGAAAAAATTATCTTTAACGGTTTGACAAATTAACTTTGACATCAATAGCAACTTGGTATATCTCCCCGGTACGCGCAAATATACGTGCACGTACTTCTCTTGCCATTGTGATTTCTCGCACTGCTGCCTCTTTTCCCGCATGCGCGAAGACTTCGCGCCTCTCCTTCTCCGGCATGGCCGCATGCATGAAGCTAGGTCACGCCTTTCCTTCGCGCGCTTGAAGCCATCGTACCGTCTCCTTTAAGCTCCTACAGGAGGCTAGGACGACCTATTGACCAATTTGGAAGACGACAATGGTTGGTTAGGTGGAGGAGAGAGCCGATATGGAGGAAGAGATGGCCGGTTGGGAGAAGCTGTTGGTCGGCTGGGGAAGCTGATGGCAGCTACAACATGCACAATGAATGAAAGGCACGACGACGACGTCCTTGGTGTGAAAGAGAGGAAGGGTCTGCGCTAACAGGTGTGTTGTGAGCCTTCTTTTTTCAGTTTGTGAAGTTAAGATGAGTTCTTTTTTTTAGCTTGGAAGATCTTGTGGAAGTTAACAAAGCTCAAGATTTGTCAAGTTCAAAATAGCCAACTCTTGGAGATGCTCTATATATAGCTTATTATATTATTGAAACATCCTCAATTTTCCGCGAAGGAAAAATCCACAGAATGAGTTATAATATGACAAAACCAGGAACTGATCTTATCATATTATCATATATCAGTCGATATCTCAGTCATACATCGTAATATTATATGGTTTATAAGCATTACATCATTGGGGTATCACCTATTACAGAGTTTATTCTAGCGGAAGTCTATCGAGTGAAGGCTCCTCCTTCACGGGCATCATCAGAGTTGTTGTAGCGTAGCATCGACCGGATCATCCGAACCAAACTTGAGCGTAGGCACGAAACCTCCTAATCCTCCTAGAGTCAGTACTTCCGAAGCAGGAAAATCTGCACACCGCCAGATGTGTGCAGGCCATGGTCAGCACCGATGAGCTTTAGTGGAAAAGATAAAACAAGGGATTTGACGATCCTAAGATTTGGCTGTGGTTTGCATCCTAGCGCATGAGCAGTAATAGTAATATAATAATGTTATCAAGTTTTAACACATTCTCATTCACACACATCCACATCCATCCACCATATCCATATCCATCCCAATCATCTCCACACCATCACCTCATCTCATCTCACTCACTCAGGTCGGCAAGGACAGCTCCCTCCCGTCCTTGCCTCAACGGCCCGCAGCGACACGCCAGGCTCACGGCCAACACTCTCTAACCAGAGGGAGAAAAGAGAACTCTCACTACATCGAAAAGTTGTCAGGGAAAAAGGCTGCAACCAACAAATTGGCTAACGTATCGATCGATCAACCATACACTATGCATAGGTTCTACAATATCCACAAGATCGCCATCATCGGCACCCTAGATGTGCCTAGGCGGATATCGGTCGCTTGCCAGCCTAGAGTAATGCCACCCTACCACTCAACCCTGGAATCATCCCAAGTCTGTCTGGGATGGCTAAGTCTGTGAAGTCACGTTCGTCCCCCGAAGTCCCGAAGTGGGGGCTGTGATCGTCTCGGAAGGGTGTGGGACTCCCATGCCCGTACCTTCCTCGCACTCTCTCGCCTAACAATAATGGCATTACCCTACCAGGTAGTCCGACCGTCCCCGTCCATAAGGAGCGAGTGTCATGTAAAGGTATATTCCCCGTGGTTAGGTTCTTGCTCCACCTAGGGTGACTAAGCCGGAATGTCTTCTCAAAGGTTTTCGTTATCCGTGCCACCACAACACGCTTCTGACCCGGGCTCCACCAACGGCTCACACCCGGATCCACCTCAAGTCACCACTTAACCCGCCACAGGTTTCACAACCACAGGGGCATCCAGATCTGCCCCACGACAAGACTCGCACCAGGCTCGTCATATATTCTGGCTCGGTCGGCACAACCCTCACCCTCCACACACTCAAGTCACACACGCAGCACACTCACCCATCACCAAGTCTGGCATCACCCGCCAAACCATTTCCAAGGGTTCACCATTCGCATCACATCTTAGATATAATACGAAGTGGAGTTAATAATATGCAAGCAAGCAGGCGAGTAGGCAGGAATATGTGAGTGAATGCGCAAAGCAGGGTGTTGTGGTAGAGTGGGTTGAAATCAGGTAATAATGGCTTAGGTAGTATCATGCATCAGTATACTAGCAAAGGAATAAATATAAAGCGCTAGCAAGTCTACATATTTGCAATGTCTAATAGGATTTTCTAAAAAGAGGGTGTTGTCATGACACCTGTGAAGTAGTCGTAGTCGTGGTTTAATTATTCCTTGTTGGTGTTCCATTAGCGAGGTCGTTTCCTCCTGAGTTGACTCTATCTCGCAGTCCTTATTGTCGTCCGTGCTCTCTCGGTCCAATCGTATGCTACTCCATGAAATGACACACAAGGCAAGAGAACACCCACACCATAATTGAAAAGACAACTGGACGTAGGAAGATCCATTAACACCAATGAAGCACCAAATTACATAGGGTTTAGCCCTCTCGGCGGTTGTCCGATTTCCTCGGGCTAGGAACAAGGTGGTGGTTTGCAAGTTTAAGTCTTGGCCAAGCCAATATAGCTTTATGACATAGGGTTCAAACCAAGGCCTATCCTTAGCAAACACCACAACTTACATCCTTCGATTTAGTCGTCATTTAAACAGGGCGAAAATTGGAGGATGGGCTTAACAAATAAAGAACGACGGGGTTCGGCTCTTGTAGCCTTATCCCAAAGGGTATTTGATCATAAGAACGATTAACACTATTGTGTCCTGACTCCAAGGTTACTTGGCTTGCCCGCTATGGCAAAAGCGGTAGCGCAAAAGGATTGGAGATCTACAGTCCTCTCGATCCACACGACACAGTACGTCGGGAACCAAGACTCATGGTTACTCACTTAGACCTGGAAGTGCGGGGTTAGCTCAGCACATCTATGTTATGTGCTCAGGCACATTTCTAGAGAAATGTGTTTAGGTGGTCGATCGAGTCAACGCGCGGGATCCTGAGATACAACATAGACCATAGCCTTGCTAACAAAGGAAATAGCAAGAGTACAATACAAATATATATAAGTTAAAGGTTCATTCTTTCCAACGCACACGTCATGGTTGAAGACGGGGTATTGGAAGGAATGACACAATATAAGATGCAAGTGCACAAACTACTCGTAGGGTACCCGACCGGGGTGCTCTGGCACTAAGTCATTTCTAGATTCGTAGCGGTGCGGTTGCCACCGCGAGAATCAAGATATGCAGTGGTTAACGGGTACAAGCATACCAGAGTTCGTGCACGAAGAAGCATTTATAAAACATGTTTATGTAAGTGAAAAGGAGCGTAACTCCATGGTCATGGCGAGGTGTTCTCGCGACCACAAGATACACTAACAAGGGTCGTGTTTCATTCGGCATCACGGCCATGGCGAGACGGGTCTCGCGATCATAATGTCCAAACGAGGTACGATCCCTCAGCCAGCTTAAAGGCTCGACACACAGACAAACACACGAACATCTATCAATACAGCGATAAGAACCATAAAGCGACACAAAGACACATCGAACCAAAATAAGTGGAGTAGCACATTTCCATAGCGTGAGATTGGATGGATCCTGTATCACAAGTGCATATACAGGTGATCGTAAAGACGAGGTCCATGAGTATAGATAGATAAATAAGAGACTTTCCAGGGGAGCTCGGTAGGTCGACAGTAAGATAACAAGGGTCCCGATGGGTCATGGTGGCAGTATACAAGGCCATGGGGTCTCATCACTCGTCACAAGCTATGGTTTCCATCAGGGGCATCCTATGGTCAAAGATGAGAAGAGAATTACCTTGTCGTCCAGCATGTCGACTAGGGTTCATTCCATTTGGTCTAAACACGCCGCAGTCATGATTTCGTCATGGGCATACTTCCGGGGTGGTCAGTAACACGCCAATGTTCTTGGAACACCGGAGGTTCGATTTGGCTTGGGCCGGTCGTGTGTGTGCATGAGTGTCCAATGGTCGGAAATGACCTCGGTCTACGTGTTCCAAGGTCAGCGAGCAGGGTCAGGGGTTAGAAGAGAGGAACGTTCAACTAACCATGGTTCATTATGTAATCACGGATGACGTTGCTTGGCATATAGGTCTTGGCGTCGTGGTGCCATCCACGAAGCTCGTCCTTCGTCCTTTGCACATGGTGCACCAAGAGGGGAGTGATTTGATCGAAGATGCAAATAGATCAATACGAGATAACGATTTTGCTGATTGCGAGGACATATAGAAATACCCGGCATGATGGCACGGGCAGGCAAAGATGAATAACATGCGTCGGTATTACATGGATTAATCATAGTATGTGCAGGATATGAAAAGGGGGTCTTCGACGATGCGGCGCCATCGACCGAACTGCTGCGCCCGGTCGGCCGATCAGCAGGGCGCACGCAGCCGAACAACAGGGCGCACATAGCCGAACAGCAGCGCCGCCTTGGCCGAACTACGACTTGGCAGGGAAGACGACGAGCGAGGCGAAGGGGTTCGGCGCGGCGAGGTGGCACCCTTCCTGTATCAGTGAAATTTACGGCACACAGGCCGGGTCTCAGACACGACAAACGATCGACATCAGGACGGAAAACATGTTGGTGTCTCAGTTCACGGGGCTCACCAGCGAGGAAGGGTTGGCGAGGTGCTGTTGCGGTTGAGCGCGGTCGCGATGGTGGCGTCGTGCTGCGCCGCGTCGGGGCGCCGTGGAGGTCGTCGCAGCAGCGCCGAGATGTGTTCGTCGTGGTGGTGGACGCGGCGAGGACGGCCGATTAACGCAGCTGTGGCAGCGACCTCGGCGCAGATGACGGTGGCGGAGCAGCTGCGCGTCGGGGTCGTGGCCGAAGGTGGCGAGGCGCTGCGTCTGTCGGAGCAGTGAGCTAGAGGTGCCGACGGTGGTGGCCGGGTCGGAGAAGAGGAGAACGGTGATGGCGGACCGACTGGTCGTAGGCGGAGCACCGGCCGAGGAGGTGTGGAGAGTCCGCGGTCGGCCTGGGCGACGTCGCGGCGTGGCGTGGCCACGGCCACGACCTGCGCGGTCGATGTTCGTCGCGGCGGGGCGTCGCGCAGCCACGACCACCCCGGCCGGCTCAGCTATGCGCTTGATGGAGCGACTGCTGAGGATGGGGAGTGGCGCGGAGAGTGCAGCGACATGGAAGAGGAGGTGAGGCTTAGCGGCGGCCACTGGGGAAAAGCGGCCGGCGGCTTGGAGGAGGAGGAGAAGCAGGGGACGTCAACCATGGCTTTTATAGGTTGTAGTTAGGGTTCCCGAGGTGGTGGACGGCGATCCTCGGCTTCTGTGCAGTGGAGGGGCACGCGGCATCCATCGGGAGAGGTGGCAGACGCGAGCGTGGGCCAGGGGCGCGGGCGCGAGTGCCAGGCTGCGGCGGTGGCGGCTGGGAGCGCCTAGGAGTGCCCTGCTCCTAGGGTTCGAGGGAGGGCACCGGTTGGGCCTGGACGGGCTGCGCGTGCGACCAAAAAGGAAGGGAGGTCGGTTGGGCTGGATGGGCTGCGCGGCTGCTGATGCTTGTGCTGGGTCGGGGCGCGCAGGTAGGGTGCTGGGCTGGCCCGCAACGCGAAGAGGAGGGAGGGGTGGTCGGCTGGGTAGGCTGGGCTGCGAGGAGAGTGGTGGGGCGTTGGGTCGGTTCTGTAGGGAAGGAAGAAAAGGAGGGGGCCTGTTTTGGCTGGGCCGCCAGGAGGAAAAGGGGAAGGAGGAGAATAGGGTTTTAGCCCAAGAGATGGGAGGAGGATTGCCTATTTTTCGATTTAGGGAATTTGAGGAAACTAGTTAGGATTCAAAAGGGGTTTGACAAGAATTCAAATGGGGTTTAGAGGAATTTGGTAAAGGGAAATTGGGAGAAATTTAGAAGAAAGGTTCACCGGACCTCCACTGAGGAAAACAAGGGAGGTCCATATATAATTTGGGAGAAGGGGAGACATTGAGAGAGTCTCGAGATAATCCCAATAGAAATGGAAGGAGGTTGCTATGGTCTTGTGCTCTCCAACATAAGACTTAAGTTGTAAAAAGAATCACTGACAAACTCCTACAAATAATACTATATGAATGCAACAATTTATTTATAAATTGTTTCTGGTTCGACTAGCATCTACATGCTTCACACAATCACAGAAAAAAATTAAAAGTTCGAATTTTTTTTGGGTTGTTACAATTATACTACACTACTAGTACATACTCCCTCCATTTTTAAATAATTGTCGTTTTTGCTTTTCGAGAAACATCTTTAATTAAATATATATTAAAAATATTAATATTTATCCTACATAATTAGTATAATTGGAAAGATCTTTGGATCTAGTTTTTTAACAAAATTATTTGGAGATACAAATGTTGTATTCATTTGCTATAAATTGAGTTAAATTTGTGACATGCACACCAACAATGACAGTCAATTAGTGATGGAGTGAGCATCCTCCGCCTTACTTGCTTTGCTTGGGGTTTGAAAACTAGGATTTCAGACATAGCAGGTTATATTCTGCGATTATGTATTATGGATAAAATATATATTATCTATATATTTTAAATGCTACGGACTATCAACCAAAATTAGACACATCTCACTCTGCCAACCACCTTTAATTTGACATCTATCTTCCGTTCGTTCTCATGCAATCCCAGACTCCCAGTTTCATCTAACTGCTACATTTGTTAGCTATTTGTGCTATAAGGAAACACAATTGGTGTTTGGATCCTCCGAACTACTATTTTTTACCCTATGTTTATTATAGATGCCAATTACGAAAACTACATATATATTAATTGTCAAATTAATTGCACAGAGATATAGAACATTTATTCTGGATGTTTAGGTCGTTTGAAAAGTCCTAGTTTGGTTTTGTTAATTGAGTGACAACTTAGGTGGACTAATATGTGTTTGAAGTGAATTACACAGGAGACTAGTCCACAGGTGACCATGTGTGAGCAACATATGTCATAAAGGTGAAATGGCTTGAAGGTTGTTGCAAGGCTCACACATGTGAAGAAGGAGCTTAATGCACATGAAACATGACATGTGGTCATGTGTCTAAGATGGTGAAGATCAAGGCAAGGCTTGGCTTGATGGACCGGTTGCGAAGGTGAAGGGCAAGTTGGAGGCTTTGAAGCTGTTGGTACCGAGTGTCGGGAGGCTTAAGCAAGACTTGGCGCCGAAGGACCGAAGCGATGGTGAAGAGCAAGTGATGTCAAGATCGATGGACCATGGAGGCCATGTGATGATATGAAGTGGATCATATCATTTGATCAAGGTTGGTGCATGTGTTGCATCAACAAATGGAGCAGATGGAATGGAATGCGCAAGACAAAGGTATACTTGTAGGGCATTTCATTTCACCGGTCATAGGTGTGTAGAGAAGATTATGACCGGGTTTAGGATAGATGGCCGTACTATCAAGGGGAGCAAACTTGTTTGCATATCGGTTATCTAGTGCCACTTGAGCGATCTAACATTGCGTTGTTACTAGGATCGAGTGGCGTGGTGAGAGCAAGTGAAAATCCTTTGAAAAATGATTGTGAAAATGCTAACACACTTGCACAAGATTGTATACACTTGGTGGTGTTGGCACATTTGCAAAGGAGAAGGTGTTGGAGTTGAATTGAATCAACTCAGAGAAGTTTTCGGAGAAATCTTTGGTTGAAAAAGAGAAGCGATGGATCTTGGATTGGAATTCTGTACTAACCTTTTGTGAGTTGGATTAGCTTTGTATGTGGGATGTGTAGCCCTCTGAATAAGCTTTCCAAAATGTCCAAGATCATCGAAATCGAAGTTCGGAGCTAAAAGTTATGGTCGTTTTAGCGCGGAGGTCTTTTTTGGCCTAGAGGTAGTACCGACCCTGAGGCCGGTAGTACCGACCCCTCCGCGAACAGATCGCAAACTCTCTGTTCGGAGGAGTTTTGGCCTAGAGGTAGTACCGCCATAAGGCCGGTAGTACTGACCCTACTACCAACCCCTCTGTGGGCAGCGCACAAACTCTCTGTTCGGAGGAGTTTTGGCCTAGAGGTAGTACCGCCATAAGGCCGGTAGTACCGATCCTACTACCGACCCCTGTGTGCAGCGCGCAAACTCTCTGTTCGAGAGACGGTTTGGCCTACCGGTAGTACCGCCATAACGCCGGTAGTACCGGGCACGGTAGTACCGACCCTAGGGGTCGGTGGTACCGAGGTTTGGAGGAAGTTTGGAGGCTCTCTGTGTAGGGGAAGTTTTAGCCTACCGGTAGTGCCGCTATAAGGCCGGTAGTACCGGGGCCGGTAGTACCGACCCTACTACCGACCCTACTACCGCATGTGTTAGAAAGTCGTTTCTAGCGGTCATTTGGACCGCCAGTAGTACCGACCCTCGCCCCGGTAGTACCGACCATAGACGTGGGAGTTCGGGAAAAGGGGAAAACGGCTAGTTTGTGGCTCCCCTCTATAAATAGAGGGTGGCCCGCCCTTGGGCAAGGTTGAGCACCCTAGGGACTTTGTGTCCATGGTTGGGAAGTGCTTAGGAGCCCTCTAACTCACATATGCTTATTAGAGCTTATCCGATTGTGTGAGTGAGCTATTCTAGTGCGGTGCATGAGAGATTGCAAGAGTTGGCACTAGGTGTTTGAGTTGCAAGCCGGTGGTGCTTATTACTCTTGGAGGTTGCCACCTCCTAGACGGCTTGGTGCGTGTCTCCGTCGTGAAGCCCGCGTGAAGATTGTGCGTGGCTCCGGAGAAGCTTTGTGAGGGGCATTGTGCTCGCCCCGCGGGAGATCGCGAAGAGCAACTCTAGTGGAGAAGAGGCGTGAAGAGCGCCAAGTGGTCCGGCCGGATCGAAAGCTAGAGCTCTTGGTGAGCACTCCATCGTGGAGAGGTCGGCTTAGTGTCACCACTAGCGAGAGGATCGGCGGCAACCTTGGGCTTCCTTCAACGGGGACTAGCTTGGTGGCAACCAAGTGAACCTCGGGATAAAATCTTGTGTCCCCGTCTCTTGTTGCTCTTATTACTCTTGTTTCCTTGCATATTACGCTTGTTTGTGTTCTTCGTGTTCTTCCTCCCTCCTTCACTCTATCTTAGGTTGGGAAGACTCGATCTACCATTTGGCAAGGAACCAAGACTTGGGAAGCTACATTCGTCATCTACATCATCTAGGGAAGTGGGGTAATTGCTAGATCTGAGATTGCATCTCATCCCCTTCGATCTCGTAGCTTCCTATAGGTGCTCGGTAGTACCAGCATTGAAGCCCGGTAGTACCGACTGCCTGCTATTTTGCACTAGCTTGTATTGCAATACTATCTCTTGTGCTAGTGCTTAGTTGCTTAGTTTGTGTAGCTAAGTTGAGCTCTCTAATTTGGCTTGTGTAGCCTTGTTATTGAGCATTGCTAGTGAGCTTAGGCTTTGTGTTTTGCTTGCTAGATTGTGTAGGAGCTCTCCCGTGCTTGAAGTACTAGTTGCATAGGCTTGTGTGACCTTGCTTCTAGAATTGATTAGGTGAGCTCTAGCTAACCCGACACCTTATTTGCATTGATTAGGATCTTTTGTAAGATGTCATAGAGTATAGGTAGAGGGGTGTAGTCTTGGCTAGACCGATAGTTTTAATTTTGCATTTGTTTCGGTTAGCCGTTGCGATTAATTTTAAAAGGGACTATTCACCCCCCCTCTAGTCCGCCATTTCGACCCTTCAAGTGGTATCAAAGCTAGGTCTCTCATTTGTGGCCTTTACCGACCCGAGAGGATGGCAACTTACGGGCTAGGCATTGATGGTCCACACATTTTTGATGGCACTCACTTTACACGATGGAAAACTTGGATGATGTGTAATTTCAAGTTTATTTGCCCTCAAATGTGGTGGATCGTAGATGTAGGCTTTTTTCATGTGTTGGATGAAAAGAATCTAACTCAAGCACAAGAGAAATGCCTAGATCTTGAGTGCCAAGCTACTAACACCATTTTTAGATCTTTGCATGATGATATCTTTAGTGAGATCATGGATATGGAGTCCTCCCACAACATGTGGAAGTACCTAAATGACAAGTATGGGAGTGATCCAAATGATGATGTTAGTGAGCCCGAGAAGGAGGCACATGAGGATGTTGAGCATGCCCACAACATGGCGGTTGTGGAAGATTGCTCCACCTCATGGTCAAGTGATGAAGATGATGATCAATCCACAAGATCACTTGACAAGGATGATGGTTATGAGAGTGATGTCTCCACAAGCTCTTCCTCTACACCACATTGCTTTATGTCACACGGTGACACCAAGGTATCATTTGCAAATGTGGTAGTTGATTGTGATGATCCAAATGTAGAGCTTGTATGTAGACTCACCAAAGCTTTAGAAAATGAGATGTCTAAAAATGCAAAATTGGAAAAAGAAAACTCATTTCTAAAGAATGCATGTGAACAACAAAAGCAACTACTTTATGTTACTATTTGTTCACATGATGAGCTTAAATTGACTCATGAGGAACTTAGTGTTGCTCATGAAAACTTGGTACAAGACCATGCCTTTCTCACTAAGAAGCTTTCTAATGTAGAAACTAAAACTAGTGAGAGCTCATCATATGAGTCAAATGATCAATCACATATTTGTGCTAACCCATGTGATGTAAAGAAGAAGCATGTATCCACCTCTTGTAATGATTTATTATCTATGCCATGTTCTTCACATATAGATGCTTGTTCTACTTCCTTGTCTTCTGAGACTAACATTTTGAAGGAGAACAATGAGCTCAAAAGTGAAGTGAAGAACTTGAGCAACCAGTTAGAGAGGTGGTGTAGATCAAAGGTCACCCATGAGCACATGATGAAAAATCAAAGAAGCTATGGTGACAAGAGTGGCATTGGCTTTAACAAAAGCAATGTCAAAGGCAAGAGATGGGGCAAGAGAAGACATGAAAGAGAAATGAAGAAGCAAGAACAAGAAAAGCTATCTCATTTCATGTGCTATCAATGCCATGAGATGGGACATCTTGCAAAAGCTTGCCCCAACAAGCAGAAGCCCCAAGTGCAAAGAAAGATCAACCATGAAGATGGTGATATGGGGAAGAAGACAAGAAGGGGAGGTAGAAGATCAAGATCAACACAAGACCTCACCCAAGTCAAGTGCTATGAATGTGAGAAGATGGGCCACTTTGCCTCAAAGTGTCCCAACAAGCTTGAGAAGAAGGCTCAAGCAACTCAAGTGAGGCAAGGCAATGAGAAGCAACATTTGAGCAAGAAAGAGAAGGCTCAATCAAAGAGAAGTTGCTACTCATGCTGGGAAAGGGGACACATGGCTAATTCATGTCCCCTAGGTATGACTTCTAAGCCGATTTCAATTGATAATGTTAATGTGCTTAGAAAGGATGAAAATGGTACCTCTTTGGTTGCTATTGCAAAACATCCCGCTATCCATACTAAGGCAATGCCTAAGTATGTTGCTCCTAACTTGAGAGGACCCAAACTAGTTTGGGTACCATTAAAAAGTGGATGAATGTGTGTAGG
The DNA here is from genome assembly GCA_009763385.1 of Coix lacryma-jobi var. lacryma-jobi. Lineage (NCBI taxonomy): Eukaryota > Viridiplantae > Streptophyta > Magnoliopsida > Poales > Poaceae > Coix > Coix lacryma-jobi. Next base: position 10,199,221 of record CM019824.1, read on the forward strand.
TACCATGGCATTGGAGACTTGATTCAATTGATTCCATATTGTCCATCATATGATTGAGTCAAGTAAAGAAGCTTAGTGCAAATCCATCCCAATGCCAAGTCAAGTGAAGTGAAGTCCAAGTGCTACAACATACAAGTGCAAAGATCAAGTTGTGGTGGTTGATTGGAATTATTTGAAGGCTTGCAATCAAATTGAGTTGAAACTTGCTTTTGAATGATCATGAGCTACTAAGGTATATCTCTAGTTGATCATGTTATTTTAGATGCATATGAGTTGATTGAATTGGATATATATGCATATGTTGCTTGCTATAAGATGATTGAATGGATTTAATGCTTAAGTGATCAAATTGAGTTAGTTTGAATGGATATGTTTATGAGACTTCTTTTAGTAAGTGATTTGAATGGATATATGTCTTGTGAGTTTATTCAAACAAGTTAGCTTCAAGTTTGATTCAAATCTCTACTACTATAAAACACACCAATTATAAATTTTTCTAAAGTCACACAACTAACGTCCCCCGCAGTCAAGATCTCTGCTAAGTACACCAAAACAAATGTATTTAGAAACAAGACACTTTATAAAAGAACGTACCAGATCAACTCTAGACTCTCCTTTCTCTTAATCACTCAAATCCAATGGCTAGTATTGTTTGGATCAACCTCATCACTCACCTCGCCACCGCGCATGCGCCCACTGCATGCCTCTCCCTCACCCCGACTCCTCGAACTCTCTGCGCGCTCACCGCACGCCTTTCCCTCACCCCGACCCCTCGGATTCTCCCCCTCGCTGAACACACGCCTCTCCTCCTCCCCGACTCCTCGAACTCTCCCCTCGCCCAGCGCGTGCGTCTCCCTCTCCCACCAGTGGCGGATCTAGGATAAAAGTTTAGAAGAGGCTAAGTTTAAATTATTTAGCAAAATTAAGACTTAATTTTTCTCTTTGTGACATTATCTTTTATCTCAAACTCTTTTTAGTTTGTCTAATGACTAACAATTTATGGAGAGGCTAATGAGGGGCTTCATGGACGCGATCGCCGTAGGGGGCTCCAGCCCCGGCAGCCCCCTGGCAGATCCGCCCCGGTCTCCCACCTAGCCGCGACTCCTCCCCGCGGCAACTCTCCCCCTCGCCCAGTGCGCGTCTCCCTCTCCCACCTAGCCGCGACTCCTGAAGTTCTTACCCGAGGCAAACAGCTGACACCGTTGCAAAGCACTACGCGAGGGCGCCGCCGTCGACAACGCTATGGGGATGATGGCTGTTGGACCAGGGCTACCGCGTCGCCCTAAGGGCCGGGGTTGGGGCCGGCGGTGACTCGGTGAGCCCCTGCTCCATGTCTGCGACGAGGAGGAGGAGGAGGAGCGGGTGATCCACAACTCGTCGCCGCCTCTGCCTCTTCGTCATCCTCCACCAGTCCCAGCATGTGAGCCCACAAGGAGCTAGGGCTCGCGCCGCTGTGCTCACGCATCCTCCCCTCCTCCATGACCGACGCGTGTCCCCGTCGAGGCTTTCTCCGAGGAGCGTGTGACACCGACGTCTCCGTCCCCTGCCAACAGAACCTCGGTGAGTCCCAATCTGAGTCCCTGCCGCACCGTCGGAACCGGGGCGGGCGCCGCCGCGCCGCCGGACGGGGCCGCACACCACTAGGGGCTCGGGACGCACGCCGCCAGAGGCTGGGGCGCACAACGCCGCGCCGCGTCGTGAGCCACTCGCCCGAGTGGCTACCCCAGACTCCCCTCCCCATGGCCCGACGCCATCACGACCACGCCGCTCTCCCCCGGTGCCTACGACTTCTACCCAGCCAATGGGGGTTTCGTTGTTGCCTCGCCAGGACACAACGTCGTCGTCGGCTTCACGGTCGCCTCTGACGCCTGCTACAGACGCGATAGGGTAAGACGTCCTTGATTTGGCCTGCTTTGCACATGCTCGCATCAATTCTATTTCCGATGTCCTCGCAGATCAATAGTCCTGATCGGTTCTTCTCGCTGCCGCACAAGCTAGAAACATAGGCGCTGGCCGCGCTGCTGCCCGGGTACAATTGGATGCCTGTGTTAGATGGATTTAAGTTATGCAGTTCCCCTCATTTCCGCACATAACTGCCTTCGGTTAAATTAGTATCCGCACATTTTTTGATGAAGAGGATCAAAGGGAGGTGGTGCATGTGTAGAAGCTACTGCCACAGTCACCAAAGAAAATATCAGTGCTAGGTGGGACTTCTCACTTTTGTTTCCTTGATCTGCTCCGTGATATTTGTTTCGACTCTACTACAGCTAAAACATGTTCCGATCAATATGTTACTTTTAAGGTTATTAGAAGATGCACATATATCCCAGTTAAATTTGATCTCTTTATTTGTCGCTTATACCATACAATTATTCTAATTCTTTAATACTCCATGCGTTACTGCCTCTTCAGAGAAAATATCGGTTCTTTATTTGTTAAATTTTTTCGTACCAAAGTGCCTCTCAATGATTTGTGTTCCCAAATTTAGTAGGTACCTCATTCTACTGCTTGCAGCTGCCTGCAGCCCGGAACGATTCCCAAATTTAGTAGAATAACCAATGGTCTGTGTTCAGCTACATATCTGTAGTTTTTACATGGCTGTATTTATTCTCCTATGAATATATGTCAAATAGAAGTAGCTGCAATGAATAAATGTTGAGCTATAAATACCGATTAATTTTTTTCCCAACATTCCTATTTTCTAGCCTAAAAAACTCTCTATTTTATCGTCACACACTACGGGAAAATCAATCTTTGCCGAGTGCCTGTGGCTTTGCCGAGTGCCAAATTTCGGGCACTAGGCAAAGAGCCTCTTTGCCGAGTGCCGGCCACGTGGCACTCGGCAAAGCGCGAACACAAGGCAAAGCATGCTTTGCCGAGTGCCACGTGGCCGGCACTCGGCAAAGAGCCCCTCTTTGCCGAGTGCCAGCCACGTGGCACTCGGCAAAGCATGTGGCCCCGAATTGTGCCACGTGGGCTGTTCTTTGCCGAGTGCCACGTGGCTGGCACTCGGCAAAGAGGTGCCTTTGCCGAGTGCCGGCCACGTGGCACTCGGCAAAGAATGTGGCCCCGAACTGTGCCACGTGGGCGGTTCTTTGCCAAGTGCCACGTGGCTGGCACTCGGTGCCTTTGCCGAGTGCCAGCCACGTGGCACTCGGCAAAGAGTTTTAAAATTCAAATTTTTCAAAATACCTCAGATGGAGAAATAACCAAAATGAAAGTTGTAGATCTCGAAAAGTTATGAAACTTTGGTGTTGACAACTTTTTGATTTGAAATCATCTTGTCAACGAAAACTACGTTTCCAATTATAAAATTTAAAATTCAAATTTTTATAAACGACCTCGGATGAAAAAACTACCAAAATAAAAGTTGTAGATCTTGAAAAGTTAGAAAACTTTGTAGTTTACAATTTTTTGATTTGAATTCGTTTAGAGCCTCAAATAAGCAAGTTACACATGGTTTAGTATAATATATGGGTAATCGAAACGGAGATGGAACGTATACGAGTGTGTAGTGCAGTGGTAGAGGAGGCTTCGCGCGAACGAGAGGTCATGAGTTCGAATCCTGCTGACTGCGTGAGAGAAAATTGCGTGAAAAATAGTAGAACTTGCGATTTCGAGGGCGCCCTCCTCCAATTAAATAAAATTTTTTCCCTATTTTTTCGGGGTTTTTTTATTTTTTTTCTTTGCCGAGTGCCAAATATGTCAGCACTCGGCGAAGCCTTCGCCGAGTGCCCGATATTTGGCACTCGGCAAAGAACCTCTTTGCCGTTAAATTCTTCGCCGAGTGCAAAAGGCTCTTTGCCGAGTGCTGCCAGCACTCGGCAAAGAGTTATTCTGCTGTAGTGACATATTTTATTTGCTCCAGTTCAACCATAGATTCTGATAGACTTTATTTAAACAAAAAATAGGTATCCTTTTAGTTTGTGCATCCCTGTATCCTACCTTTTTCTCTTATGCACGATTTTGCTTTGTTTACAAAAAAAGAAGGTGATGTATATACCTTCAAATATTCTGCATGTAGGAGACAAAACCAGGGATCAAGAAAAAAAAATTGGAGGACCTTATCTGCTATACTCACCACATTTTGTAAGTTGTTGGGAACTTATTTTTTCCAGCTCAGTTGGTACAGATTAGCAATGAACCATACCAGATAGGTTTGTCTCTCTCGCTCCTTTGTTTACAAAAAAGAAGGTGATGGATACCTTCAGATATTATGCATGTAGGTGACAAACCCAGGGATCAAGAAAAAATTGGAGGACCTTATCTATTGTGCTCACCACCTTTTGTAAGTTGTTTGGAACCTATTTTTTCCAGTTCAGTTTTTACAGATTAGCAATGAAACACACCAGATAGATTTCTCTCTCTCTCTCTCTCTCCTTTGGTTTACAGTTGTCGAAACCTGTTTATAGGTTAGAAAAGCTGCTCCATGCTCATAGCGTGCAGAGGTTGAACAAGAAGTTAACTGATCTCCAAAAGAGCCAAGGTAGTATCCCACTGGAATGCTTTTGCCTTACAGTTTATTTCTTCCAATGAAAATATGGAGTGCAGTTCCAGGGAAAAAAAATTGGGACTCAATTTGCTACACTATGTAAGGCATGCTTACCTTGATGGTTATGAAAATAGAAATTCATATTTTTCGTCATAGTATACAGTCCTACTATTGGCAAATATATATCCTTCAATCTTTTCATCATAGGCTAATTGTTTCTTAGCTGCCTTTTCACATGGTCACACATGTTGTACATCTAACCTTGGTGACTGTCACTGCCTTTTCATAGGCAAATGTATATCCTTCAATCTTTAGTTTTAGCACTGACAGGAACCGAAAGAATTATTGCCCCTGGTGATTTTTGTTGGTATATCAATCATCTCATGTTTGAGTTGTGTCCAGGATTGCTTCGGGCAGGGTGCTGGTAGTTCATTAAAATGTCTTAGCAAGGAACCTAAGTTTTTTAAGGGGCATTACCTTTTTGTTTTTGGGATTACTTTTAGCTAAATGAACTCGAAAATTATAAACATATTCTACCTATGAATGTTCTGGACATGATTCTATGGGGGGCTTGTTTTACCTAAACTCAAAGGGGAGTTAAGTTCCAGAGTTCAGACAACAATCTCTTGCTTTGTCTGGCTGATCAAGGGGATACGTTGTTCTTACCTTTTTTTTGTCTTGGCAGAACGTATGAATGTGCAGCTGTACTTAAAGTCATTTGCTTTGTCCGGCTGGGACTTCAGGCAAGCCTGTGGGTTATTGGCAAGCAATTGCCGCTTCTGGTATGTGTTCCCTATATGGCTATATTAATGATAATGCAACTATTTTGGCTATCTCCAAAATTAAACCATGTTGTGTTTTTCAAGCACTGCATGGGAGAAAAAACTATTTATCGCTTCTTTGCTTGTGTTGTAAGCTAAACAAATGCTTGGTGCCATAAAATAGATATTTTTTAGTCCATAGCAAAGTTTCGAATTTGTGAGAAAAAACATATTGTTTTCAATGCTTTATTTTTTACTTCTCTATGAAGTTTGCTGCAACTTTGAAACCATTGGTAATCTGGCAAGGTTTTCTTCAGCTTCAGTGGCCCATCTGTCCAAGATCAAGAATTGGGAGCAACTATGCCTGTGGCAAGGTTTTCTTCAGCTTCAGTGGCCCATCTGTCCAAGATCAAGAATTGAGAGCAACTATGCCATCTTAGATATCTGCAGCAAAAGAGATGGTGCTTGATATTTCAAGCTCCAATATCATGTGTGCAAATAACTGTACTCTTGGATGTAAAAACTATCGCTACAGGTAGAGAACGACTCTGGGAGCTCCCTGCGGGAGAGTTGCCTTCTTACAGCTATAGGTAGAGAGAATCGAGAACTTGAAGCATGGTTTTGTCTGCAGAAGAGTTTCAACACCTCCAGCTTCACTTCTTGTTAGTTGGAGGAGATTGAGTAGGTGTTGCCAAATTAATTCTAGCCGATTGGTGACCAAAGCACGGTAAAATTATGTAAAGTTTTGTTCTGAATGTCCCTGACTGCTGCAAATATTTCATCTGAATTGAGTTATGAATGGATGTACAATGTGTGGTGTGTTGTCACATGAATTCTGATGCTAAGTTTTTCTGGCGGAGAGGAAATGAATTCTACTAACCATCCTTATATGAGACGTGAACCTTATATGGATCTTAATTAGCTCTAGACTTAATGTGACCCGTAGCGTTAGCACGGGCAATATACTAGTTGGTAGAGTATAGCTCAATTGCTCAAAGTTGTTCAATATTGCAAAATCTGAGTGAGCTGAGAAGATAGCCATGTTTGAGTGATCAAATCTATTTGGATTGGTTTGAATTTTGGTACACATGCTCTACACTTTTGGTATTAGTTGCTGTGCAAAGTTCATGATAATTGGATAAGTGATGCTTCGGTTTTGGAGTGGATCTTGTCAACTATTGTGCAGCAGTTTTTAGCATGTAGTACTATGAAAAGAATTGAAATCTGGTAGCAATCTAGAAAGCCAATGAAGCTCAAATTTTTATGGCTGCTAGAACACTTAGAGAAGCACATCTCCACCAAATTTTATAGTCATTGGATTTATATTTTGGGAGATATGCACGTTTCTTCGAGAATGATAGAATCTGTCAGAAAAGTGACAATTATTGGATTGATCTAGAGTCACTTTGATTGAAAGACCCTCAAGTTAGAATCATGTTTATAAATGGTTGATGGTCCTATGTTTGGTTTTGAGATGAGCTAGAAGTATGACAAAGATGTGATCAAGACCAACATCAAGATGAAGAGAAAGATCAAGTCCTAGTATCAATTGAAGATCATTTGGAAGAAAGAAAAGGACTCAAAGAAGGAAGAGCTGAACTCAGGCAACCATGCAAGAAACTTTCATCATGATGAGTTCACCATTGGATCAATCAAACAAAGGTCAATTTAAGTGAGTATCAAGGATGATTCTTTGGAGAGAGGTCACTTCTCCCTTTTGTAGGGGCTTGCCGCCTTTGGTAGGTTAACCAAGCATGGCTTGGAAGGCTAACATGGAAGTGGTGATCTAAAGGGACATTTGAGATGCTTAGTTGAAGAAATCAAATGGGTTGATCAAAGAAAGCAAGCAACACCCAAGATAAAAGAGCAAATCATACCAACTCAAGTGGTATTCATAAGCAAGCTATGAACAAATGAAGAAGCAAGTCAACCACAACCTTGAGCTAGTGCACTTGATCATATGGGTGAAGATTTGGTCTATCAATTGGTATCTATTGGTCTTCACCATGGACTTCACATTGCTATTTCGGAGTTGGAATCAATGACTAACCTCTACTCCAAGATAGCAAGGTATCATTGTTTGTCATATGCATTCTGAAAGGATCAAAATGCCCAAGAGGGGGGGTGAATTGGGCTTTTCTAAAACTTCTTGCAATAATAAAACCTATCAAGCCCCAATTAACCCCCTAGTGCCTAGAAGTGTATATGACAAGAATCAATCGCACAAAAGACTATCGCTAAACCAATTCTACTCTAGCATGGCAATTCAACTTATGAGAGAACAACAAGTAAATGCAAAATTGAATTGCTCAAAGGTAAATGCGTAGTAAAGAGAGTAGAGATGACACGACGATCTTTTTGCCGAGGTATCGAGGTGTCGGCACACCCCCCTAGTCCTCGTTGGAGCACCCGCGCAAGGGTATCGCTCCCCCTTGATCCGCGCAAGGATCAAGTGCTCACTACGAGCTGATTCTTCGCCACTCCGGCCCGGTGAATCGCTCGCTACCGGTCACAACTTGGCTTGGGTCATCCACAATGCCTCCGGATGATCACCAAGCTCTCCGATCGCCACCAAGCCGTCTAGGTGATGCCGATCACCAAGAGTAACAAGCAAGAACTCTCACTTGACCAACGCAAGGCTAATGAGATGGGTGGATGCACACTTGCTACTCTCTATTCACTAATGAGGTGTTTGATCACTCAATTATCAAATCTCTCAACCTCACTAGGCCTCTTGCACTCACTTGGAACCACAATGTGTTTGTCAACCTTTCAAATGAGCAAGAGTGACAGCATGAATGAGGGGGAGGCATATTTATACCCCCCAACTTGAAACATGCACGAAGGGGTACATCCAGCCAGTTATGCACTGACCGGACGCGTCCGGTCAGTGCCCAACGGCTAACTGACCTTAGCACTGACACTCGTACGAAGTGCTGATCGGACGCTCCCATGCGTCCGGTCAGCACTGACCGGACGCATCCGGTCCATAAAAATCCTCTCTGGAACCTCTCTGGACGCGACCAGACTCACCCCCTGGTGCGTCCGGTCGAATGCTGAGGGTGAGTCCGGTCGCAAACAGACTGACCCCTCAGCCAAACCTACTGAACGGACGCATGCCCCAGCGTCCGGTTGCAATTTGAAGTCCAAAATGACTTCGATTTGCGACGCTGCCTTCACGAACTTTCTTCCTTATGATCTTAGGGACCTTTCTAAGCTACCTAGGGCTTTGGTTAACAAGTGTGCACCACACCTAACTCAAAAGTCTCACCTAGGTCAAGCTACTCATTCAAACCCCTCTTTATAGTACGGCCAAAGATAAAACAAAGACCTATGCTACTCTAAGTGTCCTTCAACACCAAATGACACTTAGAACTAGCCTATCACCGTCTTCGTCGTCCATCCTTTGAAAACCGAACGAATTCCATAAATAAGGAGGCATGAATACCATAGTGCCATCACGATCATCATTACCATGACCTAACTCAACTGTTTCTGCAAAACACACGTTAGTCATAGTAATTTACCGTTGTCATCCAATCACCGAAACCCACTGGGGGCCTAGATGCTCACACATTCACACTATGCTTAGGACTTGATTAGAGCATATAGACATTCTTGTGATACTATCTAGGAGCATCCATGAAAATCAAATGTTTTGATGCTTATATGATGCCACTATTGCTTCTGTGCTTTACATGATCTAGTGGTAACATATGACATGTTTATGGGCTTGCAATCCTAGTGTTTAATCTAGAGAATGAGCAATGGAACTTTTAACCAACGTGAGTAAGATAACCATTGAAAAATATGTGAAGAAGCTTACTCTAGAGCAAACTGTGTTGAATGTTTCATGCAAATGATCTAGGTTGAACCACAAATGAAATGAAACAAACATCTCTCTCTTAACAATTTGAACCTCCTTTATGCAAACCTTTTATGGAAATAGATGACAAAGGGAGAGAAAGTATAACAAAGATAAAATGAAAGGGGGAGAACAAAGATAAAATGAGGGGAGAGAATGTAAAGATAAAATGAAAATAGTGATTGAGCACACAAGTAGGGGGAGCAAGCTCATGAACTTGGTTGTTGCATTTGATATGTGCATAATCATGTGCTTGCTTGCAATGCATAAGCTTTTAAATCTTATATGCATGCTTGTGTGTTGTATGCTAGTTATAGGGTTTAATTGATGATTTGATAACTAGCATGCATAGGTTGATAGCTAGACTTGTGCTTTTCATGCAAAACTAGACCCTTGCTTTTAATGTTGATCTCACGGGGTTTTCTAGTTTTTATGATGTCTAGCTACTTATGGTGCTAAGAAAGGTGTACAAGTATGAACTTCATCGATATCATGCTTCAAAGGTTATTCTATACACCTTAGCACCTTTTGGTAGTAATTACTCTCCCACTCTTCGATATCTATGCATATGTGCAAGTCTCATTTTCAAACACTCTAGCACATATGTAGGGGGAGCTAATACTACCAATTCGGGTTTGTGCTACTTGTCCAAAATCCTTTACACATGGTAAAATAGCTTGGGCAAGCAACATGAATCCAAACCAAGTTAGCAATTTACATTCTTGTGAAGTGCTAGCTTGGAATAAGCTTAATTTCCATATCTTTGTAGAGTTGTCATCAATTACCAAAAAGGGGGAGATTGAAAGGTCCTAGTTTGGTTTTGGTAATTGAGTGACAACTTAGGTTGTTGTTTCAGGACCGGGTCCTTGAAACAGCGGGTGGTCGCACGAACGAAAGCGCGAAGCGAAAGCTGAAACCGAACAGGGAAGTGGAGAAGTGGTAGAAGTGAACAGTGTTCTCCCCCCCCTCCCTTGGGAGGCTGGGGAGCTTTTTATATTAATCCAGATCAATTTGAAAGTACATGAATGCCCTTCCAACCACTCTGCTACAATTACAATGATGCCCTGCTCAACTACTCCATGGTGGTACGCCGCCTTCTCCGGCGCGAGGGGCATCATCGTAACTTCGCCGTCTGGTGGGCCCAGCGTCCCCCGGCTCCTTTTCCCGGCCGGTGGGCCCGCTCCCTTTGACCCAGGCTCCCGTCGACCTGCGAAAACCTAAGAAAAACCAAAGTCGTGAATGACGAAAACTCTCGCCAGAAACGGTGGGCTCCTTTCGCGTGAATGCTTCCTTTCGCACGAAAACTCCATCCTACTCCGGTCATGCGGACCGGAGGCGAATGTCTGCTTCCGCGCGAATGCTTCCTTTCGCACGAAAGCTCCGCCTTCCCTTGGTCCGCAAGCCGAAATGCGTGCTCCCGCGCGAATGCTTCCTTTCGCATGAAAGCTCCGCCTCCCTACTCCGGTCATGCGGACCGGAGGCGAATGCCTGCTTCCGCGCGAATGCTTCCTTTCGCACGAAAGCTCCGCCTTCCCTTGATCTGCAAGTCGAGACGCCTGCTTCCGCGCGAATGCTTCCTTTCGCACGAAAGCTCCGTCTTACTTCGGTCCTGCGGACCGAAGGCGAATGCGTGCTTCCGCGCGAATGCTTCCTTTCAAACGCAAGCTTCGCCTTCCCTTGATCTGCAAGCCGAATCGCGTGCTTCCGCGCGAATGCTTCCTTTCGCACGAAAGCTCCGTCCTATTCCGGTCTTGCGGACCGAAACCAAAACGTGCTTTCGCGCGAATGCTTCCTTTCGCGCGAAATCTCCGTTATCTTTCGGTAAATGCGGGCCGGAGGCGCCTGCAGTCTGGGTGCCGCCCCAACATAGGTGGACTAATATTTGTTTGAAGTGAATTACACAGGAGACTAGTCCACAGGTGACCATGTGTGAGCAACATATGCCATAAAGGTGAAATGGCTTGAGGGTTGTTGCAAGGCTCACACATGTGAAGAAGGAGCTTAATGCACATGAAACATGACATGTGGTCATGTGGCTAAGATGGTGAAGATCAAGGCAAGGCTTGGCTTGATGGACCGGTTGCGAAGGTGAAGGGCAAGTTGGAGGCTTTGAAGCTGTTGGTACCGAGTGTCGGGAGGCTTAAGCAAGACTTGGCGCCGAAGGACCGAAGCGATGGTGAAGAGCAAGTGATGTCAAGATCGATGGACCATGGAGGCCATGTGATGATATGAAGTGGATCATATCATTTGATCAAGGTTGGTGCATGTGTTGCATCAACAAATGGAGGAGATGGAATGGAATGCGCAAGGCAAAGGTATACTTGTAGGGCATTTCATTTCACCGGTCATAGGTGTGTAGAGAAGATTATGACCGGGTTTAGGATAGATGGCCGTACTATCAAGGGGAGCAAACTTGTTTGCATATCGGTCATCTAGTGCCACTTGAGCGATCTAACATTGCGTTCTTACTAGGATCGAGTGGTGTGGTGAGAGCAAGTGAAAATCCTTTGAAAAATGATTGTGAAAATGCTAACACACTTACACAAGGTTGTATACACTTGGTGGTGTTGGCACATTTGCAAAGGAGAAGGTGTTGGAGTTGAATTGAATCAACTCAGAGAAGTTTTCGGAGAAATCTTTGGTTGAAAAAGAGAAGCGTTGGATCGTGGATTGGAATTCTGTACTAACCCTTTGTGAGTTGGATTAGCTTTGTATGTGGGATGTGTAGTGTAACATCCCGGCCTAAGGCTTAATAGGAATAATAGGATACTCATACCAACAAGTTGCAACTTCTTTTTCGGAAGCCCATCTCCAAAGAACTCTAAGGTTAAGCGTGCTTGGCCTGGAGAAATTTAGGGATGGGTGACCGACCGGGAAGTTCTTCCCGGGTGCACACGAGTGAGGACAAAGTGCGCAGAAAAGACTGGTGTTGGTCTGTGAGGGAAGTCTATGTCCTAGAAAAGCTGCCAGATGTAAGTGGGCCCGGCCGCGTAGAGGCGGGACGTTACAGAATGGTATCAGAGCCGACTCTCGCGGTTTCACGGGCGCGTGTGTCGCAGTTGCTCAGACATGGTGGTCATGGCTGGTGTGGACCCGGAGTGGTCACACAACATGGCACATGTGCTGGCACTGGACACACGGACGTGGCCAAGAGAGGACGTTCCTGGCTTGGGATTGATCGACGAGGACGTCGATCTCTTAAGGGGGTGAGGATGTAACATCCCGACCTAAGGCTTAATAGGAATAATAGGATACTCATACCAATAAGTTGCAACTTCTTTTTCGGAAGCCCATCTCCAAAGAACTCTAAAGTTAAGCGTGCTTGGCCTGGAGAAATTTAGGGATGGGTGACCGACCGGGAAGTTCTTCCCGGGTGCACACGAGTGAGGACAAAGTGCGCAGAAAAGACTGGTGTTGGTCTGTGAGGGAAGTCTATGTCCTAGAAAAGCTGCCAGATGTAAGTGGGCCCGTCCGCGTGGAGGCGGGACGTTACATGTAGCCCTCTGAATAAAGACTGGTGTTGGTCTGTGAGGGAAGTCTATGTCCTAGAAAAGCTGCCAGATGTAAGTGGGCTCGTCCGCGTGGAGGCGGGACGTTACATGTAGCCCTCTGAATAAGCTTTCCAAAATGTCCAAGATCATCGAAATCGGAGTTCGAAGCTAAAAGTTATGGCCGTTTTAGCGCGGAGGTCTTTTTTGGCCTAGAGGTAGTACCGACCCTGAGGCCGGTAGTACCGACCCCTCCGTGAACAGATCGCAAACTCTCTGTTCGGAGGAGTTTTGGCCTAGAGGTAGTACCGCCATAAGGCCGGTAGTACCGACCCCTCTGTGGGCAGCGCGCAAACTCTCTGTTCGGAGGAGTTTTGGCCTAGAGGTAGTACCGCCATAAGGCCGGTAGTACCGACCCCTCTGTGGGCAGCGCGCAAACTCTCTGTTCGAGAGACAGTTTGGCCTACCGGTAGTACCGCCATAACGTCGGTAGTACCGGGCACGGTAGTACCGACCCTAGGGATCGGTGGTACCGAGGTTTGGAGGAAGTTTGGAGGCTCTCTGTGTAGGGGAAGTTTTAGCCTACCGGTAGTACCGCTATAAGGCCGGTAGTACCGGGGCCGGTAGTACCGACCCTACTACCGCCCGTGTTAGAAAGTCATTTCTAACGGTCTTTTGGACCGCCGGTAGTACCGACCCTCGCCTCGGTAGTACCGACCATAGGCGTGGGAGTTCGGGAAAAGGAGAAAACGGCTAGTTTGTGGCTCCCCTCTATAAATAGAGGGGTGGCCGGCCCTTGGGCAAGGTTGAGCACCCTAGGGACTTTGTGTCCATGGTTGGGAAGTGCTTAGGAGCCCTCTAACTCACGTATGCTTATTAGAGCTTATCCGATTGTGTGAGTGAGCTATTCTAGTGCGGTGCATGAGAGATTGCAAGAGTTGGCACTAAGTGTTCGAGTTGCAAGCCGGTGTTGCTTATTACTCTTGGAGGTTGCCACCTCCTAGACGGCTTGGTGCGTGTCTCCGTCGTGAAGCCCGCGTGAAGATTGTGCGTGGCTCCGGAGAAGCTTTGTGAGGGGCATTGTGCTCGTCCCTCGGGAGATCGCGAAGAGCAACTCTAGTGGAGAAGAGGCGTGAAGAGCGCCAAGTGGTCCGGCCGGATCGAAAGCTAGAGCTCTTGGTGAGCACTCCATCGTGGAGAGGTCGGCTTAGTGTCACCACTAGCGAGAGGATCGGCGGCAACCTTGGGCTTCCTTCAACGGGGACTAGCTTGGTGGCAACCAAGTGAACCTCGGGATAAATCTTGTGTCCCCGTCTCTTGTTGCTCTTATTACTCTTGTTTCCTTGCATATTACGCTTGTTTGTGTTCTTCGTGTTCTTCCTCCCTCCTTCACTCTATCTTAGGTTGGGAAGACTCGATCTACCATTTGGCAAGGAACCAAGACTTGGGAAGCTACATTCGTCATCTACATCATCTAGGGAAGTGGGGTAATTGCTAGATCTGAGATTGCATATCATCCCCTTCGATCTCGTAGCTTCCTGCAGGTGCTCGGTAGTACCAGCATTGAAGCACGGTAGTTCCGACGTCGGTAGTACCGGCCTTGTAGCCCGGTAGTACCGACTGCCTGCTGTTTTGCACTAGCTTGTATTGCAATACTATCTCTTGTGCTAGTGCTTAGTTGTTTAGTTTGTGTAGCTAAGTTGAGCTCTCTAATTTGGCTTGTGTAGCCTTGTTATTGAGCATTGCTAGTGAGCTTAGGCTTTGTGCTTTGCTTGCTAGATTGTGTAGGATCTCCCCCGTGCTTGAAGTACTAGTTGCATAGGCTTGCATGACCTTGCTTTTAGAATTGATTAGGTGAGCTCTAGCTAGCCTGACACCTTATTTACATTGATTAGGATCTTTTGTAAGGTGTCATAGAGTATAGGTAGAGGGGTGTAGTCTTGGCTAGACCGATAGTTTTAATTCCGCATTTGTTTCAGTTAGCCGTTGCGATTAATTTTAAAAGGGAATATTCACTCCCCTCTAGTCCGCCATCTCGACCGTTCAGCGTTCCCAACATGTGAAGAAATCGCTAGCATCTAATATATTTTAATACATGTGGACGAGAGAAGCTGAAAACGATCTTGCTAGCGCTTGTTCAAGCAGTAGTCTCACACACAGTTCAAAAAATTCAGAGTCACATTGTGCTGCATTTCCGTCTCTCATGCGCACTAGCAGCGGCTTCTATTTTTTTTAACTTTTGTCCTTCTCTTCTCACTATCGATTGAAGATGTCTGCTCTGGACGCCCTTATTATCGTAGGCAACGTGACCCTTTTGATTATGGCATCTGCCAGCAGTTTGTCAATGCTAGGGCTTGGATAGCATTGAACAACTATCTCATACATTTTCTTCATGGTCATGGGTCATCAACTGCAGAGCAGCATGCTCTATTGATTATGATAGCACTCTGCGCTTTTCCTCATTCTATTGAGGGAGCACATAGTTGATCTTGTCACAGGCTCTCTAATAGAACCAGGACTATCCTTCGACTCCTGTGTGCATCCTCTTCTTAAAGTAACAGTGACTTCATTTCACAAAATTTTGTGCTGCAAGAGGTCAAAAGTCTCAAAAATTGTTATTGAAACAAAGTAATTCTTGTTTGCACTTCTGGTTGCCCATCCATTAAACTCAAAAAATGTTTAGGATAACTCACTGTTAATTTGTTATCTAGTAGAATGATTGGTGATGTTTTCTTTCGCGGCAGTGGTCACCCATCTAAGGGCAATGACATTCTAGAACAGATTCATGATTATTTTTTATTTTATTTTCTAGATTCTGTTGGGTAACTTACTGTTCTGACTTGGTCGGCTTTGACTTTCTGAAATGCTACATCTCTCTTTTTCCAGGCATTGTAATGGGCTGAAGAATAAGACTTGTAACTTTGTTAGGATTGTCAGAGATGAAAACGGCAATGCGATCCATACTTAAACTCGAAGGATGACATATAAATGCCTACCTTGCCGCTGGGACGATGGGTCATCAACTGGCAATTTAGCAATATTAGACCATTTTTTAGCTGCTCAAAGATTTGGAATATATCTAAAGGTGACAAAAAAACATCTGCGATCGACTAGGAACCACCCAAAAAAAATCAGAAACTTAGGTGACAACGCCAATAATGATATGGTTTCTGCACGCAACATACAAATCATAGTAAGTGAATCTATTTAGTGGTGATTACAATTTCAGTTCACTTCTCTTAAGTTGTGATTATAATTGTTGGGGATCGAGCCCGAACAAGGAATAAAGGAAACGAAGATCACACGGGTAGGACCATAGGCCCCACAACGGACAATATAACTATGGGCAAAGTTTCATTTATGGTTCTCAACCAACGTTATATGGGGCTCCAGCCTCCCCTTTTATAGCACACTGTTCATGGGCCTTCCCCTTTTCCATTTCTACCTATACAAACTACAGAGATATTTCATAAATATTCCCTAGCCCAAACTGGGCTATGAAGGGTATTTTGGGTCCGCCTTCTTCCTTTCCCAACCACTCCATTTGCTGGACTTTGGGCCTTTCCTGGTGAGGGCCCATCTTCACCGTAGTTGGGTTTGACTCAGGTTGGCGCAGGATCGATGCTCGCTCTCTTTCGGTGAAAGAACCTTCGTCATCTTCTGGACTTTCGCCTCATGCAAAGATCACCACATGCGCCTGGGCCTCCACCCTGGGGAGGACCTCCGCCTTCTCTAGGGCCTTCACCTCCCAGAAGGACCTTCGCCTTCGCCGGGACCTTCGGCCTTTGGTGTTGTTCAGGAGGACTCTTGACCAACCCTGAAAATCTCATAGCAAACGTGGCATCTCTTGTTAGTTAAGACCTTCGCGACCCCAAATTCGCCCATCCCAATAGTTCCCCCTTGGGGGTGTGGTCCAAAGCGAGCGGGCCACTTCTCACAAGGCCTTTCTGTCCGGACGTTGCCGCGAAGGTCTTGGCCCTCTTCCCCCCTAGGCTGCGATGCGTTTGTTTGCGATCGATGTAACATGTCACATGCCGACTGGCGGTTTCACTGTGGGACGTGACACTTCGCCTGAACGGTCACGACCGTTGTCACGAGAATTGAAACATTGTCTCTGTTGCCTATATAAGGGGGTGGTGGGAGGAGTCCCCCTCATGCCCTTGCTTACTGCTTTCATGCCCCCTGGCCCATTGCTTGTGGTTTCTCTGACATCGAGTAGAGGTGGCTTCATCTGCTAAGAATGAATATGAATGAAATGAAATGAAATAATAGAATTGGTAAAGTTTGTCTTTTGTATTAATCTGATGATGGAATATATACATGATAAAATAGTGTGGTGGAAGGATGTCTTGTCATAAAAGGACAAGGCAGCCATTCCAACTGGTTATGCGTGAGTTCCTGAAAAGGTGTCTATTTAAGGCCTTGTTTAGTTTGGGAAAATATTTGGAATTGACACTGTAGCATTTTCGTTGTTATTTGATAAACTTTGTCCAAACATGGACCAACTAGACTCAAAAGATTCGTCTCGACATGTAGATACTAAAAGTACAATTAGTTATTTTTTTTACCTACATTAAATGCTCCATGCATTCAGCTAAAGATTGATGTGACGGGGAATCTAGAAATATTTGGGGAAAGTTGGGAAAACTAAACAAGGCCTAAAGGGAGATCCTAAACAGTTGTACTTACTCCGTCCGTAAATAATTATCGTTTTCGCTTCCCGAGAAACATCTTTATTAAATATATATTACAAAATATTAATATTTATCATATATAATTAGTATCATTGGAAAAATCTTTAGATCTAGTTTTTAACAAAATTATTTAGAGATATAAATATTGCACGCATTTGCTACAGATCGAGTTAAACTTGTGGCACGTAGTATATTTGAAGCTCTTGGCATAATAACTTCCAGAGCTTTTCAGGACTGGAAGTTATTATGCCAAGAGCTTCGAATATACTACGTCAATTGTAATAATTATACGTCAATTGTAGTTATAATTATGTAAGTTCTTTGCATACATATGCTTACTTAAATAATATAAAAATTAACTAAAAAATCAATTGATGCGGCCAAACTTCTGAAGTGGCCCATACGGCCCATCTTAAATAGTTTGAGAAACACTAGAAAAGGCACGCGGCGTTACCGCTTACGCTAGTATGAGACCATTTTATTATAATAGATTGAACTGGTGTTGCTGTGTAGACCAATATGAGACCATTTTGTTATAATAAATTTAACTTATTGATAATTTTTTTAATATAACTTAGGTACAAGTATTGGTTTGGTTGCTGCATTTTCAGAAAAAGTCAATATTAATATATTTGATATACATTGTTATTTCATAAGTCGGGTAATATTTATGTGTAGATATTTTTTTTAGAATCGCAAAGCTGGTAAAACCACTAAATCATTTTTTTGTGTGTGCTTTGGGTAAGCAATCATAAAAAAATCATAGTAATTTAAATAAAGAAACTAACTCTAATTCTAGTTTAGAAACTGAGCTATACACATCTGGTTAGGTTTGGTGAACTTTTTGCAGCAGACCTTTTTCGCTATATTATTATATTTTATATATTGTTATTACATACATGTGGTAATATTTTTGTGTAGACAAACATATTTTTTTAGAATCATAAAGCCGCTAAAATAACTCAATCCTTTTTTAGTGTATCGGTGGTAAGGGTAAGTTATCATTTAAAATTTATAGCATTTTGAAAAAAGAAACTAACTCTAGTAATTATTTACATAAAACTCTAGATAAATTTAGTTTCACTTTTGTAGCAATAAAATTACATTAAAACATGTGGTGTTATTTGTTTACAATGCATTTTTAGTTGTGTACAGTTCAACAAACTTTGTTTGGCATTTTTTTAATTTTTATTTGTTCTATTTGATCTTTACAAAATTTCAACCGATGTAGATAAATAATAAATTCAGAGTAAAATAAAAAATGGCTCCGAGCCGATTTCAGCCCACTAAGGCCCAGGTCTAGCGACATACAGGCCTGAACAGGAGGCAGGCTGGCCCATTTCAAAGGCCTGGACTGCAAGTTGATTTAGGTAAAGTTTGAGGGCGTTTTTGCAAAAATATCTGTGAGGAGGACTGGACTACGGGTCGATTTGAGTAAAGTTGAAGTTTTTTTTGCAAAACAACCGAAGAACGCACGATCTGGACCGTTCGCCCGGCCGATTCGACAACCGGTAAAAACGGACGACGTGGCCACGCTGGCCGGCCCTCTTTTGGTGCAAGTTTGGTATAAGGAGATTTTTCTTGTCCTAGCTAAAGCATACGCACATGGCACACTGGACACTGTCGCCACACGTAGTTCCACACACCTAGCAACCGCAGGAATCACGCCAACGCCGCCGCACGAAGCGCCTAATTGCAGGAACCCCGCTGGCCTAGCGCTCCACCTGTGATGCACATGCACCTGAGGTGTCCCGGAGACCCATTGGAACGACATCCCGAGCATCGTTCTAGATGTCATTCCGTCTTATGTCCCCGTTCCGGAACGTACGAACCCGGTACACGGAACGTGGCTACGTACCACGTTCCCCCCGTGACTGTGGAACGAACGTGTTCCAACATCAGCAGACTTGCTGCCGTTGAAACAAAGTCCCTGGATGAAAACCCTTCCAGTTCTGGTATGCCCACGACCACGATAAATTTTTCACTGGGAACACATCTTGTGCCATTTAGGGCATGTGTTGAATCCACCCTTTGTGCTTTTCGGTTCTGTTGCCGACTGCCGATAAGCCGGTGGTGGGAGCTTGCCGGCCGCAGGACTTACGCGATCGTACCTTGTTAATGGATTTCTTTATCGGATCATCTTCACTGCTCGGGGGAGCCGTGGAAAACGAAAGCACCACCGCAGGTCTAAGTTTTTCTTTTGGTTAACTCTCCATCGTTGACTGTGGACTGCGAAACGACGGAAGAGACACAATCTGCAGGGTGATGACGCTTGTGCTCTTTGCGGCCACAAATCTGAAACTTGCGACCACGTGTTCCTGGATTATGTCCTAACTAGAGAGCTATGGTTCCTCCTACTGATGCCCGTTGGCCTCACCTCTCTTATTCCTAATATCGCTGAAGACCTCGCAGCATAGTGGTTACGACAGCGGCGTCGCCTGGACGTTGCGCTCAGACCGATGTTCGATTCTCTCATGCTGCTCATAGCTTGGATAATCTGGAAGGAGCGTAACAGCAGAACCTTCTCGGTGGTGTCAACCGGAGTTACAAAGATCTTTAGACGGACAGTCCGAAAAGCTTACGATTGGATTCAAACAGGCTTACAAACGCTTTCAATTGCTTGCCTTCTCTGGTCGCAAAACTCATCTACAATGTAAACTTTGTGATGTATTCAGTAGCTTGTTAGGGGGGTCATCGTTTACACTGATAGCCTCTCGCCGTCAGGTCTACAACAATTTGTATCCTTACCCTCTGATTAATGAAATACGGGTGAATGATCCGATCTTAAAAAGAAGAAGCTAATCCCGAAGACGAGCCAAATGCTCCTGCGTTTCTCAAGGTAGAAGCTGAAAACGAGACGCCGTCGTCATCGGCGACAGTCTAACAGTCTCATTCTGCGTTGTGCGGTTCGTTCCAAAGACGACGTTATCATGAACGCCTCTCGATGTGCCGCCGGCAGAGGACAGGACAGGACATGCCAAGCCGTCTCTACCACCACCCATGACCCATGGCGCGACTACTGGTCCATTTGGACGGCCGCGAGAGGAGGAAAAGACGCATCCAGCCGTCATCCCGGAATATATAACGCATCGTCGTCCCCTGTCTTGTCGTGCCTGATCGCGACCAGTACGTGCTGCTGGCCAGCCGGCCGGCCCTCAGCCCCTCACAGTTGCGGGCTTGTAGCGGTCGCGCGTAGCTCTGCACGGGGACGCACGCAATGGCGACGACGGCCCGGGCGCCGCTGCTCTTCAGCCTTGTGCTGTGCCTCTGCTGCGCCGCTCCTTGCCTGTGCGCAGAGGCCGAGGTCGCTGCCGGCAGCGGCGGGTACGCTGTCCGCGCCGTGACGGTGGACAAAGGAGGGGCGCGGCTCCGCGCCGAGCTCGCGTCCGCCGCCGCCGGTGGCGGCGCTGGCGCGCACGCGGAGTACGGCGGCGACGTGCGGAACCTCGACGTGTATGCCAGGTGCGATTACAGTAAAAGAACATCTTTTGATATATAGGAAGTTCTACCTATTAACCTCCGATCCCCCTACTTATTTAGCTGCTGCATCTGCATGTATTTGGTTGCAAAATTACTGACGGGGAAACGGTAGATTACAGACGTAGTAAACTGTTTCTGCTACCAGAGACTAAAATTATTGCTGTGATGTCTCTAGTTTGCATCATGTTAGTACCGTTGCCAAGAATTTGACATCCATTATTCCGCACCTCATCGAGTCATCAGTATCACTATCAGTGATTCAGTGACGGGAAACTGTGGAGCGTGGAGTAGACGACGACGTTCTGAGCGATGGAGACTTGGTAGGCGACTCGCCGCAGAGAACCTTTGATAGAATGATAGCCTTCCGGGGAGTTGCAGTTGCGACGTGGTCGATTTCGATAGGTTTTATTTACGGGAGAAATAGCTATGCGCTGAGTGAGCGGTTTATCTTCAGCAGTACACGCCCATGCTTGTGTGTCGCGTCGCGTGGTGGTGGGGCTCTTTCCATGAAAACAACAGCTAACAAGAGGAATAATTGGTATTTGTATTTGGTATAGAAAAGCTTTCTCTTGGAGAAAACGAACACTGATTATGGGCAAGAATCGCACAATATGTAATCCAATCCAATAATTGCCCTACTCTGCCGCATGGTACATGGAGCAAGTGATAAGGTGGTCGCGATACTCTCACATGCGGCGTATCCCATTTGCAAAACTATCATGCTGACACAGAAGACAGGAAATCTCTACCGTCCAGAACTATAGTACTCCATTGTCAGACCAAAGGATGGGCTAGCAGCACTCTGTTGGCGCACCACCTAAAGCAACTCCAACAGTTTGTTAAAACTCACTTGGCAAATCTATCGTTTTGCCAAGTCCAAAACCAAATGCCAAGTAAAAAAAAAAGGTCTTCTCCAACAGTTTGCTATTTGGGCTTGGCAAAAGAACTTGTCATCCTAGAATTTTTGCCAAAATCATAAAATTGAGCCTCCAACAAGTTGGCAAATTGGGATACACGTGATGCCAAGCGATGGAGGACTTGACATATTTGGCAAGTGAAGGGGGAATTTTGCCAAGCTTGTCAAATTGCCAAGTACTTTTGCCAAGTTGTTGAAGGAGGTTTTTTATGATTTTGGGCAAAAATACTAGGATGCCAAGTGGTTTTGCCAAACTGTTGGAGTTGCTTTAACACCCAATTTTTGTGCTGCACAATCCCCACCCACCGCTTTTTTTTTAATAAGAGCAACTCCAACGGTTTTGCAAATGGACTTTACATTTATATATTTTTGCAAAAAAGTCTACAAAACTTCTATCCAACGGTTTGATAAATGAGCTTTGTATTTTTGTTAACTTGCAAAATCCTGAGATGCATTGACATATATGCAAGCTCGCGATCGGCTTGGCATTCCGTCTCGTGTACTACTCCCGCGCGCGCTCTTCCCTCCCGCGCCTCCGAGTTTCTTTTTTTTAGATTTTGGCAAGTCAATTTTGCCAAAATGTTGGAGATAACTTTTTTTTTCTCCTCTCCATATTGATTTGAGAGTTGACAAATTTCATGTTTTGCCAAATAAAAAATGCAAAATCGTTGGAGTTGCTCTAATGGACAGCAAGAGAATTGCTGCATATTATTAGAATAAAAGAATTGATCCTTTTGCGTACAAGTGATTATATATATGGCCTTCAAAATCAGTTACGATTACGAGTTCCTTTCTTCATTGAGATTATTGTCCTTCTCTGTTGGAATATCTGGATAGTGTGTGTAATGATGTCATTTTCTAAAGAGTTGTACCCACGGTGAAGTAAACCACGGGAGTTTGCCATGGTTATTCATCGGGTAAAGAAGAAACACTTCTTCTTTTATTAGTCTTTGGCTAGAAGCTCGCTTGTAATCTTTCTTATTTTCTTTCTCTTTCTTCGTTTTTTAGCTTTGTTTGTTTTGTACTTTTGTTTTCTTTTTTTAATAAAATTTCATTAGGGTTGCTTTACCTTTCGGTATGTCTAAAAAATTGATTCAGTTTTTAAGCTAATGCTAGGTCTAAAAACCAAGGAAACAAACAAACTGAAAAAGGGCAAGACTTTACTAAAGGAGAAAACCATTATATTAGAAAATCAAATAACCGGTTTCAAATAGTATAAAATTAAAACCAACCAAAAGAAAAAGAAGCAATCACCCCAAAACCACAAGCAAAAGAGGACGACCACACCTATAACAACATTTATATAATAAGATAATAACATTTATGATACCAACTAAATATAATTAGATTCTTCATTGCTTATATTTTCATAGTATACCTATTTAATATCATAAATCTTTGTGTTTCTCTTTATAATATCGGTCAAACGCCTCGAGATACTTTAACTACCTAAGGTTTTTGAAATGACTTATAATTTGGAACGGAGAGAGTACTACTCTTGGGTTGGCTATCTTTATTGTTTTGTGATGGAAGCACAATTGATGCATCTTCTAGCATTTTAACTTCTTTGGTGAGAACAAGCTTGGTCCTAAGCACTGGGGTTGCCAAGGGAGTAGTAATGTAGCTCGAAACCTAATTATGACAAAATATATATGCTTGGACCAATAGTGGCAGGGCTAGGGGGTGAAGTGTTGTTGATGTGCTTGGTGCTTGCCAAGGTTGAAGTGTTGTTGCCTCCTCCAATTTCTTCACCACGTTTCTAGAATTTCGCTGATCATTCTTAACGTCCAATATGACACTAGGAAGAGTGTCTCTTCTTTTACATCATTCAAATCTGAATCCAAAAGAGGGATTTATGGAGCCAATTCAGAAAACACACACCCTGGATGCTCCTGTGGGCTAGCTCGACAGCACTGTCTAGCTCGTCCTGCTCAGGCCTTGCCTGCTTGTTCCCTTTTTCCATGTCATGGGAATGTTGGCCACTACCAATTATGTTGGTGATGGCTTTCAAACAAAAATCTGGATTGCCAGGACTTTAGCACCATACCAACCGAGGATATAGTGAGATCAACTTCTTGCGATAGGGAGGAATAATACACATAAAGTGTTCTAGCTGAGCTAATTTCTTTCTTTCTCCTATGGCATCTCCTTAGCGCCAATAGATGTACAGGCTCTTATATTAGCACCCGTCAAAATGCATATTTTTCTAAGTCGCGAGTGATGGGGAGAGAACCCATTATCCATATAGCAGCCTAGCTTTGGAATCTCAACTCATACCTTGACCCGGCCTGGATAAGGACCGACCATATCTTGGCACCATTGTTAGCATCACGCCAGACTCGGTCATTAGAGGAAAAGCTTCATAGCATTGTTTTTCAAGAATATAGCCCTCAATGAAATATAGATGAAATAATCAGTCTCAATATGTTGTTCTATAAACATTTAATTTCATGACGTATGTATAATTAGAAACCGAGACTTTCACCCCCATAAAACCTATTTTTTTTCTCTTTTTAGAAACATTATCATATCATAGAAACAATTTACTCCCTCCGTCCTAAAAACAACTATCATTCTTATTTCTGAAAAGTGAAACAATTTTTTATAATTAGTATATCATTAGATGGGTTATTGAATACTCCCTCCGTCCCTATATAAGTGTCGCCGTTGGTGTACGTGCCACGTGTTTGACTCAATTTGTACAAAATATGTGCAATATTTACATCTCCAAATAATTTTGTTAAAAAACTAGATGTAAAGATCTTTCCGATGACAGTAATTACTTAGCATAAATATTAATATATTTTAATATATAATTGCCGGCAACTTTTTCTCGGAAAGCGAGAACGACACTTATTTAGGGACGGAGGGAGTATATATTAATAAAACAAATATAATTTGACCCCTTTGTGGTTAGCCCTGGGCATAATTGACCGAAGACCGAAGGCCGAACCGAACTAACCGAGACCAAAATCGAAGTGACCGAGATTGAAATTTTCGGTCACTAGTTCGGTTCTGAGTCCACACTAACCGAACTTTTGACGGTTAATTCGGTCATATGCATCGGGTAACCGAACTGACCGAACTAACCGAACATCTATTTTTTATTGATATAATGTGTATTTTAGACTTTTATTAGTGATATAATATTTATTCTAGTGAGTTTATATCAACCATCACTCTTATCACTCTATTTAATCTATAAATTGTGGTCATCCCAAAAGCGCATCATCTTTCTCTCTTCTGACGTTGGATCGCGCGCGCATGGCATCGCATCCCGTTTTGAGTGCCGTGAGCGTGAGGCACTGAGGCTTCAGCAGCGCGCGCCGTGCACGCGGGCGACATCGATGTGCCTTTCCGCTCCCCGTGCCCGGAAAACCATCCATCCAGTCCAGCCGCCGCAGAGGACACGCTCTGCGGCCTGCCGAGAGAGGAAAAAAAAAAAACAAGCAGACAAACCCGCGCGCGAGATCCGATCCTTGCAGAGTTGCAGCTCGCGGTTTCACTCCATTTCAGCGACCCCGCAGGCTCGAGCTCGAGCCTGCTCCCATCGATCTCCTCCTGGCTCCTGCACCTGCAGGCTGCTGCAGCCACTCCACGGCTGGACTGGACTGGACGGGCACCAGACGCCAGTCGATCCACTCCCCACTCCCTATTGACTTGATTAAAAGCTTCAGCAGCGCCCTGTGCTCCCCTCCTGGCTCCTGCGCGCGCACACGCCATGGCGTGGCCATGGCCGTGGCCGCCGCGGTCGACCGCGCACTGCCTCCTCCTCCTACTCCTCTTCCTCCTCGCCGTCCCGTGGCCCTATGCCGCCGCCCAGGCCGCCGGGTACCGCGTGGTGTCGTCGGTGTCCGGGGCGCGGGGGCACCTGTCCGCGCGGCTGGAGCTCGCCGGCGCCGGCCGCGAGGCGGATGAGCTCGGGCCCGATGTCGAGAGGCTCAGCCTGACCGCGAGGCAAGTACGTTCTTCCTGGATTGATTACTACTAGTACTTGTGTGTGCTTCCTTCCATTCCATGCCATGTGTTGCTTATCCGATCTTCAGCTACTTTGTGGTTGGGACTTGGGAACGAATGGAGATGCTCGTTTCGTTTCGTTGGTCGTCGATCAGTTCTTGCTTGGGTTCACAAAGTCTCCAGCTTTGCTTAGTTTGTGATGCCGTCCGTGATCGCTATACAACTTCTGATTAAAACAAATGGCTTTTGCTTATTAGCTTGGTCTCTTCCATCCAGATGGATAGCTACTTTAATGATCCATTATTGGGGATTCTTTTTATTTTATTCGTGCTTAAAGCAACTCAGATCAGGATTGCACCATGCATATGTGGTCACAGACAGGATAGGTCAATGGCTTTTTTTTTTATCTATTCTTCCTAGACAAGAGCGGACAGATGACTGGGTGATTACGACAACGTACCAAACAAGCCATATACGGAGTACTACGCAGTTTACTCCACGAGCTACAAATATCAGGGACCAATTTAAGGCCATCACGTGTTTCAGCTGCTTGGGACTGTCGATTGCACCTTCTGCCTACCGGAAAACCTAAATTTACCGAGTATTGACCTCTTTGCCGATTTTTTTTTCCCGGCAATCGGTAAAGAAGTGCTTTGCCGAGTGTAAAATAAAAAACACTCGGGAAAAAAAACACTCAGCAAAGAAATTCTTCACCGAGTGCCAAAAAAAACACTCAGCAAAGAACTATTTGTCGAGTGTTTTTTCCTAACACTCGGCAAAGCTAGTTTTCAAATCATATTTTGAAGCATTAAATAAATTCAAATAAAAAAGTTTTCAACTACAAAGTTGTTTAACTTATCAAAATGAACAATTTTTGTTTTGTTGATTTCTTCATTTGACAAACTGATAATAAATTTGTTCATAAATCTTACGTATCTCTCCGTAGTTTATGAAACTAGAAAAGTGATATATAAGATTTGTGAATAATGTTGGAACCACCCTGTCGAATGCATAAATGGTCAAACAACCAAAATAAACTTTGTAGATTTTGACAAGTTATGAAACTTTGTAGTTGACAACTTTTTGATTTGAAGTCATCATGTCATGCAAAACTATGTCCGAATTTGACAAATTTAAAATTCAAATTTTTTCAAAAGACCTTGGATGGAGAAATGACCAAAATTAAAGTTGTAGATCTCGAAAAGTTATGAATCTTTGTAGTTGGCAATGTTTTAATTTGTTGTGTAAAACTGCATTTGAATTTTTCAAAATACCTCTGATGGAGAAATGTCCAAAATGAAAGTTGTAGATCTCAAAAAGTTATGAAAGTTTGTAGTTGACAACTTTTTATTTTGAAATCATCTTGTCAACGAAAACTATGTTTGAAATTTCTTAAATTTGAAATTCAAATTTTATAAACGACCTCGGATGGAGAAATTTTGTAAACGATCTCAAAAAGTAATGAAATTTTGTATTTGACAACTTTTTGATTTAAATTTATTTAGGGCTCCAAACAAATAATTTACACTCGGTTTAGTATAATATATGGGAAACGAAAACGGAATATAGACACAAGTAATGGTGTAGTGCAGTGGCAAAAGGGTTACGTGCGAGGGAGAGGTGCTGAGTTCTTATCCCACCCGTGAATTTTGTGCGAAAAATGCAATATATACTCTCCCCCGATTATTTTCGTTGCTATCTTTTTCTGGGTTTTTCGGATTTATATTTTGCCAAGTAGAATTTTGGCACTCGACAAAAAAACTCTTTGTCAAGTTTTTTTTTTTTTGCCATGTGCTCTTTGCCGAGTGCATTTAAGACTTTGCCGAGTGCCACAGACACTTAGACAAAGAGGCGAAATCTGATAGTGAAACAAACAACTCCCAATATCAAATTGCAGCGGTTGGCATGGCATACTGATACAACCCAACAACATATATATTCTCCACCTTGTGGGTATCATTGTATTGAGAAGCATAATTTAAACACAACACGCGTACGACCATCCTGACCTTGTGAATTGTTGATTCTGCAAGCTGCTTTTGACAATATATAAGATATCACAAGATGATTTCGAAAAAAAAGGGTCTTGTTGCAGTTAGGCGGAGTATTGCATTTGCGTTTTTGTTGCACTGATTAAGTTTTGAATTTGAGATAACGCTGCTAGCAGTACGTGAACGCGCGAGGAAAGGGACAAAAAAAAAACAATCTGCAAAACACGATCACAGTGGGACTCGAACCCACAATATCCCGCTACGGAGGCGAGCGCCTTATCCATTAGGCCATGCGACCAACACATTGTGATTGAAATTTTAGTCTTTATTACTTCTATATGTTTTCTAACGTTTTACTGCCTAACCACGCCGGCGGCAGCCTTGAGACAGACAGCCGGCTGCACGTCCGCATCACCGACGCCGACCACCCGCGATGGGAGGTCCCCCAGAGCGTCATCCCCCGCGAGGCGCCGCGGGACGTCACCCTGGAAGCCAGCACGGGCGCCTCGCCGCACAGCCGCGTCCTCTCCGCGGCGACGTCCGACCTGACCTTCACCCTGCACGGCTCGCCGTTCCGATTCACCGTGTCCCGCCGCTCCACCGGCGACGTCCTCTTCGACACCGACGCGTCGCTGGTGTTCAAGGACAGGTACCTGGAGCTAACCACGGCGCTGCCGCCGGCGGACGGGGCGTCTCTGTACGGGCTCGGCGAGCACACCAAGCGCGCGTTCCGGCTGCAGCGCAACGACACCTTCACGCTCTGGAACGCCGACATCCCGGCCAGCACCGCGGACGTCAACCTCTACGGCTCCCACCCGTTCTACCTCGACGTGCGCCCCGCCGCCGGCACCGCGCACGGCGTGCTCCTGCTCAACAGCAACGGCATGGACGTCGAGTACGGCGGCTCGTACCTCACCTACAAGGTCATCGGCGGCGTGCTCGACTTCTACTTCTTCGCCGGCCCCGCCCCGCTCGACGTCGTCGACCAGTACACCCAGCTCATCGGCCGCCCGGCCCCCATGCCGTACTGGTCTTTCGGTACGGCCAGCTGCGCGCCAACCAGTCGTTGCTTTGCTTTGCTTTGCTCCTATGGAAGGATTGCTGGAGCACTCTGTTCTTGCAGCTGAGCTGATTGAGCATTTGCAATGGCGATCCGTTCTGTTTCGCTGCAGGGTTCCACCAGTGCAGGTACGGGTACAAGAACCTGGCTGACCTGGAGGGCGTGGTGGCCGGGTACGCCGAGGCCAGGATCCCGCTGGAGGTGATGTGGACGGACATCGACTACATGGACGCGTTCAAGGACTTCACGCTGGATCCGGTGAACTTCCCGGCCGGCCCCATGCGGCAGTTCGTCGACCGCCTTCACCGGAACGGCCAGAAATACGTCGTCATCCTAGACCCAGGTCGGTACCAACGGCAACGACGATACTATCCTATCGGAAATGGCGACCGATGTGCTGTGCTGCCTGCCACACTGACACTGACACTGCCATTGCTTGCGTGCAGGGATCATGGTGAACCAGACGTACGGGACGTTCGTGCGAGGGATGCAGCAGGACGTGTTCCTGAAGCGGAACGGCACCAACTACCTCGGCAAGGTGTGGCCGGGGTACGTCTACTTCCCGGACTTCCTCAACCCGCGCGCCGCCGAGTTCTGGGCGCGCGAGATCGCGCTGTTCCGGCGGACGCTCCCCGTCGACGGCCTCTGGATCGACATGAACGAGATCTCCAACTTCGTCGACCCGGCGCCGCTCAACGCGCTGGACGACCCGCCGTACCGCATCAACAACGCCGGCGTGCGCCGCCCCATCAACAACAAGACCACGCCGGCGTCCGCGGTGCACTACGGCGGCGTGCGCGAGTACGACGCGCACAACCTCTACGGCTTCCTGGAGGCGCGTGCCACGCACGCAGCGCTGCTCGCCGACACCGGCCGCCGCCCGTTCGTGCTCAGCCGGTCGACGTTCGTGGGGTCCGGCCGGTACACCGCGCACTGGACCGGCGACAACGCCGCCACGTGGGACGACCTCCGCTACTCCATCAACACCATGCTCAGCTTCGGACTCTTCGGCGTCCCCATGGTCGGCGCCGACATCTGTGGCTTTGGCGGCAACACCACCGAGGAGCTCTGCAGCCGCTGGATCCAGGTACAAAGCTCTGCACCCACTCCAAGCTAAAGCAGCCAAGTCCATTGACAGGATGATCGAGCTGATGAGCTGAGCTTTCGTGTTTGCTCGTGAAGCTTGGCGCGTTCTACCCGTTCGCAAGGGACCACTCGGCGATCGGCACGATCCGGCGAGAGCTGTACCTGTGGGAGCTGGTGGCGCGGTCGGCGAGGAAGGCGCTCGGGCTCCGCTACCGGCTGCTGCCGTACATGTACACGCTGATGCACGAGGCGCACACCACGGGGGCGCCCATCGCGCGGCCACTCTTCTTCTCCTACCCCAAGGACGTGGCCACGTACGGCGTGGACCGGCAGTTCCTGCTGGGCCGCGGCGTGCTCGTGTCGCCGGTGCTCGAGCCGGGGGCCACCACAGTCGACGCCTACTTCCCGGGCGGCCGGTGGTTCAGCCTCTACGACTACACGCTCGCCGTCGCCTCGGCGACGGGCATGCGCGTCACCCTCCCGGCGCCCGCGGACACGGTCAACGTGCACGTGGCCGGCGGCAACATCCTGCCGCTGCAGCTGCCGGCGCTGACGACGTCGCGGGCGCGCCAGACCGTGTTCCACCTCCTCGTCGCGCTCGCCGAGGACGGATCCGCGTCCGGGGAGCTGTTCCTTGACGACGGCGAGTCGCCGAAGATGGCCGGGCCGCGGGGCGAGTGGAGCCTGGTTCGGTTCAGCTGCGCGGCGTGGCGCGGCGGCGTCACCGTGAGGTCGCATGTGGTGCACGACGCGTACGGGCCGAGCCGTAAGCTGGTCATCGGCAAGGTGATGTTCCTGGGACTGCACTCGCCGGCGCCACCGAGGCAGTTCGCCGTGTACATCAACGGCGTCAGGACGGCCAACTCGACCGGCGACGCGCTAGGGTACCAGAGGAGCGCAGCACTCGGCCTTGCGCAAGTAGAGGGGCTGTCGCTGGCCGTCGGCAAGGAGTTCGAGCTCAAGGTCGTCGTGTCGTCGTAACGTGGCACTCAAGCTCGATCTTTTCTGAATAAAAGCTGATCAAAAGCTTGAATTTTAATTGGAAATAAAGGAATCATGAAAAGCAACGTAGTAACTCTAGACGTGTCATCGTAACGTGGCCCCAATTATGGATAACACTCTATTCTTATCCCATTGCACGGAGTTGGAAGCTGGAAATTGTATTCATGCTCTAGGGCCTTTGTACATCTCAGATAGATTAGGCCCAAATACGCATAATGAATATCCGGCCCAAATATTAAGGCATGAATCAAGGATGGGAAATTAGGCCCCGCGAAAGGCCTCATGGCCGCGCAATTCATCGGAAGGAAACCGTTCAGTCCCAAATGGTAACTTTTTAACGTGTTAAACCTTCTTTAAGGATAGAATACTAACCCTTCTGTTGCCGATTAGGCACAAGGGGCAAAGGATATTGGCAGGTGGTGCAATAATGCCCTGCCAAATTCTGCAACTTGATAGGTGGTGCAATATGCCCTATCAATCTCCTGGGGCAAAGGATATTGGCAGGTGGTGCAATAATGTCCTGTCAAATCTTGCAACTTGATAGGTGGTGC
The DNA here is from genome assembly GCA_009763385.1 of Coix lacryma-jobi var. lacryma-jobi. Classification (NCBI taxonomy): domain Eukaryota; kingdom Viridiplantae; phylum Streptophyta; class Magnoliopsida; order Poales; family Poaceae; genus Coix; species Coix lacryma-jobi. The sequence continues at coordinate 10,230,564 of CM019824.1, forward strand.
AATAATGCCCTATCAGCCCCCCATTTTTTATATTTTTTGGCCAAAAAAATTCTAAACATACATTTTTGTTACCTTTTTATTTATTTATTTCAGCCAAAACATTGGAGACATCAGACATAACCCTCCATAAAATTGGAGACATATTTTTTTAGCCTTTTATATTTTTTAATAAGCCAAAAAATTGGAGGCATAATTTTTGTCACCCTTCTCATATTTTCAGTGAAAAAATGCAGACGTCATTTTGAAACCCCTTTTTAATATTTTTAGCCAAAAAATTGGCGACATGTTTTTCAGTAATAAAGGACGTCATTTTTTTATCAAAGTGAGACACGCGAATCATACTATGGACACTCATATATTTATACACACATTTATGGAGTGAAGCCAGTGAGTCACATTATAGAGGTCATATATGTATACTGCAGAAATAATTTTGAGAGACGATGGTTTTTTATTTTCATAGTAGGTGGCATTTTTATTCAATCGTCTTTGTAAATGATTTTCATAAATACACATCTAGCGAATTTCCTTTGGTGTGACAATCCAGGAAACCACAAGATTCATTTAGTTAATTGGGGTAGTGTGACTATGAGGAAGGAGTTTGGTGGTGTTGGTATTCCAAATTTAAGGAACTTAAACATTTGTCTGTTAGCATCATGGGTTAGAAGATATAATCTGGACCACCAGAAGTTGTGGAAACAAGTCATTGATTACAAGTATGACACGTGTAATCCTAATATTTTCTGTGCATCGACGAGTGGATCTTCTCAGTTCTTTAAGGGGATGATTTGGGCGGCTTCGGCGGCCGAGATGGGTTTTAGGTGGAACATTGGAAATGGCAGGAAGGTTAGGTTTTGGGAGGACAGTTGGTTAGGCATGTCTAGTTGAGCTATTCAATACTGGGATGTGTATGTTTTGGTCCATGAAAAATCTGGCACAGTGGCGTTCCTTTGGGACGGTAGGGAGTTGGAATGCTTGTTTCGGAGGAGTGTTGATCAAAGGCTACTTAATCGTTGGTTAGAGGTTGTCCAATTAGCCTCAACAATAGTGTTTTCTGAGGAGGATGATTCCTTAATTTGACAGTTTAATTCTAGTGGTGTTTATTCTTCTCAATCGCTTTATAAAGTCATTAACTTTAGAGGTATTTTGCCTGTCCATGTTCCTGTTGTCTGGCAGCTGAACGTTCCGCCTCGAGTGCAATTTTTTCTTTGGCTTGTTTCTAAAAATAAGGTGTTGACAAGAGATAATCTGAATGTTAGGAAGAAACTAGATGATGTGTCTTGTTTATTCTGTTCTGAACCGGAAAGTGTTCAACACTTGTTCTTTGATTGTGTAGTTGCTAGACAAATGTGGTCTTGCTTTTCAGAAGTCTGTGGAAGGGATATAGGAACTGATTTTCTGTCAATTGGACTGATGTGGTTAAGTAATAAAAAGTTTTTAGTGAATAATTGTTTTAGTGCGGCTGCCCTGTGGGGGCTTTGGAAACTAAGAAATGCTATGTGTTTCCAGGGAGTTTCTTGGTTGGATGTGAGGAATTTGATGCTGAGAATTGCGATGATGCTTCAATCTTGGAGTATCCTGTGCCCTCAAGAGAAGACACAAGAATTCTCAGTGAAGATGAAGTGTTTAAAAGCAGTGGCTACAAGACCGGCAAGGATTTTTGGGTAAATAAAGTGGAGGACAAATGAGATGCATACATGTTCAAGTAGGCACATAACTGGGAAGCTCAAGATTTCCCGGGTGAGGTGCTGCAGAAGTTGGCTGCTAATCTGAGGGATGTTTCTACTGTTAGTGGCAAGGCTTGGTTTCCATTGTTTTAGTTTGCTGTAGGGAGGGGTCGGATAGGAGAGTTTCCTGATGATCTTTTGTGATAGAGTTTTTGTGAGCCATGAGACAGGTGTTTCCCACCTCAAAATGCTGTAAACGTTGAACTTCTCTGATTGTCTTGCTAATGCTAAGGCAGGGGCTATGCCCTTTTACTCTAAAAAATGATTTTCATAAATATAATTTTAGAAGACACTAAAATGATAAATTGATAAGCACATCTATCTTTAGAGGTGAGCCTTTTCAAGTGGGACACCTATGTAAATATCTGAATAAAAGCTGATCAAAAGTTTGAATTTTAATTGGAAATAAAGGAATTGTGAAAAGCAACGTAGTAACTCTGACGTGTCATCGTAACGTGGCCCCAATTATGGAGGACAGGAATTCTCATCCCATTGCACAGAGCTGGAACCTGGAAAGTGGAAACTGTATTCATGCACTTGGGCCTTTGTACATCTCAGACAGATTAGGCCCAAATACGCACAATGAATTTCCAGCCCAAATATTGAGGCCTGAATTAAGGATGAGAAACTAGGCCCCGCGAAAGGCCTCATGGCCGCGCAATTCATCGGAAGGAAACCGTTTAGTCCCAGATGGTAACTTTTTAACGTGTTAAGCCTTCTTTAAGGGTAGAATACTAACCCTTCGGTTGCCGATTAGGCACAAGGGGCAAAGGATATTGGCAGGTGGTGTAATAATGCCCTGCCAGATTCTGCAACTTGATAGGTGGTGCAATATGCCCTATCAATCTCCTGGGGCAAAGGATATTGGCAGGTGGTGCAATAATGCCCTGTCAAATCCTGCAACTTGATAGGTGGTGCAATAATGCCCTATCAGCCCCCCCCCCACTTTTTATATTTTTTGGCCAAAAAACTGTAAACATACATTTTTGTTACTTACTTATTTATTTATTTCAGCCAAAACATTGGAGACATAACCCTCCACAAAATTGGAGACATATTTTTTAGCCTTTTATATTTTTAATAAGCCAAAAAATTGGAGGCATAATTTTTGACACCCTTCTCATATTTTCAGTGAAAAAATGCAGACGTCGTTTTGAAACCCCTTTAGCCAAAAAATTGGCGACATGTTTTTCAGTAATAAAGGACGTCATTTTTTATCAAAGTGAGACACGTGAATCATACTATGGACACTCATATATTTATACACACATTTATGGAGTGAAGCCACGTGAGTCACATTATAGAGGTCATATATGTATACTGCAAAAATAATTTTGAGAGACGATGGTTTTTTTATTTTAATAGTAGGCGGCAATTTTATTCAATCGTCTTTGTAAATGATTTTCATAAATATAAGTTTAGAAGACACTAAAATGATAAGCACATCTATCTTTAGAGGTGAACCTTTTCAAGTGGGACGCCTATGTAAATATACGCAGGTGATTCAGTTATAAGACATATCTCAAAATTAATTTTCAGATGCAGATCACATAGATTTTTTTAAAAAAATAATCTTACAAAAAAGTATTTGTAAATCTACATGTTTGGTCGCGCCAATCTTCCTGGCGTGGCCAAACCGTCTGGACGTGTCGGCCCGCTTGACGTGGTAGGCCTATTACCTGGCCTGGTAGTCACGCCAATGACACCCACGTGGCCCTTGCCGCAACACGCCTCTAGTGGCAGGGTCACATATAGAGCCCGTGTGGGCCTTTCTTCCCTCTTCCATAATCCATACTCATTTTCTGTGTTCTGTCCTGCACGCACAGGGCGACAATCGGCCAAATCTGACCACTCAGGTCTGAATTTTGGTTGAGATCCACCCCCAATTTCTCCCCACAGCCTAGGGCAAGGTATTGTCTCATTTCTCTGCTTGTTCTATGGTTGATTTAAGGAATAGACTAGGTAAGCTAGGGTTTTGTAGTGAATTTGATTTTAGTTCATATAGAAAGTTGTTTAGGTTGAGCGGTTACGTTTGCAAACTTGTGTTTAGGGCCTACCCTTGAATTGTACGTGTAGATGTACTGGCATTTGTTTTATGACAAGGTTAAATGTTAGCTATTATGTTTAGGTTAGTGTCAGTGTTACGAGACCACCGACTAGTAAATTTTTGCGTGTGTGTCGGGTTTGGATGGTGAGACAAGGAGACACAAGGTTTATATTGGTTCGGGAAGAACAATCCCTATGTCCAGTGTGAGGCTCGGTGACTCGTATTCCTTATCTCGGGCTTGTTGGGGTTGGGGGGCCGGGGGGTTACAAGTTTGTTCGAGAGAGGAAGAAGTCTCCAAGTCTCAGAATGAGGGTGTGAGCGCGCACGCGCGTGTGGCTCGGTTGCCCATGTCCGATGTAGAAGTACAACCTCTCCTTTTATAGCTTCAAGGAGGGGCCAGTTAGATGATCAAGGAAAATATGAAAGAAAGGATGAAGTGGTGTAGAGAGTTTGAAGGAGACGCCTTCTCCTTTTGCGTGCAGTGGCGACGTCTCGTGTTCGCCGTTGCTCGTCGTCCTTGGCCGCATGGGGCATGCAGGTCGTGGTAGGGCTCGGTCCTATCTGATGTGCGGTCGTGGTGGGGGTCGGGTCCCTGCCCGATGCGTGATCATGGTCGTAATCATGATCTACACATAGGGCTTAGGCTACCTCGTTGTGTCTGACGTCCGTTGTAGCTATTGACAACAGAGAGCGGATTCCAACGTCCCCTTGGAAGCGCCACGCGTCGGGGGCCGACATGCGGCCTTGTGGGGGTCGCCCCTGTCACGGCCTGATCCCGTGGCTCGACAGACATGCGCGCGGCGTGCACCGTGGTCTGCGCGTGACGTACATGGCGTGCCAGGGACTCCCTTTGTGTGTTATGAGATTCAGCGCCCTATTTTAGTGTTGTCCCATCAAGGGATAACATCACGTACGCTCAGACAGTCGTGATGGGACATCATCCTTATCTCTGTGATAAGAGCAGTGGGATTGCGCTGCAGTATCATATATTGGACATTAAATGTGCCGCTCGTTTACCTATGGATGCGCGTGCGGGCGGAGCGCAAACGTCGAGCGAAGTGGAGATTGCATTGGGTGCGCCTTTTGCGCCTAGTGACGCAGGCTCCACCTTCACTACTGGAGAAAGGGCCTTTAGCCCTGGTTGAAATGGGCTTTTAGCCCCGGGTATCCCAACCAGGGCTTAAAATCCGGGACTAAAGGTCCCGGCCTTTAGTCCCGGATGCTTTCAACCGGGGTTAAAGGTCCAGAGAGGAAAAATAAATGTGTGTTGGGTGAGATTCGAACTCAGCACATCTTGTCTCAGACACGCTTACCAACTGAGCTACGCAACCCACGTGGTGTAGTTCTGGACGTTTTCCTTTTGAATCCACTCGGGAAGGACCTTTAGCCCCGGTTGGTAACACCAATCGGGACTAAAAGTACCTTTAGTCCCGGGGCTAAAGGTTCACCCTTTAGCCTCGGTTGGTATTACCAACCGGGACTAAAGGTCCGAGACCTTTAGTCCGGGTTGGTAATACCAACCAGGGCTAAAGATTCACCTTTAGTCTCGGTTGGTATAACCAACCGGGACTAAAGGTCTTTAGCCCCGGACACAATTTTAGTCCCGGACACAATTTTTGGTCGAGACTATAGCTCAATTGATAGATCGTCCAAAGGCCTGTTCTCTAGTAGTGCTTGGTCCCTCTGTACCATGTCGTGCGAGGCGAAGTCGAGTCTCCATCGTCTGACGTAAGACGAAGCAGGATTGTCATCTCTTTGGCTTGCAAGGCCGTGGGTCTTGTGTGTTAGGATGATCTCTCCAGGGGGCCCAACGGCTCTCTGGACCCCCTGATTCTCGCGCCTTGATCGGGGGCGCCCAGCCCGAGATTGGCTGGTGGGCCCCTGTCGTGCTGCGCTATATAAAGGGTGGGGGCCGGCGGGCTCAAGGCACGAGGTTCCCCTGAGCCGCCACAACCCCACCGACAAAACCCTAGACCGATCTATAGGGCGCGCAGTCAGCGACGGGAAGATCCCGCCGGACCTGCGACGACCACGCGACCACACAGTCACCACCGTGCAGCGACCTCTTCACCAACCGTCGCTGCCCGTGCGCAGACCTTCACCACCGAACCAGCGATGGCCGGCTCCTCCTCCAACTCCGATGGTATGTATCCTCCTATCTCCCCTTCTTCCTCCCGGATCTAGTGCATAGGTTATCTTTTCACCATGAACGAGTGCTTAGCCCCACTGATCTACATCTAGAAGGTCCTAGGGACATAACAATGGTATCAGACGCCTCGATCTAGTGTGTAGATCGAGATGGGGAGTACCGACGCCGGTTTTACCGACGTACGGACACAGAGACTAGGGGAAACCCTAATGCCCGCCGCCGGCTTGCCGACGTTCGGGAAAAAGAAAGAGGGGGAGGATTGGATCCGACCAAGAACAAACCCTAACCCTAAAAGTTTTCGGCCATGGGAGGGAAGTCTCTCACCTGGCCTGTTCACCGCCACCGTGCGGAACGGATCGCGCCGTCGCGCGGGGAAGACCCGCGGCTTCCGCCGCCGCGCATGAACAAAGGGACGCGAGCGCGGATTAGGGTGCCGACGCGAGGCCGTTCGACGGCGGAGCGCTCGACCCGGAGGGAGCGCGTCCTCCGGCGAGCGGGCCCGCGGCGGCACCGGCCTTCTTTCTTTTCCCCTCCGACTCCGGTCTCGGACAGGGATCTCCTATCGGCCGCCGTTGCTGAGAGAGGGAGAAGGGAGAGAGCAGAATGGGGTTAGGGTTTCGGGCGCAGCCGACCGACGGTTTTTGTCCACGCGGAGGACGCGGACGGCCGTCCGATCGGATCGAACGGTCAGCGTTGGCTGGACCCGATGAGGCCCAGGCGGGTGGCCGCTTTCCCGGCCCAGGCCCAGGTTGCGGCCTGGGCGCGGGGAGCGCGCGCACCGCGCCCTGCTGGGCCGACGAAGGCCGATTGGCCTTAAGGACAATGAACTTATCTTTTGTCTTTTTCGTTTTCAGAAGCAATTTTCGGATATATTTCATAGAATTTGAATTTTGATCTCTGAAAATTTTGCACCAACGTGTTATTTTTCCAGAGGATAAAAATTTTACAGTATTGATGCTTCTGAAAAATAAAGTTTTCATGTTTCCGCTGCGTATTTACGGTTGTTATTTTCATTATTAAATTCGAACCAACGGGAGAATTTAATTTTGAAAAATGGATATTGTTTTCAGATTATTATAATATTGTTATTATTCTGACCAACGTTGATTAATATCAATATTATGATGTCATGTTTTTGTTATGCATTTTGTCTATTTCTGCCCAACGGTGATGTAGATTTAATGTATAATTAATTGTATGTTTTAATTTTGACCAACGTTGAAAATAAGGCATGCAGTTATTATGATTTATTTTATTCTCACTATATATGAATCATGGTTGTGGTTTCAGGTGGTTTCTCCTTGATGAGCTGCATCAAGGATATCCCCGTGCTCAAAGGAGACAACTATGGGGAATGGAGGAGGAAGATAGACCTAGCATTCACCCTGGCTGAGGTGGACTGGGTAGTCACCGAACCGTGTCCCACAGAGCCTGTGGAACCGGTGCGGGAGGCTAATGAGGTTGATGCCGCATGGCAAACCAGACAAAGGGACGTTGCTCCCGTACGGATGTCCTATGACTTGGAGCATAGGAAATGGGTCATGGCAAACAAGAAGTGTTTGGCCGTGGTAAAGAACACGATTGAGCCAGCTATTATGGGCTCAATCCCAGAGTGTCTCACTGTCACAGAGTACCTGGACAGGATTAAGAGTCAGTTTACTGGCTCTTCAAAGACTTATGCCACCCAGCTGATAAAGCAGCTGGTAACAGAGAGGTACCATGGAGGTGGTAGTGGCATAAGAGAGCACATACTGAGGATGAGCACTTTGGCATCCAAGCTCAAACCAATGGATTTGGCACTCAAGGATGAGTTCCTTATTCATCTGATTTTTGCTTCTTTGCCAAAAGAGTTTGATACTTTTGTTGTTAATTACAACATTCATCCTGAAAAGTGGGACTTAGAGAAGCTCATTGCTATGTGTGTGCAAGAGGAGGAGAGAATTAAGGCCTCACATGGTGGATCTATAAACCATGTGAGGGATAATAAGAAAAGAAATTTTAATGCTCCTTCCTCTTCAAGGTTCAAGGGAAAGACTCCATATCAGCCTCAGCCCCAGCAGTATCAGCAGTACACTGTTGATAAAGGTCAGTGTCTCCACTGCAAGAAGAAGGGCCACTTCAAGAAGGATTGTCCTGACTTCTTGAAAACGTTTATGGCAAACAGAGGTGAGAATATTATTACATTTGTAAATGAATCATTGTATATACAGTATTCCAAATCTACTTGGTGGATTGACTCAGGTGCAACTGTTCATGTTGCAAATTCTTTGCAGGGGTTCACTTCGATGAGGGCTTTGCAAAGAAACGAAAAATGTATTAAAGTTGCAAATGGAGTTCGGGCAGACGTCGAAGCTGTTGGAGATCTTTCATTAGAGCTTCCAGATGGCGTAGTACTTCTGCTTAGAGATGTTTTATTTGTTCCATCTTTGATGAGAAACTTAATAAGTGTATCACGTTTGGATAATGATGGTTATGGTTGTCATTTTGGACATGGAAAATGTGTAATAATGTTTAATGATCAATGTATTGGTCTCGCCTTTCAACAAGACAAGCTTTATTTATTGTCTCTTCGTGAAAAAGCGAACTCCATATGCAATGTGAATGATAATACATCCTCGTGTGTGAATGAAAATAGAAAGCGAAAGAGAACTCTAAATGAGTCATAGAAATTATGGCACTGTCGTTTAGGCCATATTTCGAGGGGGCGAATAGAAAGATTAGTTAAGAATGAAATTCTTCCTCCATTAGAGTTCTCAGATCTAGAGCAATGCATAGATTGCATTAAAGGTAAATTTGTAAAGCAAATAAAGAAAAATGCTAAACGAAGTACAGGAATTTTACAGATCATTCACACAGACATTTGCGGTCCTTTTCCTGTAAAGAGTGTGGATGGCTATGACTCGTTCATAACATTCACAGATGATTACTCCCGATATGGTTATATTTATCCAATCAAAGAAAGATCAGAGGCATTGGATAAATTTAAGATCTTTAAGGCTGAGGTTGAAAATCAGCATGACTTAAAGATAAAGATAGTCAGATCCGACCATGGGGGGGAGTACTATGGTCGGCATACCCCGTATGGACAAGTGCCTGGACCTTTTGCAAGGTTTCTCCAGGAGAATGGCATAGTTGCCCAGTATTCTACACCGGGCGAGCCTCAACAGAATGGAGTAGCTGAAAGGCGTAATCGTACCTTGATGGATATGGTGCGCAGTATGGTCAGTTACTCCACCTTACCGTTGAGTCTGTGGATGGAGGCGCTGAAAACCGCCATTCACATTCTCAATAGAGTTCCAAGTAAGTCGGTGCCCAAAACACCGTATGAATTGTGGACAGGAAAAGTGCCCTCACTAAATCACTTACGTGTGTGGGGCAGTCCTGCTGAGGCTAAAGTGTTTAACCCAAACATTGGGAAGCTGGATCCCAAAACGGAGAGTTGCCATTTTATTGGCTACCCTGAAAAGTCAAAAGGCTTTCGTTTCTACTGTCCAGATAGATATACAAAGTTTGTAGAAACGAGACATGCTGTCTTCTTGGAAGAGCAGATGATCAGGGGGAGCACGACAACACGAAAAATTGATCTTGAGGAGAAGCGGGTATATGTGCCCACTCCAATGATTCAGGAACCATTTTTTGTGTTGCATGTTCCTGCTGCACCAACAGTGCATGACACTGTAGTGACAACACCTGTTGTATGTCCTCCCATGGCAACAACGAGTGAACATGTGGAACCTGTCCCTCAGGAGCCCGTGGAAACCATTGTTGTGCATGAGGAAGAGCAGCAACAGCCCCCTATAGAACCGGGGCCATCTGAGGTCGCCCCTAGAAGGTCTCAAAGAGTCAGGAGATCTGCTATTCCCGATGATTATGAAGTGTATAACACTGAGGAGTTTCAAATGGAGGATGATCCCACCTCATTTGAAGAAGCCATGAGAAGCGAACACTCATCCAAGTGGCTTGAGGCCATGGAAGAAGAGATGAGGTCAATGAGTACCAACAAGGTATGGGACTTGGAGGTAATTCCCAAAGGAGCCAAAACAGTGGGTTGTAAATGGGTTTACAAGACCAAGTATGACTCCCAAGGGAATATAGAAAAGTATAAAGCGCGACTTGTGGCAAAAGGCTTTACGCAAAGGGAAGGAATTGATTACAATGAGACTTTTTCACCAGTCTCATGTAAGGATTCTTTCAGAATCATAATGGCTCTTGTAGCCCATTATGATTTAGAGTTACATCAAATGGATGTGAAGACAACGTTTCTAAATGGGGATTTAGAAGAGAATGTTTACATGGCACAACCGAAAGGTTTTGTCATAAAAGGAAAAGAACAAATGGGGTGCCGCCTGAAGAAATCCATTTATGGATTAAAACAAGCTTCAAGACAGTGGTATTTGAAGTTTGATGGCACAATAAAGAAGTTTGGGTTTAAAGAAAATGTTGAGGACAATTGCGTTTATGCAAAGTTTAAGAATGGAAAGTATATCTTCCTAATCCTGTATGTGGACGATATCCTACTAGCTAGTAATGATGTCAGTCTACTGCAGGAGACAAAGAAGTTCTTGTCCTCAAACTTTGATATGAAAGATCTTGGTGAAGCCTCGTTCGTTCTAGGGATCGAGATTCATCGAGATAGAAGCAAAGGGGTATTAGGACTATCACAAAAGGCATACTTGGAAAAGGTTCTAAAGAAATTCAGTATGCACAAAAGTAAACCTTCACCTGCACCCATAGTCAAGGGCGATAGATATGGGGACTTTCAGTGTCCCAGGAACCAGTATGAGATCGATCAAATGAAAGCGGTTCCATATGCTTCAGCTGTTGGAAGCCTACAGTATGCTCAAGTTTGTACACGCCCTGACTTAGCATTTGTTACCGGGTTACTTGGCAGATTTCAAAGCAATCCAGGCCTAGAACACTGGAAACTTGTAAAGAAAGTCTTGCGTTATCTGCAAGGCGCAAAAGGCCTCATGTTGACATATAGAAAATCAGAATCCTTGCGCATAGAAGGGTACTCCGATTCTGATTATGCGGGAGATGATAGGAAGTCCACGTCTGGATATGTTTTCACTCTCGCAGGGGGAGCCATATCGTGGAAAAGCTCCAAACAAACCGTCACTACATCGTGCACAATGTATGCGGAGTTTGTTGCATGTTTCGAGGCCTCGGGGCAGGTGAACTGGCTAAAGAAGTTCATACCCGGTTTGAAAGTGGTTGACGACATCCATGGATCACTAAAGTTGTACTGTGATAATTATCCAGCAGTACAGTATGCTCACAACAATAGGTCAAGTGGTGCTGCCAAACACATTGACATAAAGTACTATGTTGTGAAAGATAAAGTCCGGGATCAAACTATTAGTCTTGAGCACATTAGCACAAATAAGATGCTCGCGGATCCGCTGACAAAAGGCTTACCACCCAACGTGTTCAAGGAACATGTAGCCGGCATGGGTTTAAGGGAAAGCCTATGATTCCTGGACTATAAAGGGCCCAAAAGGCAAAGAAGCTATTTCAGAACAGAGAGGTGTGTTGTAGCTGTTGAATCTATCGGGAATCAACCGTGATGATGAAGCATGCTCTATGCATTATCTGTGATGAAATAGGAAAGTCAAGTTAAAGTTAAAGGTACAAGTATAAAGTAGAGATCAAGGGGGAGATTGTTAGGATGATCTCTCTAGGGGGCCCAACGGCTCTCTGGACCCCCTGATTCTCGCGCCCTGATCGGGGGCGCCCAGCCCGAGATTGGCTGGTGGGCCCCTGTCGTGCTGCGCTATATAAAGGGTGGGGGCCGGTGGGCTCAAGGCACGAGGTTCCCCTGAGCCGCCACAACCCCACCGACAAAACCCTAGACCGATCTATAGGGCGCGCAGTCAGCGACGGGAAGATCCCGCCGGACCTGCGACGACCACGCGACCACGCCGTCACCACCGTGCAGCGACCTCTTCACCAACCGTCGCTGCCCGTGCGCAGACCTTCACCACCGAACCAGCGATGGCCGGCTCCTCCTCCAACTCCGATGGTATGTATCCTCCTATCTCCCCTTCTTCCTCCCGGATCTAGTGCATAGGTTATCTTTTCACCATGAACGAGTGCTTAGCCCCACTGATCTACATCTAGAAGGTCCTAGGGACATAACATTGTGGCCTTGGCTGTACTTGGGCAGTGATTCGTTCTGGGTCAGTTAGGTGACCCTCTCCCTTGCGCTTGAATATTTGAGCCAAATGTTTTCATCATAAGGATCAGGGTACTCCTAATTTAGGTAACCGACAGTTAGTTCAAATTTAGTTAGTTAGATTAGGCTATAATGTTCGATTAAATGTTTATATTAGAGTTGGAAGGCAGGTACAATGGAATTGTTATGTTAGCACCATTTTATTTGATAAATGAATGACATGTGGCGTATGGAGTAGTGAAAACCGATAGTCAAGGGAGCTCAAGGCATAGTCGTCATGTCGTCGTAACGTGGCACTCGAGCTCGATCTTTTCTGAATAAAAGCTGATCAAAAGTTTGAATTTTAATTAGAAATAAAGGTGAAAAGCAACATAGCGCAACTCTGCAATGGGATGAGAATTCCTGTCTTCCATGCTTCAGTTCACACGTGGAACTGTATTCATTCACTTGGGTCTTTGCATATCTCGACACATTAGGCCCAAATACGCATAATGAAGATCCGGCCCAAATATTAGGGCTTGAATCAAGGATGGGAAACTAGGCCTCGCGAAAGGCCTGATTACCGGGCAAGTCATCGGAAGGAAACCGTTTAGTCCCAGATAGTAACTTTTTAACGTGTTAAGCCTTGTTTAAGGGTAGTATGCTAACCCTTTGCTTGCCGATTAGGCACTAGGGGCAAAGGATATTGGCAGGTGGTGCAATAATGCCCTGTCAAATCCTGCAACTTGATAGGTGGTGCAATAATATGCCCTATCAATCCCCACTTTTTATATTTTTCGGTCAAAAAAAATTGGACACAAGAAAAATTGTTACTCTTTTTATTTCTTCCATCCAAAAAGTTGGAGACATAGCTTTGTCACCCTTCACAAATTTGAGACTATCAATCCCCATTTTTATATTTTTTAGCCAAAAAATTGGAGACAAAAATTTTTGTTACTCTTTTTATTTCTTTCAGCCAAAAAAATGGAGACATAGTTTTGTCACTCTTCATAATTTGGAGACACAATTTTTGTTAGCCTTTTTATATTTTTATAAGCCAAAAAAATAGATGAAAATAATTTGTATCAACCTTCACAAAATTGGATACATAATTTTATAAGCCTTTTTATATTTTATAAGCCAAAAAATTGGAGACCTAGTTTTTGTCACCCTTTTCATATTTTTAGTGAAAAATGCAGACATCATTTTTTTATCGAGTGAACCCACGTGAATCACACTATAGAGGTAATATAAGTATATTGCAGAAATAATTTTGAGAGACGATGGGTTTTCATTTTCATAATAGGCGGCAATTTTATTCAATCGTCTTTGTAAATGATTTTCATAGATATGGTTTTAGAAGACACTAAAATAATAAGCTCAACTATCTTTGGAGTGGAGGTGAGCCTTTTCAAGTGGGACACCTATGTAAATATAAGAGGTGGTTCACTTATAAGGCGTGTCTCTCAAAATTATTTTTAGATGCATATAACATAGATTTTTTTAAAAAAAATATATTTTTAAAAGAATTTAAAATATCATAAAAGTATCTCTAAATCTAATATGTTTGGTCACGCCAATCTTGCTGGCGCAACCAAATTCTCCTGATGCGCCAGCCGGCTTTGGCATGATAGGCCTACCACTATTGCAGGTCAGCTACGCACTGATCCACTGACACAAGTGCGGCCCTTGCCGCACCACCATGGCTCTCGCTGCAGGGTCACATATAGAGCCTGCGCGAGCGTTCCTTCTCTCTTCCCTGCTCACCTTTGAAAGTGCATGTTGCACTTAAGTGTGATTTTGGATGATTTGATGACAATGTTGATTAAAGATCTAATATGTTTGCTAAGTGTGACACAGGAAAATGATTATGTCACTATTTACTTGAAATGAAATGCAAAACCAAAATGATGGATTGTTGTATGAAAATCATGTCACAAGCACAAGACAACAATGAGATTGATATTGATAAAAAGACTATCATATGCACAGTGTACTTGGAATGAAATGCAAAGCCCAAATGATGAATTATTGTATGAAAATCACATCCCAAGCTCATGACAACAATGGGAATGATATTGATGTAGAGGGCTATCGTATTGTGGGATAATCACGGTTCATATATGACTGCTATGAGAAGATTCAAAACAAAGTATTGTTGAATGGCTTGAGATGGTGAAGATAGCAAGGAAAGAGTCTTTGAGGTACTAAGCAAGGGTGAAGGGCAAGCGATGGCTTGACGGCCGAAGAACCTAGCTAGAGTGAAGAAGAAAGTAGTTGCATTTAGTCGAAGGATCAATCAAGCTTGAAGATCGCATCTAGTGGAGAATCAACATTTCTAGCAATAATATTGATTGAAGTGACTTGACACGTTTGAAATTCCATTATATCACTTGCATGGAGTCAAGTCACATGCTCAAGATGGCTATGCTCGAAGGATATCTACTTCTAAACATGACAACCATTCCTCCCACTATCGAAACTGAAGACAAGCGGCTTTGGTTCTAATGGAGATCAACTCAAGAGGTTTAAATCTTGTTTTTCAATTTATCTTGAGTAAATAGGAAAGTCGTACTATTAAGAGGGATGCAACATATAGTAGATGATTTTTCATAAGTGCTCAAACCAACCTAAGTGAGACATGAGAGAGCTAGAACTAGCTTTCAGCATGTTGCTGCACTGTCTGTCCATACCGCATACCGGACATGTCCGGTATGAGCCCACAACAGCGCAGCCTCCCTACGGGCTTGCTGATAGACCTTGTGGAGGGAGTCCATACCGGACATGGGTACCAGACATGTCCGGTATTAACCTTCAGCGAAGCAGCTGTCCTACGGTCTTGAAGTTAGTCCTGGCGCAGTAAAGTCATACCGGACATGCATACCGGACATGTCTTGTATTTGCGGATTTCTGGCTGACAGTGTCTTTGAGTCGGGCGGTACTACCGTCCATTGGGTCGGTACTACCGACCAGTACTACCGGCTTTATAGCGGTACTACTGGTAGGCCAAAATTGGCCACTTCCAGAGAGGTTGCGAAAACCCCTTCATAACTAGCGGTACTACCGACCAGGTGGTCGGTACTACCGGGCTCATATGTGAAGTTTGAAAGTTGGTTTGTTCAGAGTGTTTCTCACGCAGTGAAGTCATACCGGACATGTTGTCCGGTATGAGCTGACTCAGCCAACGGCTAGAAAACGGCTAGTTTCGAATGTGGGCTTATAAATACCCTCAAGCCTCCACCTTTGGAGGCTGCTGATTCTACTGGTTCCCACACTCATTCTAAAGCTTTCAAAACACTTTCCAACCCTCTCTTAGTGAGTGTTTGTCCTCTAATTGCCAAATCCATTTGTGGGTTGAGAGAGATTCAAAATTAGAGAGCAAGCCAACTCTTGAGCACTTGTGCAAGTCGTCGATCTTGTTGTGCGCATTCGTTACTCTTGGACTCTACGGTCCTATACGGTTAGGCGTCGCCGTTGAGCACCCAAGAGATTTGTGAAGTGCTTCGGAAAGTTTGTGGAAGGAGCATTGCGGGTGAAATAGACTGCGGCTAGAGTGACCTGTGGTGTCCTCTAGAGCCCACCTTTGTGGTAGCTCGCAGCCGGCTCAACGGAGACTAGGACCCGAGGGGGTGCCGAACTTCGGTGAAACAAATACCGTGTCATCTCTTTGTGTTCTACTTTCGGTTATTTGTTGTCCTCTGTTGTGAAGGTTGTTTTGCAGGCAATCAGTTACATATATACATCATACACATTGCTTGCAGGTTGTGTGCGAAATTGGAGAAGAAAAGGAGCAGTCCAGCACAACACGTGCATACCGGACAAGTCCGGTATTGATACCGGACATGTCCGGTATTTGTTGACTGCGCTCAATTTGTTTATTCCTTGAGCTAATCTTTGTGGTGCAGGGTGGTAGCTTCTAGGTGTTTTAAATACTTGTTATATACTTTGTGTTTGTCTCTTGAGGGGTTGTTTTACTCCGATTGGGAGTTTCCAAGTAATTGGAAACTCGCATACTAATTGCTTCCGCATTATAAGTCGTTGTAAATTTTCAGAAACGCCTATTCACCCCCCCTCTAGGCGACACATTAGGTCCTTTCAACCCTTCTACCTCCCACTCCTACATGCACAGGGTGACAGGTGCCCAAATCCGGCGACTACTCGGGTCCGAATTTTGGTTGAGATCTACCTTCAATTTCTCCCCACAGCCTAGGGCAAGGTATTGTATCACTTCTTTGCTTCTATGGTTGATTTGAGGAAGAGACTAGGTAAGCTAGGGTTTTGTAACAAATTTGATTTTGGTTCATATGGAAAGTTGTTTAGATTGATCGGTTACGTCTACAAACTCATGTTTAGGGACTGCCCTTGAATTATACGTGCACATGTAGCATTTGTTTATGTTATGGGCCTGTTTGGGTCCTTGGAATAAAATTTATTTTAAAAATAATAATTCAGGCAGATATATATTAATTAAGCTAATATGATTGTATATGGATTATATTTATGTATTATTGTTGGCTATATGAGAGAGATACTCATATTTTGCATTTCTACCGTAGGGGAGTGAGTTGAAGAGAGTGTTATAAGTTGCAAAGTAGAAATATAGCATGGTGATCTATAGAATCCATTTCTCTCTTCCATCATATGATTTGAGATAGGCTTATATGTGAACTTTGGAAAGTGGTAGAATGTTAAATTCCAAGCCAAATAGCCTAGTTTATTGAGTAGATTCCAATTCATCCAAAATGAAAGGAGCCAAACGCCCCCTAAGGTTAAATGTTAAATGTTAGCTAGTATGTTCAGATTTAGTTTAAGTTTAGTTAGTTGATTAGATTAGGTTATAATAGATTAAATGTTTATATTAGAGTTGGAAGGCAAGTATAGTGGAATTGTTATCTTACTACCATCTTATTTGATAAATGAATGACATGTGGCATATGGAGTAGTGAAAACCGATCGTTCCAAAGCTTTATATTTGGACGTGTCTTGCAAGGATGCACCTGCCCATCCTGGTTATAGTGGGAGTGATGTTCACATGTGCATATATATTATTAGTTTTTCCATTCAACATTGCCCACATTCTATTTGTTGTGACATCACTTGCACATTCTATTTGATGTACGTTGTGTGCAACTTCCAAGCCATTCTAAACTCAAGCCATGGAGAAACTTGGCTACTGTGCTGGTACTATATGTAGGTTCAAGTCCCATGAAAGTAGGATTGCATGATTACTTGAATTTGTTTGTAGGTCCTAGCCCATTTGTAGTGCCTCTAGTTTGTTCATTCTATGGTAGATCATGTCGTTGTTGTGAGGTAAGAGAGAGTTGGAGGACTAGTTCATGTGTTGATATACGTAAATGATTTGCTCGATATACAATAAGGGATGTTTGCTACACAAACTCGTCATTGCACGTGTGAAAGAGACTATGAGTAGTTGGTGTGCTGATAGCAGTGGTTTTCAATAATTTAAGAGCGTAAGAGAGACTAAGAGTATCGAGACTTTGGTTTATAATGACTTATTTATCTCTAACTATTAAGTTTGAGCTTTCTAGTTATATATGATGTATTCTATCTCATGAGAAATGTGATTGCAATGAGAATTCTATGGTGTGTTATAATAGCTGTCAAGGGTGGTATTGAAATGGTAGTGGCACACCCAACAATTAACTATTGGGTGTGTACTATTCCGACAGTGGTGCCATGAGTACTACTGCCAGATCATTATCACTAGCAGTGACACTCACCATATCACTATCGATTCAAATGACAACTCGATAGTGATAGCCATGAGTACCATTGTTGGTGCTGCTTTGACATCACTACTAAATTCCCAAATCGGCGGGCAGTGGTGGTAGAGGGTTTTGACCCAGCTAGCGGTGATGATTATCAGTTCTCTGATGTAGTGTTGTGATTAATTTATATGATAATGCTCTTCCAAAACATAGATTAGTCATAATAACTTGTGTTAATTAATCACCAAAACTGAATTCGCCTCTATGTTCTCATTTCTAGCTTAGTTTTACACTTCAGATCGAGTTAAGACTAGCTATGACATGCTCACTGGTGTTGGACTGTTGTGTGGTAGTCCAGATCACGACAACTGAAAGCATTTTTGACAAGTTCCTATAACATATTTTATCTAAACAAACGACCACGACTTCGTTCTTTTTCGTGCAACAAAAAGAACTTAAGCTTATTTCATTTTCTTTCTCTCGTTAAATCAAGCATCATGTCCAGACAAATCGACTCTATCTCCATCCCCATCATCTAGTAGCTTTCCTATTTCGTTTTCAATGAGTACAGTCTTTCTCTCTAATGACTACTCCCTCCATCCCAAATTGTAAGTCATTCCAAGAATATTGGAGAGTCAAAGTTTTTTAACTTTGACCAAGATTTTAGAGAGAAACGCAAAAATTTAAAACATCAAATATGTATATTATGAAAATATAACTAATGAATAATCTAATTATACTTAGTTGATATCATAAATATTATTATTTTATTATATAAATTTGGTCAAAGTTTAAAAACTTTGACTCTCCAAGATTCTTGGAATGACTTACAATTTGGGATGGAGGGAGCAGAAGATACGCCCTATCATTTGTCTGATGGAGGCTGGCAAGCCACCAAATTCTCGCCGCTTGTTTCACGCAGTGCACGAGATAAGTAGAATTCTACACCTTCCAGAACCCAGAATGCATGGAAATTAAAGGAGATTAGATAGGACTATAGGAGAGATGATATGACTCATTAATCACGAACTGACCTGATGACCGGCCAACAGAACATTCCTGTTTCAGTATCTTCGTTCCTCAGCAACCACCTGCATCTCTCAATTCATATTATGCGTACTAGCAGGCTAGCAGCAGTAGTAGAAAAGAGTGGGCACTGATCTCTGTAAACTATTATTGTTTGGAATGATTAGAAGGCTGGACAAGGACTGTTGAAGAAACTACACACGCAAGCCAGCCAATGCATGATCAGAAAAGAGTGGGCACTGATCTCTGTAAACTATTATTCACCAGTCGAGTTGTTAGTACTGACCGGCCGGGGCAGTGCTTCTTGGCAGGCTAATCAGAAAGGGTAGTTAACAATTTTGGTCTGTCAGTTGGTAGCAGCCGTACGTATGAACAGAAACTGTCGCTGTGGTATCTCTGTGCAGCGAACAGCTTAACGGAAGAGCTACTTGCTTGCTAGTTGGTGTTGCGTAGGTAGCTAGAGGTAGATGCAGGTGGTTGGGGGGAGAAGAATTAATAAAGCATGAGTCAGGGAAAGCCCTAGCGTAAGAAATAATTCTAGGTTTAGCAAATCAAATTATTTTCAAATTTAATTAATTTTTTAGAAAATAATCCAAACAAGTATAGTATGAAAATTTATATCGTAATGAATATTTATTATATCCAAACAAGTAATTCTAGGTTTAGCAAATCAAATTATTTTCAAATTATATTAATATTTATTTATCGTACTAATTTAATTAATTATTTATATAAATTTGATTAAACTTCAGATAATTTGCATAACTTTTCTAGATTTTTTTAGGGATGGCTAGCGCATCTCGATCTGTCTGTCTCTGTCACTCCCCAGTGCGCCCTAAGACACTCACTGCAGGTAGGACCTGCACGCCATGCACTCCACATCACCATATGGCCGTGCTCTCTAGTGGTACTCGGTTGTGGCCACAGGGTTCCATGCTTTGCTTGTCACTTGTCACTTGTCAGAGGTGAGATCATATATGCATACGTACATAGGAATAGCAAACTGGCAACAGCTATAACCACAGACCACGCCATGCACGAGCTGTTCCCATGTGTGCACCGTACTGAAACTATATATCAGGCTACTAGTGTCCTGGTATGATACAAGTACAGGCTCAACCACACATGATCGAATTCCTCCGTTTAGTTTAGAAAATCTAGCTCTGAACCATTACAACTTTGTTAGGAGATCACAAGTCTATACCATCAAAGTCCACAGAAAGTACAAGCTTGGAATTTTCACATGCACCCATGAATGATTAGTCGTAGTACTATATATACCTTGCCATATCCATAGGGTCAAATGGGCGCATATCAACTTGGCATCAGGGAATGAAAAATATTACTAGTTTATGGCAGATTAGCTGGCCAGCTTGTGTACTTGCAGATTTATCATGCATTATATCGAGAGACACATGTTGTTTAAATATATAGTTTGTGTTTTCTAGACTGCTTCCTGCTGTGCCAGTAATCTCAGCCTGTCGAAGAGATTTAATTTAGTGGTAAAATTGATAAATACGGAGTATGTTAGTTAACAGTTACCATCTATATATCTAAGGTCAAGGGATCGTATATATAATATCTATATCAAGAGCAGATACGTGTGAACTCAAATCCCTTTCGCAGTATAGATTTAAAGAACGAGAACAACCACCTATGACTTTGTTTGTCTTTCCTTTTGTCCACTTGGAGAGGATTCTTCGTCTGCACAGGAAACCTTCAAATTATTAAGACGTGCCATTGCGCCAGTATATATGAATAGGTTTTGGTGATTCCGTGATCCAGTTTGACTGAATAATATATAATTAACGTACCTCAACTTGTACTGTTCTTCAAAGTCTGTAATGGTTAAGCTCGTCTCCTCTTTTTGCCGAGTCAGTAAAGCTGATCCGTTTGTCGTCTGATACAGGCGATGTATGTTCTTTCGGTAGCTGCTTTCTGTGGTCTTTCTCTTAACACTCTAGCTGTCTCTTCTGCTAAAACTTTTTTTTTTGAAAGATCCGGTTACCCGGTCTGCTAAAACTCTTACTTGCTATATTTCCGTTCCTTTTAATGGAAATGGGAAGGTTCCTCGAGTAAAAAAAAAAAAAAAAACTTATTTTCCCGATGTTCTCTGCAAATTCACGTTGTTATAAAGGGAACACCTCGAGAATACGAGCTCGCGAGAATTGATCTATAATAAATCCACAAAATGAACTTCAAATCCGTAACTGGAAGTAAAATAAACTTTGTTAAGTTTTTGATATTCTACATCAGACACTATGTGAAAAGAAAAAAAAAGGATGCTAGCTAATTGACAACACAGGATAAACCTCCCTCAGAAGGGACGGAACTCGACAGTATATATATAGCACAATAATAGACATATCGACCTGTCTAGAGCAAGCTGTATACATACACATAACGGAATAATAGACAAAGGACCATATGAATAAGATTCTATTCTTGTTTTGTCATCACGCACTGTTTTTTTTTCTAATTTCTCC
Organism: Coix lacryma-jobi var. lacryma-jobi; assembly: GCA_009763385.1. Classification (NCBI taxonomy): domain Eukaryota; kingdom Viridiplantae; phylum Streptophyta; class Magnoliopsida; order Poales; family Poaceae; genus Coix; species Coix lacryma-jobi. The sequence goes on from CM019824.1 coordinate 10,251,882, forward strand.
ATAGTACACAAATAATGTATTTACATCTGTCGTCATTGATCGCATAAGGCATATACATTTATATCGATCTCTTCACATTTCTCCTTGTTTTTGACGAATGTGTACTGAAATGGTACTACTATACTATATGTATATATATATATAATATATACCTAGTACAACTACATGCAATACCACACAGGCGGAGGCACACACACCCAAGCCCTCTTTAGCACTCATCTATCCCTCCTTTTGTTGTTGAGGAATTCCGATCCATATCACTCTCCATGGCGCAATAATAATCTTCCTATAAAATCAATTAATTGAACGAATTCCACATCTGTGTGAAGCCACTCTCAGCTAAGTACTCAAACCCATCCTGAGAAAAATTGCTTTGAGGTGCCTCCCTCTTGACGTTGCCTTCGAACCTGCTGAACTGGCTCATGAGAACATCCTTGATTATTGACTTCCCCATGTGCTGCTCCGGATCAGCCATGGCGGCAGACGACAGCGGAGCGTTCATCGATGACGATGGCTGAGAGGGGTTACTGGAGAAGCAGGGCACTTGCTCATAACCCTCTAGGTTTTGCACTGATGAGCCAGGCTGGTCAAATGAAATATTGTAGTTGTTGTCAATGAGGGGAGGCAATGAAGTTGTGGCTGCATCAATGTTGAAGCTGCTACTACTCTGTGTGGGTGGCTTTGCAACTGTTGCCCTACTCTTGTAGAAAACTCTACACAAGACCCAGTCCTCCTGTGAATTATTATATATAATTAAGAAATCAGATGAGGATTAGGCCAATAGATAATAATAATAATCAAATGGCTACATGTACTATATTCTATACGTTGTGAAGAAGTCATCAGAAGTGATTATTTATTTTTAAGGAAGAGTATGTATTGTTATAAAATGAATGAATGGAAATTGATGGGAGATATCAATGCCTAGAGAAAACCTGCTGTGCATGACAGTGACGAGTCATTGAGTAGTAAAGAAAGTCTCAAGTACAAAAAAGTAAAGCTCTTAATTAGCATTAATACAATACTATGAGCATCAGTTCTTTTAACAGTAAACCATGTAGCGATTGATGTGTGAATGTGTTATGTCTTAATCCAAAACCATGTACGCCTTTACTTTACTTTATTTATTCTCCAAATGACACATAAACTCGTGGTAACACTAAGAGGAGCTGAGTAATTTGTCAACTTGACTGTACATTTGGCGCTTGTGCCTTTCTCTCTCTCTCTCTCTTGAATAGGCGCGACAGGACACATGTGTGTAGCATGAGCTGGCATTCCATTGTCCAGTACATGTGATTATGCAAATACAAATACGAATGACGAAGAAAGAGTCTGCATATACTAGTATATAGTACTAGCTTCGTCCTCAAGTGCCATGAACAAGTTTATGTTTGTACTTTAGTTCACACAGATATATTGCACTCCTCAAAAATCTTAGATACATATACTTCTCTCATGTGATCACCATTTTTTGGAGAGAGAAAACTGGGGATGCTCTTGATGATTTCACAACCATAATTATCTTAATTTATTTATCCATAGGAAAACCGATGGGGGCAACTCCATTATTGTTCCATTACCCCCAAATAAATCGTTTTCCTACTTTTTGTATGTGTTGTGTCTTGCTCATTGGCTAGATATATGATATAATTTTTTATATCCAAATACTGAGAATGAAATTAAGCAATGAACTATATATTATGTTCAACTAAAAAAGGACACATAATAATGAAATCGAGTCGTTGTGTTACCTTGAAAGGTAATTTCATGGGATCACCCTGCCCTTCCATGCGAAATTCATGCATAACCCACTCGGTCTTCTTTCCCTTTGGGGCTCTACCTTGATAAAACACAAGGGTTTTGCGCATACCAACAAGTAACCCTTTCCGGCTTATCGGACGGTCTTTCCCCGTAGCCTTCCAATATCCCGAATCAGTTGCTCTGTTTGTACGCTGCCCGGTGGCATACTTTCTATCCCTAAGGCTGTAGAAATACCACTCTTTTCCACCAATACACGCGATGTCTGAATTTTGAGAAAAATAAGTTATTAGTTAATCAAGTAACAAACGAGGTTAATGATAATTAATTAATAGAACCGTTGTGTAACAAATCATTTTCACATTTGGATATTAGATGCAAACATGAATAGTACACGATCATTAATCTTATAGATTACAAAAACTGCTAAACCAGAGCCAACAAATCATTAGTCTAATGGGGAGAGGGGATAAATTAAAGCAGAATTATTAGGAAGGAAAAAACAATATGTTATTCATCAATTAATTGGTTATGTTAATTATTGATTTTGTGGCACAGTATTTCTACACTAATAGCAAAGTGAGGGGCCTTCTTTTGGTGTTTGTCCCCATCCATTTGGCTGTTAATTCCCTTTAAGGATGAGGCAAAGTGAGAGAATATTTGATAGCATGGCAGGAACAGGGACAGATGAGGATAGAAGGCCAAGATGGGGCCAAACAAACTCTTGGCAGTGAGAATATCCTTCTGTTATATGGGGAAAGGAAGGCGACAAGGAGGCAGACAAGACGTGTGAATTTAGTTCTCAGTAGATTTTGGGGATGCATATATAGGTTAAACACACACAGCTAGCTAGAGAGAGTACCAATGGATCCAGCTGAACTTTTCTTTTTTAAAACAAAATTCATGCAAGGATTTGAGAGAGTTTTTTAAAAGTATATATATGTATATGTACTATATGTATATGTATAGTCGTATATGTATATGGGGATATGATGGTCTGTCTCTGATTTAATTTTGTTCACGCCTTATTAGATCATAAAAAAAAGACGACTTTTCAAAAGAAGAGAGGCCGGGTATCCATAAATACAGAAGCTTAAATGCTCCAAAAACAGAAAAACGATGGGCATGGGCTCGCACACCCCCAAAAAGAGGGTGAAAAAGAAAGGGATAAGCGACGGTTGAAGGAAAGAAAAGTAAGGGGATTCTTGAGGTGTGGGATGAGTGCATGCATAGTTGCATCTTGCAAGTTGTTGATCCATCCGCCGGTGAAAGTTGCAGGAGAGGAAAGGGGATAGATGTCATGGTCGCTTCACTTAAGGCTGGGAGTGGGACAGTTTCAACTCGCATGGCCGTACTACACTTGTGGCTATTATTCTTCATGCATGCATCTTAGATTTTCGGTGGCGCGCAATTAATCGAATCGAAGTACATACATAGGTGATGTGTATACTTTTGTGCCATTTGAAGGAGGAGAAACATGCGGAGATGTAGGCGAAAGGAACAAAGAGAATTTCCTTGGAATGGATGGTAGCTAGCTAGCTAATAATGGAGATCGAGAAGGTATGGCAGCGCGCTGGTTTTATTTTAAGATGTTGTACAGCAGGTATATATTCTTGTAGTTGCAGATCGATGAGCCAACAGCAGGACATGGGCATGCATGATTGGCAACAATATTACAAACATACAGTATGTGGGAATGGATCGCAGATCGTACGACTACTACTATCTCTCTCATTCTCTTTCAAACACTATCTCACTCTCTGATTTAAAATTTTGATTATTATTAGCACAAACGGAATATTTGGGAGATCAATCATTAGTCATCAGGGAACACATAACATAATAACAAATCAAAACCCGAAAGAAATAAACTAAACGCCCAAAAGGAAGCAGGAAGGTAGGACGACGACGACGACGACGAAGAAGAAGAAGAAGAAGAGGAAGAAGAAGAATTCGCAGCGCAACAACTTGGCAAGGCAAAGAAACTCTCGATCTTGGCCAGAAATTAAAGGCACACGCGCATATCATACGCAAAAATGATGAGATGAGGAAGAGGAACAACAGCAGGTAGTGATGTATAATACGTATATAGCTGTGCTGGCTACGTACTACTAGAGGTCTTAGTCTTACCGGGAAGGTCCCAGGGCTCGCACTTATTGAGATCGACGTCGACCATGGTGGGGCAGCCGTAGATGCTCACCACCACCGGGCCTCCGCCTCCGCCGGCGAGCTTCTTGGCGAGGTAGTCGAGCACGAGCTCGTCGTCCCGCGGGTGGAACCTGAACCCCGGAGGCAGCCTGGCCTCCACCATGCTCAGCGAGTTGATGGCCATCGCCGTCGCCGTCGCGCCGGGCAAGCAGGGCTCGATCGATCGATCGATCTCAAGAACCAGTCCCCGCCTCTCCCTCTCTCCCTGGATGGTCCCGGCCTGCAGGCCGGGCTGCTGCAGGCCTGGACGGATAGATGGAGCTGCTGCTTCTGAGAGATGGATGGATTCTACTCCATCCTCCGTCCGATCGATCCTATCTGCTTGTGTATCATACAAGGAAAATTATATTAAGAAGAAGAAGCTGCAGAGCGGCGAGAGGTGGGCGTTATATAACAACAACAGGCCGCTCGGAGGAGAGAAGAGCGAGCCTCGCCGCTGGTCAACTTCTGTGTGGATCGATGGATGCCCTGCTGGCTGCTGCTAGAGGCTAGAGAGAGATAGGTAGATAGATAGGGGTAGAGAGAGATACAGATGGACTGATAGAGAGAGAAAGAAAGGAGAGAGAGAGAGAGAGACTTTTCTTGGGTAGTGTGCCGAAGCCAGGTGGCATGGCAGCAGGCTTTTGTTAGGCGGGCGGTGAGCCGAGCCGGCGCTGATGGTGTCATTCTCTCGCGCGCTGCATGCTGATGATGCACACCCCGCTGCAGCATCGATCGATCGATCGCCAATTCGCCATGCCATGCCTCCCGGTCCCGGCCAATTAAATTAAACACCGACCTAATGAATGGCCGACAGATTAGTATCTCCGTCGATCTTCGCTTCGCCTAATCCGAGTCTGGGTTCGATCGATCGAAAGATCGACCGCCCAAGGCCCATGTAGTACTACTCCCTCCGTCAGGGAACGAACGCGCGCGTCCACGTATTGTATTTATGTCTGCTTCTTCCCGCAACAAAGGAGCTATTACGTACAGTACTCTCCGTTCCAAATTACAAGACTTTTGATTTTTTTTCCAAAGTTTGACCATTTATTATCTCCATTTTCGTTTCGCGGGCAAATTTTTTTTTGTCATGTCACAACGGATGTTGTGACACTAATTTAGTCTATTAAGAATAAACTAATTATAAAACTAATTACATAGCCATATGCTAATTAACAAGATAAATTTATTAAGATAAATTAATTCATCAATAGAAAATATTTATTGTAGAACTATATTATCAAATCATGAACTAATTAAGTTTAATAGATTCGTCTCACGAATTAGTCTTCGGCTGACAAATTAGTTTTTGAATTATTCTATTTTTAATAGACTAAATTAAGGACCACAAAATCCAATGTGACAGAGGAAACGAATACCCCTTTATTGAAAAATATATAAATAAAGTCAAATTTAAGTTATTTTTAAAGAATATTTATTAATTAACAAAGCCACCACAAAAGAAGTGATATTTTACATAAAATTTTGAATAGACAAGTGGTTAAACTAAGTGTTAAAAAAGTTAAACATCTTACAATTTAGGATAGATTAACTATTTAAGTATTTTAAAATCATCTAGTATAGTAAAGTTGTCGCCATTTGTATATAAGAGTATAAATACGCCCAGGGACGAAGCCAGGAAAAAATTCAGGAGGGGCTGAACGAAAGTTGATGCTGAAATTTACAAAAAAAAAGTCGCCTGCTCTCTAGATACCTGGAGCCTGTTGCAGACTGTGGCGTGTCCTCGTCCACTAGCGCTGCGCCTAGCTCTTTGATTGTCGGTCCTGCCGCCAATGCTCGCTTGCCAGCCTGCCCGCTATGCCAGGCTACTCATCCGCTGGCTGCCACACCTGCTACACGCTCACAGCTTGCCGCGTCACTCAGCTTCGCGAATAGGCATGGCTGCTCGCTGGTCGCCGATCGTGGCCCCGCTGGCTTGCCCCCGCACAACCGCACCCAGGAGTCATTGACCCGTTGGTTGTGTTACGGCGTAGTCGCGTCCGTTGCTCACTAGGAATTGCATGACGCCATGTGAACGGGAAGGAACACTCTATAAAGACGAGTTAGGCCGCAGGGAAGAACACCTCATAAGGATGAGTTGGGGCGGTGCGTGACACCACGTGAATGGGCAGGAACACTCTATCGGGATGAGTTAGGGTGCAGGGAAGAACACTAATAGGGATGAGTTGGGGCGGTGGGCTAGGAACTGAAAAGTTAGGATTGTGTCTTGTGCCTTAGCTGAATAATAATTCTTGGTGTCTACTGGATTACTTGTCTAATTAATAAAAGATAACATTTTGTACTCCCAATAAATTCTAGCCCCTCCTACCTTGTACATCTACAATCTCAGCCCCTCCTACCTTATATATCTATGACTAAAATTTCAACAGAATACTATAGGGATTTCATGTACTCGGTAGCGGCAGGAGGGGCTCGAGCCCCTCCCGCCCCACCGCTAGCTACGTCCCTGAATACGCCCACAAAAAAATATGCACGAGATGCATCATGCATGGCATGGGTCATGGGTGTACAGTATGTGTTACGCCGGACGACGACGGCGGCGGCGGCGGCCTTGCTTTTTCGCTAGCTAGAGCTCGGAGTTCGTTCACGGGCTCACATGTCAGTGACAGTAGGCGATCGAATTGAGGTTGAGTACGTACGCGCATTAAATTAAAAGGCCGCGCCGGCCGGCTTTGATATATACGTACTCCTCCGTCCAACTCCGTCCCTGTTTAACTGTCATCTGAAAAGCATGTCTATAAGAAAAAAATATTTTTCTAGAGAGTTATTTAGGAACTGAGGGAGTATATAGTACTGTACATGCCTGCCACTGGCAGGCAGTTGCCAAGTACACTAGCCTAGACCATCGCTTTTTTATTTTGTGCAGGGAATGAAAAAGGCGGCTGGAGGATGGATGGGGCGACGACGACGACGACGGAAGATGGACACATACCCATCCATGCTATGCATGCGTGATGCGTCTGTAAAGGTGTACGTAGTGTGCTGCTGATGCATTTGCGCTCGCGTTGCAACGCATACTGTACCGTCCGGGAAAAGAAAGAAAAGCTGTAGGCTGTAGCGACGAGATAGATAGATATTTCCGCCGGAACGGACGCCGTTACGGTCTGCTCTCTCTCACACACACACACACACTTTTTCTTCTTCTTCTTCTTCCCTTGCATTCCGTTCCGTTCCGTTCCAGCGAGCCCAAAATTAAATAAAGTCTCCCTCCCAGCGGCTTCAGTTGGCTTTAATTTACATCAGTGTGCAGAAAAAGTCGCATGCATCATCCACCTAGCGGCCGGGCGGTCAGCATACCGCGCATTAATTTTGAATAATACTACTCTCTCCGTCTCTGAAACAATCAATTTCTAGAGTTGTCTTAAGTCAAACTTTTTAAACTCTGACCGAATTTCTAGAAAAAACTATCAAGATTGATGGTACCAAATTCATATCATTACATATATCATAGAATATATTTTCATAATATGTCTATTTTATATCATAGATGTTATTATTCTTTTCTATAAAGTTAGTTAAAGTTTAAAAAGTTTGACCGGCACGGATCCTAGGAATTACTTCTTTCAGGGACAGAGGGAGTAGTTGTTAAAAAAAACCAAACATTTTTTTGTCAACAGTTAATTTTAAATAATACTCCCTCCGTTCCAAGATATAAGGCACGATTTGACTTGACACGGTCTTCAAAAATATATTTTGATCTATAATTTCTCTTATAATATATAATTTATAGAAATAAAAGTTTGATCATTAGAAAGTATTTCTAAATACAAATATAATACAATTACTTTTGTAGTATAAGCTTTTCGTATGGTTAGACTAATTCTTAGTCAAAGATAAGAAAGTTTGAATTTTGAAATACGTGCGCGCCTTATATCTTAGGACGGAGAGAGTATAAGGCCAGTCTCAGTGGGGATTTCATCTCTCCCAGTTTCCAACACACTCAGATTTTGGAAACAGTGCATACAAGTTTCATGTGGATGAAACTATCTCTACACCCATGAAGCTCTTGTCATCTCTCTTCATTGATATAGCGCCATGTCTGCGTATTAAATGTCCATAAAACTCTAAGAAACTCCCACTGACACTGGTCTAACAGTACTAGTTAGATGGATCGTAGTCTCGGAGTTGCTACTACATCCTATCCAGGACCATTTTCTCAAAAGAAGGTAGCGCAGTTCATTAGCCACTCGATCTCCCCGTACCGATACAGCCGAAATACGGAACGACTTGCGCATTGAACGAACGAACCGCGCCAACACGAGCCGGCCTGAAACTACTCTATACGTTCGTTCGTTCGTTCGTTCGTTCTAACACGTGCGTGCCTGCTGCTGATTTTCTCTGATCTGACCCGATTAAAAGCACAAAAGACAGCGCGCAGGGTGTGGCCGCCAGTCCAGGCGCGCCAGGGAATAATCTTTTTCGTACGCGTACGCGGATGCGGATCGGAGAGGTGGACGTGACGTCAACGTCGGCCCGGATACGTATTCTTTCCACGTACTCCCCCGGTGTATACATTGCGGGTGAAATACGTATGTGTTGTTGCTAGCTAGCTGTTGCAACAAGATCGAGGACCGGGGAACCACGTAGTATATACGTGTCTGTACGTATGTAATCTAATAATGCCCACACAACCAGAACCTACAACACTTGGAATAATAATGCAAAAAGCAGCACTAGTAGAATTCAAGTTCGCGGTGGTCTCGTCGTCGTCGAAACATGCATAGAACACTACTGTACTAGCTAGTAACCAGAAAAATATCTGTAGTATATATATGTATGAATGGTAACTTTATTACACGTAGTTAATCTCAAAAAATAAACTTTACATGTAGTTAATGACGGCGCAGGTTTTTGCTGTAGACGACGTACACGTACGACGACCACTGCACTACTGTGGTGCGAGTACACATGCGTATAGAAGTACAGTAGCAGAGACCACACAGCCGAACGCGGAACGCCGAACGCCGAACGCCGAACTCCATAGTGGCTAGCCCGGCTGACGTCACGGCCTGGGGGGCCAGCGGCCCAGCGCGCGTCCCCAAGCCGGAAGCGGGCCGGCCGCCGGACACGTCGGCACGCACGCTGGCCCGCCACTCCCCCCACCGCCACATGGCCTGCACATGATGGATCGAGAAAGGCCCCCCGGCGGGCCGTCGCCATCCGATGGCGATCGGACGACCGGGATGGACGGGGCCGACGAGCCCGACGCCGACGTACGCGTCCCCGTGACCGGCCCCCTTGGCGCGTCCCGCTCCGGCGCCGGGATCTGATCTGACGGCCAGGAGGCGTCGAGGGCCGGCCCCGGAGAAGTGGCTGCTGCTAGAGAGAGCGTACTAGTACGTCGCATGCAGCAGATGCGGGGAGGGACCGGGACCGGGACCGGCGGCGGGCGGTCGCCGTCGCAACCTTGGCGGGAGTGGGATCGGGGCGTCGTGATGTGCTGGGACTGGGACTCTGGGAGGCGCAGCAAGGCGGCCAGGCCAACAACTAGTCGGTTGTACGCATGCTGCCCCTGCTGCTCCGGAGTCCGGACAAAACCATCTGCAATTTGCATGCTAAGGTAAGTTTTTTTTTTTGTTTTTTTTTTGTAAGGGCCTGGGGCCACGTACGCACGCACATTATCTGGGTGGCCACTGGACTGGACACTAGTGAGCACAGCTAGCTAGCTATCATCAGCCTATCACATATTCACATCCCCCTCCTCATCTCCTTGTTCTGATGGCTCGGTTTCTGGCGTCTTTTGGCCGACTGATTGGAGCATCATGGTCCAACGTACGGAGTAATAATGTTTAGCACTCCCTGCCTAGCTGAGACTTGACGGGCCAGTAAGCTTCCTACATACTCCCTCCGTCCATAAAAACATGCAATTATGGGATCCGTGCCAGTCAAATTGATTCAAGTTTGACCAAGATTATAATAAAAAGTATTAGTATTTATGTCATTAAATAAAATTATTATGAAAATATATTCTATTACTAATCTAATGGTATATTTTTTGTATCAAGAACGTTAGTACTTTTTTATATAATTTCGGTCAAAGTTCGAAATGTTTGACTTCTCGATAAGCGAGAATTGCATATTTTGTTGGACGGAGGGAGTATATATCAAGTTTACCACTGATTCTCCTTTTCCAACAATAGTGAAGGAAAGCATGAGAGGTTACTACAGTTTTATTTATTTGTTGTACAAGAATTCGAAAACCGCACATTTACTTGTTAATAATTAGAGGAGCAAAAAAAAAAAGAGGCCATGGTTTTTGTTTCCTGCTTTTAATTGGATTTTTGGTGCAAATTCTTTTGGTGAAAAAAGACTATAATCCCACCAATTATTCCGGTTATTTCTACTTATTCTCGTCATCATTTTAGAACTTTAAACTACCATAACCGATAGTAATCTAACAAATGTTCAATTACAAGCAAACTGATTATAAGGAGAAACAAACAGAACCTTAAACATCAACCCGGACAAACTAGAACAGACGGAGCCCACTTAAGTCACCATTGGCTATCCTCATTGATGATAGTAGCTAGATCATACTGACTTTCTTGCAACGAATGACACGTCAGCCAGCACCCACAACTCGATAGCACTGACAAAAAAAAAAAGCACTACTGCATAAAACGCCAAGGTTAGAATGCCCCCCCCCCCCCCCCCCCCCCTCAATCACTGTTGGTTTTGGCCATCTGGTAAACACCGTCGGTTTATAACTGCCAGTGGTATTCAATTTTCACCGCCGGTTTGACGTCTAATCTGAAGTTGATGATGATCCAATAGTCCCAGACAGTTCACAATTTGATTCGGCGGTGATGATTAATCAATGTCGGTTGATTGTTTGATCCGTCGTTGAAGATCATTATATCAACGACGGTTAGTTGCTTGATACAACGGTTATAAGACACCAACGACCAATTATTGCTCGTTGATTGATCTAGCAGTGATGCATGTTTCATCACCACCGGTTATAATTAGTATAGTCCAGCAGTGATCAGTTCGTTATTTATAAATGTCTGTCCATTGTTTGATCCAGCATAGGTTAGTGATGCGCCATAATCAGTTCATGCATGCCTTGATCTATCGTTGATGGGGAAATAATCACCACTAGATCACCCATTTCATCCGTCGGTGATCTACGTTCCACTACCATCCACCGCCTGGATGGAAAGAGTGTGATGGCACGAGGGCTCTCTTGCTCCAGAGAATATGTGGTGGAAACCACCTACTAGGTGAAAATATGAAACTAGTTTTTTTTTTTTTGAAGAAATGTATTTTATAACTTGACACATATGTAGATCATCCATACATGAACTCACAACAAAAGGTTGAGATGCAAGGTCATTTTTGAAAAAAAAAACTCTTATGAAAATAACAAAATTCATGTGCACGTATACTGTTAGAAGACAAAAAATAGTGCACATACAAGTGAAATTCATGATTTTTGTATGAGTTTTTCAGAAATAACTTTACATCCAAAGTTTGCATGTGAGTAGATATATAAATTCACTACATACTTCTCAAGTCTTAAGATTTTTCTAAGTTACAAAAGTGAATTTTTAAACTAGTTTTCCTGGTTTTCACCTAGTAGATGATTTCCACTACATATTTTGCATTGTCCTCTTGCTCCCTGGGTCACCTCCTACGACGATTGACGTACTATATATAACGCACCGTCTAGTCGATCTTCAGTAACCGACGCACTATAATTTACGCTAGTTTATCTATTTATAATCATAATATACTCCTTCCGTACTGAAACATATAGGGGATCTATCCACTACAGCAGGTCTAGGCTTTGCCGAGTGCTGGAAGCACTCGGCGAAGGCCCTTTCGCACTCGGCGAAGCCTTCGCCGAGTGCCGCACTCGGCGAAAGGCACTCGGCGAAGAATATAACGGCAAAGATTTCTTTGCCGAGTGCCAAATATCGGGCACTCGGCAAAGGCTTCGCCGAGTGCCAGGTCAGTACTCGGCGAAGCAAACATGAACCGTCACTTGACGGCCTCTTTGCCGAGTGCCTAGCGGACTGGCACTCGGCAAAGAGGCCTCCTTTACCGAGTGCCACGTGGGCCGACACTCGGCAAAGGGGCCCTCTTTGCCGAGTGCCACGTGTCCAGGCACTCGGCAAAGAGGGCCCCTTTGCCGAGTGCCACGTGGGCCGGCACTCGGCAAAGGTGGCCTCTTTGCCGAGTGCCGCGTGGGCGGGCACTCGGCAAAGAGGGGCTCTTTGCCGAGTGCCTTGACCTTGACACTCGGCAAAGAGGCCAGACCTGGGCAAAAATTGCCCAGCTTTGCCGAGTGCTGTGGCCTCTTTGCCGAGTGTGGTACTCGGCAAAGCTGGGAAAAATTGAATTTTTTTTCTGTTTTCATTTTCCTTGACAGAAAACATATCACATATCACACATCCATATTCCATTTCAGACAAATATCACATGCATATATATATATATATATATCACACATCCATATATCACATGCATATCCATTTCAGACGAATATCACACGTTCAGTCTCCATGCATCACAAGGTCACAGGTTTATTACAAGTTCATCACAAGTTCACAAGTCCATCACATCCATCTCATAAGTCCATGACAAATATAAGTCGGCCCTCACTGCTCACCTTGGTGCTCAGATTGTGAAGAACCCCCACCTTGCCACGCGTCCCACGACCCGCCCGAAGGACCACCTTGCCAACCTTGTCACCCAGGCGGCGGAGGTCCAGATGGCCACCCGGTGTACCCTGACTGCGGAGGAGGGTAACCTGGCCACCCATAGGGCGGAGGAGGGCCACCGGGGAGCCACCCAGGCTGCGGAGGAGGGCCACCAGTGATGTGCAGAGTGTGCGGAGGAAGGCCAGGTGCAGGAGTCGGTGCCGAACCCTCCGACTGTGAGTGCACAAAGGAGAAGCAAATTCGTTAGCACCTGGAGGACAGCCCTAAAAGTTAAAGAAATATAAACAACCATATATACTCACCGGAGTCTCTGTCGTAGGAGTAACAGGAGGCACAAAAGGAGTGAGCAGCGAGGGAGGCACGACAACACCCGGGATGTTCAGGCTCCCAAAGAAGTGAGCTATGTCCTGCGTCCTCTGCGCCTCCCGCTGCTGGACGGCCAGTAAGTCGCGACGATGGGCCGCCGCCTCGGCCTCGTGCATGGCCTGCAACCTCTGCATCCGGTCCGCCTGGGCCTGCATCTGGGCCTGCAAAATTCGTCCCGTAAGGTTTAAACAATGCAAAGACAAGGTATATGTGTAAATGCAATGAACGACGAATAGAACAAGTACTTACTTGAAGTGCTGCCATCATCTGCTGTGAGGTCGGCTGCCGAGGTCGTATGGGGACGGAGGAGCTCGTGCTGGCAGCTCGAATCTCAGCGAGGTTGGGAACAGAGGACGAGTCAACTGCGCTGTTGGCTATCCAGTACCGGTCGTGCTGCTTCCCTCCTCCCAGCCTCATCACCAGGTCTGTATCTAGGGGCTGGGTGGCTGGATCGAAGTCCTCCCCATGGCGCTAGCGAGCCGTAGTGGTGTACTCGGTGACCTTGGTGTAGGCGTTCGTGTTGGTGAACATCTCGGGCCCGGCGTTTGGGTTGTACTGGGTGCTCGCTGCAGTCGCCTTGCCCTGGTGCAACAAGTGGTACGCCTTGAAAGGGAGGCACTCCTCACCACCATGCGACTGGGACTGCGAGGAAAACACAGATGATTACAAGTAATGAGTAATTGAGTGTTAGAATAAAAAAAATCAGTAGAGCATACCCATCTGTCGGCGTACGCAGCGAGGCTAAGGTTGCCTTGGTGGTGTGGCACCCCAGGCATCTGCAGGCGGCAGTCTCGGCGGGCACTGTGCCTCTCGTACCACTCGTCCGATTTCCACTTGTCCACAATGGCCACCCAGCAGTCTAGGTGATTGGCGCACCAACCAGGACAGAACTGCAAGACAATAAGTATTAAATATGTTAGAAGAGCCGCTAAGTGATGGATGGACCAATCAGTATTACTGTTTTGTACGTACCTGGATGTACTACTCCCTAGTCAGGTCGGTCTCCCTGGTCAGCATCATCTGCCTAGCATCCGTCTTCTTCACCGTCGTCCCTAACACGTCGGCGTTGTAGTTGATGACGCACTGGATCCGCGCCTCGTGGTACATATCCGCGAGCCGGGACCTGCAGACCCTGTCCTGCACGTGCATCGCCTCGGCCTCTCTCCCCGCCTTGCACGCAAAGTACTCCTGCATAAAGACAACATGTACTCTTTCATTATTTCAAGAACGTCCAACAAATACGTATCATTGAGAAATGTTGTGCAAGCAAGACTCACCCAGAACTCGGCCCTAATCCGCGCTGCAACGGTGGTGTACGTGGGGTCATCAGCAGCACCGAAGTGGTCCCACGTCCAGGGCGGTGACCTAACCCCGGCGTAGGTGACCAAGCCAGGGTAGTTCTTCCGAATCAGAAGACTTAACGTGCCATTGATATGGCGTGTCTTGCCCCCTGCCACAAGTTCCCAGTTCCTGCATTAGTCATTAAGAACAACTGTTAGTCGGAAGTTCAATTTTGAACATGTCATGTGAACAAGTAGTGAAAACATTAATGGTAACTTACTTGTCGCCGTAAGGTCGAATCACCGGGCGGCGGGTAGGTGCGATCCGCTGCTGCGGGAGCTGCGAGGGGCCGCGCAAGTAGACTCTGCTCGAAGCAGAGGAAGTGGAACCCCCTCCTGAGGCACCTACGATCTCATCCCCCTGGTCCCCCAGGTCCCCCTGGCAACGCTCCGAGGAAGTGGTGTCGTCGTCCGACGTCCTCCTGGTCGTCCCTCTGGCGTCCCCCTGGTCGTCGTCCGAGGAGGTTTGCGCCGGGTCGGGAGTCGGGTCGGGAGTCGGCTCCCTCCTAGGACGTCCGCGGGGGCGGCCGATCCTCGCCCTCCTCGTCGACGGCTCCTCGGCTGCGGTGGGTGGTGAGCTGGACCTCTGGTAGCGCGAGTTGACTCGCCACTGTTGCCGCCTTCTGCCCGGCATTTTATCAAGTGCCTGCCATTGCAAAGATAAAATCAATTAGCATAAATAAACGATAAGTATTTATAAAGAGATACAAAATGAACGAAACATAATTGCAAAATAATTATAACAATATAGCATTACATGAATTAAAAATTATCTCCACGATTGTTAGTGGCTAGTGCCCCTCGTGTGTTGGCTCGTGGCACACGTGTGTCGTCATCACTGTCAATATTGTCGAAACAATCGGCGTCGTCTCCATCATCCTCATCACCCTCGTCCTCATCAATGTCACCACCAAACTGTAATCACTCAAGCATTCTTAAGTCCTTGGCATTGTGCACCTCATCACCCTCATCCTCATCAATATCATTGTCATCGTCTTCTTCCATGTCCATCAGCTCAAAAATGTCAATGTCAAACCTCCCTTCTAGCCCCTCAGGTTGAAAGAACTCTCCGCTATATGTGTTTGGGTCGAAGTTGTAATCATCATCGTTTGGGAGAGGCGCTTTACCGCGCGGCGATACTAACTGCACAAGGTACCAACCCATAAGATTGTTGTCTTCTTGACATGCCCATGGGAGATAATAAACTTGTGTGGCCTGTTGAGCCACAATATAGACATCGTCTCCCTTATAAACGGAGTCCTGTCGTATTTCGACTAGCCCAATCTCAGGGGCTCTTCTCGTGACATCAAGATCGAACCAATGACATTTGAATACCACTGGATCAATAGCTTTGGTACCCTCAAAGTTGAGCTCATATATTTCTTCGATTATGCCGTAATAGTCGCGCTCATCGGTGCCAGGCGTACGAACTCCGGTATTCGTGGTCTTTCGATTGGGCCGACTCTGCTCGTAGCTGCTTGTGTGAAAGCGATAGCCATTCACATCATAAACGGTGAATGACTTGACCCTATAGTCGAAGCCATTGGCAACCTGTTTCAACTCATCCATCATTTCCGCATCTGTGCGGGCCTGTAAGTTGAGACAGGGTAGATCGTTTCATCAAATGAAACAAGAAATGAAATGAAATACAAGGTTAGTTGGGTGGTACCTTCGTACTAAACCACGAAATGAAATCGGGCACACCATTTTTGAGAAGATGGTCTTGTTCTTCAGAGGAAGGTTCCCTATCCTCTCTCCAGTATTCATCAATAAATTTCCTTAAAAACAAGGAGGTGGAATCAATAGATTGAAGATAGTGACGGCGCATGTAACAAGCTCATTGAGAACTTACTGCACATAAGGAGTCACTTCGTCAAGGTTCAACAACACATACAACATGATAGTGTGCCACTCATCATGCCGCAACATCTTGGTCCCCGATGCGCTTGCTCGTCCGAGTTGGCCTTTGAAAAGGCTGAGGTTCGATAAACTCTCGTCAACGTTGTAACGAGAGGGTGGATTGTGCACGCTAGGAAGGTTATCCTTATAATATGTTGTTGTGAAGTTCGACACCTCCTCCAGAATAAATGCTTCTGCCACGGAAGCCTCTATTTTGGCTTTATTTCTACACTTTTTCCGAAGAACCTTTAGACATCTCTCGACTGGAAAGCACCAATGGCACTGCACGGGCCCCCCATCCGTGCCTCGTACGGTAGGTGCAAAATCAGATGCTGCATCGGCAGGAAGAAGCCGGGTGGAAAGATCATCTCCAACTTGCAGATCAACACAGGTGCCACTTCCTCTAGGTTAGCAATCACGTCATAAGATAGCTCCTTGGCACAAAGCTGGCGAAAGAAGTAGCTCAACTCTGCCAGCACGCGCCACACAGGCTCAGGGAGGTATCCCCGGGTCATCGCAGGAAGGAGTCGCTCGATCCATATGTGGTAGTCATGACTCTTCATCCCTAACACTCGCATAGTAGACAAGTTCACTCCCCTCCTCAGATTCACCGCATACCCATCAGAGAACCTTAACGCCTGGATCCACTGTAGTACTTTCTTCCTATGGTCTCTTTTCAATATATAATCGGCCGGACCTCTTTTCCATTTCTTGCCAGCACCAGGAGCCCTCATCACTAGCTTTGGTCTATCGCACGTCTCTTGCAGGTCCAGTCTGGCCTTAACGTTGTCCTTTGACTTTTCTGTGTCCATGAGTGTTGCAAAGAGTGCCTCAGCGATATTCTTTTCTGTGTGCATTACATCGATGTAGTGCGGACAAAGAAGGTCATTGAAATAGGGGAGTCTAGTCAAGCCTGATTTATGGGTCCACATGTGTTCCTCTCCGTACCCGAAAAAATGACCGTTGTCTTTATCAAACTTCAGAGCCTCTATTTCGGCACGGACCTCGGAACCGCTCTTGAACTGAGGAATGGGGTTGGTGACTTGAACACCTTTCCTGAAGTGCTTGATGTCACTTCTGAATGGATGGTCAAGAGGCAAGAATTGATGATGCTGGTCGAATGAAGAATACTTCCCTCCCTTCTTCAACCAAGTGAACTTCACAGCTGCCTTGCATATTGGGCATGGGAACTTCCCGTGAACACACCAAGCGCTGAATAAGCCATATGCCAGGAAGTCATGAAGGGAGTACTGGTACCACACATGCATTTTGAAGTTCTTCATTGTTGCTCGGTCATATGTCAGTACCGGGTTTTCCCAAGCTTCGAACAATTCATCCAACAAAGGCTCCATGAACACACCCATATTGTTCCCCGGGTGTCCAGGAATTATCAGCGACAAGAATACGTTCTTAGGGTCAAACATAACACCGGGAGGGAGATTGAGGGGGATCACAAACACAAGCCAACAAGTGTACGGGGACGCCATCATTCCATACGGGTTGAACCCATCTGTCGCCAGTGCCACACGTACATTTCGAGCCTCCATAGCTTTGCCAGGATGCATGGCATCGAAGTGCTTCCATGCTTCACTATCCGATGGGTGTACCATCTTGTCAGGATTGTATCTCTTGCCATTCTTGTGCCATGTCATCTGTTTCGTAGAGTCCTCTGTCATGTACAGTCGTTGGATCCTAGGTATGAAAGGAAGGTACCGTAGGACCATCTCGGGGATATTAAGTTGTTCCTTCTTGCCATCTCCATGGTCTACCTCCACATACCTAGAGGCTTTGCACTTTGGACAGTGTGTTGCTTTCTCGTGATCTTTCCTGAATAGGACGCACCCTTTTGGACAAGCATGGATCTGCCTATACGACATCTTAAGTGCACGAAGAAGTTTCTGTGACTCGTACGTGTTCTTCGGCAG
This sequence comes from Coix lacryma-jobi var. lacryma-jobi, assembly GCA_009763385.1. Classification (NCBI taxonomy): domain Eukaryota; kingdom Viridiplantae; phylum Streptophyta; class Magnoliopsida; order Poales; family Poaceae; genus Coix; species Coix lacryma-jobi. The sequence continues at coordinate 10,270,044 of CM019824.1, forward strand.
AATGTGACCCTCCGACAACAGGGTGCCCAAAATTGCCAACATGCCATCGAAGGCGTCTCGACTCAAGCTATACTGGGACTTGAACCCCATTAGGCGTCCAATGGCATCCAGTTGTGAAACCATTGTCTTTTCATGAAGGGGCTTCTGTGTCGAAGACATCATGTCGTAGAACGCCTTTGCGGTGTCCTCTGGCTCCTCCAATCCTTCACCGAATTGAGCCTCTTGAAAGTCTCCCATCATGTCTGCTACCCCGGCATCTCCATCATACTCCTCGAGACGTTGTCTCACCACCTCCTCTCTAATCCGATCGGCTTCACCATGGTGGACCCAACAAGTATAGTTTTCAACGAATCCGTACTTGTAAAGATCTACCCCCACATTATTCTTATATTTTCTTTTCTTGTTCCCACATTTGCTGCAGGGACACGACATCCGACTCGACCCTTTAGCAGCCGGACCAAACGCATGCTCTAAGAAAGCATTGGTCTTAGTAACCCATTCTGTGCTCTTACTTGCGTGGCCCGTGTACATCCAGTCACGGTTATCCATCCTCTGGCATATACATATGTAAGCGAGTAATAAAACCAGCAATTGCATCTCCACGGCGTTCCTACCATCTAATAGGAGAAGGATAGGTCCTAATCCCACCCGAGGATGCGCAGATGGGTTAGTTTCCATGTTCTACTCCTACCCGAGATAGAATTTCGGCAGCACCTCCTCGTTGTTCTCCCGATACACGTCCTGGCAGGGAGAGTGTGTATCCGGAGAACAACGAGGAGGTGGTGCCGAAACTCTGACTCTGACAGGAGCAGAACATGGAAAGTAGCTCATCTACGCATCCGCGGGCTGTCCAAAATATGTGGACAATTCGAAAGAGATACGGTCGCAGATATGCAAAGGACTGAATATCTAAGACTGTATCTCTTTTGAACAGGAGACGTCTAACTAGGTTACGCGACCAAAGATCAGATACCTAAGGATACGGATAGAGAGGTTATACCTAAGGTGTCGGTGAGGTCAGGGTAGCGGGGCAGTAGTGAGTCGGGGCAGTGGCTAGACGACGCGGTGCAGGCAGACCCGCAACGCCGACGAAGACGAACGGGGTCGCCGAGTCCCTCCGACGGGTCCTCCTCCTGCCAAAAAAAAGCATATGGTTAGTCTCGACCAAAAATTTCGGCTGCACCTCCCCTGCACGGCGAGGTTCCCAAAACCTGCAGAAAACGTCGGCACGAAGGCCAACAACCACATGTATAGCAGACATAGTCACGAAGACCAACAATCACAATAGTACCAAGATGAGCCATATATAACACTACTACTAACACTAACACTACTACTAACACTAACACTAACACTACTAACTACTACTAACTACTAACTACTAACTACTAACTATTTACTAACTACATAGGGCATACCTTCGCGACGAGAATAGCAAGAACGAGCTTCGGCGACGGCCACGGGGACGACCGAAGCGGCTTGACGACGGGGCCACTATTCTCCTCCTTGTCCTCCTCTCTTCTCCACTCCTCCTCTTCTTCCTCTCCTCCTCCACCTCCTCCTCTTCCTCCTCTCCTCCTCCACCTCCTCCTCTCCTCTCCTTCTCTCCTCCTCTCCTCGGCACGGCGGGCGCGGGGCCGGGGCGGGGCCGGGCAGGGCCAGGGTGCGGCCGGGGCGCGGCCCGGGGGGGGGGGGGGGGGGGGGGGGGCGGGGCGGGCCCGACGGCGGCCGGGGCGGGGCCGGCGGCGGCCGGGCCGGGGGGGGCGCGGCGGCCGGGGCGGGGGGGCGCGGCGACCGGGGCTGGGGGCGCGGCGGGGCAAGGCGGGGCGGGGCCGGGGGCGCGGCGCGGCGGGGCGGGGCGGCCGGGGGCGCGGCGGCGCGGCGTCGCTGCGGCTGCGCGCGGGTGCGTGTGCGGGTGCGTGTGCGTGTGTGGGTGGCCGAAAGGCCGTTTTGTAATTTTTTTTTTAATTTCGTACGTCTTTGCCGAGTGCCAGATCGGCTGGCACTCGGCGAAGATCATCTCTTCGCCGAGTGCCAGCCGATCTGGCACTCGGCAAAGAGGGCCACGTGGCACGGCCAGCAGGCCAGTCTTCGCCGAGTGCCAGCTGGCACGACACTCGGCAAAGATGCTCTTTGCCGAGTGTCAGGGCTGACCTCGGCAAAGTTTTTTTTTTTGAAATTTGGCACCAAATTTTTTGTGGGTCATCCCGACACTACCATTGTCAATATGTTCAAATTTGACAGTTTTTCAAAACTTTTTGTTATATTTTTTGACTTTCTTTCGTTTTCTTGAATTTTCCCGAAAGACGCAAGTTTGAACTGCGGGTGCATCGAATAATGAATTTTCATGATTTAAAAAATAACTTTACATCCAAAGTTTGCATGTGAGTAGATATATAAATTCACTACATACTTCTCAAGTCTTAAGATTTTTCTAAGTTACAAAAGTGAATTTTTAAACTAGTTTTCCTGGTTTTCACCTAGTAGATGATTTCCACTACATATTTTGCATTGTCCTCTTGCTCCCTGGGTCACCTCCTACGACGATTGACGTACTATATATAACGCACCGTCTAGTCGATCTTCAGTAACCGACGCACTATAATTTACGCTAGTTTAGCTATTTATAATCATAATATACTCCTTCCGTACTGAAACATATAGGGGATCTATCTGGAGTTTGTCTTAAGTCAAGTTTTTCTAAACTTAATTATTTTTTTTTAAAAAAAACTGCATTAACAATTTACCAGAAGGTAAATCATAAAAGATACGTACACCCCATAGTATATTTAATCGTTCATTTGATCTCATAAACATTTTTGTGTACATTTAACTATTAACAACGACTGTGGGGAGTACCCTGCGTTGCAGTACTGTATCATTGTTTAAAATACAAGGTTTGAAGTTTGAAGTATTTCCTTTAATTAATATCCCAGCGGACAACAAAGTCTTTATTCCAACTTTATTTTCCTACTATATATTATATATAATATGCTGGCTTATGGTTGTCGTCGAAACCAGTTGAAGACTGTAGCTGAGTCTGCGAGCCGCAGAGATTCGGCAGTTGCGCTAGATTGGCTGGACGCAGATTAGGCTCTGTTGATGACACAAGGCTCCCTTGGCACTTGGCAGGCAGTTTGGAGTTTGGAGGACGGCTAGGCATGGGCGCCATGGCAGTATGGCACACGACAGACAGACACTTGGGCACAGAGCCAGACGACACACCTCGTTGCAGCGGGCCCACAGCGTCAGCGGAAACCGAGATACCGTCACGTGGCCAAATCCATCATCAATCAATCATCAAGGATACATGTATATGTATGAGGGGCATCATTATATATTTTCAGCAGAAGATGCTTAATGATGATTATTGTTACCCCTTTAATTTCCTAGCGTATTTCCAGTACGATTCCTTCCTCTTTTAGCCGATGCACAGCTTCTGGTCTCGTCTAGATCGAGCATCGATGCACTCCGGGGACGGCGAGCAATCCCCCGCGGCATCGGTCGAAATGCATGGAGCGTTCGTGCATCTATTCACTATTCTATTCCCGTGGAGGTAGAGGGAATAAAGGGCGAGCGGTGAAAAAGGAGAGCCGTCGTCAATTCAATCTGTGTGGTCTTCACTCTTCACTCGTCCGAGGGACGACGGAGGACGGACGAACAGATGCACTGAAAAGCGGCAGCAGTCTTTGGTGCTGCACGACTGCTGCTATCCCTGATCTTTCAAAAGCGCCTTTCTGCCAAATGGTACGGCGTCGGCCGCCATTTGCGTACTTTGACCAAAATACAGGTACGTACGTATAAAGCATGAGCACCTCGCGGCTACTGTTCATCTCGATCTTCTACGGAGTAGGTAGATGACAGAGGTTTGCGCTGCAAATTAAAACGGCAGTGGTAGTATATCGCCACTAGTCATTACTGAATGAATGAACTACTACCTCTGACGACGGCTGCTAGATTTTATTTTATTTTATTTTTAATGCAGCTTCTTGGAAGGGAAAGGAAAGGAAGGCTAGCTGTCATCAGTTGCTAGATTCTGAGCCAGATGTTCGCCAGAGTAAACAATTAATCTGAAGCGTTAACCTCTGGCATGTATGTGGCGCCACTAATGATTTTTCCATCAAGCCAGTAAACAGGCCCAGTCAGATCAGTAGGTAGTCTTTGAGAAGCAGGACAAGACAAGACAGTTCGCCACTTGGTATTATTATTAACAATTAACATAAGTAATGGTGGTGGGGGGCTTCCCTTTGGCACTGCGATCCCCATCCATCAGCAGGTAATTACGCATATTCCTTCATTCACAGCAGCAGAGGAAGAAGAACAACTCCACTCACCTAACTGTTCCTCATCCTCCAGTATACGGAGGCACAGTAGGTCACGCACGCCGACGATGAGGGCGAATCGATTTCTTCGTTTCGAGAATACGCAGATTAAAATCTTCTGCCTTGGGCGATGAGATGGAGTCAATGCAGTTAGGTGGGCGCATGCCTTACCCATACGTGTGTGCACACGAGTGATGATGTGATGCAACAGTAGTAGTAGCCTAGTAGGCACAAAGTGTAACTCTGAAGGCTCCTCCATCCACAGTTTCGTTACCAGTTGTGGATTTTGATCACGCCCCGAACTGAACGAGCCAGACTCGGTTCGGCACGAATCGTCTTCCTTTTTTCTACGCCGGTTTCCATTTGAAGAAGGCGTAGATTATTAGGCCCGGTCAAACGATGCCACGGATCAATGGATCATCATCTCAACTGGAATTCGGAATATGGTGCTGGACTGCTGGTGCTGGTGCTTTCTCAATGCTATCTTTGTTTTTGTTCTCATCGGTCAGAAGAATACATACAATACAGCCTGCATCTATCTATCTACAGCCTGCATCTATCTCTGTCACACCACCGCGGCACCGCCCATAGAGATTACAATAATAATAATAATAACATAGACGGGAAATTCAGACGTACTACTGTATCGATCAACACTTCAGCAGCAAATCCGACCCTCGGAGTTCGCTTTGTTTCTCACAGGTAAAGGCGCTCCGAACACGTAATAAGTAACCTTCGCAGGTTCCGAGGCTTTGTCGTTGAGGCGTCAAGCTTAGCAAGTGGCGAGGGGATGCTGACCCAAGGACCGGCGAAGGCGAAGGTCCGTTTTCCTTTGTTCTCCGTTGAAGGCAAACGGAGCAAGGTGGCGGCGGCCAGGAGGAGGACTGATTAGGGTTTTCCGCTTCTGCTGTGTTTTTACGGCTTTGCCCTTTCTGCCTGTGTAGTGTCGGGGAATCTTTTTTTGTACCCTATTGTAATTATGCCAGCACCCCTTGGTATTCTCTATAAATACCAAGAGGTGAACGGTGTAAAGCACACGATTTTTTGGGAAAGAAACATTTTTATCACTTTATTTTCTTGTGCCAACGCCTTTACCTTCGCATATAGCCGACCGTTGTCCACCCTCGCTCCGCACCCTGTTTGCTAACGGGGGCCTAGCAGGAGTGCATCCAACAGTTTGGCGCCGACCGTGGGGACGAATTTAAAATGGCAGGAAACAGGAGAGCGCCCACTACCAGAGACCCTCGCATGACCAGAGAGGCCACGACGACAATCCAGCCTGTGGAAGAGAATGTGGCACCCTCGGAAATGGGAGAAGTTGTTCCAGGGACGGAGGTCCCGGGCCCTCATACTCGGCCGGTATCACAGCCGCACCCGAATACCTCCGGGAGAGATGGGGAAGGAGATGAGGAGGAGTTGGGCCTCGAAGCTTTAGAGAGACTTCAAGCTGAGTTACAAGAAAAAAAGAGGCGTCTGGACCAGCTTGAAAGGCACAACCGGCTGCGTCTTATCAGGCAAAAGGCAGACGAGGCTAGGAAACAGCTTCGCCGAATGGAGGAGTCCCTCGCAGCAGCTGAAGCCAAAGTCGAGGTATGGAATGATGGGGAAATGCCGCCGCTTCAGGAGGGAAATGAGGAGCAGGATCAGGGCAACCTCTGCCGCCATCCGCCACCCCCACCACCACCAAATCACCCAGAACCATTTCCCATGAGACAACAAAACTTTCGCCAACTCTACCCAGATGAGAGAGAACCAAACCTTCGCAACCAACGGAGAGCCCAACAACACCAAATGCCCTATGACCCAAAGTCACCACTCTCCCAGATACTCCAAACACAACCCTGGCCACCATGCTACAATCCACAAAATCTACCCCGTTACGACGGGCTTACCGACCCTCGCCAATTCATAATGAGCTACGAGGCAGCAGTTGCCGCAGCAGGCGGAGATGAATCAACAATGGCAAAGTCTTTTGTCATCATCCTGCGAGACATTGCACAAACCTGGTACAGCAACCTCCGCCCCGGAACTGTGGATTCCTGGGCCAACCTCAGAGACAGGCTCTGTACAAACTTCAAAGGCATTACACCAGCCCCATCAAACCCCATTGAGTTGTTCAACTGCAAACAAGAAGAGCGCGAACCACTTCAAGATTATTGGCGGAGGTTTATCCAAATCAGAGCAAGAACCCCGGGGATATCCGACGAGGCTGTCATCCTCGCTGCAGTCAGCGGTCTGCGTCCAGGCCCATGCTCCTCGAAATTTGCTCGGAAGCCGGCAAATACAATCGAAGAACTGCATGAGACAATGGAAAGATACTGTAGAGCAGACATGGACTTTAGGGCAAAGTCCGACGCTCGGAGGTCACAACAGAAGCCACAGCCGAGGCCTCAACCGAGGGAAAACAACCCTCGCCAAGAACAAAGCAATATTGGCGCCATCAACAAAGCAGTACACTTCGAAGACCAAAGACGGGGCACTCAACCTCCGAGCAACCAAAATGCTCAAGGTTTGCCAACCCCGCCGGATCAACGGAACCAGCAGAAAGATCCCGCGAAAATGTATTGTCATTTTTGTGGTCTTGGAAAAGGGCACACTACCAAGCAATGCGAATGCTTCGCCAAGGGAAAACAGTTCCAGGAGTCCAAAAGAGCCGCGTCGGCAGATAACCGGACCATCAACCACACCAGGAAACCAAATTTCTACCCACCAAATCCTCCATACCACTATACCCCCGTAAACTACGGCCTACTCTCGCAACAACCCATCTACGCACACCACCCACTCTACAACCAAGCCTCTTATCAGCCAACCGCCATTCCACAACGCCAAAACCCACCATACACAGTCACATTCCCAACAAACCCCCAAACCCAAACCCCAACCACCCAACAAGTCAACAATGCTCTACCACCACCACCACCAATACCCGCATTACCAGCGCCTCAACCTGTCAAATCCGAAGCCCAGAACCAAACGACCATCAACAACCCAACATCGACCTTCGGTGTAATACTAGCTATCACCGGAGGTTCAAATGAAGACCATGGCAACAAGCGGCAGAGGAAAGAACATGCTAGACGGGTGCACCATGTAGCCGTTGAAGGACCACACAAATTCGGTCGTTGGTCCCACATTCCTATAACCTTCGACTCCAGCGATATGAAGTTGAGAGATTACCCTCATACAGACGCTATTATGATCGAGACCAATCTAGCAGGGTGGACTGTCACTAAAATTCTGGTCGATACAGGAAGCTCCGCAGACATCTTGTTCGCCTCAACCTTCGACAACATGAAGCTTGATAGGAACCTCCTGCAACCTGCTGACAACCCTCTATACGGCTTCAGTGGTCAACAAGTGAGAGCCGTCGGGAAAATTTCTTTGCCCGTGACCTTCGGCGACCAAATCAACTGCAGAACCGAGCACATAACCTTCGACGTGGTCGACATGTTTTATCCGTACAATGCGATATTTGGCCGAGGGGTCACCAACGCATTCAACGCAGTCATCCACCCCGCTTACCTCTGCATGAAGCTTCCCGCTCCGAAGGGGGTGGTCGCAGTATATGGAGACCAAGACGTTGCAAGAGCAGCTGAGGGAACTGTAGCACCAGGGCAACGTAATGTCCACAACTTGTCGAAGCCTCAAGCTACAAACCTCAACAACGAAGGTGAGGTTTGCACTGACAAAATAAAGGTATCACCCAAGGAAGAAACTAAACAAGTCCAACTCTTCGAGGGCAACACCGAAAGAAAGGTGTTTATTTCAGCCAACCTACACCCCCGATCAGAAAACGATCTCGTCGTCTTCCTCAAAGGAAACTCCGACACCTTCGCTTGGTCCGCAGAGGACCTAAAGGGGGTAAACAGAACTCTGATAGAGCACAGCCTAAACATCAAACCAGGCTATCGCCCTGTTAAGCAGAAGCTTCGCAAAATGTCAGAAGAAAGGAAAGAGGCAGCGAAGGCTGAGGTAAAAAGGCTTTTGGACGTAGGCGTCATCCGCCCAGTCAAATATCCAACTTGGCTCTCAAACGTGGTCCTAGTTCAGAAAAAGAACAAGAAATGGCGAATGTGTGTAGATTTCACATGTCTGAACAAAGCTTGTCCGAAGGACAATTTTCCCCTCCCTAACATAACCACCTTGGTCGACAGAGCAGCTGGTTGCCAAATGCTGTCCCTCCTCGACTGCTTCTCAGGATACCACCAGATCTGGATGAATGAAGAAGACGAGGAAAAAACAAGCTTCATCACACCCTCGGGCACTTTTTGCTTTCGAAGAATGGCAGAAGGCCTAAAAAACGCAGGTTCAACCTTCGCACGCATGACATCTGAAGTCTTCAAAGATGAACACGCCGTCTCTGCCTACGTCGATGATCTGGTTGTCCAAAGTGAGCTGAAAGAAAACCACATTTCAGACTTATCGAGAGTGTTCAGCAATCTTCGGTCTGCCGGATTAAAGTTAAACCCCGAAAAATGTGTTTTCGGGGTAAGCGAAGGAAAACTGCTGGGTTGCATCGTTTCGGCAAGGGGAATCGAAGCTAACCCCGAGAAGATTGATGCTATCATCAATATGGAACCCCAACAATCAAAAAATTAGCTCAGCGTCTGTCAGGCCGCTTAGCAGCACTCAGCAGATTAATCTCCAGATCCGCCGAGCGAGGGTTACCTTTCTTTGAAACATTGAGAAGCACTGCACCATTCAATTGGGGACCTCGGCAGCAGAAAGCCTTCGAGGACTTGAAAAAGTATCTCACCAACTTGACTGTTTTAACCAGTCCAAGCAAAGGAGACCTATTACTGTTGTATGTCGCAGCTTCGCCTCACGCAGCAAGCGCAGTCCTGATCAAAGAGTTACACGAGAACAACAGGACAAGGCAAGCCCCAATCTACTATGTATCAGAAACCCTCGAAGGTCCCAAGCGGAATTACTCAGAGCTCGAGATGATAGCATATGCCGTGGTCATGGCATCTAGAAAGCTCAAGCATTATTTCCAGGCATACGAGATCCATGTACCTTCGGCATACCCCCTCGAGAACATTTTCAAGAACAACGAGGCAGTTGGAAGAATAGCAAAATGGGCAGTTGAGCTTAACAGTTACACCATAACCTTCGTCGGCAGAACAACAATCAAATCACAGGCACTAGCAGATTTTATAGCTGAGTGGACACCTGATCCTCGTAGCGATGGACCTCAACAAGACCCATTTTGGATCGTATATGTCGACGGAGCCTGGGGTGCAACTGGAGCTGGGGCCTCGGCCATCCTAATCTCGCCATCCGGGTCGAAGCTAAGATATGCAAGAAGACTTGATTTCAAATGCACAAACAACTCCGCAGAATACGAGGCAGTAATACTAGCGCTCTCAAGGCTTCGATCATTGTCGGTCCGAAGGGCAGTCATCAATACAGACTCACAAGTCATCGCGGGGCACATTGAGAAGAACTACAAAGCAAAAGATCCAGAGCTACAAAAATACTTTCAATATGTCCGAAGGTTAGAATCATTCTTCCTCGGCATAACGGTGAAAGCAATACCGAGGGCCGAAAACAACGAGGCAGACTGCCTAGCTAAAGCAGCAGCACAACAACTTCAGCTGCCACCAGATGTGTTCCACGAGGTTGCGATTCAATCAGCCTTCGAAACCCCAGAAAAGAACACCAAGTTGATCAGTACAATTCACAACGAGGACTGGAGAGCACCTATCATAGCCTATATCAAAGGGCTCCACGAACCCGAGTCCAAGGAAGAAGAAAACAGACTAAAACAAAGAGTACGAGGGTACAAGATTGTGGGCAACATTCTGTACAAAGCTTCAGTAACCTCGCCATGGCTCAAATGCGTGTCACAGTCTGAAGGAAACGATATTCTCAAGCTTATTCACGAAGGCATCTGTGGCTCACACAACGGCCCAAGGGCGTTAGCTGGGAAAGCTTTCCGGCAAGGTTTCTATTGGCCAACAGCACTACGAGATGCAGAAAGCATCGTCAAACATTGCGAGGGTTGCCAACTAACGGCAAAAAATCAAAATGCCCCTGGGGCTCCTACAACTCTCATATGCCCAACTTGGCCTCTGCAAAGATGGGCAATGGACCTCGTCGGTCCACTACCAACAGCTCCAGGAAACCTCCGCTACGCAGTGGTAGCCGTGGAATATTTCACGAAGTGGATCGAAACTAGACCACTCGTTTCCATTACATCCCTGGCAGTGAAAAAGTTCTTCTGGCAGCAATTAGTTTGTCGGTTTGGAGTTCCCAAACATTTAACTGTCGACAACGACACTCAGTTTGACAGCGAGGTTTTCAAAGAATTCTGCGCTCAAATCGGAACAATCTTATGCTTCGCATCAGTCCGGCACCCTCAATCCAATGGCTTAGTCGAAAGAGCCAATGCAACAATTTTCCAAGCCATATCAAAAAAGTTGCAAGGCAGGCCCAAAGGAAAATGGGCAGAAGAACTAACCTCCGTCACCTGGTCTCATAACACCTCGGAGTGCAAAGCCACCAAATTCACACCCTTCAGGCTCCTGTTTGGCGAGGAAGTTGTGTTACCAGAAGAAGTCAAGTATGGGTCACTCAGAACAACCATCGAAGAAGACGAACAAAACCAACTGCTTGACAAAGACTTACTCGAAGAAACAAGATGCAACACAGTGCACAACCTTCGCAAGTATCAAGAAGAAACAAAAAAATGGAGAAACAAAAAGGTGAGAATCAAAGAACTAAAGAAGGGTGACCTCGTTCTAATTCGGAAGCAAAACGCCAGCATGGCGGGGAAGTTTCAGCCAAAGTGGACGGGTCCATACCTAATAGTAGAATGCAATCGTCCCGGATCATTTCACCTCTCCGACAGCGAGGGGAACATCCTGCCTCACACTTGGAATGTTGACGACCTTCGCAAATACTACCCATAGCGGAGCCTTAGCGAGCCCTCGCATTATGTAATCTGCTTTTTCACTCTTGCTTTGTTTCGTTTCCATGCATGTAACAAAAACAGAGGAGCTGCACTCTTTTTCCTTACGAAGGGGCGTAAGGTTTTTTAACGAGGCAATATCCAAACTATCAATACAGGCTAGAATCCCCGAAAAAAGCAAAACTCCAAATTATTGCTTTTAGTAACAAACATCGAAAAAAGCAGCTCTTCTACAAGAGCGTTAAAATCGATGATAACCCTCGGAGATTGCTTCAAAAAACAAACTTTTTTCAAAGCAAACTTCACCTCCACCCAAAATAAGGGGAGGCGCGAAGTACAAAAAGTCGAGAATCCTCGCAAAACACGCGAGGGGCTCGCAAAAAGCAAACTTCACCTCCACCCAAAATAAGGGGAGGCGCGAAGTACAAAAAGTCGAGAATCCTCGCAAAACACGCGAGGGGCTCGCAAAAAGCAAACTTCACCTCCACCCAAAATAAGGGGAGGCGTGAAGTACAAAAAGTCGAGAACCCTCGCAAAACACGCCAGGGGCTCGCAAAAAGCAAACTTCACCTCCACCCAAAATAAGGGGAGGCGCGAAGTACAAAAAGTCAAGCACCCTCGCGGACACACGCCAGGGGCTCGCAAAAAAGCAAACTTCACCTCCACCTAAAATAAGTGGAGGCGCGAAGTACAAAAAGTCGAGAACCCTCGCAAAACACGCCAGAGGCTCGCAAAAAGGAAACTTCACCTCCACCCAAGACAAGGGCACCAAAGAGTCGAGTACCCTCGCCAAACACGCCAGGACTTATAACGCATTTTTCCACCTACACCCAAAATAAAAGGCGAGACACAAACCATACGTCCAGCTTCCTCAACAAAAAGCGAGCCTCGCTAAAAAGAAAACGGGGCGTCGCTGTTTTTCTTAAAACATCTTTCAACACAAAAAGCGAGCCTCGCTAAAAAGAAAAGGGGGCGTCGCTGTTTTTTCTTCCAAAATATCTCTCAACGAAAAGCGAGCCTCGCTAAAAAGAAAAGGGGGTGTCGCTGTTTTTTCTTCTAAAACATCTCTCAACGAAAAGCGAGCCTCGCTAAAAAAGAAAAGGGGGCGTCGCTGTTAAAAAAAAACTCTCAACGCAAAAGCGAGACTCGCTAAAAAGAAAAGGGGGCGTCGCTGTTTTTTCTTCTAAAACATCTCTCAACGAAAAGCGAGTCTCGCTAAAAATAAAAGGGGGGCGTCGCTGTTTTTTTTTCTCTTCTAAAAACATCTCTCAACGAAAAGCGAGCATCGCTAAAAAGAAAAGGGGGCGTCGCTGTTTTTTCTTAAAACCTCTCTCAACGCAAAAACGAGCCTCGCTTAAACAAAAAGGAGGTATCGTTCCTTTCTGAGCTAAACATTACACACAACAAAACAACGCAGAGCCGGACAGCCAACGAGCCTCGTCAATATCCAATAACGACAAAAAATCCATCAACCAAATTACTCAAACGAATCGCAATGACACAAAACAAACATACAGTGTTCCCGTTCATTTAAAAAAAAACTTCACAACGACAAACAAACCAGGAAAAATTACAAAAAATTACAAGGAACCATCGCTCCCTTAAATTAACATCAAATCACCAGAGCCCTCGCTACCCTCCTCGAACTCTGGCTCCACCGCAACGATGGGTCCCCACAACAAAGGAGCTGCCGGAACAATTGGAAGCTCCCCAGACAAAACCCTCGCCCGATACATATATGTACGGCCTACATCACTAACCTCCAAAGGTTCCTCCTTTGGAACCACTAGTGATCCATCCGAACCTAAATCTAGTTTGGTTCGCCCAAACAAGTAATCCAAGGCTATGTTCTCATCAATATCGTCATCAATACCAGCTTGCGAGGACGAAGAAGAACCAAACAATTGACGGGTGGCCTATCGATCAGTATAGTCCGCTTCACGCCAAAAACGACTCGACCGGCTGTTTCTTAAATCGTACCTTCGCACTTTCGACCACCAAAAATGCTCGAAGGCTAGCGAAGGATGTTTTAGCTTAGCACGAGCCCACGATTCACCAGTTATAAAAGTATCTTGATAATTAAGCGTCAGTGGCGTCACATCAAACACTTCTAGCATGGTTCCGTCAGGAACCTGCATTTACACAAAATAGGAAAGTGTCACAGCGTCATCAAGTTTTTACAACCTCCACACCTTTGACAAAATGACCCTCTCGCCCAAGCAACCCTAAGTTCACACCTGCCCGGCCTCACTGCGCTCCTCAGCCACAGCTTCATCAACGGTAGCATCCAGACCTCCGCCAATGACAGCACCCGAGCCTTCAGCAGGCGCCCCTTCCGTTGCCACCGCTTCTACAATAGCTTCTTCAGTGCTCGGAGCGTTCTCAGCCAAGGCTTCAGCCTCGACAGGCGCAACCTCCACAACGCTGGGCACAGGAATGGCTTCGGAGCTACCACCAGCATCAACAGTCGCTGGCGGCGAGGGCATTACGTCCTTCTGAGCCTGCAAGGGAAAAATAAACGACAAAACCTCCAAAATCAAATACCAAATCCTTCATCACCATAACAAACCCCAAAAACCACAATTTAAAAAAAACTAACCTGACGAGTAGCCTCGGCAGCTTCTTCAAAGGCAAGAGCTCGGCCGCCACCAGCAATCCAAAACTTGCGAAGCAATCGCATCGCACAGTTCCGAATGTCGGCGTCATCAGCCTTCATCCGGCGCACCTCATCAACCGACGGAAAAGCATGGTTTGGCCTTTTGACATTGTGAAGGTGCTCGCAATCCGCAAGTCGAAGCGTGCTGGCCATCGCCAAAGCCCCGGCATAGCCACCAAAGTCGGCCGCATTGCCAACCAACGAGCTAAAGACGTCCAGCTCGTTACTCAGCCAACCTTCAAAGGCCTCTGCGTTAGTTGTAGGCAGCGGTTCCCCGGTAGAACCTCCGGCTTCGGTCAAGCATGTATCTATCTTATTTTTAACCTTCCCCATGCTTTCCCGCCAAGCCTCGACTTGGGTAGCCAGCTCCGTGGACAGCTCTTCTATGCGCTTGTTCGCAGCCAACAAATCCTTGTCCTTTTGCCGGCTAGAAGCCAGGAGCTCCGCGTTGCTATTCGCAACCTCTTGTGTTTCCTCTCGCGATTTCTTAACCTTTTCTAAAGCAGCTTTGAGCTCAATCTCTTTGTTTTCCAAACTCTGGCGAAGCTCCTTATTAGCTTTCTCCGCGTCACCCAACCGGTCATTCAGATAGTGGAGATTATAACTTGCCCTCCGGCGCGCCGACCGACTGAGGAGCATCAGCTCAGCCACTTTGACATCAATATCATCGTGAAGTCTCTCCAAGGGCTCGTTGGCCAGCCGAAGCTCCGCTTCCGGCACACAGATACGGTTAAACACCCGACCCAGAAAGCATCTTTCCTCCGGAGCACACTGCAAGTGACACTCTCGAAGGTCCGGACTCGTGAAAAGCTCGGTCGCCGGATCGGAAACTCCAAGTTTCTTCGCATAATAAGGAAGACTTGACCGGCTAGCCTCGCCATACGGCCTCTTCCCCGGGGTCCGGTCTGATTCGAGGTCACCCTTAAACTCAAAACCATCGACCCAAATGTGCGAGCCAGCAAACTCGGGGAACGACCCTCGTGGAGGACTCTCTGGCTCAAAGTCCCGTATGATGTCATCAATGCTTCGGGTAGCCGCAGCACCAGCACTGGACAAGGCTATTCCTTTTCCTCGAACGTCCTCGATGGATACGTCTTCATCGGAGTTACCTTCGCTACTTGACGTATCACTATCCTCGTCAGATGAGTCCTCTTCAGTACCCCCTCCTTTTCCTCTTCCTTCTCCTCTTCTTTCTCATCATCATCGGAGACACCTTCGTCATCCGAGATATGGATCAAAGCACCAATGCCGCCCACGCGGGGCACCCGTCCTCCAATCTTACCAGCACCTCGGCCGCTCAAGGCAATGGCCGAGGATGAGGAAGTGCCGATAGCACCAGAGCCTACTGCGACCTTCGTCGCAAGTGCCTTCACCCGGCCGCCGGCGCCGCCGCGACCACGGCCGCGACCTCTCTTCGGCCGCGAAGCTTTACCTTTCTCTTCCGCAGAAGCTCGCTTCCTCTTCTTTGGCGCATCCTCACTCGACGGAGCAGGCCAATTGGCATACTGGATCCCAAGCATGTCAAAAACTCTGTTAACACGACCCCCGCTTCCCACCGAGCTGTGGATAGCTTTAACCTCAAGGGTAAACAGTTTCCCAATGAGATTTTCAGCCCTCTGCTGAACGCGCTTATAAATGGCGTCAACACCATCTTGACGCCTCGGAAATTTCTTTAAAACCCTCTCCCAAATCTTGCCCAAATCAAGCTTCGGTTTCTTCAATCCACGACCCTCGTACCTCGAGTCCTCCTCTACCGGAAACCAAGCCTGTTTCCGACTGAGGGGCCACGCATTAGCACAGCAGTACTCCTCGACTAAGTCGCGAGCGCACTGAGAACGCGCGACCACCCTCAGACAGTCAACCGCGGCGTGCGCCTCGGGGCTCATCTGAGCTTCGGCACTCACGTCGCCAAGAGGCGGAAGCTCGCCGCAAAGCTCGGACACTCCATCAAGCTTATAGTAAAACCAGAATTCTTGCCACCCGCTGACCCACTTATTTTTCTGAGCCTGCACCGGCAACTCCGACCCAGCGCGGTGACAAAAAGTATACACAGCAAACTGACCCAGACTGGTGTTACCCTCGCGGTCCGTTATCTTGCGAGGTTGCATGTGCACACGATGCGTCCGGATGAAACCCTCGACCTGTGGAGCAATACCTTGTGAGCGGCATGCCCAAACATACACTGACATCTTTGTAAAGCACGAAGGTGTAATCTGATGAAACTTCAGGTTGAACCTCTGCAGAACAGCTGTCACAAATGAATCAGCAGGGAAGCGCAGCCCAGCCTCGAAAAATTCCTCAAAAACAACAACCTCGTCTACATCAGGCTTTGGCACAGTTTCCCCAGCACTGGTCCTCGCCTTCCCCTCCTCGATCCACCCTCGCTTAACATATGCCGCTAAATCTGAGCTACAAACGCGGCTTAGCCCAAACTCAAAGGTCACCCCCTCATCTGCAGCAGAGGGAGAAACAACTTGAGCCGTTTGCTTAGACCTAGCCATCTCTCAAGTCAAAACCTTCGAAGAGCACTAAACTCACAACCTTCGAAATCTAGACAAAAACCAACCTTCGCAGAAAGAAAACGAGCAGCAGCAGGGTGGCTAGAGCAAATGAAGGCACGGCTCAATCCCCCCACCAACCCCTCCTATTTATAGGCCATGAGGCAGACACCCCCACCCGACAAAATCGGCACGACAACCGAAAACCACGGCGCAAAAAACGAAACAGGCTTCAACAGTACAAACAAATAGTGCAACGGCCCAGCCCAAAGCAGCCGCGGGCGTTGCTGCCAAGGGTCTCTTTACTTTTCCCGTCCAAAAGCGCTGCTTGGGCCTAAATACTGTTCATTAGATCCAAGGCAACGATGGGCTACTGTTGGGAGAAGGGACCCTCGGCAGTGGCGCCGCGTGGGTTGAGCAGGAAAAAAACCTCTGCACGACCCGCGCGCCCTCACAAAGCCTCGCCCTCTCGATAGTAGGGGCTCTTCTAGGTCGTTTTATTCTTAACCTTCGGATGCAAATCCGACCCTCGGAGTTCGCTTTGTTTCTCACAGGTAAAGGCGCTCCGAACACGTAATAAGTAACCTTCGCAGGTTCCGAGGCTTTGTCGTTGAGGCGTCAAGCTTGGCAAGTGGCGAGGGGATGCTGACCCAAGGACCGGCGAAGGCGAAGGTCCGTTTTCCTTTGTTCTCCGTTGAAGGCAAACGGAGCAAGGTGGCGGCGGACAGGAGGAGGACTGATTAGGGTTTTCCGCTTCTGCTGTGTTTTTACGGCTTTGCTCTTTCTGCCTGTGTAGTGCCGGGGAATCTTTTTGTACCCTATTGTAATTATGCCAGCACCCCTTGGTATTCCCTATAAATACCAAGAGGTGAACAGTGTAAAGCACACGATTTTTTGGGAAAGAAACATTTTCATCACTTTATTTCCTTGTGCCAACGCCTTAACCTTCGCATATAGCCGATCGTTGTCCACCCTTGCTCCGCACCCTGTTTGCTAACGGGACCTAGCAGGAGTGCATCCAACAGTGACTGCGAGGAAAGAAAATCAAATCCAGGCATGAGAGCGAGAGCACACACGGCGGGCCGGAACACCTCGCGGTTTTGGTCTCTGGATGTGATCCCTGGTACTGGTAGATACCCGAAATCCCTGCTGCCTGTTCATCACCAGTGCGTGGCCCTGCCCGAGACAGGTCTCAGAAGATCTCTGCGATCAGGCCTCGTCAGTTCGCGAAATATGTGGCGAAATGTTACTGTAGCACTTTCGTTGTTATTTGACAAATTTTGTCCAAATATGGACTAACTAGACTCAAAAGATTCGTCTCAACATGAGCAGACCAAAAATACAATTACTTATATTTTTTACCTACATTTAATGCTCCATACATGCGTGTAAAGACGGGTACTATACAAAATATTTTGGCTGATTTTGCGAACTAAACATGGCCACGTCTATCGCAACTGCAGGAACAGTAGACCCCGGCGGCCCCTTTTTCCTAATGAATGAGCGTACCATGTGTCTGTGCATGACGCGCTCTCTCTGCATCCGAGACGGTCAGTCAGTCAGTACTCACCCCCACCCGCGAGCAACAGCAACAGCAACAGCAGGTAGCAGCACACAGTCACCCCAGACACGTCGCTGTCGGGCAGTAGTATTCTGCAACAGTCGCTCGCTAGCTTCGGCGAGCTCTGCAACTTTTGATCCCCTGCAAGCTGCAATGCAACGGAATAGAATAGAAGTCGATCGATCGTTTGAGCTGTGAGCGTCGCGGTGGTGGTGGTGCCGACAACGACTGTTACCTACGCGGGAGACCAACCGGCGCCATCATGCTGCGGCGTCGCTCCGTGACCGTGACCGTGACCGGGACCGGGACCGGGACTCTGAAACTCTCCCGGGAAAAAAACTCCAGTGACGACGGTTCTGAAACTCTGACCGGAACCCGGCACGCCGAGATTGGGTCGCCGGCGAAACTGCGAAAACGTGGCAGGACTAGATGTGTGTGCAACATGTGTATCGACAGACACTGCTCGCAAAGTATTCGGCGGTTCGGCTCTGTATGTATACGCGGTAGTACAAGAATTCAGAGAAACGAAATGTACGTCATGCATGATTCCGAGCCGGCTGCCGCGCGCCCGCTGGAGCAGAGAAACCTGGGAAGGCTGAACCTGAACCTGAACCTGAACCTGAATGGCGCCAGTTCTGATTTCTGAACTCGCGAAGCCCCTGCCTGCCTCTGCCTACCGCGCACGCACGCTTGGGGTTGGGTCTTGTCCGTCGTCACGGCACGTCGGCACGGTTTCGCGCGTGTGTGTGGGTGGGCATTTAGCAATAATGAATGGCGCCATTCGTGCGCCGAGTGGGAAAGCAAGGCATTCATTGGCGGAAAGCCGGCTGCAGGTTACCTAATCCGGTGACGCGATGCGACGACGAGGAGGACAACGAGGGGGAGTTCCGGCCGGGTCGGGTCGCCGTCTTGGCGTCTCCTCTCGTTCGATGCTCTGAAACCCAAAACCCGGCCAAGAGGATCGAAGAAGTTCGGCGCGCGCTGAGGTCAGGCCAGGCCATCTGACAACCAAAAAAATAAAAGAGATTAAGGCCTTGTTTAGATGGAATTTTTTTTTCCTGTAGCGTTTTCGTTGTTATTTGACAAACTTTGTCCAAATATGGACTACGTAGACTCCAAAGATTTGTCTCGATATGTACATACTAAAAGTACAAATATATTCAAAGATTGATGTGATTGGGAATCTTGTCAATTTTGCAAAATTGGGGAGAAACTAAACGAGGCCTAAAACGCTGAGCGATCGTGACGACCGGAACGGCGCTCGTCATGATTGATTGAGCGACTTTTTAATCTGCGCGCTCGTGCAACGGCATATGTATTGCACTGATGATGTGAATGACTGAAGTCTGAAGAGGAACTTGAATCAGAAGCTCGGAAGTCTTCGCCACCCTTTGCCGGCCGCCCTAGCTCGCGAGGAAATTCTTGGCGTTAGGTGCATACAGTAGCTACCATCCTGGCTACTGTATATATCTAGGATAGGAGCTACTCCACTGACCGTCCATGTGCGTGCATGGATTCAGAGAGGCAGCCACAGCCGGGGCAGACTCTGACTGAGACTGAGAGTAGAGCATGCGCATGCGTGCACCTATCAGATTGCTGCGTCACCGTGGCGTAATGCTTAATCCGATCGCTAGCTATATCAGTATACTAGGGTAGCTCGATATCCCTGGAGATGCTTGCTCTTTCTTTGCTTATCCAGTAAGCAAAAGAATTGCACTTGCCCACACACAGATCGTATAATCCCAAGACATGGGTATGTGGAGTGGATACGTATTATGTGTTTGTAGTACATGTACTCCCTCCGTCCCTAAATAAGTGTCGCCGTTGGTGTGCGTACCACGTGTTTGACTCAATTTGTAGAAAATATGTGCAATATTTATATCTCCAAATAATTTTGTTAAAAAACTAGATGTAAAGATCTTTACTAATTACTTAGTATAAATATTAATACATTTTAATATATAATTGCCGGGACGGAGGGAGTAGTCAAGTCACCCACTCACCCCGACTCTGAACTGGTGACAATAATTGGTGCCCGCACAAATGCGCATGCGCGCGCATGCATGCTCATACTCTGGCAGCAGCAGCCAGCAGACCAGAACAGAAGCCAATTAAGGTTTGACCGATTCGGATAGTTCGTTCAGGTTCGGCGTGCGTGCGTGCGTGCGTGCGTGCAGCCCCAGCTCATTGACTGCAGGCTGCAGCAGATACTCTCAGATGACTGACTATCCGGTGGCAGGCCAGACCGATCGCCGGACGTACGTAGCTGGCAAGGTTCGGTGGGCTGAGGATGGAGTCGTCGTACGTGGGCCGCGCGGACGTGGATCCACCAACACATCGCACTGCCGTCGCACACCTTGGCTCACGTCACGTCACGTACGCGGGCAAGCAAACGTGGCGGCAGCTAGCGATGGCGACCCTGCTGCTGCTGGATCGGATGGCGAAGGAATGAAGCTCTTCTCGCGTCCTGCGTCTCTGTCTGCCGTCGTCCACGTTCGAGTACGAGTACGACGATGGCGGCATGCAGCAGTACGCGCGCAGAGGAGGAGGCGACGTCGACCCCGGCGGTGGCGGCGGCGAGCTGAGCTGGCGGGGGATCATCATTCATCATCGGTGCAGGCAGGTCCATATGCTGCATCAATTATGGATGGCTAGCCGTAGCTAGCTAGCTAGCTTCTGAGCGATGGAAGCAGGTCATCGTCCCTGCTGGCCTGTGTGGATGTCGACGAGACGAGCGCGACGGCGTGGCCGGGAGCCGGGGGGCAGCACTAGGCATCGTTGGGCTCAGTAGGGTAGGTGGCCAGGCAATTGACTGATCTCGTACTGTACCGCGCGATGCAGACGACGACGTCCGTCGCCACGCCGGCCGGACATTTGAAACGTTTGCGTGTGGTCGTCGTCTCTCTCTCTCAAATCCGAGATTGCGATCTTGTGAAACGAAGCACCAGGAGTTTGTAGGCTCGAAGATGCGAGTCGGGTCGGTCGGGCCCGGCCCGAGATCGGTGGTAATGTTCCAGAGGCCTGGTAAGGCCCATGCAGTTAGGAGCCCAGCAACACTTGCTGCCTTCATGCATGCAAGTCCCCCGCTCTTGCTCGTGGGCTTTTTGCGAGGCCCAAACTGGAGGAGAAGTAAATCATGAGTTCATGACCTCAGAAGCACAGCACGCACGTTTGACGCTCGTGAACAGTCACGACGGTCGCAGTCGCACGAAGGGTTCCCGGTCCATGCATGTCACCACCACGTGCCGGCGTAATAACAACAGCACAGGTAGTCTTCTCCGTCTACAGTTCGTAGTTGGTGAGCAGCAGAAGCGTAGACGTACGTACTCCTCGGGCGTACTGTGTCTGTAGCAGACAGGTACTAGCAGACAGAGGCTATGTACTAAAAACTCACAGTGCAGTGTGGTCGTAGAGAAACACGGGTCGGTCGGTCCAGCCTCCAGCGTGCAGCAGTAGTCCCTCACTGCCGCTAGTTCACTGCACACTGCACCGTACTAGGAGTACGTGCGTACGCGTACGGCCGTCACGCTACTGTACATGTTACCTGGCATGCAGAAAGTGGCATCACGCATGGCCTGCTGCGCTGCGCATGGGACCGACATAAAACTATTCGATGGATCGATCGATCGCGCAGCGGTGGTGCAGTGATGCAGGTGCACTGGTGCAGGGAGCAGAGAGGGGTCTCCCGTCCCGCGCCGCGCTTGGCTCATCCGGGCGACATAGCACTGTGGCATGCACTGTGCGCGCATCGCCAGCAGCGAGCGAGCGAGCCCAAGAGCCCAAGGTCGAAAGCCGCCGAGCATACATGACAAATTGACAGCGTGAGCGAGACCTGCAACGTACGTACAGGGACAAGGCCGTTCAGAAGCAGCAGATACAACTAGGATTGAAGGAGAAACCCAGGAAAAACGTAGGATTCGAGTTCCTAAGGATTCAGCTACTGTTCACTCCTTTGGTTCGTAGGAAACGACCGCAGGAAAAATGGAGGAAATCTTCCTACGCTAGCTATTCCAAAGGAAAAACGGAGGAAATCTAACATCCAGTCCGACCTCTTTTTTTCAATTCCTTTGCGCTGGATCGTCGCTCGAGCAAGCTCATCGCAGTTCATCAAGCACGACGTAGACGGAGACAAGAAAAGAAAGAGCTCAATCGACGCGGTGGATCGATTGCCTGCCGCCGCTGCAACTCGTCGTCGCCTGCCCGCCTGGCCAGTGCAAGCTCAAGCTCGTCGTTGCCCGCCTGCCAGCCATGGCTCGAGTGCGTCCAACGAGCAGATAAAAACGATGGAGGACTGGGAGGAGGAGATAAGATCGAGTTGTGCTGACCCAGATGTAGGTGGCGGTATCTCACAGCTAGCTCAGGCGGGTCATGAAGTAGTAGATACGATGATTCTCGAGTGGCCCATTCGTAGTGGCGTTTTTATAATGACATTAGCAAATAGCAAACAAATATATTGTTGGCTAAAGTAACATGATAAGTAATTTAAGTTTCCTAAGTTTTCATTTCCTATGGATTTCCTATGTTCATCCAAACAACAACTACTCAAAATTTTCCTATGGTTGTTTTTCACCTGCAATCCTATGCTATTCCTACGTTTCTCTATTCCTGTGTTTTTCTAATCTGCGTTCCAAAGGAGCCCTAGTATAGTAGTAGTAGGTGGTCGGAATGATTTCTTTCCTCGCTTCGCCTTGGCTTCTCATCATCAACAACAACAAGGTAATCAGCCTTGGCTTCTGCTGATCGAACTGAACTGTACTGTCCTACTGTGCTCTGCTGCTGCGCTGTCCTGTACTGTAGATGTAGTAGGGCTGGGCGGCTTGCGATCGATCCGCCGGCCCATGCAGTAGTGGCCCAGTGGCCTCGGCTGCTCGGCCGCTCCCGCATGCATGCCAATGCCCCGCGCGCGCGCGCGCGGCCGCGGAGTTTCCTATTGGATCGATCGATCGTATCACATCCACATGCGATGCGACTGACAGCCACTGCAGGGACGGAGGAGAGAGAACCCGGGCCGCCGGGGACCACGCCATTGCCCAGCCCGGTCTGCTGGTTCCTGTTCCACTTCCACTGTGCCATGGCCTCCCTCCGAACTCCGATCCACCACCGGCTATAGCTCTGGCGGGGCATCGTAGCCGTTGTTGTTCCAGTTGGATGCATGGATCGAGATCCGCATCCGCCACGACGACCAGCCGCGCGGGGCACTGGAGCATGCATGCGGGACGCGCGCCGAGACGGGGGAAGGAGCCGGTGGAGCGCAGGATCACATTCACATGCATACGGCACGCAACTGGCAACAGTCGAAGCGTCACTACTACAGAACAGGGTCATAGGCCGATCTAACAATTGAGCTATAGTCTCGGCAACAAATTGCGTCCGGGACTAAAGACTTTTAGTCCCGGTGGGTAAAACCAACCGCGACTAAAGGTTCACCTTTAGTCCCAGTTGGTATTACCAACCCGGACTAAAGGTCCCCCAACCTTTAGTCGCGGTTGGTAATACCAACCGGGGCTAAAGGGTGAACCTTTAGCCCCGGTTGGTGTTACCAACCGGGACTAAAGGTCCTTCCCGAGTGGATTCAAAAGGAAAACATTCAGAACTACATCACGTGGGTTGTGTAGCTCAGTTGGTAAACGTGCCTGAGGCGAGAGGTGTTGAGTTCGAAGCTCACAAACGCAAATTTATTTTTTCTCGTGGAAGCCTTTAGCCCCGGTTCGGAGCAACCGGGGCTAAAGGTGTGAGCCTTTAGTCCCGGATTGGTAGTCCCGGTTGGGAAACCGGGGCTAAAGCCCCTTCCCAACCGGGGCTAAAGGCCTATTTCTGTAGTAGTGCGTGTAGGAAGGAGTGGCCGAGACATCTCTGATCTCTCTCGGCAACGGCCGGCGGCCACAGCTGGCCAACTGCACACTTGGCTCCATCAGGCTGGCTGGCCGATCGGGTTATTTACATGCCAGGCCGGGGTCCAGTGAGCAGAGCACAGCTTACATGCCAGTTCTCAGGCCGGGCCACATGGCTCGGGTGCCCGCGGATGCCTAGCCTATGCGTCTAGGGCGTGTATCATATGCTGGTCGATCTCTCCAGTAGTCTCCTCACCTCTCCCGCTCCCCGCCAGTGTACATGTACCAGAATCCGAATCCACACTCCACAGAATAAAAACAATGCCTTGTGCTTGCTTGGATCTATCCACGCCTGGCCCGGCCACGGGCAGAAGCAGCTGCAGATGCAGTTGAATATACTCCCTCCACATTGAAAAAGCTGACGTTCCAGACAGCGACACGGTCTCCAAAACATCACTTTGACCACTTGTCTCTTTAAAAATATTTATTGCAAAGTGGTATATGTATATTTTTATGAAAGTACTTTTCAAGACAAATTTATTTATATGATTTTTACATCTCTAGACTTAATAATTTAAAAGTTATTTATGATTTATATTCCCAATGTTTGACACAAACCTCGTCCAAAACGTCAGCTTTTTCAATATGGAGGGAGTATCTATCTATCTATCTACCTAATTAAGCTAGCTAGCTAGCTAGTAATATAGTATTCTACTACGAACGATCTGCAGAACACGGACGACATCAGCCTCATCATGCCATCAGGCTGCTGCTCTGTACTTTTTTTTCGATAAAGGATAATCAAATCCGGCCTCTACATCCAGGGATGTACACAGCCAATTATTAAAAAAAACAGAAAAAAAACAAAAGAGAGAAAAGTCATAGTCTTATACATAGATCAGGACATTACAGCAAACGATAAATGTTTCGACCCTCTATTTGATCAACGAGAGGGCGTCCTTGGCTTGCTCTCGACGCCACAGCTGGGTCCCAAATGCCGCAGTGCAGGGTATGGCTAGGAGCAGATGTGCTTATGTTGATGCCTTCAAAAAGGTAAATGACGTCCGCAGACGCCATCATCAACGAAAGGAAGAGGAAATTACAGTGACGCCTCCAAGGAGGAATATGACATCGATTGCGTCATCGCCGCCGGCCCAACACCTCCAGGCAGGGTTTTCACCCGTATTCCAAAATCCTGCAAAGGCACATCCAAGCCAAACCTGCAAACGATGAGATGCCGGAGATGGTCGGCAGAGTCTTCACCAAATGCAGCGAGGCAGCAGAAAAGCAGGGGGCGACAATGTCCTTTGATGTGGATGTCGGAGTCGATTTGTGGGCCGCCTGGGAGTGATGTGGTCTCGAGCCGAGTGCCTGGTGCAGGATTGATCCAGGTCTCGACCTCGTGGGAGGGCGGGTGGACGGCTTGTAGATGGCTAGTGCCAACACCGCCATCCCCATCCGGTGCCCGGGAGTCCAAATTGACCCCCTGGCCGCCGTTGGGGAAAGTGTCTCCGACCCGAGGCAACGCCCGCTCGAGTCCGCATCGCCGGAGCACCACCCGCACCGAGAAGGGGGCAGCAGCAGGTGGATCCAGGCCTGAGATACCCAGATGCGTCCGCCGCCGCCAGACCCCTTCACTCTGTACTTATCGGTCTCTAACGTCGTGTTGTGCGTTCACCAGTCAAAAGCTAGCTGTTATAGGTCTTGCATTGCGTTGCGTTGCATTGCATGCATCTGTCTTATAACCCGGCCATGTGGTGCATCACCTCATGTTACTCTTCCCTTAACAATGGAGCAGCTAGAGGGGGAGACCGACCGAGATATCACTTTGGAACACGCACATGCCACAAAATGCTATTCTACAGCCCATGCATCCATCCGAGTTGTCACCGCCGTCTGAGCTGGTCATATACGTGGCGTACATTTTGCAGAAATATAATCTTCTGAACCTCTCCCAGCAAGTTCTTTTTTTTTTATGTGCCAGCACGTACTACCAGTACCAGACCGTGCCGTTTCTGTCTCCCTTTTGTAAAGCCGCACGCTGCTGCAGACATTTGCAATTTTGCATGCACAGGGCCGGGCAGGCAGCAGGAGGGACGAAAAAGGCCGGCTTTCCTTCACAAAAAGGACCCCCTAAAAGAAAATAATTCATCATGACAACTTTGTGTCGCTTGCGGTGCGCTTTGGTTTCAGATAAGCTCGATCGAGACAGGGGGGGCATAGATATCAGGGAAAGGGATTAGGCACATGATGCGTCCATGTTCCTGCATGCATATATGCAGATGCAGCAGCCTCATCAAAGTGTGCTTTGCTTGCTTGCTTGTCCCTTTTGATGACACTGACGACAAGCGGCTTTGCAAATGCAGCAGCGCTGTGCAGTGCGTACGTTGTGGGTCAAATGTAAAGCACACCCGCTGTTAATTAATTGCCTCTTTTGTTAATTGTTAATTTGTTATTATATCCTCTCTTTTCACCCGTCACCACAAAGATCACATGCGAGCCGAGACATGTGCAGCAGTGCGGCGGGAGGGATTCCCGTTTGATGCGGCGTCGCTAGCTAAAGCACATGCATGTTGTGCACAACAACAAGGCCGTGGGAAGGGCAGGTATTAGGAGTATTATTTTATGAGGCGCTGGTCGCCAAAAGGGGTGTGCACACACCTTGATTTGTTCATTAACTTTAGCCTAAGCCTTCTTTCTTTTTTCTTTCATTCAGTGGAAAGATGCAGCAGTACCGCGGCCTGACGTTACGAATATGACAAATATATATCCTGGACGGTGGTGTGGTCTTCTGTCACCAGTAACCACCTCGAATGTAGCTGTTTTGTTGTTCCAACTCCAACCTGCAAACTTTATTTGCGCATGCATGCATGCATTGATGCATACACGGCATTTACAAGCGGGTTTCTCTCTATAAACTCGTAAAACAAAAGTGATAAATAAAAATCTGGTTACATCTCGATCTACATACACATGTGTAAATACATACATAGACGTGCTATGCTATAAGTATGCTATGTCCAAAAATATAGACGTGACATAGCGGGGCGGCGTTATTATGGATATAAACGATTAATAAATCGTACTACGTACAAAAAAAACATGCCCTTTGTCATATAAATTCAGATCGATATAGACCCAGATCCAGCTCACACTCACTTGGACATTCTCCGGGCCAGGCCATCATATATATGTTGGTCATGACTATCAACCAAACCAATGATTAGATGCGCAACATTGCTTTGACCAACTAATGATCCTCCTTTAATCAATCCGGCCTCAATCTGTTTCATGTAATAAATGGTACGGTACGTAGCACACTGTGTTGCGCACTACTAATACTGCATATATACTCCCATGTGATGTCCTATGTACACGTATACAGTACTCCATGTGATGTGGTCGTCAAAACTGAATTGCATGGGTGTCTCGGAAAAAAAAAAAGGGGGGGGGGGGGGGGGGGTGAAAGCATTTGTTACTGCTACCTGCATCGAAGCTTCCTTCCTTTGCAGTGATCGGAGAAGAACGATTTAATTATCTATGACTTCTATATATATATATGGGCAGAGGCGAACTAACAGCTAGCTAGCGCTGGGTAGGCGGGGATATACTCGTTAGCTAGCCATAGTAGGCTTCTATATATATTTGTCATGTTTGATCGATCGAGGACGGGAAAAATATTGGCAAGGTAAACGGGGGAAATCTTAGCATCAACGAATTAATGGATCTAGCTAGGTTGCAATAATTAACTACAACTAATTTACTCCCGAATTGGTCCATCGACGACATGTCCACGGTCCACGGACCGAGGTACCCAATGCAAAATGCTGAAGTCAGCTACTGTACTGTATTGTACAACTACGCAAGGTAAATTGTGAATTGTGGTAGAGTAGTATACTGTACTATACAGTAAGGGCGTCTCTAGTGATTAGCTCTTGGCTAGCTCATAGAATATTTTCTTATATTTTAATAGGAGAGAGAATAGAGCTATCTCTTGTTCAAGAGATAGTTTCATACACACACTTCGAGATTACTTGAGAATGATAGGTGGGGTCATTTATATTAAGAGCTATGTGCTAAGAGATAGGTCATTGGAAAGTTTGTCTCTTAGAGTGCTTAGAGCTAGATACTAGCTCTTGTTGTTGCGGATGCTCTAAGTAGAGAGATTTCGATCCTCGTAACGTTGACTATTTGCTCTGACACAATGTTCCATTGTTGCTACGCGGGTTTACAGAACGGAACCATCGGACGCAGACAGGCGTGAGGCGTGCATGTTCGACGGCCGGCGTACTCCGTACTGCTTGCTCCTGCCTCCTGGAATGGGGAAGCAGACGCGATCGACGACGGTTCCGATGCCGATGCCAGATGTTGCGCGCCGCCGTCCATTGGCGCGTGGTCCCTGGATAGGCTACCTTCGGTGGTAAAGGCCTCTAGTTTAGCCTAACAAATTTAAGGATCGGACTCAACAAGAATCAAACCGTAATACTATAAATTTTAAACCAAAATTAAAAAGGGTCAAATTAGATTGTGAAGGAAGGATAAAGGTCATGATTCATTACCACCTCTGCGC
Source organism: Coix lacryma-jobi var. lacryma-jobi (assembly GCA_009763385.1). Lineage (NCBI taxonomy): Eukaryota > Viridiplantae > Streptophyta > Magnoliopsida > Poales > Poaceae > Coix > Coix lacryma-jobi. Next base: position 10,298,398 of record CM019824.1, read on the forward strand.
TGCGCTAGCTCGCTGACGCTGCAGGAAGCATACTTACGACGGCTGAGTACGCACGCGGTCGATGTGCATGCATGGTCATGGTCGGAGAGGATCTGTTCCCTTCCGTCCAGAACACGTACTCCATACGCCGCCCGCCGGCGACGAGCGTACGTGGCCACGCCGCCGTGTACCGAACTGGTCACCCAGGCACAGCGCGTCATGTGACTCTGGGCCATCACCACTTTCTCTGCCGCGCGATCAGGCTAGGAATTGGGACCCCGGCGGACGGCGGCCGGGAGGCGACGTGCATGCAGCATGCAGTACAGTACTCCCTCCGTCCCAAAAAAAGAGTCGCTATGGGATGCGTGCTGGTCAAACTTTCTCAACTTTGACTGAATTTATACAAAATATGTGCAATATTTTTATCTCCAAATAATTTTATTATAAAAGTACATTCAAAGATCTATCCATGATACTAATTATGTAACATAAATATTAATACTTTATTTTATATATTTGGTCAAAGTTGATATCTGTTGACTTTTTGGGAAGCGAGAATGACTCTTTTTTAGAGACGGAGGGAGTACGTGTGGAGCTAGGGTGCAGCCGGCAGCCTTTTGCAGATGGCATCGAATCCCCGTCCACGGGAGTACTAGTAACGGCTATCACTGTCTGTCCCTGTCCGTGTCCTGTGTCCGTGCGGTTTACCGGTAGAGGTAGTACGCCGCGAGGTTCGGAATCGGACAACAACACGACGTGGGGGAACGGACGGGGTTGGACGGAACGGAGGCCAGAGCATGTCATTCCCAAGGGTGGTGGCATGGATCATGGCTGCCTCGTCTCCGTCATGCTCCGCAACTATATATATACTAGATTATTATATACGGAGTATAGTGTTAAAAAGAGCTCATCAGTACTTTCGGCCCAGTAACTTTTGTTACATCATGTTTAATCCATTGTGTACAGTATAGATTCCTCCTGACTCCTGCCGTACCGCACACCCTGCCACTCAACTCTTATCGACTCGGGCCTCGGCTTCATCAGGCAAGGGAAGAAAAAAAAAGTAAAGTCCATCACTGGTCCCTAAACTTGTGTCGTTGTGTCATCCCGGTTCCTAAACTCGCAAATCGACCGTCTTGGTCCTCAAACTTGTTCGGTTGTGTCATCCCGGTCCATAAACTTACAAATCGCTTGTTTAGGTCCTCAAACTTAGTCAGTTGTGTCATCTTGGTCCCTAAACTTTGTTTTGAGTCTCATCTAATCTAAACATGGCAATTTTAAAACTTTATATCAACAAATAATTCATAACTTTTTCATACAAACTCGAATGAAGACAAACTTTATATTAAAATTGTAGCCCTCGATGTGATCTACAACTTTGAAGTTCAAAAGTTTTTTATTTAAAACTGTTTAGGGTCCCAACATATTGTTGTATGTTTATAGATTTTGAAATTTTAAATTTAAAATTAATTTTTTGGATACTAAATGACTTTAAATAAAAAAAATTATCTACAACGTTGTAGATTGCATTGAGAACTATAACTTTTATATAGATTATATCAATATTCAAGATTGTTTGATAATTTCAAATTTTAAATTTCAAAATCTATAAACATACAACAATATTTTGGGACCCTAAACAGTTTTAAATCAAAAACTTTTCAACTACAAAGTTGTAGATCACATCGAGGGCTATAATTTTGATATAAAGTTTATCTTCGTTTGAGTTTGTATGAAAAAGTTATGAATTATTTGTTGATATAAGATTTTTCAATTGCCATGTTTAGATCTAGATGAGACTCAAAACAAAGTTTAGGGACCAAGATGACACAACTGACTAAGTTTGAGGACCTAAACAAGCGATTTGTAAGTTTATGGACCGGGATGACACAACCGAACAAATTTAGGGACCGGGATGACACAACCGAACAAGTTTGAGGACCTAGACGGTCGATTTGCGAGTTTAGGGACCGGGATGACACAACGACACAAGTTTAGGGACCGGTAATGGACTTTACTCAAAAAAAAAAAAAAACCACTCTCATCGACATCGCCGACTCATCCACTCCCGGCCCGTTCTGCTTCTGCCGCGGCAAATATTTTTTTTTTATTTTCCCGGCCTCTCACTCTCTCTGCCTGTGAGTGCCACTGCTCAACTTCGAGCCTGCTGCAACTGCCAGTAGTCGATCCCGCAGGGAAAACGACAGGGGAGGGCAGCGCGGTCATTTCCGCGGTGGTTCAAATGATTGATGGATTGCCGCGCGCCTCCCGCGCCAGGCAGGCAGGGCAGGGGCGCAGGGCAGGGCAGGCAGCTCTCGTCGTCCGGCACTCCGGCTCCTGTAGTCCCCTGTGCTGAGAGAGCATGGGGCGCGCCTGCGCGCGCACATTGCCACCTGCTGCTGATCTGCAGGCCGCGCGGCCCCCTCCCCCGTCCTGGTCCCCGACGCCACGCCACGCCGCTGCGCCCCTTGGACCTTATCCCTGGGCCCTGAGTCCCTGGCCCTCTCTCTGGTCTCTGCTCAGCTCCATCCATCCTTGGCCTCGTTTTCGTCAAGACGCCATCCATGGTGTGGTCTCGCGTCGCGCGTCTCGTTCTCGTTCTCTGCAAGTGCATGCCCTGCTGGGACGGACGGACGACGACCTGCCCGGGGCGCGTGTCTGAATGTCTGATGACAACTTCTCCGCCAGGCGGACCATCGCGGATAAGGATTCCGTCTGTGATGTGATAATCATCATATCTGACGGACGGGCAATTAACCAAGACTGCACTCGCTCGCTGCTTTCAACATCAGAATCATTCGTGGCACGGTTTAGGGTCAGTTGCCACTCATGGGTCATGATGCGTACGATGAAATTTTAAAAAAGGCCTAACTATCCATGACATTCTTTTGAGACGGATTTCATTCAACGATGACTCTGCACCTAGCTCTTCGCTTACCCCATCCAGCATGCTGCAGACACAAATGTGCAGTGCCGAGTCCGCCGGAAAGGGAGTAGCTGCAGGTCCTGCTCCTGATGAGATCATTCCGCTCGCGAGCGCCATCCCCACGAATTGAAATCCGTGGTTTGCAATGAAACATCCGTAAGTACAACCAAGGTGTGTACACCAGTGACGACTGTCGATTCAGTAAAAAGGTAATACTACTCCCCGTAAGTACAACCAAGGTGTGTACTATTCGTATGCGCTCCCAAAACCTGGACCTGGAGCCAGTACACTACATTACAAATACCTGGCCTTTTTGTTGTTTACCTCGCGCATACTGTATGTACTGCCACCTCCAGTATGCATGCAGTACGACTGACGACATGTATTAGTCTGTTGTGTTTACAAACTAATACATGTCGTTTGTCCCTGCACGAATAAATCGCAACACAACACAGTCCATGAATACTGCAGCATTATTATTCAGATAGGTGTCTTTGGCATTTTAGCGCTAGCATTCTCTGCTGCGCTACTGCCTCAGTGCCTCCCCATTCAGCTGCTCGGCGAGTGTTCCCGGGACATTAATTATTGAAGCTGCATGTGATTACACCTGATACAATAACGCAACAGGGCCGGCCGGGGGCAGCAGGCACGCGCACCCGGCCAAAGCAGCTCGAACGGAGGAGAGATTTGTTTTGGGGAATTGAAGAGTGCGCGCTGCACCGCCCACCGTACCTGATATATTGTACTGTACTGTGTGTGCATTCTACGGCACAGCTGGGTGGTAGTGGAGTGGCGGGCGTTTCGCTACAAGGAAGGAAGATTCCTAGTAACTTCACCCAAAACAGCCCACATGTACGTCAGGAGTAAGATAACCTCGCCTGTCTACGTGTAGGAACAAAAATGCTTTGCTTGTCTCAGTTCGCTCCATCCCATTCCCAGCCGCTCTCGTGGCTCGTGAGACAGCCTCGCGCCCAAGTGGATCATGCATATATGGACGTACTACACGAGATCAGCTGTGAGAATTGAATGATTTTCTTTCGGCCTAGGCAAACACGTACGTAGATCGACAAGCATGTGACCGTCACTACTTGAATAAAAAGTTTAGGCTTCATTTTTTTCAAAAAAAAAAAAAAAGTTTAGGCTTTCCCTGTGCTGCTAAGATCCATGGATCAGCCGGCCGGTCTTTACGTGATATCACTGTCGAAACTAGATTCGACAAAGGATAATCTGTTGGATTGATCTCCACCGGTTAGGCCCAACGGCCTAACTGGAACTTGATCCGCGTCCTGATCGGGGACGCCCAGCCCATTTAGCAGGCTGGTGGGCCCCCGTCGCACAGTGCCTATAAAGAGGAGGTGGGGGCAGGGCTCAAGACACGAGGTTCACTGGAGCTGCTGCCACTCCACCGTCCTAACCCTAGCCGATCTCGTGGGTGGCACTGCCAGCGGCGGGAAGCGCCACCAGCGTATCTGTCTCTACTCCGACCGTCGCTGCCAGTGTGCAGCCTCCATCAACGAACCAGGGACAGCCGGATCTCGGAGGTATGAACCCTAATCTGTCTCTGTTCTTCTCCAGCAGTTCATCCTGGATGAACTGCCCTCCTGATTCTTGCCCGGTTCAAAGAGAACCCCAACTAGATCTACTCCTAGCGATCCAAGAATCTAACAGTGGTATCGGAGCCAGGTTAGCTGTAGATCTAGTTTCGGGGAAGAAAGATAAACAGAGATCAGTCGGTTTTTGATCCGGCCGAAGTAAGGGGAAACCCTAATGCCCGCCGCCGGCTTTGCCGACGTACGGAATAGAACCAAATCCTAAATTGATAGGATTTCGGCAAAGCAAAACAGAGGGGGAGGATTGGATCCGAACCCTAATGCATAGAAACAGAAAAGAGGGGATTCGGGTTCTTCCGTAGAACCCTAATCCTAACTCCAGATCTACCGCCGTCACCGCGCCGGCGAACGGTAAGAGAACAGAGGGAACCCTAACCCTAGAAAGTTTCGGCCCGGGGGAGGAGGATACTCACCTGGCCGAATTGATGAGGATATCCCCTGGCCGAGATGGTGACCGCCGTCGCGTGGGCCAGGGCTCCCGGCATCGCCGTCGCCGAACGGGAAAGGGCACCGCCACGGGACCGCTCGACGGCGCCGCGCTCAACCCCACGGTGAGCGCGCGCACCGGCGAGGGGACCGGTGGCGGCGCCGTCATCTCCATCGGGAGGCCACCGGAGTCCACTGAGCCGTCGTCGTTCGGTCCTCCTCGGGCACCGCTGTGCGGCTGCTGCGGCGCGAGAGGGAGAAAGGGGAGGAGCCGGGCGGAGCCGGTCGGGCCTAGGCGCCGCCGGGAAGTGCTTTCAGTCGGCCGCGGACGCCGCTGCTGGCTGCTAGTCGGCCGGACGCCGCTGCTGGCTGCTGCTCGGTGCGGCTGTGAAAGGGAAACGAGAAAAATGTTCTAGGGTTTTTGGGGGAGCCGACGGCCGACGCCGGTTTTGATCCCGCGTGAACAGCGGACGACCGTCCGATCCAGATAGACGGCCGAGAGCACGCTGAGGCCATCTAGGCCGCTTTGAGCCCAGGAGGGCGAGCACAATCCCGGCCCAGGCCCAGGTTGTGGCCTGGGCGCGAGGGAGGGGCGCCGAGCGCCTGGCTGGGCCGTTTTTCGGTGCTGGGCCGCGGGCCAGCTAGTGGGCTTCGGCCAAAATGTACAGTAAAGTTTTTTATTTTCTTCCAGAAGGAGATTTTGTGTTAAGTTTTGATGCTAATCCCTGCACAAATTTAATTATTTGTTCAGAGACTAGTTAAGTAATTTCATAAGTGCTTCTGGAAAATATTATTAAGAATAATTTCACGTTTTCCGCTGCAAAGTTGACATTGATTATCTTCTAATTAAATTGGAACCAACGGGAAAATTTAATTAGAGGAATAGTCACATGTTTAAGTTAAATTATGATATTGTTATTTTCTGACCAACGTTGATGATAACAATATTGTAAGTTTAAATTTAAAGTTTGAATTTCTGGTAAATTTTGCGTCAACGTGACCAATTTTTCCAGAGACCATATAAGAATCAAGAAATGTCTGTGATAAAGTGAAAAGTATTCCGCTGCAATGATGTTGATTATCATAAGTTATTTGGGTTTGCATACGTTAATTCTATTTCTGCCCAACGGTGATGTAGAATTAATGTAAAAGAGTATTGTTTTATTCTATTTCTGCCCAACGGTGATATAGAATATAACTGCAAGTCTTAAAGTTTAATGTGCATGATTTAACGAGACCAACGTTGGGTTATTTTCATGCTCATTATTGTTGATTATTGATGATTAATGTTTTCAGAAAAGACCTTCATGCTTTCATTCTTGGAGGCAGAAAAGAAAGAGCTGGGTACTTGTGACTCAGAAGATGGAAAGTGAAAGTCATTACATAAAGGGACTATGTTCTCTTTAGAAAATGGCTTGAAAAGGAAAGAATTCAGGGACATTGGTCCAAAGTAAAAGTTTAGTACATGAAATGTGTTTTATGTACTCTCTATAAAGAAGAATTTTGTTTCAGTTTTATTGATTATGACAAAAGTTGTAATAAGAAATATGCATATTTAATTTGACCAACGTTGGATTAAATGTGTATGTTACAGAATATTCAGATTTATTTCTGAATTTGATGGTTGAATGTGAAAGCCAATTTTGGCTTTAATGTCCCTGATGGGCAATTGTCCCGTATGGTGGGAAAAAGTTTTGTGATGACTCATGTGCCTAAAGTATATCCCAGAGTGGGAGAAAGAATGAAAAGTTTGGGTAGCTTTTATGCTATCACAGTGTTGACCATGACATGGTCATGGGCTAAGGCCATGAGGGGAGCAATCCCAGATAAAGAAAGCATGCAAGCATGACATGCAAAAGTAAAGTTAAGTAAGGACTTTGTTAAGTTCTTAAAGTGGAATGAGGAAAGTATACTCCCATAAGAATCAAAAGATGACTTTGTTTGCATGACATGGTCATGTGAATAAAGCAAATTATAGGTGGCTCCTCGTTCACAAAGTTCATAATAGTTTCGAAATTATGGCAGTAAAGTTCGTGCCATATTTCGAGGGGGAGAATGGTGAGATTACACTAAGAAAGATAAAGATTAAAAGAGATTCTCTCCATTTCCCTGTGCCTCAAAAGTGCAATGCATGATATGCATTAAGGTAAAAGTGATCTATAAAAGATGAATATGACCGTTGAGGGAGTACAATGATCATAATAACGATACCCCTAAGTAAAGAAAGAAATAGCTAAATTCCTATACCTTTATGGTTATGATAGGAATATAGCATAGTGAGCCAGTATTTGTACTGGACGAGCGGTGCTTAAGGCACCCTATGATTTTTGACAGATTAAACCCAAATAAGAAATTTGAGGAAGCACCATTTTTGCGAAAGATGGGATAATCTGGGGGAGCATGGTATGTAGAGATCTAAGACTTGAAGAGAAGTGGGATTGTGTGCCCACTCCAATGACTCAAGAACAATCATACCTGTTGATGTTGTATGGCCTATACAACACCTGTTGTTAGCTCTTCTAGAAAGATGAGTAATGTAAAGTATCAATTGCCCCTTGGCAATGAAAGAGCAACAAAATCCCATGTAAAAGAGTGCCATTTTGGACCTAAAAGGTCTCAAAGGATAAAAGATGTGAAGTTATTCCTAATGGAGCCAAAACAGTAGGCTGTAATGGGTCTACAAGACACATTGTGGCTCCGGAGGGAACGTAGAAAGATATACAGTGCGACTTATGATAAAAGGATTCACACAAAGGAAAGGAAACACTTTAACGAGTGTTAATGGCACATTATGATTTAGAGTTACATCAGATAGATGTAAAGACAGTACTAATTGATGGGGATTTGTATGAAAGGTTTATATGGCACAACCTAACGGTTTTGTCATGAAAGGAAAAGAATGTTTAGGATGCCACCTGAAGAAATCTATTTATAGATTCAAACGAGCATCTATAGAGTGGTATTCAAAATTTGATGCCACATCAGATTAGAAAGTTTGGGTTTTAATGAGAATGAGAAGGACAATGACATTGTGCAAGTTCAAGAATAGGAAATTCATTTTCCTAAACTTGTATGTGGATGACACCTTGCTTGCTGGCAATTGTGTTAATATACTATTGGAAAAGTAGTCATTGCCCTAAATTACATAAGATTAATCTCGGTAAATTGTCATTCGTCTAGGAATTGAAACTTACCGGGATAAAAGAAAGGGGTATTAGAACTGTCTCAAGTGTATACTTGAGAAGATTCTAAAGAAATAAAGTATCTATGTGTGTAAACATACGCCTGTTCCTATGGTCAAGGGTAATAGTTTTAGGAACTTTCAGTGTTCCAAGAATAGATATGAGAATTGATAAAATGGACGTCCTGTACGCTTCGGCTGTTGGAAGCTTAATGAGTGCACAAGTATTTACCCTGACATGGTTCGTGTATCCGGGATTTTGGCAGATGTCCAATCCAGATATAGATCACTGGAATGGAAGTGTTGCAATTGCGCAAAATTTTATATGCCTTATGACGAGTAAAAGAGAACAAGTACTCTCAAGTGGTTGTGAGTACAACTGATATGTTTGAGCGAGATGTTTAGTGAAATCCACATTAGTAACTAACACTCGCAGTTGGAGTTTTATTGTGGAAAAGCTCCAAAAGGAACCATAGTGGTGTCATTGATGATGAACACTATCATATAGCTTATCATGAGGCATAAAGGACAGGCGAAATGGTTAGAAACCTATACCCGGAGTTTATAATGGTAAACAACAGCAATAGCCATTTAAGAAGTTTACTCCTAAGACAACGGGTCAAGTGTGCTGCCAAACACATTGACATTGGGTTGTACGTTGTGAAGGAGAAAGTCCAGAATCATACCTTTAGATTTGAAAATATTACGGATCCGTTTTGTAAAGGCTTACCGCCCAGTGTGTTCAGGGAATACACAGTCGACATGGGTTGTATGGTAAGGCCTATGATTTCTGGACAATAAAGGGCCCAAAAGTTAAAGAACCTATTTCAGAACAGAGACGTGTATTGTAGCTGTTGAATCTATCGGCAATTGATCGTGACGATAAGGCACGCTCTATGCATCGATCTGTGATGGAATGGTAAAAGAAATAAATGTGAAGTTTAGAGATATGAGTTGAGATCAAGGGGGAGAATGTTGGATTGATCTCCACCGGTTAGGCCCAACGGCCTAACTGGAACTTGATCCGCGTCCTGATCGGGGACGCCCAGCCCATTTAGCAGGCTGGTGGGCCCCCGTCGCACAGTGCCTATAAAGAGGAGGTGGGGGCAGGGCTCAAGACACGAGGTTCACTGGAGCTGCTGCCACTCCACCGTCCTAACCCTAGCCGATCTCGTGGGTGGCACTGCCAGCGGCGGGAAGCGCCACCAGCGTATCTGTCTCTACTCCGACCGTCGCTGCCAGTGTGCAGCCTCCATCAACGAACCAGGGACAGCCGGATCTCGGAGGTATGAACCCTAATCTGTCTCTGTTCTTCTCCAGCAGTTCATCCTGGATGAACTGCCCTCCTGATTCTTGCCCGGTTCAAAGAGAACCCCAACTAGATCTACTCCTAGCGATCCAAGAATCTAACATAATCGGCATGAATGAGGTTCGTCTATCACCGGCGGTTAGTTGTTCCTGATCGACCCATATATGCAGTGATCAGAATATTTCACTGTTGGTTCAAAGCATTGCACCGAAATTACTTTATGAACTATAAGAGAAAACACTACATTGCCCACACCGGAGAGCTTGGGTGCTCATAAAAAGTGTGTAATCTCTTCTCCTATTCCATCTTCTTAGAGATTCGCTTCATCCATCCTTGGGCTTCATCTGAGCTGCCTAATGCGCTAGTTTCCACGAGTGTGCATAAAGTGTCTCTCAAGGCTAAACGACACTTAGAACCAGCTCATCTTTAACCTTCACGGATATTCTTTGAAAACCAATCGAAACTCATCACTAGGGGCATGAAAAACATATGTGAGCCCAAATCACAAAGTAATGCCGTTGCAAAGCAAATGTTAGTCATAATTATTGCGTCGTCATTAATCCTCAAAACCAAATTAGAGGGCTAGATGTTTTGAATATATGATTCTTATATATAAAATCCGCTAATTAACACTATAAACTTGAATGTTGAATAGGCAAAAGTACAATCAGGGCTACATATCTTTCGTCAAAAGTTTCCAACAAAATATGATAGCTAGATTCAACAGCCAAATGTTGCACTTGTGATGCGCACCTTGAATTTTTTTTATTATGATTTCTTATCGTTTATACACATAGTCCACGTTTAGTTCCGCAAAGATTTCTAATTTTTTTTCTAGAATTCCCGTCACATCGAATCTTTATACACATGCATATAGAATTAAATGTAGGTAAAAAAGGAGCATTAAATGTAGGTAAAAAATAACTAATTGTACTTTTAGTATGTACATGTCGAGATGAATCTTTTGAGCCTAGTTAGTCCATATTTGGATAAAGTTTATCAAATAATAACGAAAGTGCTACAGTGTCACTATGCAAAAAATTTCTCCAACTAAACAAGCCCTTAATACAACTTTAGCTCTTTAGCACGCTGTAAGTTTTATTTGTTTTTTTGCAAAAAAAAAGTTCTATTTGTTTTTGCCTTTTTTTTTCTTTGTTACTTTAGATTGTGGTGTTATATGGCCACTATAGTACATTTTTGACGTAGTTATAGCAAATACAGAGATATACATTCTACGGTAAGTTAAATTAAATGTTTAAAAACCTGACCTATTTCATATAAAGTAATCTACCGACAATTATTATCTTGTGCGCTCGACACATCCTTTATTGCTCTTTGGCTGCTTTGATAAAATATATGCAACTCCATCCTACGGAGTACGTACTCCGATAGTAGTCACACACCTACGGAGTATACGGAGTGGAATCTCGAACCCATACCGCTGCAGAAGATTGATAAACGCAGCCGAGAAAACCACTGGACATCGCCATGGTTCGCGGCCAGGCCAGTCCCCTCTGTATCTTCCCTGGCCGTAGCTGTAGCCCGTGGCCGGTGCCGTTACAAAAATATAGCCCGGAAACCGACGAGCTCCCCCGCTGCCACTGCCACTGGCCACTGCCTCTGCCTCTGCCTCTGCCTCTGCGCGCACCCGGAGGCCGGAGCGCCCCTTCACGCGTCGCACAGCTGGGCAAAGCCCGCCCCCGCCTCTCTCTGCTTCCGCGAACCAAAGCCAATTCCAGTTCCAGCGAGCCCCGCAAAACAAACCAACCATTTCGTAATTTATCCTTACCCGCTTATATATACGACGACGAGGCTTTACCACCGTTACCCCCCCGTCTCACATCGCTCGCTCCCGGCAAACTCCACGCTGCTCCCCGCCCACCGCCCGCCCGCCACTGGATCGGATTTAGCCACCGCCCGTACCGGCAGCTCCAGCCTCCAGCAAGAGTGGCACTCACCCACCCACACACACGTCACACCGCGTAGTGCGCAGGGCTCCTCCGACGTGGATGCGCGTAGCCGCCGCCGCGGTCCATGGCCTCCGCCGTCGCCAGTAACCTTAACCTCCCCGCGGCCGCGCCAGCCGCCATGCCGGTGCCGTACGGGTGGCTGAGCCCGCGCGTGTCCTTCGGCCCCGACGCGGCCGCCGACCTGGTGGATCCCGTCTCCATGGCCGTGGCCACGCCGGAGCCCGCCATCTCCAAGGACTTCATCGACTTCGAGTTCAGCCTCGGCGGCTCCGCCACCATGCTCCCCGCCGACGAGCTGTTCGCCGACGGCAAGCTGCTGCCGCTGAGAAAGGCGGCGGCGGCGCCACCGCCGGTGCAGCCGGAGGAGGCACTGGCAATGCCGGCGGCGCCCAGCACGGAGCCGATCATCAAGCCCCTCCGCTCCGCGGCGGTCGCTGACGGCACCGACCCCTACGCGTTCTCGCCCAAGGCGCCCAGCTGCTCCAGCCGCTGGCGCGAGCTGCTCGGGCTCAAGAGAGCGGCGGCCGCCGCCGCCGCCGCGCGGAGCCCGAGCGCCAACAAGGCCTCGGCGTCGCCGTCGCCCAGGACCCCCGCGGCGGCCAGGACGACCCCCGCGGCGGCGAGGGCGACGACGAGCTCGTCCGCGGCGGCGAGGTCGCTGAAGCTGCTGCTGCAGCGGAACGCCGGGCGCGCGTCGTGCGCCGCCGCGGCGTCGGAGCTCGCGTCGGCGCCGCTGCTGCTCCTCCGCGACAGCTCCGACTCGGAGGCGTCGCTGTCGCTGGCGTCCTCCCGCTTCTCGCTCTCGTCGTCGTCGTCGTCCTCCGGGCACGACCACGACGACGTGCCCCGCCTCTCGCTCGACTCCGCCGCCGACCCCAACCCGCCCCGCATCCGCCTGGTCTGCCGCTCCTCCCACTCCCACCACCGCCACTCCACCTCCTCCTCCGCCCGCGCCGGGCGCAGCCCGGCCCGGCGCCGGCCGTCGCCCCCGCGCTGCCTCTCGGTGGACTCCCCGCGCATGAACTCGTCGGGCAAGATCGTGTTCCAGGGGCTGGAACGCAGCTCCAGCTCCCCCTGCAGCTTCCACGCGGCGTCCAAGGCGCGGTCCCGCGCGGCGGTGGACCGGTCCTACTCGTCCGGCGTCCGCGTGGCGCCCGTGGTGCTCAACGTGCCCGTGTGCTCGCGCCCCGTGTTCGGCTTCTTCAAGGACAAGAAGCAGGACTCCGGCGCCGCCAAGGATGTCACTGCGGCGGCGGCGGCGGCGGCCGCGAGGTCCAGGTCGTCGCTGGGGCGCAAGGCGCAAGGGTGGAGCGGCGAGCTGGCGAGATCCTCCGGCTGATTTGGGTTTCAAGGCAGGGCCCCGTTTGCCGTTTGACTTGACCGGCGAGATCCTCTCGTCGTTTGCATTGCATGCAGAAGGGGCGGGCTGTTGCCATCGACCATCATGATGAGAGGATGGATGATAGCTTGGCTGCCGGTTGGTTTTAACTGATTTTGTTTGTTCTTTCGACCGGGACGACCACGACGACGACGACGATGGGGAGGGAGGTTGTCTAATCAATTGACTGTTTTTTTTTTCTTTTTGCTTCTTTTTCGCTCGACTGTAAATTCGAGTTTTGTACTACTACTGCTGCTGCTACCGCTCTTTCTGATTTGGTTGAATGCGAATTGAAATGGTGGGAAAACTTCTCAAACGGTGCAATGCAACCTGCCGTTCGTTATGTACTCCGATCTGAATTTTCCCGTAACGGGACATTGTTCAGATCGGCTACTGTTCCATCTGTTGGTTCGAAGTTGAACAGGACGCAACGCGATGCCGAATGCCGATGCGAGCAAAACAAAAATGATGGCAGCATTTCTAGGGCAGAGCGATGGAAATCCGGGCACGCAGACGCAGTCACGCAACGGAGTCAGCACATGCCGGGGCAGTAGGTGCCGGTTCATTCATGGGGTAGAGAGGCAGAGCCAGGGCAATAGTAGCATGCAAAAAAAAAAAACCCGGGGCGGGCGGTCCGGTTCCGGTCAGGGGCAGGCCGGTCCCCCCTCGTCCCCGCGGCGCTCGCTCCGGCTTGATCTGCTCTGGATCCGGGCACTGTGCCGCATGTGCTCGCCTCTAAATATTCGCGCAGCGGCAGGCGGCACGGTGATGGTGGGCACTGCCGCACTGGCCACAGCTTTTCTTTACTCGCGGCGAAGGGCAAAGGCACAGGCGTCACCGCGATCGCTGCCTGCCGCCACGGACGGCGTGGGCGTCCCGTGTCGCCTGCGCCGGGCCGCGAGGTGCCGGCGTCCGTCGCGCCGCGCCGCGGGGACCCCTCAGGCCTCTCAGCGTTCAGCAAGCTGCGCTGCGCCTGCGCGGCACATGTGGACGCCGACCGACGCCCCACGCCGGGGCGCGGCACTGCGGCGCCTGCCTGTGAGTCTGTGACTGTGACACGGCGCGCAGCTTTTCACCCCCGGCAGCCTGCCTGCCTGCCTGCCTGCCTGCCACCAGTGTTGCACTTTGTGGAACTGATCAGCTGATCCTGATCGGATCCTACCGTTGGCCGCTGGTGCTTTGCTTTGCTGACGGTCCCGGCGCGGCGGTTCTCTCGCCGTCTCGCTCCTTGTCCTTCCCCGCACAAGGCCGCAGCGCAGCGTGTAGTAGTAGTAGGGCCGGCCACGGCCAGAGCGCGAATTAATGAGGAGCTCAGGCTCGAGAGCGTGCATGCCATGCCATGCGTTGCATGGATGGACCTGGCCACCGGGGGCCGCCTCCTCCTCCGCCGGGCTGCAGCGATGCAGAGGGGCTGCCATGAGTGTGGCGTGGTAGTGTGGTGCAGCTATGCGCCGCTCGTTCTTGGGCGTAGGGCGACGTAGCGCAGCGTCGGTGCAGTGCAGCCAATTGATGGCACGGCACGCCACAGATGACAGACAGATGTATTGTCTTGGTACACTAGTAGGAGCACCATGCCCTGGAGCATGCATCATGCGTGCTCCAATCGCATCATCATGGAGCATGGGAAAGCTGCTAGCGGGGTGGAATTCCACTGAGAGTGAGGGTCGCAATGGGCAACGTGCGCTGGCGCTAACGGTGGTCGGTGTGGCAAGGCGAAGCTAGTACAGTAACGGCCATGGAGCAGCATCATGGATCATGGACCTGCCTTTCCCAGAACGAGCAAACGGCAGCGGCCCAACGGAACGGAAGAAACGGCCAGACCACATCCTTTTTAATTGTCGTCCGGAAACGTATCCGTGAGGAAAATACAGATTACTAGAGACAATTATTCAGGGACAGAGGCTGAGAAGAGCTCAGTGACGAGCAGAGCAGTCTCAACAGGTGGAAAGAAAGAGTCGGCTGCTGATCGAAATGCAAGCACATCGTCTTTGCTTGGCTCGTAGTGACGACTGACAGCCACCACCAAAGTGTGAAAAAGGCTGCCCGTACCCCCACCATGCATGATGGCCTGGAGAAAAGCTGAGCCGCCATCAAAACCAACGGCACGGCACCTGCCGACCTGCGAGTGCGAGTGTGATGCCTCCAGAGTCCTGAGGGGTGAGGGGTGAGAGAGGGCTCTCTGTCTCAAGTCAGATCCGGCTGGAGAGCTGAGGGGTGGGTGCATGAGCTCAGAGATCCAGCAGAGGACAATGGGCAATGGACAATGGCTGGAGCGCTCGCTCGCCTTTCCCTGCAGCACTGCCCTCCTCCACCCAGCAGCACCTGCAGTGTACCGCCGGAGTACTCCTCGCCTGCTCCGGCCGGCCGGCCGTCCGTCCGTCGGCCCTGAGGGTCTCGCGACGCGACGGCTGGCACCGCCCGGCGCCGCGTGACTTCCTGCCCCACCGCCGGGAGGCAGCTCAGGCTCAGCTAGCGCCACTGACCTGACCGCCTGCCATGGCATAGTGTACTTACTACTAAAACACAAAAAGGGCCTCGCTGATTGATTAATCAGCTGCTACTAATAATCGTATACTACAGTGAGTATATATAAGCGCAATTATGTTATGTCGCGGAGGCTTTCCATTGAGTGCTTTGTGACATGTTGTTTATTGAACGCTAGCTTGGACGGTAGCGGAGGGACATGGACAGCCTGTACTGCTCCTCTTCTTGCTGCTATCTGTTCCCATGCATGTTGCCGCCGTGTTTTTTTACTACTACTAGTCCGGCCAGTGGGATGGAGATTTGTTTGTTCAGTTGGGCTGCTGGCAGTAGCTCGGTTTTGTTTACAGTAAAGTTCAGCTGAAACAGCTGGGCTAGAAGCAATCAGTGTCAGGACTCGAGATAGTAATCGCTGTAACGGATCAGTCAACAGTGGCACAAGTGCCCGTTGTGTGACCGACGACGCGGCTCGCTGGCTGGCGACCTGGAGTGCGTGCCGAGCTGGGCTCGGCGGCAGTGCCACTTGGCTTGGCCGCCGACGGCAGTCATCGATCCGTCCGTCCCCAGATCTGTGTTGTGCTGTACTACTCCGCAGTGTGAGCAGCAGCAGGAGGAGGATCAGGATTCCTCAGGTTCAGGGGGATCTGCAGACAGAGATCGACGACGAAGCTGCCGCAACATGGACGTACTCTACACAAGAAGCTGCCGCATGCGTGCACTGTACTACTCTGCTACTCCAACGAGACGACGACGATCGAGATCCCCCCCATCTCATGCTCGGTGACAAGCGAGACGTACATGTAAAGCTTCTCAGGAGAGGAGCAAAGCAAAGCAAACAGAGAGGTCTATGACGCGCAGTTTCAGGGCTCATCAGTTTGCTTCCGTTCCACTTCCACCGAAACACGCATGGAGGTGCTCCAGTCGATCCAGGCTGCGACAGATTAACGGAGAATATGCCCGCCGCGTGTTGATTGTTGGCCTGTCGCCTTCGTCGACCTCGACCGGCTTGGGGTGCAGGTGCACCGTGCTGCTCTGAGCTGATGAATAAATTGAGGGAACCGCCCCGCAGCACGTGGTTTGTGCTTGGTGGTGCGCGGGACCATTCATTCGTTCGTTCGTTCCTCGAATTTTTTGTTGGCAATCCTTCTTTGGGCCACATTTGCTCATGCTTTACGATCATCATCCAGTGGGCCAGTACTGGACCGTTAGCCCATCCAGTAATAATAATTGGAGGTCATTTCTGACTTGGCCCTCTTGGTCCAAAAAAAAAAAAATACTCCCTCCGTCCCTATTTAACTGTCGTCCGGAAAACGTGTCTGTGAGGGAAACACGGTTTTCTAGAGACAGTTATTTAGGGACGGAGGGAGTAGATCAAGTTTGGAGAAGTCTGGCAATCACTTGCCTAAGAGTGAGCATGTATATACTCTTACTCAAAAACAAAAACTATCGATCACTACCCATTACCCAACGGGCAGATCCATCGGATTTGCTGCTGCTAAGAACGCTGGGACAAAGCAACTCTAAAAATTATGGGCAGCAAATGCTGTGAATGACGATGCCAACTCTGGGGAGCTTTTCTCGAGGGCGCGTGCTTCAGCTAGTAGTTCTGCTTGATCTGTGGCCGCAAACACCAGGGGAATAATCCGCGCTTTTAATTATTTTCCCAAAATAGTTGTACTGTATTTTTTTTTGTGAAAGTACTGTAATTTTTTGGTATGCTATGATTTACCCGAACATTCTTGTAATTAGTCTGATTGATCAATTTGTATCGCTTCAGATTATTAATTTCTTGGTGAGGTTTTGGAGCATCTAAATTTCTCCTCTACTTGCACATGAGAATATATTGTAAATTTCTCCTCGGCCGACCACTCATCCCCCATGAGAATATATTGTAAATTTCTCCTCGGCCGACCACTCATCGATATAACTTATTGTATCCTTGCACTATAGTAAAAACATCATATTAATTGGATCATGAATAGCTTAGCTATAAATTTATTTAGATATAACTTAGCATAAAGCTAAATAAATTTATACCTAAGTTATACCAGATCCAATGAGTATGAAACTTTTACTACAGTTCAAGCATACAACAATTAGCCCACAATAAAAATTTCACCACAATTGGATGAAGCAAACTGCATCTATGAATTATTCTAACTAATTACAGAAAAACACAGATCTAAATCTATAGCAAAAAAATTGTTCTAAAGTATACTATATTATATGTTTATTACTGTGTAGATCTACTTATGTAGAGTCCAACAAAATTGAATTTTCTATTTTATGATTTTTCTATGATTTACTATGATTTTTAAAGATACAACCAAAATAAATAAATAAAGAAAAAAGATAAAACCACGCTACTGTAGCAAAGCCACTATCTAAAACCACCTGAGAGGATTATTTGACTGGTTTTATAGTTTGGAGGGTGAAATAGTCGACGCTTAATACTTGAGGGGGTCATGTAGACTTTTCCCTTTCAAATTTTGTGCATAACTCGTGAACATCCGTTTAAACTTAGTGCACCAAATCGAAAGACAAAATCATCTTCTTTTCATTATGCAGGAAACTTTTTTGCTGCTACTGGGAGGATTTCTAGTTTTTTACTCGCGAGTAAGAGTAAGGTATCTCCGGTATGATAACAAAGATAAAGATCACTTCTGACATCAACAACAATAACAATCGGTAATAGTGAGGTGACCAGTTTTTGAATATCATCATGGTTAGATGGACGGACTCCTAAGAACATTGCACCTTCGTTGTAAAAAAAGCAAAAAGAAAAAACATCTCAGTTAAAAAGGCTTTAAAGGACAACCGTTGGATATCTCATATCATCCCTATTCTAACACAGCAAGAATTAAATGAATATGTGATGTTGTGGGAAGCAGTTGGTCAGATCCAGATAGACCAAAACTGAGAGGATAATATTTATTGGCGATAGACTTCAGATGGTGAATATACAGCTAAGAGTGCTAACAACATTCAGTTTCAAGGGACCTTCAGTAGACTCAAATTGATGCCAATTTGGAGAGCGAGAGCAGAACCTAAGTGTAGATTTTTTGCCTAGACCTTGTTACACAAGAAAATCCTAAACGCTAACAATCTTTTAAAGCGCCACTGGCCAAGCTATCCCATATGCAAACTATGTGGTAGTGATCCTGAAACCCCAACACATCTTTGCAAGGACTGCAGTTTCACGCAACAAGTTTGGTCTATCGTAAAGTAGTGGCTTGGCCTTTCGGTACTGGATGCAGTGCCGACAAATGGCGATGCTAGTCTAAGATTAAAAGAAGTTAGAGAAGAGTTTTGGATAGAGCGATCATCTATTTTTGGTGGAATATTTGGAAGGAACGGAACAAAAGAACTAGTCTAAGATTAAAGGAAGTTAGAGAAGAGTTTTGGATAGAGCGATCATCTAATTTTGGTGGAATATTTGGAAGGAACGGAACAAAAGAACTTTTCAAAGCACAGCACTACAACCAAGACAGTTGTTTTCCTTTGCAAAGAAGACATTGACCAATATCAGCAGGCGAACAACTCAAATATTGAAACCGTTTAGCTTTTTCAGTTCTTTGTAGTATGGTATAGTTCAGTTGGTTGCGTGCCTTGCTAGTAGTGTCAGTTTATTTGTGAGTTTTGTTTGTAACTCTGTTTTATCTTTTTTCTCTTTCCTCGTCTAATAAAATTTCAGCAAAGCTCGTGCTGCCTTTCTAATAAAAAAAAGTAAGAGTAAGGTACCTATTTGCCATCACAGCATGAACTGTCGTGCCGCAAGGCAGTCACTGCCTCACTGGCCTCTTGTGAATCAAATATCCAGATCGGCAGATCGCCACAGTCGACATGCAAAATCTGTGTATACCACCACCACAAGATGTCTATTCTACGCATATACAACATATACTGTACATCCTCAGTGCCAATTGCCAACTCCCCAAACGACAAGTCTATAAATGCCTCAAGAAAAAAAAAACTTTGCAACTCCATGACATTGATGATTCAGTTCCGTCCGCTGCAGTGCTGTGAATACCTGACATGCTCTGCCCGCAGCATGTCTAGCACGTCTTCATCAAGCTGCTCCAACCGACCAGAGTCTCGTAGCTTGGGGTACAGGTGCGCCACGCTGCTTATGGCGGCCTCCACCAGTTCCCACTGGCCCAAGTCTGCTGCGAAGCCGATGAACTCGAGGGAGGCACTTGTGCAGGTATTCAGGCATGACGTCAACACTTCAAGGCTCTCTTCCTTCACTCCATCCAGGAACCAGAAGTCAGCCAGGGATGACAGCTCTGCGTAAGATTTCAGAATAGACAGTTTCTCTTCTGTACTCAAAGTCTTCCATCGGCAATCAGGTGGAACTCTAGGCAGCTCGCCTGAGTAGAACCACTGAACTAGTTTTCTCAATGCTACCCACCCGACCGGAACTCTGATAATCTCTGCAAAGCTGCACACATGGTTCTTATCAATTGTTTTAAACATTCATTATTCGTCCTTATAAAAAACCAAAAAAAAAATGCGTGTGATACCCTCTTTTGAGATGCCAGGAAACAAAAAGGTATACCTCTCATGCATTCCGGACTGAAACAAAGCACGAAGGTAATCGCAGCTCACGCTCAAAATAATCTTATGGCTATGAATATGAGGAGTTGATAACTGGCATGATCCATGGTGACACTCCATTTTATCATTAGATTGGGCCTCCAAAATGATGTCCCTGGAAATTAAATGTAACGAAGTACATCAAGAGTCAGCAAAACTTGTTAAAAAACAAAGATAGTACTGAGCATGTCTTTTGGCTCAGGTTAGATTAAATGAAATAGTGTACTCACGAGAATGAATGCTTAGCTGGTTGGAGTGCTGTAGTAAGATCATATGTGAGACATGAGTGCCATCTGGGTTGCTCTTTCTGAAGCATCAAGTGCAGCGATCTCAATTGGCAATACTTTGCAATTGTTTTTACAGGCTTAAGAATAGCATCATCAACAGTGACCAACCCAGTGTATGCATATTCCAAAATTTTGTTCAGAGCTTGACTATCTACACGATCAGACATTCGAACATGATAGCATGATCTTCTGCCCAGTTCATCAGTCTCAGACCCATCACGGACAAAAGATTTTTCAGATGGCAATAATTTAGGACATCTTGCTGATAGGATAGCCACATGAGCACTTAGAGATTCACCATCTGCAAGCAACAGTTCCAGATCAACTAGCTCATTATCACAAAAAGCTTTTCTCATATTTCCTCCCAACTTGCTTGGAAAACCACATAGGCCAAACAAACTCAGTATATGTGCAATATAAGACTTGGGCCCTGGGCTCATGTTCTGACACAAGGCATGTTTGAGGACTCCAACCAAACCTTCAGTGTAATAATCTCTGCATTCATGGCATACAACTCCCCCATCTAACATTATTTTACAGTGAAAACAAATAAAGCTGGCACTCTTCAGCAGATTAAACAATACTACGAGACCATAAAAGAAAACAATATTTTCACCTTCCCACTCTTCAGAAAGATGGCAGCATGAACATCCATCAAAACAAAATTGCAGATGAGAAGCAAAGGTTGATCTCGTAATGTACAAATGATCGTGCAGACATTCCTTAATAATGCTGGATAATACATCTACAGCACTCCTCTTGTTGAGACTATGGTTAGATTGCACTATCAACAAGCATGCTATGTTCATGAGGTTGGTCATGATCTTGACACAGTCAAAAGATGCCGTAAGATTTCTGGTAACATTTGATTCTAGTGATGACATGAGCATGTTCATATATTCATTGCCTAATGGTAGAACAGCTTCCAGAAATTTAGAACTTGCCTCAGAGAAAATGAATTGGCTAGGAGAGACAAGCATCATAAGAACTGCCCTCAAAGCCGGCTCCTGCTCCTCTTTAGACAATTTCACAGGGCCATTTTTCAGAGTTAAATCCGACGCTAGTGAACTGCGCAATGAAGCATGAGGTAGATAGAATTAGAACTGAACATGGATACAAAGTTCTTTGTGGCACTGAAGAGATATTCCAGAAAAATTACACTTGAACGAAATAGAACCTAGTACCTACCAAGCACATGATATCAGTCCCTGCAAGAAACGATTCTGCCGTTTCCCTACGGAAAGTTGCTCATTGTCGCAATGTACTGCTAGATATCCGAGTATATCCCATACATAGGGATGTATATTCAAAATGTCTTTGGAATCTATATTGAACAGCTTGCCAAAATTCTGATGTGCGTGACGTGAAGAGTTGCAGCTCCCAGAAAGAATCTTATATAGTACTTCATCAATAGCATTAAGCCAGAAGCATCTATGATGATTCCCAGAATAACGAAGGGCCAGTAATGCAGTCCGACATCCCTCTCTCACTAATGTTTTTTCATCAATCTCAGACATGGCATTGGTTATGCCTTGAACAATAGGCTGACAATGTTCAGTCATCAACTGATCGCAGCCCCTTGAAGATCTCTGTAGGCAACAAAGCCATTTTAGGTTTCTCTTTCTGGGGGAAAAAACATGTATAGTAGATGTGTCATATTATTCAACCATCAATTTCTGTTGATACGAATCTTACCAGAAAAACCTGGCAGAGCCTCAATGCTTCAATCCTAGTAGCAGTAGGATGAGATTTCCCCATAAGATCACCAGTCTTAGCGATCAACTCTTCATTCTTAAGAAGGAACATCGCTCCATTGCCACATAAAGCTGAACTACAGTTAGAGGTTTTCAGGTGCGCAAGAGGAAACCAAATGAGAACGCAAAATATCTATGGAAACTTGGCACAGAAGTCAAAGAGGAGAATTACCACAGGCACAGATGTACCTAAAGCAGCATATAGCTTGAGAATTTTCGCAGAAACTGTTGTTTCAGCACTAAGACAGTAATGCGCGAGTTTTGCCATCAAGTTGTGGTTGATCCATACATGGTATCTCGAGGAAGGCCAAATCCACAGTACACTTCTTAGCAGAGATATCATCTCCATCATATAGTTCAGGGGATGGATGTCATCGGTGTAATTCTGTAAAGCTGAAATAGCACTCGCAACTGCATTTGTTTTCTCCAGAGCCTCCCAAATTTCTTCCTGAGTTGAAGCTCTCGCTGTAACTAAGCTGTTCAATATACAGGTAAGTGCAGTTGCACATGGTACAGCAATACGTAGCTGGTTCTCAGACAAATGGCATGAGAGGGAAGAAACCATATCCAAAACTGGGTATTGGCGAACAGAATTTCCTAAACTAGAGACAAACTTTGAGCTCACGTCAGCTGCTTGGATCAGAACCGAAACATTCTTTGTCTTAAGAATGCCTTCCAGAGCTACAAGTATATCTGAAACAGACTCCTGGTTAACAAACACTTTCGGTTACAATCATTTTCGTGTTTATACATAACAGTCTGGAAGAGTATACCACAAGGACATTAGGGAATAACTTGGAACAGGCTGGGCAAGGATGCATAATATAGTATCCAAGCTGAAATACAGGGGATTTACCTTTATAGGAGGAAGTTTCAGCAGTTCATTTGAAAGACAGCCGAGAAAAGCACCCACCGATTTGAGCACGTGAGACTGTACTCCAGCATCAGTAGACTGCCATTTTTTACCACCGTGGCCATCGGACCTGACATACACATAGAAGATCAAAAACAGAGCAAGGAGAACACACACCTTGGTGAAAACACGTCCCTACAATCCAACTCTTTTCTCTAATAATTTGATTCTAGTCCCGGTCTCTCTAAATCTTAGAATAACTATGCTCTTCACTGTATGAAATTACGAAACAGCAGTATTATACAAATACATGGTTCAACCCTTTATTGTTCTCAACTTGGGGTGAGATTATACTAAATGCCTAAGTGGATTCACCAAAGTTGCGAACCACTGACGCGCACGCTTGTTTGCGTAGTGGAGAGGAGCTAATTCCTCGGCACGCTCGTAGGGAGTACAGATGCTATGAATTCGTCGTCTGAGTGTGGGAATCAGTAATTACTTGGTGAGGCCGAGGGCGAGTGCGTCGTGGAGGCGGGTGCGGAGGGCGAGGGCCTGGCCGGTGAGCAGCTGCTCGGCCGCGGAGGCGCCCTTCCTCCTGCCCTTCTCCGTCCCGGACGGCGACGGCTTGGAGGCGGAGAAGGCCGGTCGCATCGCGTCCTCGCTGGAGCCTGGAGGCAGGCAGCAGGAGCAGGAGAAGCGAAGGGAAATCGATCGGGAGCTCCATCTCATTCTAGAAGCTGATTGTCTGAAAGAAGGGATTCTATGGCTGAAAATGATTCTCTTTGATTCTTTAGCATAAACTCTTAAAATCAGCATGGAGAATCACTTCACAGAATCAGGGGAAGCTACTTTTTTCAGCTCCCAGGCCTCTAGTTCATTTTAGAGAATCACTTCACAGAATCAGCAGAGAATCACTTCTGTCTGAAAAACCGTTTGACAGAGCTTCTGCTGCATTCAGCACAGAATGAGCTCTGACAGCTCTGCCAAACGGCGCCCTCAGAGGTGTTCTTCTAGCGAAGCGACGGTTCGGTCTCAAAAGGAGGCGTTTGCCCGTTGGGCTGGGCTGGGCCGGGAAGCAGAGGCAACATGGTTGTTTGGGCCTCCATCATTTTCTTTGGGACCCGCATTCAAAAATGTGAATTGTTTATAGAAATTATATACGTATTTATACATCTAAGACGCAAATAAATCCACTACCGAGGTATGTTTTATGCCATGATAGTTTTAATAAAAAATAAATTGAAATTAATTTGATGATGTAGGTTTTGAAACATTTTTTTTCTAAGATTGGTCAAACTTATAGAAATTTGACTCGAGAAAACTAACACGACCTACGTTAATGAAAAGAGTACATACTTCTTCTGTGCGGCGCCAAGCGCGCTTTCTTGCGTTTCCAGTTTACATTTATAATATGCTTCACAGTAGACACTTGTATGTAAAAATGGACCGGAAAATCAAATTGAATGGGCAACATCTGGCAGGAGGTAAAATGGTTTGAAGGTAGATGTACGCAGTCAAGACCCCCACACACTGCATACAAACCACTGCAACATCTGGCAGGACTGCAGGAGGAAGAATGGTTGAAAAAAAGGATCACTGCAACAAAGGATGGGGATTCTG
This sequence comes from Coix lacryma-jobi var. lacryma-jobi, assembly GCA_009763385.1. Taxonomy (NCBI): domain Eukaryota; kingdom Viridiplantae; phylum Streptophyta; class Magnoliopsida; order Poales; family Poaceae; genus Coix; species Coix lacryma-jobi. The sequence goes on from CM019824.1 coordinate 10,322,768, forward strand.
GGAGGGCAGGTGCCGTCCGTGCGTTGCCTGCGATGGTGGGGAGCTGTCCCGGCCACATTACGTCCTAAATTGGGGCTTTCCCAGGATTGAAATTGGGGTTCTGCAACAAAAAAGAAGAAGGTGAAACCAAAAGTATCCAGGCATCTCCTCTGGACAATGCAGGGATTAAGAAGCACAATGCATGGATAGCTTCACTAACAATATCTACTTTAAAAATACAGGACAGCAATTGATTATGACCCAGCAGTCAGTTATACCGACACAATTGAACAAAAATTTCATAAACTTCTCAGTCACGACTGCTAGTGAGATCTTAATCACCACCACATGGCCAGGGTAGCTATTAAACAAGATGAAAATCGGTAAGCCCGAAAGAGATTACCTGAATAATTCACCCAATATATTGACATTGTTCACATGATGGAGTTCCATGAGAAATCTTACATAAAAGAATGATCATCGTAACTGAGTGACAGTTAAGCAAGAAAGCATGATTATCCAACTTAGTAAGATCCTTTCTTATGAACTGCAATATCACCATCAAAAAAGTGCTCCCAGCTTTCACTTTTCTCATCTGTTATGGCTGTTGAAATACAGGCCTATCTCAGGCCTAACTTCATCTGGCATTTTTTAAGGCCTTCTAGTATTCTTATTCATCATCACCCAAACACTGCAAGAAAAAAAAATCAAAATGTAAGCAAATCGTTTTCAAAGATAGAAGTGCTTATCAGAAAGAGAGAAGATACAAACCTTGTAAGCTCTCAAGATTGTATGGCTAGAACTGTAGTTTCGACACCATTTTTACCAGCAGCAGCTACCCATGTGTTCACTTGGACCGTATTTCCCTTATAGTTATGGCATGTTTCAAACAATATTCTGTCAATTTTTTAGCCCATAAACAAATGCTACACTGCTACAACTACAACTATATCTGAACCACAAAAACTGGAGTTGAAATTATATTTTCTTTTTCTCCAACAAGCTAAACTGAGAATAGAACAACTTGTCACTTGCGTTGAACAAATGAAAGTTGCGGCAGCCACTGATTTTATGAGCACTCAAGTGATTTGCTGAAGTAGTAAATAAATTAAATGCAGTCAACCGGTCCAGGTCAAGAACATATTCCTATGATAACCCACAACATTTATTTCTTACTGTGAAATCGTTATTTCACCAACAAAATTCAGCTCTGATCCCTTGAGGAGTACAATCTAGGTCATACCTTTTTTATTAAAAAAATCAACTTAATTCAGCAGTTCTAAGCCATCATATATCGCCTTACCAAACAAATGACTTCCAATGCCATGGTGTTCTTTTTTTAAGAAATTTTTTTTGAAAACCTTGTTCATTGAACTCAGTCATGACAAATAATAATATAACATTTATACTAATTTAAGGTACGTATCAGTGTTTTGCTTAGGTGCCCACACCCTTGACATGAATTTTGAACACCAAGAATTTCACACATTCAGAATGGTACTGAAAAGCAACAGAGTAATCATCTCCTTGGTAGTGCCTTCGATGTCAAGGGATGGTTAGCTAACAACATAATGTACTAGAATTTTACCTGCTTGGTGACAAACTGACAGGTTTCTGCATAAGTGATCCATAGGCCACGGCTCCACCATGAAAAGTTGAAAAATGACCTCAATAATAAAGCAGTGGTAGGCTGTAGGCAGTCTTGTATTCTGGTACCTTGTTGACATGCTGCTGTTGTGTAGTACACATCAGTAAATCATGATGGGATGCTAACTCCAGCTATAGCCAACTTCTTTCTCTGTAGCAGCATTTCTAATTTGACTTCTCAAATTTTCCATCACATTCCATCTTTTGGTTGATCCATTTACACTGATGAGATGCAGGTATGGCATTTTAGTAGTAGGTTTGATCGAAATTAATTGACTCGCTGCATGCTCTGCCAACCTGTCATTGCCATTCAATCGGCAACTGCTCAAGAGAGAAGTCCAAATTGCAAGGTCTGGTTTAAATGGCATTGACTTCATTAACTCTTCAGCCTGCTCAAGCATGCCAGTCCTACCAAACAGATCAACCAAGCAAGCATAATGCATCTTATTTGGTAAAATTCCATACTCACATGTCATCATACTAAAGAAATATTTGCTTTCCTCCAAAAGGCTCATGTGATTACATGCAGAAAGTATGCCGAGAAATGTGATCTCATCAGGATCAATTTGAGCCTTTTTCATGTTATCAAATGTCTCAATGGCATTTTGACCAAAACTGTTGAATGCATATCCACAAACCATTGTGTTCCATGTCACTACATCTCTGTTGGCCATCCTATCGAAAATGGCTTGGGCAATAATCATTTCACCACATTTGCAATATATACTGATGAGTGAATTCTGAATTAATAAATGTGATCCAAACCCAAGCCTGATAGTAGAAGCGTGAAACTGCTGGCCATGAACAATCATAGAATGATGTGCAAAACAGCTAATAAGGCTAGAAAGAATGGAATCACTTGGCCGTATATTTGACAGTAGCATCTTCTTGTACAGCTTAAGTGCGTCATTGTTTAGACCATTTTGAGCAAGCCCATTGATCAAACAGCTCCAGGTCACTAAATCTCGTGTTGGAGATTCATCAAAGAGCTTGTAAGCTTCAGTAACCTTACCATGATGAAGCAAACCAGCTATCATCACATTGTATGTGACAACAGTCCTTTTGTGCATCCTTCGGAAAAGGTGCAGTGCATCATATATATTCCCTCCTTTCACATATCCAAAGAGTAAAGTGGTGCAGGACATCACATCTACTTGAGGCATACTGTAGAACACATCCCGAGCTTTATCAAGCATTCCATTGTCTATAAAACAAGACATCAAAGTAGTGGATGCTTCCAAATTCTTTTCAGGCATCTTTGAGTAGAGCTCAATAGCATCAGGAATTTTTCCATGTTTTACATAGCCATTGACCATTAAATTCCACGAGATCTTATCTCTGCCATCCATGGAATAAAAAATCTTTCTAGCTGCATCAATCTTGCCTGCATGGATACAGCCAGATATGATAGCATTCCATGAGCCAACATGCTTACTTTCCATTTTATAAAATTCCAACTGTGCCTCATCGATATCTAAGGAGTTACAGTACATCACAACTAATGATGCCTCGATGATGTGGTCATGAATAAACCCAGACTTCACAGCAAACCCATGAACACACCTGCCTCCTCCAATACTTTTCAAGCCAGCATAAGCATTAACAATCTTAACAAGGATTGCATTTGTCACCGAGTCCCTACTGCCCATCAAAGTGTTGAATAGTTCAATCACTTCTCTGAATCGCTTGTGGTTGACTAGGCCTCCGATCATGACGCACCATGACACAGAATTCTTTGCGGGCATAAGGTTAAACAGCTCCAATGCCCGCCCCACCTCGTGCACAGTAAAACAGCCTTTGATCATCACAGTCCAGGACACAACATTGCGCTCTGGCATCTGATCGAAGACCCTGCGAGCATCCTCTACCCTGTGGTTCATCACAAGGCCTGATATGAGAGCATTCCATAAGGCCACGTTTGGACTGTCGACATCCTCCACAATCTGCTCCAGGCAGCTGAACACCCCACAGTTGGCATACATCGTGATCAGGGAGGACCCCACGAACACGTTCACCGAAGATCTGGTCTTGGTTGCAAGCCCATGGATGCACCTCCCCAGAGCTAGAGCCTCCATACCTGCGCAGGTCGACAGCACAGTGGAGAAGGAGGTGTGGTCCACGCAGAACCCCTCGCGCCTCATCTCGAGGAACGCAGTAACTGCACTGCCATGCATCCCGGAACGGGCATACGCAGCCAAGAGGGAGTTCCAGGACACGACATCCCGCTGTGGCATTCTGTCGAACACCTCCCGCACAGCATCCACCCTGCCAACACGCAGGTGCTGCCCCATCAGCCTGTTTGCTGAAGTTATCGCATCGCAAGCAGCCGACATGCATATCCGGGAGGACCTGAGGGGGCCAACGCGGCGAGCGCAGTACGACGCAGCTCGCACCAACCCAAGCGCCATCGCAGAACATGCATGCCGAAGCTGCTCAGCTGCTGTTGAGCGAGGAACGGGCTCAGGAAAACCAGGGCCTCAGTGGTGCCATGCCCTTGTCTGGCCCATGAGTGGCAGACTGGTAGTGGACTGGACCAAGCCTCTGTCTTTCGATTCAGTGAAGTGAATCTGGAATTATAAGCAGCAGTTAGTTTCACATTGCCATTTTACTTGATTCATCAAGGTTATAGATACCCATATAGTATTTTTATTCGAGTAGAAATATTTAGAGGCCTGGTTAATGAAGATAATTTCACATAAACATGTTCATAGTAGGAAACAAAAATCACCACATATCATCACATCAGTCATCAAAATTTCAAAATGCTTCCTCGAATAAAAATGTGTACCTATTCCAGGGAAGACATAATACCATTTTTAAGCCCTGAAAATGGCAAGGCCAAATACTAAAACATCTCCAGGAGACACTCCAAATTCCTTCATTTGCGATATCCACCATAAAAGATTCCCCCTACATATCATTCAGCACTCTACATAGTACAAACAGACTAGCCAAATGACCAAATCTCACCCTCCAAATACTGTTAGCCTATGTTTTATTTGTGATCAGCTTTTTTTCTAGCTGCGCTCAAACAAGTTCAGATAGTACAGCAAACTATCTAGTTAACTTTATGTCACCAAATGATATTAACACTTTACAGACAATGTCTAGCAACAATTTATGGTATCTAAAGAAACATGTGCCATTGTAACTTGTAAGTAAAAAATCAGATAGTGCAGTAACTATTCAAAGAACTTGGTGTCATTCAAGTCGGATAGTGCCATTATAATAAGTAAAAAAAAATCAGTAATGTTAATGCTGTTACTTCACAGAAATCAACAATGACAATGTTGATTTGAATCTCCCTAGGAGAACTTTGCAAAGCACAGTGATAAATTCAGACCTGCGCTCCTCCCCAAGAACGAGATACAGAAAACTTCTATCTAGATAGATTCAAAACAGAAACAGTTCTTCCCCAGTATACACTTCACCAAAGTCAGCAAAGAACATCAACGAAAAAAACAGAAGCACTTTTCCCCCAATCCACACTTCTTCCCATCTCAAACTCATTTTCCCCTTCTCCCATCTCAATCTCATCTCCATCTGCAGTAACTTTGGGCGCAGTGGGCAGTGGGCAGCAAAGAGCGAACACATGCGTGACCACGTGACGCATCGGCCGACGGCCGGGAAGGAGGGTCGCATTGGCTAGGGAAACAGAGAGGAGAAAAAAATGGCAGGAAACAGGAGGACGGAGGAGCTCACCAGGGAGGGTCGTCGAGGTCGGGGAGCATCGACTTCGTCGGAGAAGCGCCCGTGGCGGCTGGCCTGCCTGCTTCGGCCACGCGGAAACTGAGGGAAACGGACGGGCAGACCTGCCCGCTACTACAGCAGCATCAGGCGGCCGCCCCAAGTAGCCGACGCCCCCTTCTCGGTAAAGATGGCAACCGGAATTCCCCGTCCCCAAAAATTCCCCATCCCCATCCCCTTCAAGTCTTATTTAGTTGTACACAAATATATCTCAATTTACCTGAGTTGAGAAAATTTTAAATATAATTTAGTTCGAGTTATACTTCAATTCATTTGAATTAGGATGTATTTGTGTGCAGCACACAAAGCGTTAAGCTCATAGGGGAGATTTTTTCTCCATCCCAGTCCCCATACGGGGAATTAATCTTCACAGGGATCTTCGTCCCCGTTTCAGTTTAGCACAACATCGTCCTCTCACATGTTGAGAAATTTGTATCCATTCACATGTTCAGAAAACAACAGTGTAGGAGAAATTTAAATCAGAACACGTCCATCACCACTGGATGCTGATGGTGGTATACGGATAGGAAGTTAGGAGCAGATAAGGTTAGGATTTTTTTGTGTTATATATATACTGTAACTGGGCCTCTAGACAAGCCATCTTGTTGGGTCACACTGAGATGCCTGTGAAGCAGAGCGGGAAATGGAGGGACGGGGACGGAGAGCAGAAAACCATCGCCACCACCGTCATAATTTGGAATGCTCTTATCCCCATCGACCATCGTCTAATAGGGAAATTCCCCACTGAGAATCAGAGATCAAGTCTCCATTACCATCTTCACCTCTGGGCCTCTGTTTCAGTCATTTTGGGTTGGGCGACAGAGCGGCAAGCGTTGGGCGAGACCGCGAGATCTCTGACCGTCTGACATGGATCGTATGGGCCGTTATTCAGGTTCAAGCTCAAAAACAAGCACCGGTGGCCCAATAATCCCAAATACCGTCCTTCTATATATTTTTTATAATGAACAACAGTATAACTTCCTCATCAAATATGGTTAAAGTTAAGGATATTTGAATGCACTATTCTCTAGGAAGTTATAAGCTTCTTGAGTACTCCATAGAGCAATGCAGTGGTTATAGAGAGAAGGTAATCGGCAAGCTGGAAAACTTAAGGCCTCGTTCGGATACAGTGTAGTTTTTGGACGTTTACAAGAAAAATACTACTACGATTTTGATATGCTATAAGGTATTCGTAGTTTGTACTACAAAAGCACAAATTTCGGCAAATGTTCTGGCGCTCTCTAATGCAGCCAACTGTCTTCATCAGGGTGTGGGTAGCCGGCCACGGTCGGGGGCATTCCATCCAGCGGTGGCCGCACAGACCTCACTTGGCTGCCGACTACCCATCGCTTGACCTCGACGGGGTCCGCCAAGCCGCCAGACAGCCACGTTGGTGTTAGGGGCTGGCCAAGCCAAGCAGGCAAGTATAAGTAGAAGCAGGCGAACAACGTAACAAGAATACGGGAACAGAGCACTAGAGCAGCTACATTCCAAATTGTAATTGGTATTTGTATTTTTCAATGTTCCAATTCAAAGCTACTGTATGGGTATTATTAAATGTAGTCGAAAATCTTCTCTCGTTTTGCAAACTTTCTTGAGAATAATTTCTCTATGTGTGTGTGTGTGTGGTCCTGTAGGCTTAGGCCTCGTTTGGAAGAGCTCCACTCCCTGATTCTTCATCTCTGCTCCATGATTCTCCGATAGAGTGATTCTATTTGATTCTTAGGAGGAAGCAGGGTAGAGAGCTAAGGAGAATTGATTCTCACCTGATCCCCACCAGAATATAACAGGGAGCAGAGTGAAGCAGGTTTTTTTTAGCTCCCACCTTCTAGTGTAAATGGAGAAGTGATTCTCTCTGTATCCCCACCTGAATCAGTTGACATTTTGAGTGTTTGGCTGGTTGGGAGTGATTCTCTTTGGAGAAGCTGAAGCTGGAGCTCTCCCAAACGGCCCCTTATTATGGCGTGCCCTCCTGATTTTTGGCTGCTAAAATTTAGCCCTGATCTTAGTCAAATTCTGGGTCTGCCGCCGCTTGCAAGTGAGGGAGAAGTCAAAGAATCATATCCAAGTTTTATTTAATTTGTCCCCAATTGCTATGGCAGCAATAGATTACGTCGGCGAGTAGTTTATTTGGTGCATAAATCGGATCTGGCACCAGTAGTAGTTGTTTATTTGGACGCGTGAAAATGGAAGTTGTTATCCTCCTTGCTGCATATCCGTACGGGCTTGGTGTGTGTCTACCGACTACCAGTACCAGACGATGTTTCACATCAAACACGAATTGAATTAGCACATACAGCAGCTACTGATGCATGATCCTTGCAGGGCCCGGCCCTGAGTATGACGTTAACAACGTGGTTTTAGTCAAATCCGATCCATCCTTGTGTTGCCAAACCAGATGCAGGAGGGAAATGACAGCGAAAAAATGGTTGTTTTAGAATAATAACGACACGATGGTAGAATAGGAATATGTGTTCATTAATTTGAGTCGGGCCTTCTCACCCCCTAAAGTTTTAGTTCCTGTCGCATCAAATGTTACGACTCTAATTTAGTCTATAAAAAATAAACTAATTTTTATCAGCCGGAGACTAATTCGTAAGATAAATAATCTATTAAGCCTAATTAATCTATCATTTGATAGTATTGTGTTACAACAAATATTTACTACTGATGGATTAATTTGGCTTAATAGATTCGTCTTGTTAATTACTATGTGTATGATGGTGTAGTTATTTTTTTATAATTAATCTATTTTTAATAAACTAAATTAGTGCCGTAACATTCAATGTGACACGGATTAAACTTTTTTCTAAACCCACCCAGACACGCCCTCAGTTAATCTAGCTATCCATCGAAATGTATGCGTAAACAAACCAAGCATGCTTGGTGGCGTCACGTACCGCACGGAAATTTAAATCTACCGTTGGAATGGACATGCGCATGTTGGACAACAACCAACAAAAAGTCGCCCAGATTTTGAGAGTAGTCAAAAAGACCGGCCAGCCTTCTGGATCATCTTCTATTAAATAAATAAATAGTCAAGATGTGTGCGTAATACTCCCTCCGTCTCTAAATAAGTGTCGCTGTTGGTGTGCGTGCCACGTGTTTGACTCAATTTGTAGAAAATATGTGTAATATTTATATCTTCAAGTAATTTTGTTAAAAAACTAGATGTAAAGATCTTTCCGATGATACTAATTACTTAACATAAATATGAATATATTTTACTATATAATTGTCGGCAGCTTTTTCTCGGGAAGCGAGAACGACGTTTATTTAGGGCCGGAGGGAGTACTACGTAAACCGGAGCAGGGCGTCATCACACGTATCGTGTGAAAAAGAAAGTCGTCTCGTCACACGTCACGAGTACCGGGGCACGCGCTATATATATAGGTAGCCGAGATATATACCATTTCATCTGAGCGGCAAGCTAAGGTAAGCTAGCGGCACCACGCACCTCCAGGTCATCTCCTCCTCGCGCTGCACGCTCTCCCGAGCAGCCGGAATTTGGCGAACCCGGCGGCAGTCGACCCTCACGTGCCCGCCGCCATGCTCATCGACCTCCCCAACCGCCGCCGCCGCCTCCTCCGAGTCCGGCCTCGGCTGATCGCGAACATAGCGATCTTCCTCGTCACCACAGCCGGGTCCATCGTCATCTACTACGGCGCCGCCAACCCCTCCGGAGGTAATAATAACGGTAGTCGTACCGGTACCGGCGACGATGGCCCGGCGTACGCGCTCCTCGCGTTCCTGCTCTCCCTCTTCGGCATATGGCTCCTCGTGCTGGCTCTCGTCGCCGACCGCTTCCCTGCAGCGGCTGCTACTCTCGGCGACGCTATCGCCATGGCGCTGCGTAGCTACTTCATCTGGCTTCGGCGGCGGTAGAAACTAGCGAGAATTATTTGTTTGGCCTTCAAAAAAAAAACTCTGGTTACTTACGTAGTCTTTTTTTTTATTTAAAGTTGTGTATATGGCCTTAAAACGAAACTTTGTTACTTATTTGGCCTTCAGTCTACAGCAACGAGTTATAGCTGCTTTTCACAATAGTGCTGTGGGAGGACACTCCGGGTTTCCAGTAACCTTCAGCCGCATCAAAAAATTATTCGTCTGGCGTGGTATGAAGTCTATGGTGAAGTCCTTTGTCGCTTCCTGTTCAGTTTGCGCACAAGCAAAGCCAGATCGCTCCAGTTACCCAGGGCTTCTATCTCCCTTGCCAGTTCCGTCTGAGTCTTGGCAAGTCATCTCAATGGATTTTATAGATGAGCTTCCTCGTTCTGGCCATGCTGATTGCTTATTGGTGGTTGTTGACAAATTTAGCAAATATGGTCACTTCATCCCGCTGGCACATCCCTTCTCAGCTCAGCAGGTAGCACAACTTTTCCTTGACAATATCTACCGCCTACATGGGATGCCTACTCACATAGTGTCGGATCGCGACCGGATTTTTACAAGTACATTCTGGCGTGAGTTGTTCCGACTGGCGCACACTCAACTCTGTATGAGTTCGGCGTACCACCCGCAATCTGATGGCCAGACTGAGCGGGTCAACCAGTGCCTCGAGACGTATCTCCGCTGCTTTGTGCATTCCTGTCCTCGCCAATGGCTCAAGTGGATTCCCCTGGCCGAGTTCTGGTACAATACTTGCGAGCACTCATCTCTCCGTCGCTCCCCGTTCGAGGTACTCTATGGTCACCCCCCTCGTCATTTTGGCATTACTGAGGCTTCTTCTTCCCCTGTCGTTGATGTTGACATGATGTTGTCTGAGCGCGTTGCTATGCGCGCGACTGTCCGCGAGCATCTTCATCGGGCTCAACAACGCATGAAGGCTCAAGCGGACAAGCGCCGGTCTGAACGCACCTTTCAAGTCGGAGATTTCGTCTACCTCAAGCTCCAACCATATATCCAATCTTCGGTTGCTCCCCGCGCCCACCAGAAGCTTTCCTTCCGCTACTTCGGCCCGTTCAAGGTGGTCGAACGTGTTGGGTCGGTTGCCTACAAGCTGGAGCTCCCACCTACTGCTTCGGTCCATCCCGTCTTCCACGTCGGCCAACATCATTCCTTCTGGCGACCTGCCCGACGTCGACAACTGTTTGCAGGTGCCTGAGCTGGTCCTTCAACGCCGCATCCACCAGCGTGGGCTTGCTGCCGTCCCTCAAGTACTGATCCAGTGGTCCGGCCTCGACAAGTCTCTGGCTACCTGGGAAGACGAGGAAGCTCTCCGTCAACGGTTTCCAGCTGCTCCGGCATGGGGACATGTCGGTTCCCAAGGGGAGGGGGATGTTACCACTCCTCACCTGGGCCTGCGTCCTGATGAGCCCAAACCGAGGAGAGGCCATCGGGCCCAGTCTAAGAGCGTTCGGGTGGGAGGCTCGGAATGAGCTTGTATTCGTTGTAAGCCCAAGGAAGTGTAATATCTAGGCAGGGAGAGAGAGCAGAGGGGATTATCGAACAACTTGTATGAACTTGTGCTATCGTGAGGAAGGGGAAAGAGTTCTTCGTCGAGCCACGTTGGCCGGCGGATCCGGTCTTCTTCTCCGGCTAGCTCGCCGGCGAGAGGGTCGCTAACAACCTGGTATCAAAGCTACCGGTCCTCGGCGTTCCGGCCGGCCCTGGAGCCAGCTCCGCTGCCGCACGACTACTACACGCGCCGTCAACAAGCACGGGGGATGATGGATCCCAATGTCCGCAGCATGTTCGACGACCTGTTCAAGCGCCTCGACGAGATCGACGCGAAGTCTGTTGAGCGCTGGGATCGATGGGAGGGGCGGTTCGCGGAGGCTTCCGCCGCCCAGCAGGGTCGCGAGGAGGCGGTCAAGGCCCGGATCTCCGCCCTGGAAGACTTTGCGTCGGCACAATACTCCGCCGCCGTCGTCGCCGACAACTGGGGATCTCACTTCGAGTCCCGCGTCTTCGACCTCGAGCACCGCGTGGATGACATCGAGCTGGTCCGCCTCTCCGAGATCTGCAATGAGAGGGACGACCGGGTGCGAGCTCTCGAATCGACGGTCGAAGATTTGGTCTGGAGACAGAGCGTTGAAGGCCACATCGACGACCTTTGTTTCGATCTCCGCCGCATGAACCGGTCCCAAGAGTTTTCGCCGCCTCCACACTGGACGCCAGCGCCGAAGGAGATGACCGCCGCGCGCTCACCTGCTAGGAACACGGTCGTCTGGCTCGACGGGCACCGCGATGCATCGGCTACACGGGAGTGGGGGTATGGCTCGTTCGCGACCATACCTCCAATCCCGGCCAATGGTACGTTTCCCATCCCCAATCCAGATCCTCCCCCTAGGTTCCATCCCCCACTACCCCCCGGTCACCGTCCTCACACACATTTTTCCCTCCCCCAGATCGATCCCCAAACACGAACCCGTCCACCTCCCATAGTCCACCCTTCTTCCCAAAGTCCGTACCCCCAGCTCCACCATAATCCTGCCTTAGGCCAACTTCCCAAAATGCATTTCCCCCAATTCGATGGTGAGAACGCCCAGCTCTGGATTTCCCAAGCCCGCAATTACTTTGAGATGTATTTCGTTGATCCATCCGTCTGGGTTCGTTGTTCCACCATGCAGTTCACAGGCGCCGCTAAACGCTGGTTGCAGTCTGTTGAGCGCCGTGTCGAGGGTCAGGACTGGCCGTCCTTCTGTAGCTTGGTCCTTGAGCGATTCAGCCGGGATCAACATGAAATTCTCCTCCGACAGATGTTCCACATCCGCCAGTCATCCTCTGTTCAGGGTTACGTGGACCGTTTCACTGAACTCGTTGAAAACCTCTCGGCCTACACTCCCAACCCAGATACTCTAGCCTACACAACTCGCTTCATCGATGGCCTTCGCAATGATATTCGTTCTATAATTCTTGTGCAAAGACCTCCAAACCTGGATACTGCTTGTACCTTGGCACTTTTGCAGGAGGAAGCTGCCGAGCCCGGTCGTCGGAAGGATTTTCGGAAGCCTGACGAATTCTCGTTTGCTAAAGCTTCCGATGCTAAGGGGACCTGGTTTGCACCATCTTCCAGTGCCAGGGTACCCTTGTCCTCTGGGTCCAAGGAGGAGAAGAAGTCTCCATCGGACGGACGTCTCGATGCTAAGTCCGGCTCCATGGATGACAAACTCCAGTCCTTGCGCGCTTATCGTCGTGCGTGCGGGCTGTGTGTTCGTTGTGCAGAGAAATGGCAGCCCGGACACAAGTGCGCCTCTGTGTTACAAGTCCATGCCCTGCAGGAGGTCTGGAATCTCTGTCAGGATCAGTTTTCACACTCTGAGGTGCCTGACTCTGTTCCCTCTTCGGATGACAGCCAGCTGTTCATGATGATCTCAACCGCAGCTTCTTCTGTCCGCCCATCTGCACGTACTCTGCAGCTTCGTGGTTCTATTGCCGGTCAAGATCTCCTCATTCTGGTCGACTCCGGCAGCACTCATTCTTTCATCAGTTCCAGGGTGGCTCAGTTCATTCAGGGTCTGCAACCCTTAGCTACTTCGGTTCAGGTTCAGGTAGCTGATGGTAAATCGGTCGTTTGCAATCAAGAGATCCCTATGGCAGAGTGGGAAGTGCAGGGTTATCATTTCCACTCCACCTTGAAGGTGCTGGATATTGGCTTATATGATATGATTGTCGGCATGGACTGGTTGTCTGCCTTCTCTCCAATGAAGGTTCACTGGGAACAACGTTGGATGGTTATTCCTTATGGAGAACACCAGATTGTGCTGCAGGGTATTATGCCAGAAGCTCCTTCTTGTTCAGTCATTCAGCTGGTCCATTTAGCTGCTGATTCTGCACAGTCCAGAGCTTCACCCCCTCCAGCAGTCCAGAGTCTGCTCGCTGAATTTGAGTCTCTCTTTGCTGAGCCCAAGGAATTGCCCCCCAGGCGTGCATGTGACCATTCTATACCGCTGGTTCCTGGAGCGCAGCCAGTTTCTGTCAGGCCATATCGCTATGCTCCTCGCCTCAAGTCTGAAATCGAGAAACAAGTCTCTGAAATGCTTCAGTCTGGCCTCATTAAACCCAGCACAAGCTCCTTCTCTTCCCCGGTGCTTCTGGTCCGTAAGAAAGATGGCTCCTGGCGTTTTTGTGTTGACTACAGGATGCTCAACGCCCTCACAGTCAAAAGCAAGTTTCCCATTCCTGTCATAGATGAGCTGCTCGATGAACTTGCTGGTGCTCGGTGGTTCTCTACCCTGGACCTTCGTGCAGGGTTTAACCAAATTCGACTGGCTCCTGGGGAGGAACATAAGACAACATTTCAGACACATTGGGGCCATTTTGAGTTCAATGTCATGGCCTTCGGATTGACTGGCGCTCCGAACACCTTCCAAGGCGCCATGAATACGACTCTACAGCCCTTGCTGCGCCGTGGTGTGCTGGTATTCTTTGACGATATTCTCGTCTACAGCCAGACTCTCGAAGATCATGTTGTGCACCTTCGCCAGGTCTTCTCCTTGCTGTCTCGAGATCGTTGGCAGCTCAAACAGTCTAAGTGCAAGTTTGCCAGCCAAAGTATAGCCTATTTGGGACATGTTGTCAGTGCTAAGGGAGTCGCTACTAATCCTTCCAAGATTCACGCAATACGTGATTGGCCTGAGCCTAAAGATATCAAGCGACTTCGTAGCTTTCTTGGACTGGCCGGGTATTACCGCAAGTTTGTTCGTCATTTTGGTGTTATCGCCAGGCCCCTGAATGATCTACTGAAGAAGGGCACCATGTTTGTGTGGACACCACGACACTCCGAAGCATTTTCAGTGCTCAAGCAGTCCCTTGCATCGGCTCCAGTGTTAGCTCTGCCGGACTTCAATAAGCAGTTTCACATCCAGACCGATGCTAGTGAGATGGGCATCGGTGCTGTCCTCCTACAAGATGGCCATCCTCTTGCATTCATTAGCAAGGCATTGGGCCCGCGAACGCGTGGCATGTCGACCTACGAGAAGGAATATTTGGCTATTTTGGTGGCTGTGGATCATTGGCGATCATATTTGCAGCATGGGGAGTTCGTGATATTTACAGATCAGCGGAGTTTGATGCATGTGACTGACCAGCGGTTGCACACTCCTTGGCAGTTAAAGCTTTATACCAAGTTGATTGGCCTGCAGTACCGCATCATATATAAGCCGGGTACTTCAAACTTGGCGGCAGACGCTCTGTCCAGACATCCGGCTCCTCCTGTTCAACTCCAGGCTTTGTCATCTTCTCGACCGACCTGGTTGTCTGACGTTGTTGCTGGTTATGCTAGTGATCCCGTGGCTGTCAAACTCTTGCAGGAATTGGCGGTCAATCCGGACAGCCATCCCCCATATTCTCTAACGGATGGCGTGATCCGCATGCAGGGTCGTATCTGGCTCGGTTCTAACCTCAGTCTACAGCAACGAGTTATAGCTGCTTTTCACAATAGTGCTGTGGGAGGACACTCCGGGTTTCCAGTAACCTTCAGCCGCATCAAAAAATTATTCGTCTGGCGTGGTATGAAGTCTATGGTGAAGTCCTTTGTCGCTTCCTGTTCAGTTTGCGCACAAGCAAAGCCAGATCGCTCCAGTTACCCAGGGCTTCTATCTCCCTTGCCAGTTCCGTCTGAGTCTTGGCAAGTCATCTCAATGGATTTTATAGATGGGCTTCCTCGTTCTGGCCATGCTGATTGCTTATTGGTGGTTGTTGACAAATTTAGCAAATATGGCCACTTCATCCCGCTGGCACATCCCTTCTCAGCTCAGCAGGTAGCACAACTTTTCCTTGACAATATCTACCGCCTACATGGGATGCCTACTCACATAGTGTCGGATCGCGACCGGATTTTTACAAGTACATTCTGGCGTGAGTTGTTCCGACTGGCGCACACTCAACTCTGTATGAGTTCGGCGTACCACCCGCAATCTGATGGCCAGACTGAGCGGGTCAACCAGTGCCTCGAGACGTATCTCCGCTGCTTTGTGCATTCCTGTCCTCGCCAATGGCTCAAGTGGATTCCCCTGGCCGAGTTCTGGTACAATACTTGCGAGCACTCATCTCTCCGTCGCTCCCCGTTCGAGGTACTCTATGGTCACCCCCCTCGTCATTTTGGCATTACTGAGGCTTCTTCTTCCCCTGTCGTTGATGTTGACATGATGTTGTCTGAGCGCGTTGCTATGCGCGCGACTGTCCGCGAGCATCTTCATCGGGCTCAACAACGCATGAAGGCTCAAGCGGACAAGCGCCGGTCTGAACGCACCTTTCAAGTCGGAGATTTCGTCTACCTCAAGCTCCAACCATATATCCAATCTTCGGTTGCTCCCCGCGCCCACCAGAAGCTTTCCTTCCGCTACTTCGGCCCGTTCAAGGTGGTCGAACGTGTTGGGTCGGTTGCCTACAAGCTGGAGCTCCCACCTACTGCTTCGGTCCATCCCGTCTTCCACGTCGGCCAACATCATTCCTTCTGGCGACCTGCCCGACGTCGACAACTGTTTGCAGGTGCCTGAGCTGGTCCTTCAACGCCGCATCCACCAGCGTGGGCTTGCTGCCGTCCCTCAAGTACTGATCCAGTGGTCCGGCCTCGACAAGTCTCTGGCTACCTGGGAAGACGAGGAAGCTCTCCGTCAACGGTTTCCAGCTGCTCCGGCATGGGGACATGTCGGTTCCCAAGGGGAGGGGGATGTTACCACTCCTCACCTGGGCCTGCGTCCTGATGAGCCCAAACCGAGGAGAGGCCATCGGGCCCAGTCTAAGAGCGTTCGGGTGGGAGGCTCGGAATGAGCTTGTATTCGTTGTAAGCCCAAGGAAGTGTAATATCTAGGCAGGGAGAGAGAGCAGAGGGGATTATCGAACAACTTGTATGAACTTGTGCTATCGTGAGGAAGGGGAAAGAGTTCTTCGTCGGGCCACGTTGGCCGGCGGATCTGGTCTTCTTTTCCGGCTAGCTCGCCGGCGAGAGGGTCGCTAACATGGGGCTGGGGCGGCGCTCTGGCCGCCGCCACTGCAGCTGCGGGGAAGACCCGGCCGTTGGACTCTTCCAGCGCCGTGCACGCGTTCCTCGCCTTCGTCCTGTGGCTCGTCGGCGTGTCCCTCGTAGCGCTCGTGCCCGTGGCGCCAGCTGCGTTCCCTCGCGCCGCGCGGCTCGGCGCCGCGGTGGCCAATGCCGTCGTCCACTGCTTCCTCGCGCCATGGAACGTACTAGGCCGCTAATAGATAGCAACGTGTGCAGTCAGGTTACTACATAAATGTGCGTTGCGCGTGAATAAGGGACCTATTAAAATATGAACGGGTGATTTTCAAGACTTTTGATAACCGCATGTGGGATTATTCCTTACGACAAACATTAAGAATGAAGGGTATTTTCACAAACATGGTGTAATTGCATTGAAGTTTTGTTCGCTTCAACTACTTTACTGGCTTTAATCCGTACAAATCAGTCGTGGAACAATGTTTTTCTTAAAAAAATCGGCGTACAAATCAGCTGAACCGGTTTCTAACTCAAGCGAACAGAGTTAAATAATGTAGATGACCATCTGAATAAGGTTAGTCTACACTATGATATATGCAGATTATATACCGATTTGGGGGCAAGACAATAACATAAAGTTGACAAGAACATAAAGTTATTGCTTTGTATTTCGAACAATTATTTGGTCTTTAAAATAAAGCAAAGACTTCATACCAGGTAGCCATTTTTTTTCCGTTTGCACGGCCACACGCTCCAGCGCTCACGCACTCACACCCAACTCACGTAGTGTCGACTTCCCCAACTCCGACGACCGACGCCCGCTCCAGCGCCCGATAATATCTTTCCCAACTCCATGGACCTTTCTCATCTTTTTTTTTTTTGCCAACTCCGGTGGGCTTAATTAGGAGAGAAGAGCCTCAGGGGAGGCATGCTGGCCAGGAGGTGGAGATGGCATGAGGATGGGTTTAAGGTTTTGGCGATGGTGGAGACGGTCGGATCAGGTCGCGGATCAGTGAAGCTTCGGGCGAGCGACTTCGAGCAGATCTTATGTCGGTGGCCATGGACGACGCGGCTTCAGGCAGATCCGGCGTCGGCCAGATCTAGTGTTAGAGCGATCATAGGCGTTAGCGTCAAGGAGGCAAAAGGTGGGGGTGGAGCCTGAGGAAAAAGGTCGGCGGCCAGTCGTGCGTTAGCTTTGTCCATATATAAGAAACTTTATTTTGTACAATGAGCGACGGAAATAGTGTGAGAGGCATAATACTCACGGCTCTCTAGCTGCAAGATTGCACTTACCCTTTTAGTTATTTGGGTATATATTTCAATAATTTTAGAAAACTGACAAATAAGAAAAAGGCGGTCAATATAGATGAGAGTTGAGAAAAGGCTTACCGGTGGAAAGGTAAAGCGGCTATCTATTGATCGGAGACTTGTTCTTATAAACTCGATTCTATTCCGCTATATGCTTATTCTTTGTTTTTTTTTGAGATATCTAAAGGTGTCACTAAAATTAAGATTTTTAATCCATATTTTTTTCTAGCAAAACTACTGATATGAAAAAAAAGTGAGGTGGGACCGACGCCAGAGGGGACAAACCGAGCTTACCGGGGGTTCCCTACTCCCGGCGGTGACATAAAGGAGGTTGAGCCCCTCCTACCTCGCTGCTGGAGCTACCCCTGCAGACGACTGCTTCACTTGCATCATCCACTTGACAGGAACACATTGACTCTGTTTAGCTTTCCAAAAATTCTAATTTTTTTTCCAGATTTTTCATCACATCAATCTTTAGATGTATGCATGAAACGTTAAATTAATGTAGGTAAAAAAATAACTAATTATACTTTTAGTATGTACATGCCGAGACGAATTTTTGAGCCTAGTTAGTCTATGTTTAGACAAAGTTTATGAAATAACAACGAAATTGCTATAAGACTTTTCCTAAATATTTTTGGGAACTATAAACACAGCCATTGTTTTTATAGAAAATGAGACTTCTATTTTAATAGGCAACTATTTTTTCTAATTCTTTTAGGCGACAAATCAAAGCTATTTTAGATCTTCGTCATATGTGGATATCGTATCATCTTTTATCATCATCAGGCTTGCAACACTTGCCTCGAATCTTATCGTATCCTTGGTGAGCTCTGATCCTAGTTACCAGGTTTGGTTCCGCTGCGTTCGTCTTCCCACACGGCGCAATAACCCAATATCCATCTTCGTCAAGTCATCTCCATGCTTCCTCCGTCCCTCCTTTGCCCAACCAACGTCCACCTCCTCCCACAGCCGACAAAGACCCTACCACCTGTCCACCTGGCTGTTCCAACCCTGCTCCTGCCTCTTCCGCCTGGATGTCGCCATGCATGTCGATCTGTCTCCAGTCTCCCTCAAACTCCCTTTTGAAGAGCAAGTATTATAACACAGCTGATTTGCTGGCGGTAGGAGTTCTTGCAGCCTTCTCTCAGTCCACTCATACAGTGGTTGAGCTTTTACCATTAATATAAGACTCACTTGTCTCTCTCACATATTTCTGGGTTGTTGTGCTCAAGCCGGCTGTAAGCTTACAGTCCGCTTCTCCTCTCTCTCCTCCCTTCTCTCCTCCACATCAGCATTTAGCCAGCTTGCAACTTTCCATAATACTTGCTCTAAGGGGGTGTTTGGTTCCACCTCACTAAACTTGAGTCACTAAAATTTAGTCCTTTTAGTGGCTAAAATGTCAAACACCCCCACCGGCTAAAATGCTAGTGTTTGACATTTTAACCACTAAAAGAGACTAAATTTTTAATGACTAAAGTTTAGTGAGGTGGAACCAAACACCCTAGGTCTTTATTTTCGGGCTATAAAATATTTAGATGTCACATCGAATATTATATAGGATGTTGTATGAGGTATTCGGATACTAACAAAAAAATAAATAAATTACAGAATCCGTCTATAAATCATGAGACGAATTTTTTTAAGCCTAATTAATTTGTTGTTAGCACATGTGTTACTGTAGCATTTTAGTATCAAATCATAGATTAATTAGACTTAAAAGATTCGTCTCACAAATTACATATAAATTATGTAATTAGTTATTTTTAGTCTATATTTAGTACTATATATATATATGTATATGTATATATATATGTCAAAGATCTGATATTATAATAAGACATAATTTTTTTTTGTTGGGAACTAAACAAGCAGCTCATAGCCGCAAAGAATGGTACTTCTGAATCCGTGCATCCCTTGCGTAGAGGAGGAGACGTGGAAGAAAACATGACTTCGTATAACAAACAACTCGATGACGACGACGCTACTGGCCAGCGGACGCTCAACTGTGTTACTTTGCCGTGTATGTTTACCCACACACACAACATGTTGGAAAGTACTTTGTACGAGGCAGCAGCATTTTTATATAAAGAAAGTATTTTATTAGAATTTCAAAGTCCATACATGGTCTTTATATATAGAGTACTTTGTACGCTCAACTGTGTTACTTTGCCGTGTATTATGAAAGTATATTAAAAAATCTAGCTAAAGATATTAATTACGTATCATAAATATTAATATTTTATTATATATATTAGGTTAAATTTAAAAACTGTTGATTTTTTTGGAAGCGATAATGGCTCTTTTTCAGGGACAGAGGGAGTATGGACACAACGTACCTTGATAGCATTAATCATGCATATTATAGTGACCATCAATATGTAGACTAGATCGTTATTCGTGGAACCTATGAAACCCAAACCCTCACCAATTGTTTCCAAGTCACCACAACGCACTGCAAATGCAACTATTTGCAAATTCTCGAGGATAGCCAAGAAAATAGTCTACAAATTAAATGACATGGGCAATGTTTGGCACATTCTTGTGATAATTTATGTTTGGCACGCCCATGTAGTCAACCTGAAATCTTGTGATAATTTTTACTATATTTGATCTCCTGGAGTGAATCCAGGTGAAATAAGGGCAAAACAAACGGACCCTTAGGCTGCCGCTTATTATGTTTGTTATATAGTTGGATCCGGCTGATACATGTCCTAGTAATACACGATTGAGTAGGAATAGAGATAGGTAAGATTAACTAAGAATAGAGATGAAGATCTACTTGCAGTGTTTCTAAACCTACTGTATCTTTAGGACTCTATCTCTATTCCTAGTTAATCGTACCTATCTACTCCCTCAGTATAAGAATTTTTTTTTTGTCAAACATTGAGAATATAAATCATAAATAGATGACGCCGCCGCCTCTTGGCGGGCGCAAAAACGACGACGACGGCAGGCCCGAAACTTTCAGAGCCGCCCACGCGCTCCTCGCCTTCGGGGCTGTTTCAATCACACCCACTAAACTTTAGTCACTGCACTCTTAATAAAAGAAACTAAAAAAGACTTTTTAGTCTCTTTCAGTGGAGGTGTTTGACATTTTAGCCACTATAAGAGTGACTAAAGTTTAGTGATCTACCCTACTAAAGCACAACTCCTAAACTTTGCTTGGTGTACCAAGAAACCTTTCCTACTGAGATGGCATTACTAAATCTACACGACAAACTGTACCCAGAAAATAAACTCCATAAAAATCAACCATTCAGATTCGTTTCATAATCTTCTCTCTCCTTACTCACTCATATCTAACAGACCAAAATAGTTGTATGGGATATCCATCATCATCTATCAAACTCTTTGAAAAAAACACCGGAACAAAACTACAATACCCAGAATCAATAGAAACAAATCACCAAAGAAAAAAAAGAAAAAAAATACCGCACTCAACGCCTCCGTCCATGAAACAAATTACCAAAGAAAAAATGATGATCAACGCTTTTCGGTGTCATGCCGCTGATCGGCGTGATTGGCCACCGCCGTGTCGCAGGCCGCCGCCTCGTCGCTAGCACACACATGGCCTTAGCCGCCGCTGTCCAGCGCACGAGGCCTCGGCCGATGTCGTGTTGCTGATCGTCGTCGTACCGCTGATCACCGTCCTGCTGCTGATCGTCGCCGTCCAGTGCACGAGGCCTCGACCGCCGTCGTGCTGCTGATCGCCGTCGTGTCACTGATCGCCGTCGTGCTACTGATCGCCGCCGTCTAGCGCATGAGGCCTCAGCCGCCGTCGTGTTGCTGATCGCCATCATGCCGCTGATCACCGCCGTGCTGCTGATCGCCGTCGTCGAGCACACGAGGTCTCGGCCACCATCGTGCTGTTGATCGTTGTTGTGCCGCTGATCGTCGTCCGGCTGCTGATCGCCACCGTCCAGCGCATGAGACCTCGGTGTGGCCGAACCGCTCAATTTAACTTAATCCCAAGTACACTCGTCAACCATTTGACACTAAGCGTACATAAGACCAAGTCAAATCCGGTAGTCTGTCGAGCACACCCAACGGGAGAACTCGAAAATCCACATTTTCTTCCAGAATCACAATTGAGGACCAAACATCCAAACTCGAAAACATTTCTTTTCTTATAAGATTACATCATCAGAATTATTACAACAATTTAATATGCAGCAAGAATTAAACAAAATATTAGGGTCAACAGAAATTATACATAAGATCAAAGTTAATGCAGAAGTAAACAATTATACAATAATTCTGGAAATTTATCATAAAGACAGATTATAACCATTTGTAAATCTTCCCTTTGTAAATTTTTTTTGGAGAAAATTATAAATAAATACTACGGTCGCAACGATAAAAGGAATCCTCTCTGAGCCCACCAGGAGGAATCCACACACAAAAGTTAGCTCCAAACTCCACCTGCTACCTGCAACAATGGGAATCAAACCCTGAGTACTCAATTATACTCGCAAGTCTTACCCGAATGGGAAATATAGATCCCGACTCACAAGGAATATGAAAGGCTATGTGGCTCTGGTTTTCTTTTGTTTGCAAAAGAGCATTTTTAAGGAAAAGGTTGTAACAGGTTATTAAGCCATATTAGTTGTTACTCCTATTTCTATGTAAGCACCTATTCTATTTCCAAGCAAGTGGTAAACAATACAGTATAGTTCTCCATCCTTAGTTCCAGTTGTTAAACTACGTTGTCGGGCGATTGCCATACCGGTACCGTTTAAACAACGGCGATTCGCGAATCAATGTAGCCCAGCTGGGTACCCAAAACACACGCCCCGTTCGCACCAAGGCACAACCGAGACCAACTCGCCAACTCCTGCCAAGGGGTCCAGTATCCGCATCCAGGACCGGGACTCCAAGCCCCCACTCACCGGCCCGGCCGTGAGTGGTGCAAGGACCTCCTCCTACCAAAAACTAACGGTCGGATCACATAGAGCCGGAAACCGAGGCAAGAGTCAGCTAGCCTTCCCGCTCCCATAAGCAAGTATGTGTTCGGGATAAGAGGATCTGTGACATGGCTAACACCCACAACAACGAACGGTCCCTAAGCGACACAGACAGGGAAACAGTGCAACCGAAGCTAAGCCCGTGGCCACGGGACATAACTCGTCACACCCACCAGAACCAAACCACATCCCTGTCCGGTCTCAGTTTCTTTCCATCATCATCAGTTTAAAGTAGAGCACCTACTTTGTGAGCAACGACAGGTCGCCCACGCTACCGTTCATCCTAAGCATAGCGCTACTCGAACTTGTACTAGTAGGACTCATGAGACATGTATATATATGCAGGTGGGTTTCATATAACTCCTGAAAACATAAATACACAACATACATATATTCATTTAGAGATATTCAAAAATATAGGTTATGCACCGGGGCTTGCCTGGGTAAAACATTTCAGAAAGTTAGTATTCCATCTCCATGCCAACGATCATCATTGCGCCAGCTTTTGGCTAAACACCACGTCCTTCAGGTTCTCACGATCGGTATTAACATACCTAAATGAGATGCAATGCATATGTATGAACATAAAGGATGCAATACATACTAGCAAACACATATGTATAGCAAAGTGACACAAACAATTTCTCAGAATCTGAACAACAACATAACAGTTACTTGTTTTAATCATAACTGAAGATATAAGTATCTAAATAAGGTGATCCAAGACTTTCTGGAAAGCTAACTAAGTTTTCTATAACTTTCGTATAACCATCTAAAAATGATTCAATAAGCATATAAGCCAAACAACGCAAAGAAACAAATCTGTCCAGACATGGACAGATTTTGACAACCAACTTCAAAGACTCATAACTGGAGTTCTATTTTACCAAAAGATATGATCTAAGACATTTTGGAAAGCTTAATAAAATTACTACAACTATTTTATTAACACCAGCAGGTGATTTTAAATTTATATTAACCAAACAACCCAATCTTTCAGATCTGAACAGAGAGCATGCAGAACCTGACACTGAACTTGTAAAATCTACAACTCATAAACTACTTGGCTTAAAATCATAAAATTCTAGGACAAACAAGATATAGAAATTATCTACAACTTTTGTATTCATCACGTTTACAGAAAACATAATTTTAATTTCGAAGTTAACTCCATAACAGAAGTTGCTCTATCAGCCATTTTCAGCACACATAACAATTGATCTTTTTGTTTGCCTTTCTAACAAAGGACATATTCATAAGGCATTCGAAGGTTTAAGCCAACATCAAAATCACTTAGTCATATATCATTCAATATGGTATAAACAAGGATTATCATAAAGATTTATATACATGCATCTTTTATTAAGTCTTTACTAACCTTTATATAGATAAAGGTATACCTATAAGTTTGGATGGTGTTGCAAACATGTAATCTGAAGATCATATTTTTATAAGTGGTAGGGAATAACAAAACATGACTATTGTGAAAATATTTCATGCTCATGTTTTATAAATTAATTACTACACATAAAATAAGTTTTAATTGCAACAATGCATGTGAGAGCAAGATAAATCTAGAAAGCCATATTTTCTATACATATGATCATATTAAAATTTCTTAGGCTACAACATCATCATGCAAGACCAGTGAAACCATATTTTCTATTTTTACATACAAGTATTATTCACAAAATCATTTATTTTCATTTAATAAGCCATAGCAAGTTAAATCAATAACTCTATCATACATGTATAGCTAAATCTGAAATTTTTATCATAGCATCCTCATGACATCAGTAGTCTACCATAAAAATTTCATCTCAAAAGGAGCAATACAATAACAGATACGATTTTATCTAGTTTCAGGAATACTTTTAACATATGAAAGGAAAACACTATTAGAAAGTTCTCAAACAGCATAACTCTATATACCAAACTTGTAGATCACAGAGAAAGGAAACTAACAAAATTAGTTTCACTAGTTTTAGACTTTCCTAGCTCGAGTTATGAATTTATCCCTAGAAAAAAGCCTACTTACAAAGATAAATAAAAACAACATAAACTTTCCACTAAAGCATGTCATATTATATAAGCACTGCATAGATCTACTAGCAAGGATTCCAAAAAGTCTACATTCGCAGTCATACAATTTTTCTACAAATTACTATGCATTTTAGAAGTTTCAGCCATTTATAAGCATAAAAGAAAAACGACAGGAAAACAGAGTTAAATCTAGGACCTTTGACTTCACACGGATCAACAACGAATATATAAGTAAATCTATGAGTTATGCTATATTTATAAGATAAACACAGTAAAGAGTTTCTAATCATTTTTACTCTTCCTCTGCCTTGAGTTGAGATAGACAAAGAGAGAGCGAGACGGCGTCGTTGGCCTAGCTGGCTTGGCTTGGCTCGACCGACCACGGCAAATCCGCGGCCATCGGCGCGGCAACGGCCGGCCAGCCGGCCAGCGATGGCAATAGCCTGCTGTGTGACCAGCTCGGCCACCGTCGGATGGCGCGGCAGCCACGACCTCGTCCCGTGCGGCCACAGCTACTGTGAGTGGCTGGTCGGCAGCTACGAAGGAGCTCTGGTCGATGACAAAAGCAAGACGAGCGAAGACCACGAGGGAGAGAGCCAAGAGAGTGTAGGAAAAGCGAGGAGCGCACGAGCAGCATGGCCTCTTCTTAAGCGGCGTAGGAGAGGCAGTACTGGGTCGTGCGCGCTGGCTGCTTGCGGGCGCTGGCTCTGCGTGTCCCTGTGCGGTGCTGCTGGAGAGGTTGGGGCGAAGCAGCGACCATACGCCCAGCTTGCAAGTCCACGACTCTAACAAAAATCTTCACCCCTCTCATCGTCTCTCTCATGCGTCTTGTAGCAGATAGGATTACTCGTCTGTGACCTGCACTGCATGTCTGCATGCCGCACACCGCATCTCTTTCGTCTGCACGCATGCATGCCAACTTGCTGCTGGCCCGCAGAGGCTGCCGGCTTGTGCTGCTTGGGGCTAGTGCTGCTTGGGGCTACTGCTGCCTACTGCTAGCTCGTGCATACGGGAAGGGGGTCAGGCTGTGCATGTGCGTGCGTCTGAAGACGGGGCAGTACTGAGACCTGCATGCACACGTGTGTGGTGTTGTGTGTGCGTGTGTGGCTGAGAGGGTCAGGCCCTGGGCGATGGCCTGGTGGCCATGTGCGTGTGTTGGCGTGAGTTGCATGTGTTTTGATCTCTTTTCTTTTCTTTTTACTTTTTACTTTATATATATATATAGAAAAAAACACATAAATAATTATATTATTAATTATACTTATGTATCTATTTCTTTATCATTAATCTATACAGGTGGCACAAAAAAACATTTTAACAGCTTGAATTAAAAAAAAAGATCCGAAAGCTAAGTTGTTCTAATTAAACAAAATTTTATTTCTCTCAAATTTTAGTTTCTTTTTCATATAACTTATTCATAAACCATTATTAACAAGTTGATAATAACAAGTTTGTTGTTAAAAGCCGTTCGTAACATCAGGGGTGTTACACTCGGCCGCCGTCATGCCGCTGATCGCCGTCGTGCTGCTAATCGCCGAAGTCCAGCGCACGAGGCCTCGGCCACCGCCATGCTGCTGATCGACGTCGTGCCACTGATCGTCATCATGCTGCTTATTGGCTTTATGCCGCTAGCCGCCACCATCCAGCGCACGAGGCCTCGGCCACCGTCGTGCCGCTGATCGACATCGTGCTGCTGATCAGTGTTGTGCTGCTGATTGCCGTTGTGCCGCTGGCTGCCGTCGGGCGAGGACGCGTGAACCGCCGCTTGCTTGACCTCCTACTCCACACTTGATTGTCGTCGTCGATCTGTTGCATCTTGCACCACCACGCCAGAGCAGCGGCGCCCAGGAGGTCCAGGCGTCCACCTCTCTCCTCCACACTCCAACTGACTCACTTCGGAGCTCTAGAGCTCCACATCAGGATTTGGGTATCGGGTCCGTGCGACGTTAAAGTTTGCCGGCGGCGTGGAGCCAAAGAGGAAGAGGATGAAGGATAGGTTGTTCCATCTCCGGACTCAACACGCTGTAGCAAATAAGAAGCTTGTGCACATGCTTGGTAAGGACTCATTAATCTCAAAGAGTACGTCTCGATGGATGTAGGTAATACCAATTGCTCGTAGGTTAGCACACACATTATACAAGGAGACAACTTATATCCTGATATTTGTGTTTCTTGCATCAATTGATTTATTTTTTAGATGTCACCGTTTGATGCACAACTTCTTTATATTTTGTATATTACATATAGCAAAATAATAACTTATCTTATTATCTGTCGTTTACGGTTATCAACTTTGGAAATTTTTGGCTGATAATTTAAAGAGTTGTGTGAATGAATGCTTTGACAGCTTCGCTAGAGATCTCAAAGACATGCTTAAGGCCTTAGGCAAAATATAGTGGATGGTTAATACAATAAACAACTTTATTATGCCTTGTAAGAATAAAATAATTGTTTTCTAGATTGTGCCTAGAGTTATTACAATTATGTTAAAGTTTTCAAATGCATCCCTAAAACTTCATAATATCCTAACCTGTTGTTGAGTTGTTTTTAGATACATCTTTAAAATAAAAAAATATGACGTTAGCACAGATACTGAGCTATAAAGTTCAGTAAGTGGGATCTAAACAGGCCCTTCGTCCTGTGCCTTCTCGTAGCGCTCTGTGCATGTGGAGCGCCGCCGGTTCCAGCGGACCGCGAGAGTGGGAGCCGCGCCGCGGCCAACGCTGTCGTCGACTGCTACTTCTTTGTACCCCCGAAGAACTAGACTAGCTGGTTGCGTCGCTCGCCAGCAGGCAGCAGGACTCCTCAGTGCACGCCCGTTGGGAAGGTTCCGAGCGCACACTTCCGCCCGTCCCTGTCTTCTTCCTTCCTCTTCTTCTTCCTCCCATCCCCTCCCCACCGCCACCTCCTGCGGCCGCCGGAGGCCTCGCCGGCGACCGCCCCGCCCGCCAACCACCCCCGCCGGAGCTCGCCTCTGCCGCCGAGCTCGCCCCCGCCGCCTACCCCGCCCAACCGCCGTCCAGCCCCGCCCGCTCGGTGGCGCCGCCGCCGCCGAGCTCACCGCCGGCCGAACCGCCACCACCGCCGTGTCGCGGCCGCCGCCAGGTCGGCCGGCCGGAATCTAGGGTCGGGGTAGTTTCCTAGCCCTAACCCTAGAACGGCCGCCGCCGCCGCCGTCACCGCCGCCGGCCGCTCCGCCCGCCGCCGCCGCCCCCGCGCCTGCCTCCGCCCCCTTCTCCTTCACTAATGGCGCGCGTGCGTCGCTATCCTTACATAGTGATTTGGGCCAGCAGGGTACCTCTGGCTCTGGTAATCGACGCTTCTCGTGGCCCGTACACGGTTTGGTTATCCCTAGTCGCTGCTGCAGGTACGCCATGGGCGAAATAATCAGAACGGACCGTTAGCTTTGACGGTATCACTGACTGTCTGACTCACTGTCACTGCCGGGAAAGCGGCTGATGATGTTCGATCGGCCACCTGCTTCTGCTTCTTTTCTTGTGGTGTTTACTCTCGTCTCTTGTCAACGATGCAGTGTTCATATGGAAATAAAGAAAAGACATATATTGTTGGCCAATCGTACGGGATTTTTCCCCTAGTTTTCCTTTACATGATGAAAGCATGGTGTTCTTCAGACTTTTCAATTCAGGTCAAAATTAAAATCAACGTACCTCCTGTATATAACTACTAGGGCTGAAAATAAAAACGGTAGTTCTCGATTACCATAAGTCACTTTCGAGAAATTACCAATTTTTTCACCTAAACGGAAACAGTAACATT
The DNA here is from genome assembly GCA_009763385.1 of Coix lacryma-jobi var. lacryma-jobi. Taxonomy (NCBI): domain Eukaryota; kingdom Viridiplantae; phylum Streptophyta; class Magnoliopsida; order Poales; family Poaceae; genus Coix; species Coix lacryma-jobi. The sequence continues at coordinate 10,351,139 of CM019824.1, forward strand.
AAGGGAGAATTAGGTGTATGGCTCTGGAAAAAAAAACTGCTTTTAGGTATATGACCCTTTTTCTTTCAAATTTGGTTCTATGGCCTCAAAACAAAATTTATTTGGCACTGTGGCCTTCTGTCAGTTTTGGGCAGCTAACAGTGTTAAATTAGGGATAAAAAGACTATTTTACCCTTAGTGAAAAATGAAATAATTTTGTTTGTATATAGAAAAATTTGGTACATTGTTTGGCTCAATTAAGAATACAATTCACAGTACGTATTGCAGTAGGTTGTATTCATAATTGAGCCAAACTATGTACCAAATTTTTCTATATACAAACAAAATTATTTCATTTTTTGCTAGGGGTAAAATAGATTTTTTATCCCTGAGTTAACGCCATTAGCTGCCCAAAACTGACAGAAGGCCATAGAGCTAAATAAATTTTGTTTTGAAGTTATAGAACCAAATTCGAAAGAAAAAGGGTCATATAACTAAGAGCAGTTTTTTTCTAGGGCCATACACCTAATTCTCCCTAACATTAACCAATAAAACGGTAAAAATATTTGATAATGATAATGACAGTGATGTAGCTCTTTTTTGATCGTTTTCAAAAAATACCGTATTTAATCAATAATCTACCGTCGAGAATTACCGAACTTAGACAGAAAAAAAACTCGATCTCATCTCCACTAAGCACCCCTACGCCCCGAGGCCCATTGGCCAAGCCTGCTGAGCACCCCCAGCCTTTGAGGCATTAACCTTTGAGGACACCTCACGTCTTTGCCCTCATATGTTGACCTAAATTAATCTATACGACTATTGTCATGCTGTGCAGAATGATGTGTTTATTGTATTTTAGATATCACTTTTATAATTTTCGACCTTTATCGATGTACTCCCTCCGTCCCAAGATATAAGGCGCGATTTGACTTGACACGGTCTTCAAAAATATATTTTAATTTATAATTTCTCTTATAATATATAATTTATAGAAATAAAAGTTTGATCATTAGAAAGTATTTCTAAATACAAATATAATACAATTACTTTTGTAGTATAAGTTTTTCATATGATTAGACTAATTCTAAGTCAAAAATAAGAAAGTTTGAATTTTGAAATACGTGCGCGCCTTATATCTTGGGACGGAGGGAGTACTTTTGATGATCGAACAGTTCTGTTGTTTCGGGTCCGAGACCTCGAAACAGTGGGTTGTCACACGAACGAATGCACAGAGCGAAAGCGGAAGTAAATGTCGACGAAATATAGTCGATAGCCCACCTAGGGGTATGCCCGAGGTGGTAGATTAGCGAGGAAGGCGCGTGGAACGACGATACGGACGTGACGCGGGGACGAAACTAGATGAACACGGGGGTTTTATCCAGGTTCGGGCCGCCGAGTTCAGCGTAATACCCTACGTCCTGCGTCGAGTTGTCTACTCTATATATTGATGAACGTGTCTTTGAGAGGGGGTCCCTGCTCGCCTTATATAGCCATGGGGAGCAGGGTTACAGATCCTAGTAGATCGGATCTCATGATAAAATAAGGAAACCTAGTCGATTACAATCCCGTATCGTAGAGAACACGATATCTTTCCTAACCGACTACGCTTCCTTGTCAGAGAAGGCTCCTGTGCCGCCATCCGACCAGCTGGGCCGCCTGCCAGACCAGCTGGGCCTCGACGCCACGGTCCTTCACATTGAGTTGGGCCGGCCTTCATGAAGTAGCCCAAGTCTAGTCGTGAGGACACCTGGGTTTATACCCCCACAGCTAGTCCCCGAGCACATTGAATCTTAAAGCGGTGAAAAAGATCTCGACATAAATCTTCAAACAGCTTCATCCAAACTTCTTAACTTGATCTCCGATCAAGTTATATTATGTTGACTGCCATATCATGAACCCGCAAGATGCGATGTGCTCTTAAAAAAGAAAAAACGACTTCTGGAAGTCTAGTGAAGTGTGCCCACTTTATGGTAATATAATAGTAGTAACTTTCCGGTCTTAAGTTAAACCATTGTTGAATCATCCTGCATACTCACCGACCAGGTGAAGTGTGCCCACTTAGTCCCCGAGCTTGACAACAGATGACTCCGTCATGTGATGTCAAGGTCAGAAAATAAACTGTAATGACAAAAAATATACATGCGCGACCAAGCGCCATGTATACACGGTAGTCCCCGAGCTTGGCAATAGATGACTCGGTCATGTGATGCCAAGGTCAAAAAATAAAGGCGAGAATAAAAATATACATGCGCGACCAAGCGCCATGTATACACGGTAGTCCCCGAGCTTGGCAATAGATGACTCCGTCATGTGATGCCAAGGTCAGAAAATAAACTTGTAAATCCGTGAGAGAATAACCACACCATACACAGACAAAATCGTCTACCTTTTACTGCTATGCTTCCGTTGAAAGTGTATCGTCCTTGGCCTTTCTTCAAATTTCTCCGTATATCATCATATTTAGTTGCTTTTACCCTGTTGGACTCGTGACACGGATTGTGTACCTTTTGTTGCTTTTCACGACTGCAAGTTTTGTCGTTGTCCTTTTACAAGACGTATGAGAATCAAGCAGGCGTCACATGGGACACAGTACCGTGGCTGAATTCTTGATTCTTCAGTCATTGTCGTCCGTAGACAGTGTTTTTGGACCGGGAGGGAAATGCCTATAAATACCCCACTTGAAGAACAACGAACTCACACCTTCTTTGTCATATGACTTCCCTTAGCTCTATTACAATGTCTTTGGTAGAGATGGCCAAATCTCCGAGCATCGTGGTTTTGTGAGGCAAATGAGGTGTCCAGAAGAATTCTTGTGAATGGATCATTCGTTAGGATGATCTCTAAGTAGTCGCTAGCAGAGGGATACAGAGGTGCGCCTAGAAGAACTCTTGTGACTACCACTCGTAGATAACCTCGTAGTCATAGGTTGTCAAAAAGGGGCCGAGGTTGACGGTCTTGCCCGGAGTTCCTTTAGCATTGGGGCGGTGCCTGAGACCCACCTTGGGATGAACTGAAAAGGCTCATGTGTCTACCCAACGTTCTGTATCTTGATTGTACTGAAGTAACATTTACATCCTGATTGTACTTGTACTTGTAGGTTAGTTCCATGTATTGTAAGTTTTGTAACTGGTAATGTGAAACCAACGCAGCTATGCCACGTGTATGCCTTTAACTGGTCATCTGACCAGTCCCCAGCTTTGCTGAGAAGGCTGGCGAAGAAGCTGACCAGTCCCCAATATGACTGGAGGAGCTGGTCGGGAAGCCAACGCAGCTCTGCCACGTGTGTGCCTGTAACTGGTCATCTGACCAGCCCCAAGCTTTTCCTGAGAAGGCTGGCGAAGAAGCCGACCAGTCACAGTATGACTAGAGGAGCTGGTCGGGAAGCTAACGTGACTCTGCCACGTGTGTGCCTGTAACTGGTCATCTGACCAGTCCCCAGCTTTGCTGAGAAGGCTGGCGAAGAAGCCGACCAGTCCCCAGTATGACTGGAGGAGCTGATCGTGAAGCCAACGCGGCTTTGCCACGTGTGTGCCTGTAACTGGTCATCTGACCAGTCCCCAGCTTTGCTGAGAAGGCTGGCGAAGAAGCCGACCAGTCCCCAGTATGACTGGAGGAGCTGGTCAGGAAGCCAACGTGACTCTGCCACGTGTGTGCCTGTAACTGGTCATCTGACCAGTCCCCAGCTTTGCTGAGAAGGCTGACGAAGAAGCCGACCAGTCCCCAGTATGACTGGAGGAGCTGATCGTGAAGCCAACGCGGCTTTGCCACGTGTGTGCCTGTAACTGGTCATCTGACCAGTCCCCAGCTTTGCTGAGAAGGCTGGCGAAGAAGCCGACTAGTCCCCAGTATGACTGGAGGAGCTGGTCGGGAAGCCAACGCGGCTCTGCCACGTGTGTGCCTGTAACTGGTCATCTGACCAGTCCCCAGCTTTGCTGAGAAGGCTGGCGAAGAAGCCGACCAGTCCCCAGTATGACTGGAGGAGCTGATCGTGAAGCCAACGCGGCTTTGCCACGTGTGTGCCTGTAACTGGTCATCTGACCAGTCCCCAGCTTTGCTGAGAAGGCTGGCGAAGAAGCCGACCAGTCCCCAGTATGACTGGAGGAGCTGGTCAGGAAGCCAACGTGACTCTGCCACGTGTGTGCCTGTAACTGGTCATCTGACCAGTCCCTAGCTTTGCTGAGAAGGCTGGCGAAGAAGCCGACCAGTCCCCAGTATGACTGGAGGAGCTGATCGTGAAGCCAACGCGGCTTTGCCACTTGTGTGCCTGTAACTGGTCATCTGACCCGTCCCCAGCTTTGCTGAGAAGGCTGGCGAAGAAGCCGACCAGTCCTCAGTATGACTGGAGGAGCTGGTCTGTGGCAGAACCTCCTAAATTAAGTGGCCCACATGCACCCATCATTGTCCTAAGGACCTTTGATCGGCGTGCACGAGTTCCAAATGACTCAAGAGGTCTGTCGGGTGTCCTCGGGAAGCCCGAATCATCCACGTTACATTCTTTCCAGGATAATCCCTCATCAAGCATCACAGTATTACAACAGTTTTATAGATAAGATAAATCAGAGTAAAAGCGGAAAGATTAATATACATAGATTAAAACTTAGGTTTAAAGTTTACATCGCCAAAATACTTATTACATAACTTGTCCAGAACTTTATATTACAAAACTCATTCAAAAGAGGTTACTTGCCCAAGGTCACACATCAGAATCATTATCACTTTCTTCTACCAGAGTGAAGTAGCATTGTCCATCAAAAGGTGGATCCATGTACTCACCTGCAACAAGGGTTAACAAACCCTGAGTACAAAAGTACTCAACAAGACTTAACCGATAAGAAAAGAGGAGAAGACTCAGGAATGAGAGGCTTAGGAAGTCAAGGTAAGGCTTAAGCAAAAACAAGTATTTTGCACAAAAAGCATTTTTGTAAATCTTGTTTTGTTTAGGAAAGATTCAAGTATCTCTCAATTCTTCATCGTTCATGATTCATTTTACCTTTCAAAACATACCTAGTTGAGAACCACTCTTCGTTGACAGTCGAAGATCAAGTCTCCATAACCGAGGAGCAACGTTAATCCGGATAAATAATACTCAGCTGAGGATCCCTATCCACACTGCATATGTAGCACCCAAGCTTGCATATGCCAACTCGTCTTCCACGATTCCTCCAAGATTGGACCCCGGTCCTACGCCACCCAGAAGTACAGTACACCACTCTTATCCAGGTACGACTACCACGTGGGTACAAGCTACTTCCGCCATCTCTCCACTCCCAGTGCGCGGTTGTCGGTCCCAATAAAGGATTCCTCGGAGCCAGAGCTTTCCGTAGTATGTGAATAGTTGCAAGTCTTGGCCAGCAGGCTTCCACACGGATGGTCCCTAATTTTTCCGCCAGGAACGGTACCTTGGTTATATCTCACCCAAGCGTAACAGCTCTGTCAGTTTTTCAACCCTGTCCCGGTCGGTGTCAACTGTTGAGTCCCGGACTACAACATGACGGCACCGTATGCTAGGTCAACCTCTCCTTGCCGTTGACTAGGTACAGATCAGATACTTAGCCAACAGTCGGGAGTAAAGCCAAATTCCCATAAATATTCTTTAAGTGATCACACATTTGAAATTGGCATTTTTGCAAATCTATTGTATAGCATCACTAAGCATTTTGCAAATAGTTTTTAAACAAGGCAGGTGGGTCTTCAGGTGGAGGTAAACAGTGCAAGGAGTAGGCCATCACACAACTCCTATAACCTAATGCAGTAGTTTAACAACATTTTAATAAAACCTTTATAAAAACAAGTAAAGGTTAAAAGCACCGGGGCTTGCCTTGAGGATCGGTGAAGTCCGAAGATTCTGAAAAACAAGAAAGGTCTGCACCCTCAGGAGAAATCCACTGAGAGTTAGGGCCTTCTGAAGCGGGATCTACACGTAGAAGTGCATATGCATGAGTAATGAGATGCTTATGATATGATCATGGTAAAGATGGAAATTTTCTTAACTATCACCTTTACAGAGTACAACTTTTCATCACAGTAAAGTTGCAAACCAACAAAACCACTTTAGTTATTATAAACACTAAACAAGTTTTGATAATGCAACCTACAAGCAACAAAAGGTATTTGCATAAAGGAAACCCATAACCAGGGAGCAAATCTTGCTAGTTTCCCATTGGTTGTCAAACAATTCCAAAAGTCACACAAATCTATAGGGATCAACTATTTCTATTTATTTTATTAATCATTTTAATTAGCCTTTTATTTATACACCAAGCATACTTTGCCAAACAGAGATGAAATTAAACATGAAGGTGTATATCAGTGATATAAACTCCCATGTCAAATTTCATGATTTTTGGAGAAACACAGAAAATAACATAAATCACCAAAGTTGCATTTATTAATTAAAGCACAGATTTTATTGGCATAGTAAAAATGCTCCAAACACAAGTTTCATAATTTTTATATTAGCACAGACATGCTATCATCTATCATGTTAAATTTCATAAATAACAGAGCTATAGATTAATTATAGCAAAAACAACAAAACTGATTACTGTGCATAAAGCCAGAAAAAGAAAAACTTGAAACGAGCCCAAACTGGGCTTTCGGCCCAAGCCAACTCGGCCCAGCGTGGCGCGAGCGCAAGGCGGTGTGCGTTCGAGACTCGGCTCGAGCGAGACAGCGCCCGAGGGTCCGCTCGAGGCCTAGCTCCAACGAGACAACGCCCGAGGGTCCGCTCGAGGCCTATCTCTACCGAGACGATAAAAACAAACGTTCGTCCGAGGCCTGGTTCGAGGCTCGGGCGAGACGGAAAACGCTCGTCCGTCCGAGGCCTAGCTCGGGCGGGACGGTGAACGCGTTCGCCCGAGGCTTGGCTCGAGCGAAGCAGAGGAGGCGCCTGCTCGAGGCATAGCTCGAGACGGAGGGCACGTGTCCACATGCCCGCTCGAGACCCGGCTCGAGCGAGACGGTGTCCCGATAGCTTTGCAGAAAAGCCCTTCGGCTTGCACTAAAACAACCCGCAGTCCATGGCGCTATTCATATGAGTCTTGGACTTTACAACCAACACCCTGGAACATCTCATCTTTACAACGAGGAGGTCCTCGACCATGGCCGGCGCGCATGGCGATGAACCGAGCGGCGGCGTGACTTACGCCGGCCAACTCCGGCCACTAAAGACTCAACGGACGGAAGCATCAGCACCGGCAAGCCAACCGCAACCGATTGAGCCCCTAACCCTAAACTCTACTGCTCCGGCGAGGTCTGGCCACGCACGGCGGCGGATTGGATCTCGGCACGGCCGTTCCGGCGAACCTAGGCCGGTAGCAAGCGAACGGAGAAGCTAGGAAGGTGCAGAAGCTCACCCTGGTGCTGATGGTGAAGTCGGTTTGAGCGGAGGTTGCTCGGAGAGTAGGCGTCCACGGAGCAGTGGTCCTCGGCGGCAAACTCCGGTGACGCGGCGGTGGTTCCGGCGAGACCTGGGCACCAAACATGAAACCAGCGAGCCGATGAGGTTTCTGGGATCAAGATGCGACATAAACGTGAGATAAAGAGGGTAGAGGAGTGCCCAGTGGATCGGACCACGGCAAGATTGAGCTCGGCGGAGCTTTTTCAATGGCGGAAGAAAGAACAGTGATGGCTTGCTCTCTGAGTGAGTAGAGTTTGAGCGAAAGGGTTCTGGAGATGCGCAAGGTCGTGGGGTATTTATACCCGCGGTCAATCGGGATGAGATCAAGCAGGAACGGTGAAGCTGCAGCTCGAGCCAGGAAGGTGCTCGTCGGGACTGCGTGTCAAGATGTCGACGGCGAGCGCGGAAGAAGGCGCCACGACGCGAGGGTAAGTGCCAGCGGCTGGGTAACTTTGCCACGAACTCGGTCGCACGCTGGTTCGGGAGAGCACTGCAGCCATCGCGCTGGCGTCGCCGGCAAAAGATCGCGGCGGCCACCGCCGTGAACAGGGAGGTGAACTTATCCCCCTTTTCCCCACCTCCTTTTCTACCCTTTCTGAAAATCTAAAATTACATTTGATTTTTGAATAAAAGTTGAAAATATGCCAAAATATCAAATGCTCAGAATCAAATACTGAACATCTTTCATTTTTGCAAGATACCCAAAATATGCTCAGATTTTGAATTAGGATTTGAAATACAAAAGAGGACAAAAAGAGCAAAAGGGGACTTTTACAATTACTTTAGATTTCACATGAACACTTGAAAAACTTTAAATACCAAAGTTGTTCCTTATCAGAAATAGAGCAACTTTGCTTTTTAAAGCATACCCAAATTCTTTCAAAATTTTGATTTATAGAAAAAGGGATAAAATAGGGTTTTGGAATTATTTAAACTATTTATTTGAATTCTAACCAAAATCTAGTTTATACCTCAAAGATGACTTGAATCATGACTTAATTACACCTTTGAGACATAAAACAAAAGTTTGGTCCAAAACTTCACTACTATAAAAGAAATTACCATAATACCCCATATACACATAAAAGCACTAATTACCAATTAAGAAAGCATAAACTAGGGTTTAACTTAAGCACTCTTTTATCAACTAAGCACAAGCATAAAATAATAAACTTGTTTTAGTGAATGAATATCCAGGTTATCACCCAAATGAAATGCTGATGCATATGATGACATGACAAGTTTTAGTGTGGATAACACTGGAGTGTTACAGTTCTTTCCCCCTTAAAGAAATCTCGTCCCGAGATTTATCCTGTAGGCTAAGTAATGGAAAAGGAAATGTGTCAGGCACTTCCATTACTAACCTTTACATAAAGCAGGGAAAGATTCCCATAAGACAGATTACGAGGATTATACAGAAGAGAGAAACTCCGGAAAACTTTCTAAGAGAAACTCTTCCGACTCCCACGTGGCTTCTTCCTCCGTATGTTGATTCCATTGAACCTTGTAGAACTTGACAGTTCTTTTTCGCGTAACTCGATCTTTCTGGTCAAGAATCTTGATAGGATATTCTGAATATGTCAGATCAGGTTCTAATTCAATCTCTTCAACATGAATGACATGACTAGGCACTTGAAGACATTTCTTCAACTGAGAGACATGGAACACATTATGGACTAAAGATAGCTGTGGTGGTAAATCAAGTTGATATGCCACCTTTCCACATCTTTTAAGAATCTGATACGGACCTATATATCGAGGTGCCAACTTCCCTTTGATTCCAAATCGTGTAACTCCTTTCATGGGTGACACCTTGAGATAAACATAACCACCAACTTCAAAGGTAAGGGACTGACGTCTTTTATCAGCATAACTCTTTTGTCTGGATTGTGCCTTCTTCATGTTCTCTTGAATCAACTTGACCTTTTCTTCAGCTTCTCTGACTAAATCAACTCCAAAAAGACTATGCTCTCCAGGCTCAGACCAGTTTAAAGGTGTTCTGCATCTTCTACCATACAGAGCTTCAAATGGTGCCATCCTAATGCTCTCTTGATAACTGTTATTATAAGAGAACTCTGCTAAAGGCAAACATTCATCCCATTTCTCTGAATAATTGAGTACACAGGATCTTAACATATCTTCTAAGATCTGATTAACTCTTTCAGTTTGACCCCCAGTCTGTGGATGATAAGCTGTACTATGCAGAAGCTTGGTACCCAAAGACTCATGTAAGTGCCTCCAGAAAACATTAACAAACTGTGTCCCCCTATCTGATATGATAGTCTTTGGAACCCCATGCAGACTTACAATTCTGTCCAAATATATATTGGCATAGGTAGATGCTGGATATATTGTCTTCACAGATATGAAATGAGCTGATTTGGTCAGACGATCAACAATGACCCATATAGAATCAAACCCTTTTGATGTCTTGGGCAGACCTACTATGAAGTCCATACTAATGTCATCCCACTTCCAAGAGGGAATTGGTAACGGTTGCAATTCTCCAGCAGACCTAAGATGAACTGCCTTCACTTTCTGACAAGTATCACATTTTGTTACATAACTGACAATTTCAAGTTTCATCTTAGTCCACCAGAATCTCTGTTTTAGATCATGATACATCTTATTACTGCCTGGATGTACTGAAAACCTTGTTGCATGAGCTTCATCAAGAATCTGCTTTCGGAGCTCAGGAACTTTTGGAACCACTAACTGATCCTTGAACCAAATCACTCCAGCTTCATCTATTTTGAAATAGGAATTCGGCTCAGAGTGAATCTTTTCTTTTAGATGGACCATTCCCTTGCTTTCTTTCTGGGCTGCAATGATCTGATCCTTAATGGATGATTGAACTGTCACATTGGCGAGATTTCCTTGTGGAATCATTTCAAGGCTTAAACTTTCAAACTCATAACATAAAGTAACATCGATTGGCTTAACTTCTAGACAATTGCAATGATCCTTTCGACTGAGTGCATCTGCCACTACATTAGCTTTACCTGGGTGATAGTGTACTTCAATATCATAATCTTTTATCAATTCCAACCATCTTCTTTGACGCATATTCAACTCAGACTGAGTGAAAATGTACTTCAAACTTTTATGATCAGTGTATATATGACAAGTATTACCCAACAAATAATGTCGCCAGATCTTTAGAGAATGGACTACAGCTGCCAACTCTAGATCATGTGTTGGATAATGCTCTTCATGTCGCTTAAGCTGTCGCGAAGCATAGGCAATAACTCTGCCTTCTTGCATCAGTACACACCCAATGCCTTTACCTCAAGCATCACAATAAACATCAAAGGACTTTTCAATGTCTGGCTTGGCTAATACTGGTGCAGTTGTTAACAACTTTTTCAAAGTTCGAAAAGCTTCTTCACATTCCTTTGACCATACAAACTTAGTGTCATTCTTTAGTAGTGTGGTCATGGGTTTAGAGATCTTGGAGAAGTCAGGGATGAATCTACGATAATACCCTGCTAATCCTAAGAAACTCCGAACTTGATGTACTGAATCTGGTGACTTCCAGTCAAGAACTTCTTGAACTTTACTTGGATCTACTGCCACTCCTTCGGCTGACAGAACATGACCCAAAAATTGAACTTCATTTATCCAGAACTCACATTTACTGAATTTAGCATATAATTGATGTTCTCTCAGGCGAGTCAACACTATCCTGAGATGTTCTGCATGTTCTCCTTTGGTTTTGGAATAGATGAGAATGTCATCAATAAACACAACCACGAACTTATCTAGTTCTGGCATGAAAACTGAATTCATCAAATACATGAAATGTGCTGGGGCATTGGTCAGACCAAAAGACATAACTAGATATTCATACAGATGCGGATACATGGGTGTATGCCGAGTCTCTGAGTGATGAGTGATTGTCAACGGGTTTGATGCGCATGTTCTTTGGCTTGTGTTGTGCAGGTGTCGAGCACGGAGACAGTGATCGAGGGCAAGGTGAAGGTCAAGTTGAGACGTGCCGTGCCGACGGACTGGGTGCGATGAAGGATGGGCGTGCCGTGCGGCGGACGTGCCATGCCGATGTATCGAGCAGTGAAGGGCGGACGTGAGGCTTGGACTGAGGGACCGGAGTGCCTGAGGATCAGCTGTGGTGGCTGGCAGCCTGGGACAGCGACGAGCGGAGACTTGCGGGGCACGGTGTTGCTCGGGTCGAGGACCTGGGGACACGTGTCGGTGGACGGGGTGCACGGGCGGTGCATCCCCTCTACAGCTCCGGTTTGGTGGTTGAGCCAGGGAAAAACCACCGGGTGGACGGTTTCCGAGTTTGGGCCTCAAAACTCGGGTGCTCGGTTTCCAGGTTGAGCCACAAAACCTGGGCGCGGATGGTTTCCGAGTTTGGCCACAAAACTCGGGTGATGGGCCGGTTTCCGAGTTTGGGCCTCAAAACTCGGGCGCTGCGGGTTTCTGAGTTTGGGCCACAAAACTCAGGCTGGAGGCTGGTTTCCCGGTTTGGGCCTCAAAACCGGGGGTTGCTGGAAAAGGCTAGTTTCCCGGTTTGGGCCACAAAACCGGGGGTGCAGAGCGAGGGCGGCACGTGGCGGCGATCCAGAGGTTGCGTCGAGGCAACGCTTCGGTTCGAGCGGGCGTGGCCGTCGGATCTACCTACCACCGCGGGTTGGACCAGAATAGCCTTAGGGTATTAGCTGGTTCGCTCTGTAATTAGTTTAGAAAGGGGTAGAGTAGGAAATAGGTTTAGTCTAGATTAGTATAAGTAGTCCAGGGGAGACACCCTCCTCTCTATCTCAGTAATTTCAGTTTCAGCCATCTCATTTGCTTCCTGCACCTAGGGTTTCCTGCTCTCCCATCCCCTGCTGTAGCTGAGATCCGCAGAGAGACCAAGAACTCTGTGTACTTGTTGATTTTGAGGAAAGGAGGCCGTATCCTCCTTGTCGTAGCGTGTGTTTGCGCTTCGGCTTGCAATTCGTGGCTGTGATTTCCGTTGTGTTTGTGTTCTTCGCGGAATCCTTTTTCTCCACGATTTTCCCGTCGCTTGATCTCTTTGCTCGGTTCATCTTTTGCAAATCCGTTTGAACCAAGTTGTTCTAGATCGTGAGGCACTTCTTTCCATCGAAGGAATCATCCTCAAACCCCACGGTCTAGGAGATCGATCGATTTTTAGTTTCGGGTCAAGTTTTCTTCCTTCCCCGAAATTCTTCGATTCACCGTTTTGGAGATAGGTTCGAGCCATGATCTCTTAAAGATAGCTCACTATACTCCTTGTGACTCATCTCACCAAGTTTGATCCCTAGAGGAATTGTTTTGGATGAGATAGAGGCAAATCGGTGGACGAACGGGGCTGCTGCGAGTCGACCGGACGCTCAGTCGGGGTGACCGGACGCTCGGTTCGTGAGTCCGGTCGATGAACAGCACGTAACCGTGTTCTTCACTTTGACCGGACGCTCCGTTCACGTTTTGACCGGACGCATCGCTTTCACTGTTCATCGTGCTTGTTCGTTTCTGACCGGACGCACTGCTCTCGACCGGACGCTCCGTACTCGTGAGTCCGGTCGCGAACAGTAAGGTTCCAGAGCCGATTTTTGTTGACCGGACGCGTCCGGTCCCTGCTGACCGGACGCTGGCCAGAGTCCGGTCGATCCAGTTCGACGCGTTTTCGTCCGCAGTTTGTTCGTTCGTCTTTCGATTCGTGATTCGTCTGTGGCGTTGGATTCCTAACTTCGTGCTCTACAGAATTTGGGCTTCCCGCTTTACAATATAGCCTGAATCCCCCTCGCGTTGCTCGGGGGAGGTTGAGGTTACCCAAAACCCATCCCGTCACTAGTTGACTTGCGTGAACTTGGGTGAGGAAGTTTTTGTGGTGCCTCGCTGTGATCGCTGGGATCATCCACCCTCTTCCAAGGGTCGTGGGCATCACGTTTTTGGTAGTAGCTCTTGGGGATTGATTTTGGGACACTTGGCCAAAGTTTCGTGAGAAATTTTATTGGCTCCCATTCACCCCCCCCTCTGGTCGCCTTGCTTTTGCATTCTCGGTCCTTCAATTGGTATCGGAGCGGGTTAAGGATCTTCCACCTTAGCCGGTTCCAGATCCACAAAAGGCGACATGGATCGCGGCGTGGGCAAACCGCCGTTCTTTGATGGGACGAACTATGCGTATTGGAAGATACGCATGTCGGCCTATCTGCAGAGTTTGGGTGCTTCTATTTGGGATATTTGCAACTCTGCTGATTACGTGGTCTTGGCTGCTCGTGTTTCTCAGCAACAGATCGATGAGCACGATGCCAATAGCCGAGCCCGTAATGCTCTCTTTTCTTGTTTGAGCATGGGTGAGTTTGATCGTGTTTCTCACCTTGCTACGGCTCGGGAGATCTGGGACACCCTCATGCGTTTCCATGAGGGCACCTCTCAAGTCAAAACCCGACTCTACGAGTCGTTCAAGCGTGAGTATGAGAACTTTCGACACCAGCCTGGCGAGAGCAAAGAAAGTTTATTCGCTCGCTTTCAGGTGATTGTCAACAGGATGAGGGCTAACAAGGAGCAGTTGCCTTTTGACGATCATGAGCGTGCTTTGAAGCTCTTGCACACTCTTGATCGGTCGGTGTGGGATTCCAAGGTTCAGGCGATCATCGAATCGCCTAACTATGAGACCCTCACCTGCGACGAGCTCTTTAGTAAGCTCAAGTCCAGTGAGATTGACGCCATGTCGAGGGCTTCTTATGCGAATCCTTCTGGCCCGACTATGGCTTTGGTTTCTGGCTCTTCTAACCCCTCTGCTGGCTTTGCACTTTCTTCACTCTTTTCTGTCACAGAGGACCAGCTTGAGTCATTGGGGGATGACGAGTTGGCAATGCTCGCCAACCGGTTCACGCGGTTCCACAACAACCGCATGAACCGTCGCCGCGGTGGAGGACGCTCAGGATGCTATGAGTGCGGCGACCCCGACCACTTCATCGCCAACTGCCCCAAGAAGAAGCATTCATCTGGGAAGGGCGATCATGGGCACAAGTACGACTCCGGCAAGCGCAAGGAGAAGTACGTCCCCGCGAGGCACAAGCGGAGGGGCGGCTTTGACAAGGAGTACATCAAGAAGAAGTACTTGGAGAAGGCCCAGGCTGAGCAGCGTGCGTTCTTCGCCACGCTCAGTGACGTCGACGGCTCGGATGACGACTCCGCTTCATCAAGCGACGACGAGTCCGAGAAGAAGAAGAGGATCGAGGACAAGCTGAACGGTCTCTGCTTCTTCGCCGACGACGACGGCTTCTGCACCATGGCGCTCGGTGATGAGGTCGATGGCAAGCTGGAGCACTCCCCTCGCGACGACGATGACGACGACACCTCCCAGGTATCCCTTACTCACGATGAGCTTTCTGCTGAAGTTGAGAAGCTTACTGCCGCGCTCCTTAGTCAGGACAAGTTGCTTAGGCGTGCCGCTAGAGAGCGCAAGGAGTTTAGGCAGAAGTGGGAGGACACGGTGAGGGAGCTCGAGTTTGCCAAGTCCACCGTGGTCGTGTCGGAGGATGTTGAGTGCGAGTCGTGCACCACGCACATGACTGACCTTCTCACTTTGAGAGGTAAGTATGCTGCGTTGGTAGGAGAGCTGGATGAGCTGAGGGCCAGACCCTCTTTGCTGGGTGCACGCAAGACCTGTCCCGTCTTGCAATCTGAGTTGGCAGAGAAGAATGCCAAGATTATGTCTCTTAAGGAGGCCAGCTCAGGTAGCACTGGAGTGGCGAGGTGCGTTTTGTGCGAGGGCTTGGAGCTGGAGATTGCCAATGTGAAGCATGGCAAGATGCAAACCGAGGAAGAAAACACATACCTTCGGACCATCTTGTCGTGGGTCTCCTGTAGTGAGCCGCAGCTCGGGATGATGATCTCCCAATTCAAGCGAGCTGCTGGGGCTCCTGGTGTAGGTTTTGCTCAGGGTGTTGATCTTTCTGCTTTTGGGAAGATTGGAGAGTCGAGTGGTTTGAATCCATGTGAGAAGCCTAACTCCACCACTACTCCCAAGCTTGCCAAACTTCCACCCAAAGAGCCTGCCAAGCCTACCACCAAAG
Organism: Coix lacryma-jobi var. lacryma-jobi; assembly: GCA_009763385.1. NCBI lineage: Eukaryota > Viridiplantae > Streptophyta > Magnoliopsida > Poales > Poaceae > Coix > Coix lacryma-jobi. The sequence goes on from CM019824.1 coordinate 10,366,568, forward strand.
ATGGTGTGGTTGAGGAACCCCCGAAAGCTCCTCCCAAGAACCAAATTTGGGCACCCAAGCCAAACCACCTCAAGAACAAGCTTGATGCTATGCCACCCATTAGAGAGGAGTGTTTGCCTCAGAAGGGCAAAGCGAACCACACCCACAGCCCTGGTCACCAACAACCCCCTTTGCGTGCGGTGAGGTACCAGTGTGATTTCTGTGGGAGGGATGGGCACTTGATCGAGTTCTGTTTCCGGCGCAAGCGAGAGGCGCGCCGTGCTCGGGAGATGGAGAACCCGGACATGTACCATCCAGCTCATGGTGGACATGTGCCGAAGGCTCAGGGGAGAGCTGCTAGGCCCGGACGTCAAGGTCCCCGGCCTAGGCAGGAGATGAGAGCCCCTAGGAGGGAGACTAGGCCTAGAGGTCCAGCACCTCAGTTTGTTAGGCCTAGGCAGGAGAGAGCTCCGAGGAGAGACGCTAGAGCAGTTGAGCCCCAGGCTCCTAGGCGTAGATCTCGTAGAAAGCGTGCCCGACGGGGTCCCGCTTTTGCAGGTAATGGACCCCGTGGCGGAGGCCTTGTTGAGTGCTTTCCCCCACCGCAGTGTGAGTACCGCGGTGAGCGCTTCTTCCCCAGCGGACCACGTTTTCCTGTACGTGGTGATCGCTACCCCCGTAGACAGGCTAGGAATAGTTTTTACACTGACCGTTCTTTTGAGCAGCCGGCCCAACACTGGTATTCTCCTTACTTCACTAACCCCAGTGTTGGACCGTATGCTCACCCTATGTCTTTTTATTGATGTAGGTGAGACGGTTGGAGGACATTTGGTTGGTGGATTCTGGTTGCTCAAGGCACATGACCGGAAACGCCAAGTGGTTCTCCAGCCTTAGCCCGGTCGCCGGAAAGGAGTACATAACCTTCGGTGACAATAGTAAAGGTAAGGTATTGTCTCGTGGGACTGTGCGGGTTAATGAGCACTTTGTGTTGCGCGATGTTGCTCTTGTTTCTAACCTGCATTTTAACTTGCTTTCTGTTTCGCAACTTTTTGATGATGACTATGAGATTCGTTTCAAACCGAACCTTAGTCGCATCTTAGATCCTCAGGGCGATCTTGTATGTCTGATTTCGCCCTTTGGGAAAGTCTTTTGTGCAAATTTCTCAGAGTCGTTTGGTTCTTCTCGCTGTCTTTTGGCTAGTCCTTCTTCCTCCGATCTTTGGAAGTGGCATAGGAGGCTCGGTCATTTAAGCTTCGACTTGCTTGCAAGACTTAGCTCACTTGGCCTAATCCGAGGATTGCCCAAGCTTTCGATGGAGAAGGATCTAGTTTGCCATTCTTGCAGACATGGGAAGATGGTTGCCGCTCCCCACCATCCAGTGACTAAGGTCATGACCTCGCACCCTGGAGAGCTTTTACATATGGACCTTGTTGGTCCGGCTCGGGTGAGCTCGGTTGGTGGCAAGTGGTATGTTTTGGTTGTTGTTGACGATTTTTCGAGATATTCGTGGGTCTTCTTTTTGACTGAGAAGACTGAGACCTTCTCCTTCGCTCGCAATCTGATTTTGCGTCTTCAGAACGAGTTCCCCTTGAACTCGATGCGAGCTATTAGAAGTGATAATGGTTCCGAATTCAAAAATTCGGATTTTGAGAAGTTTTGTAACCGCCTTGGCTTGGAGCATCAGTTTTCTTCCCCCTACACACCGCCCCAAAATGGTGTTGTAGAGAGGAAGAATCGGACCCTTATTGAGATGGCCAGGACGATGCTTGATGAGCATAGGACTCCTAGGCGCTATTGGGCCGAAGCTATGAACACTGCATGCTATATTTCCAATCGCATTTTTCTGAGAGCTTTCTTGAAAAAGACTTCTTATGAGTTGCGTTTTGGAAAACTGCCCAAGGTGAGTTATTTTCGAGTTTTTGGTTGCCATTGTTTTATACTCAAAAAGGGCAACTTGGACAAATTTGAATCTCGTTCTTCTGACGGTGTGTTTTTGGGTTATGGCACTCACACTCGAGCTTATCGTGTACTTAACCTTGACACTAACCGAGTCATGGAGACATCCGATGTCACCTTCGACGAGACCATGGTTTGTCCTTCTTCTCGTTTTGAGCGTGCAGGTGATCATGAGGTTGGTGAGCCTCTTTTTGATGACGAGGACGAGGGTGCTGAAGGTATGGATGATCCAGCACCCCCTCCACCTGCCGTGCCGCAAAGAGCGGCTTCTACGACGACTCACGGCCCCGACACCTCTTCTTCCTGGGGGCCGTGGGATCCTCCACCTCGCGCGGTACCTTTTGTACCCGGGGTGGAACCAGCTGCTGTTGAGGGGGAGGTCACTTCAGCTCGGGAGGCGCCACGACATATCCAGCGCCAGCACCCGCCTCAGCAGATGATCGGCAACATCGACGAACGGGTCACTCGGTCCAGGTCACAGCACATCTCTCACTTCGCTCATTCTGCTTTTGTTGCTAATTTTGAGCCCCGAGATGTTGGACACGCATTGACGGATCCGGATTGGGTCAATGCCATGCATGAGGAGTTAGAGAACTTTGAGCGAAATCGGGTTTGGGTTCTAGTTCCACCTCCACCTGACTGTAAGCCTATTGGGACAAAATGGGTATTTAAAAACAAGCAAGGAGAGGATGGTCATGTTGTGAGAAACAAGGCCCGGCTTGTAGCGAAAGGCTATAGTCAGAAGGAAGGGATAGATTATGAGGAGACCTTCGCTCCTGTAGCTCGTTTGGAGGCTATTAGGATACTCTTGGCTTATGCTGCATCCAGAGGTTTCAAACTTTTTCAAATGGATGTCAAGAGTGCTTTTTTAAACGGCTACATAGAGGAGGAGGTTTATGTTGAGCAACCACCCGGTTTTGAAAATCCCAAATTTCCAAACCATGTTTTTAAACTCCACAAAGCTTTATATGGTTTGAAACAAGCCCCTAGAGCCTGGTATGATAGGTTAAAAACCTTTTTGCTTGCTAAGGGTTTTAAAATGGGATGTGTAGATAAAACGCTCTTTCTCCTCCGGCAAGGCAAAGACACTCTCTTGGTCCAGATTTACGTGGATGATATCATTTTCGGTGGTTCTTCTCACGCTTTGGTTGCCAAGTTTGCAGATACTATGAGCAGGGAGTTCGAGATGAGCATGATGGGCGAGCTGACATTCTTTCTCGGGTTGCAAATTAAGCAATCCCGGGAGGGGACGTTTGTGCACCAGGGCAAGTACACCAAGGACTTGCTGAAGCGGTTCGATATGGGTGAGGCCAAGCCTCTTCCAACACCCATGTCGACGACGACTGCCCTGGATGCAGATGTGGATGGAGAAGCAGTGGACCAGAAGGAGTACCGCAGCATGATCGGGTCGCTCCTCTACCTGACGGCGACACGCCCGGACATCCAGTTCGCGGTGTGTCTGTGCGCGCGCTTTCAGGCGTCGCCGCGCACTTCTCACCGTCAGGCGGTGAAGCGCATCTTCAGGTACCTTCGTTTCACTCCTGAGTTTGGGATTTGGTATTCTGCTTCCTCCACCCTCTCGCTTTGCGGTTATTCCGATGCCGATTTTGCTGGTTGTCGTATTGAGCGCAAGTCCACTTCTGGGACTTGCCAGTTTATTGGTTCTTCTCTTGTTTCGTGGTCTTCTCGCAAGCAGTCTAGCGTCGCTCAGTCCACTACGGAGGCTGAATATGTTGCTGCGGCTAGCTGCTGTTCCCAGTTGCTTTGGATGATGGCCACTTTGCGTGATTTTGGTCTGAGCTTTTCTCGCGTGCCTTTGCTTTGTGACAGCACGAGTGCCATTAGCGTTGCTAAGAACCCCGTGCTTCACTCGAAGACCAAACACATTGATGTGCGCTTTCATTTTCTGCGAGACCACCAGGAGAAGGGTGATATCGACCTTCGCCATGTCGATACTCATCATCAACTGGCTGATATTTTCACCAAGCCTTTAGACGAATCAACCTTTAATCGGTTGAGGGGTGAGCTTGGTGTGTGTTTCCCCTTTTAGATGGGGGAAACATTTTGGATCTTGTATATTTGACTGACTCTTTTGTCTTTCTTTTCTTTTGCATTTTAGCATACGCATTTACATTCTGAGCTTCATGTTTATAATCACTAGAATGTAACTATGCTCTATTTAGTATGCTCCGATGCTTATATGGATGCTTGTAGCTTATGCTCTTCCTGATCACTAGTACATGTTATGAGCTGAGCTATTTTGGAATGGTGAATTTACTTAATAACTTACAATCTGAAAATGTTCACCATTGAGATATGCAACTAGCATGTGTAGAATATGTTGAGTTCACTCGTGCTTTTCATATATGCTAGGTTGCTATGTCTCTAGTTATGAGTCATTCACTTGCTTGGTCTGTTCATATCATGTATAAAATTTGAACCAAGTTTTAGTGAATTGAAAAGATCGAGATGGGATTGCTTGTCAACACCTCATGGTATCGAGACTGTTTCTCATTGCACTTTGAGTTAAACTTGAGCCGTGTAGTGTATGACCGAAACCATAGCTTCAAGCTTCTGATTGCTTCGGCATAGGCTTCGCTCGGTTGAAAAGTTAGGCAAAGACAAGCTTTCAACCTCTCGCAATCACATGCTAAATAATTGAACTTGTGAAGTCTTCACCGCTGCAACTCCAATATAAAAATGAAATCACAAGTATATGCTTCATTCCTATGCATGATGATTGAACTTTGCTAGGGGTAGTTCACCTTGTATACATGTTTAGCACTTGTCTGGATTCCTATCTATACATGTGTAGTGCTATTCTGATGGTGACTATCTTTTTGGCTAAAAACTGCTCACTTGCTCATATGCTTCATATTTCGTATGTGTGATCAGTTTGAGCCTTCGCTATTTGAGTGCTTAGTTGTGCCATTGGAGCTATACCGATTAGAGCATTTTTGCACTCTTTTGATTATATGCCTGAAGCTGCTAACTTGCATTTCTGACTTCATATGCATTTTAGAAGGGGGAGTTTTGTTGGCTCAAGGGAAGAGTTTGTGCTTGAGTTTGTGCTTGATAAGTGCATTTTCAACTAAGGGGGAGAGTTTTTAGCAAATCATATGTCTCCTGGCGTTCAATTAAGGCGGAGTTTTTGCTAAGGGGGAGATTTTCAGATCTTTATGCTCTTCTCTTGTTGGACCTAAGGGGGAGTCCCGGGTTGCTTGCACTTGTCGAGGGGAGTTTGCTAGTTGTGTTGAGCCGTTGCCTCTATCTTGAGGGACTAGCAAACATTTTCCTCATTTGGCATCGAGTTTGATTTCGATTGGTTCGAAGACTTTTCGATTGTTTCTCAATTGGTTCGGAGTGGTTTTCGTGCTAGTTGTGTTGAGCCTCTGTGCCTCTATCTTGAGGGACTAGCACTTTGCCATTTTTTAGCTCCGATTTTCAATTGGTTTTCTGCTAGCGGTGTTGAGCCTGTTCTACCTCTTCTTGAGGGCTAGCTTTGCTTTGCTTGGTCGCGTCGAGCCGTTGCCCATGTCCTTGGGGACCAAGTTCTCGCTTCTTCCACTTGACCTTCTTCGGCTTTGCTATGCTTTTGGGTCATTTGGTTGAGTTCTCTTCCTCTCCTTCCTCCTACCTTCTTCTTTCATTATGATTTGTGTGTGTAGTTGACAATGCACTCATCAAGGGGGAGATTGCGGATACATGGGTGTATGCCGAGTCTCTGAGTGATGAGTGATTGTCAACGGGTTTGATGCGCATGTTCTTTGGCTTGTGTTGTGCAGGTGTCGAGCACGGAGACAGTGATCGAGGGCAAGGTGAAGGTCAAGTTGAGACGTGCCGTGCCGACGGACTGGGTGCGATGAAGGATGGGCGTGCCGTGCGGCGGACGTGCCATGCCGATGTATCGAGCAGTGAAGGGCGGACGTGAGGCTTGGACTGAGGGACCGGAGTGCCTGAGGATCAGCTGTGGTGGCTGGCAGCCTGGGACAGCGACGAGCGGAGACTTGCGGGGCACGGTGTTGCTCGGGTCGAGGACCTGGGGACACGTGTCGGTGGACGGGGTGCACGGGCGGTGCATCCCCTCTACAGCTCCGGTTTGGTGGTTGAGCCAGGGAAAAACCACCGGGTGGACGGTTTCCGAGTTTGGGCCTCAAAACTCGGGTGCTCGGTTTCCAGGTTGAGCCACAAAACCTGGGCGCGGATGGTTTCCGAGTTTGGCCACAAAACTCGGGTGATGGGCCGGTTTCCGAGTTTGGGCCTCAAAACTCGGGCGCTGCGGGTTTCTGAGTTTGGGCCACAAAACTCAGGCTGGAGGCTGGTTTCCCGGTTTGGGCCTCAAAACCGGGGGTTGCTGGAAAAGGCTGGTTTCCCGGTTTGGGCCACAAAACCGGGGGTGCAGAGCGAGGGCGGCACGTGGCGGCGATCCAGAGGTTGCGTCGAGGCAACGCTTCGGTTCAAGCGGGCGTGGCCGTCGGATCTACCTACCACCGCGGGTTGGACCAGAATAGCCTTAGGGTATTAGCTGGTTCGCTCTGTAATTAGTTTAGAAAGGGGTAGAGTAGGAAATAGGTTTAGTCTAGATTAGTATAAGTAGTCCAGGGGAGACACCCTCCTCTCTATCTCAGTAATTTCAGTTTCAGCCATCTCATTTGCTTCCTGCACCTAGGGTTTCCTGCTCTCCCATCCCCTGCTGTAGCTGAGATCCGCAGAGAGACCAAGAACTCTGTGTACTTGTTGATTTTGAGGAAAGGAGGCCGTATCCTCCTTGTCGTAGCGTGTGTTTGCGCTTCGGCTTGCAATTCGTGGCTGTGATTTCCGTTGTGTTTGTGTTCTTCGCGGAATCCTTTTTCTCCACGATTTTCCCGTCGCTTGATCTCTTTGCTCGGTTCATCTTTTGCAAATCCGTTTGAACCAAGTTGTTCTAGATCGTGAGGCACTTCTTTCCATCGAAGGAATCATCCTCAAACCCCACGGTCTAGGAGATCGATCGATTTTTAGTTTCGGGTCAAGTTTTCTTCCTTCCCCGAAATTCTTCGATTCACCGTTTTGGAGATAGGTTCGAGCCATGATCTCTTAAAGATAGCTCACTATACTCCTTGTGACTCATCTCACCAAGTTTGATCCCTAGAGGAATTGTTTTGGATGAGATAGAGGCAAATCGGTGGACGAACGGGGCTGCTGCGAGTCGACCGGACGCTCAGTCGGGGTGACCGGACGCTCGGTTCGTGAGTCCGGTCGATGAACAGCACGTAACCGTGTTCTTCACTTTGACCGGACGCTCCGTTCACGTTTTGACCGGACGCATCGCTTTCACTGTTCATCGTGCTTGTTCGTTTCTGACCGGACGCACTGCTCTCGACCGGACGCTCCGTACTCGTGAGTCCGGTCGCGAACAGTAAGGTTCCAGAGCCGATTTTTGTTGACCGGACGCGTCCGGTCCCTGCTGACCGGACGCTGGCCAGAGGTCCGGTCGATCCAGTTCGACGCGTTTTCGTCCGCAGTTTGTTCGTTCGTCTTTCGATTCGTGATTCGTCTGTGGCGTTGGATTCCTAACTTCGTGCTCTACAGAATTTGGGCTTCCCGCTTTACAATATAGCCTGAATCCCCCTCGCGTTGCTCGGGGGAGGTTGAGGTTACCCAAAACCCATCCCGTCACTAGTTGACTTGCGTGAACTTGGGTGAGGAAGTTTTTGTGGTGCCTCGCTGTGATCGCTGGGATCATCCACCCTCTTCCAAGGGTCGTGGGCATCACGTTTTTGGTAGTAGCTCTTGGGGATTGATTTTGGGACACTTGGCCAAAGTTTCGTGAGAAATTTTATTGTCTCCCATTCACCCCCCCCTCTGGTCGCCTTGCTTTTGCATTCTCGGTCCTTCAACAGACCGTATCTAGTAGTGAATGCTGTTTTCGGAACATCTTCTGGTTTGATCTTGATCTGATGATACCCTGATCTCAAATCTATCTTCGAGAATACCTTTGCACCAGTAAGTTGATCAAAGAGGAGATCAATACGGGGCAAAGGATACTTGTTCTTGATTGTCACTTCATTTAAAGGACGATAATCCACACATAGCCTCAGGGTATGGTCCTTCTTTTTTACAAATATTGCTGGACAACCCCATGGTGACGAACTAGGTCGAATGAAACCTTTATCTAGCAAGCCTTGTAACTGAGCTTTCAACTCTGCTAACTCCTTTGGTGGCATCCTATAAGCCCTTCTGGCTATTGGTGCTGTGCCTGGTTTGAGTTCTATTTCAAACTCCACATCACGATTTGGTGGCAGACCAGGTAAATCCTCTGGGAACACATCAGGAAACTCACAGACCACTGGAATGTCTTGGATTTCCTTGACTGAGGTAGCACACACTCGCTCAATTGCTCTCTTAAGAGTAGGAAGATGGATAAGAAGTTGAGTTTTGCTATTAGGTACGTTGAGTCTGATGGTTCTATGCAAGGTGTCTATCACTGCACCTCTCTGATTCATCCAGTTCATACCCAAGATCACATCTATACTTGGATCTTTTAAGACTATCATGGAAGTTGGAAATATATATCCACCCAGATCTATAGGTACCTGACGTACCATTTCCTTAGTACTTAGTCGACCCCCAGGTGACTGTATCAAGAAGTTATCTTGGGTTTCATCAATAAGTATATCATGCTTTTCCGCAAATGTTCTATTCATAAAAGTATGTGATGCACCAGAATCAAAAAGTGTAATAGCTGGGTGTTGAGCAACAGGGAACATACCAAGCATAACAGGTTCTCCTTCAGGAATAGCTTCTATTTGAGTGTGGAAAACCTTTCCCATTTTCGGAGCACCTTTACCCTTTTGATTATTCTGTGCATTTCCCCGATTCTGATTTGCTTGCTGATTTCCTGTTGGCCTTGGTGCATTGGCATTGGGAACATTCTGCTTTGGATAAGGACATTCACGAGCGAAATGCCCCGCCTTTCCACAATTATAACATGGACCATTGGTATCTTGTGGCACTGGTGGACGAATGGTAGAAACATTCGGCTGACGTTGAGTATTGAAAGGCATAGCAGGCCTTGCAAACGTCCTCTGAGGATACTGCTGCTGCTGAGGCGGACGATAAGGTGGACGATAAGATGGGCGGAACTGCTGGACTGGATGATATACAAACCTCTGACGCTTCTTGTTGCCGCCAGATGATCCAGGCCTTGACACAATCCCCCTCTTTTTCTTAGCCTCCTTATGCTTGTGATTCTTTTCTTCACTGGCTATAGCAATATTCACTGTCTCATGATAGTTTATATTGCCACAAGTGGTCATCATAGATTGAAGCTTTGTATTCAATCCTCGCATAAAACATCCTTTCTTCTTCTCATCAGTATTGACCTGATCAAAAGCATATTGGGATAGATGGTTGAACTTCCCAATGTACTGCATAACTGGTTCATCTCCTTGACGAAGAGCTAAGAACTCCTCAAGCTTCATCTTCATAACTCCATCCGGAATATAATGAGCCCGGAAGGCTTCCTTGAACTCAGCCCAAGTAATTCGGTGGTCAGCTGGTTGAACAGCTAATAGATTTGCCCACCAAACCCCTGCGGCTCCTCGAAGCTGTTGGGCTGCAAAAGCTGGCTTCTGGATTTCGGTACAATTAACAAGACTGAACTTTTGTTCCATAGTCCGGAGCCAGTCGTCAGCTTCCAGAGGTTCATCAGCTTTAATGAACACTGGAGGACGGGTGTCAGTGAAATCCACATATGTTGTCTCTTCCCTATTATTTCGACCACGACCACGTTGACCACCATTTTGATTTTGTGCCAACAGAGTTGTTGCGTTGACCAGTGCTGCAATTGCATCAGCCAAGGAGGGTGGAACTGGTGGTGCATTAGGGATATCATCCCCACCATGAGAAGAACTAGCACCACGAGTGTTAGCAGGCATCTATTTAAACAAACCATACCTTAGTTAACATTCTTATTCATACATCATAACATGCATACCAGGTTCAACTTATTGATCATACAAGTCCGCTCTTGGGCAGGACTACTGATACCACTATCTCACACATCTGACCATATTAGAGGTCTTCTGACTAACTTGGTTACAAAGTCAGAAAGATACACTATGACACACCTTATGCTTATTCAACCTCTAAATCTATGACTCTTCCTCAGATGTGACTTCATTTTCCACCGGCTCTAACTCCTCATCTCCTTCTTCTTCTTCCTCAGATGCATTTTCAGGAGATGGTGGTGTGGTAGGTTCGGGCTGCAACTGTGTGGTCAGTTCCTCTATATGCCTATGCAGGTCAGCATGATGGTTTGCCAGGATGTTTTGATTATCTCTCATTATATCTACCTGGGTTCGTGCCCGGTTCCTCTGCTCAACGGCCTGCCTCCACTTGCATTCATACTCTTGGTGCTGCTCGTGGTGGTATTGCAGCTGCTCACGCAACTCTTCCCTATCTCTGGTGCCCCTCATCCTTTCTCCATTTGCTCTCGCCAACTCCATATACAGGCGGTCTACTTCCGCCTGCAGCTGTGAAGTGGCAGTGTTACTACCTTCACCTTCTTCGTAAGTAACCAGGGGCTGGTTACTTCCCTCACTCTCAGCAGGGTCATCACTTCTTGGGGCAAGAACGTGTCGAGGAACACCTCGAGGTCCAGTACATTTGCGTGCAGTCTGCTTGGTACGGGCCATCTGCTAAAATATTCATTTTGAATATTAGAACTATATATGTTCCAGGATTAAGATAGAGTTTTTATAATTAGATAGATATATCAACTCTATTTAGATACAACCTTTTAAAAGGGAAAGTTAATTATAGGTTATCAATCATGATGCATGAATCGAACTTACGAACAAAGCATACATCAAACAATTAATTAACTTTAAAGTAGTCACTTACTATAGAAGTGAATACTTTCTTTTCATAATTAGGGCAATATTACAATATTATAAACATTGTTCCTTAGATATAAATATTACCAGAACCATACTAAAATCATATTTAGATAGAAGGATAAGTCTAATGAATGAATTAAGGCAAGTCAGAAGAATAAGACAAGTCTAGAAGCAATTTGGACTCAAACTAGTTTGTAATTTAGTTTGACTCAAAAACTTTGAATTTTTCAAAAATGAATACTGTTATACTTTCTAAGGGAATCCTGCTCTGATACCAGCTGTGGCAGAACCTCCTAAATTAAGTGGCCCACATGCACCCATCATTGTCCTAAGGACCTTTGATCGGCGTGCACGAGTTCCAAATGACTCAAGAGGTCTGTCGGGTGTCCTCGGGAAGCCCGAATCATCCACGTTACATTCTTTCCAGGATAATCCCTCATCAAGCATCACAGTATTACAACAGTTTTATAGATAAGATAAATCAGAGTAAAAGCGGAAAGATTAATATACATAGATTAAAACTTAGGTTTAAAGTTTACATCGCCAAAATACTTATTACATAACTTGTCCGGAACTTTATATTACAAAACTCATTCAAAAGAGGTTACTTGCCCAAGGTCACACATCAGAATCGTTATCACTTTCTTCTACCAGAGTGAAGTAGCATTGTCCATCAAAAGGTGGATCCATGTACTCACCTGCAACAAGGGTTAACAAACCCTGAGTACAAAAGTACTCAACAAGACTTAACCGATAAGAAAAGAGGAGAAGACTCAGGAATGAGAGGCTTAGGAAGTCAAGGTAAGGCTTAAGCAAAAACAAGTATTTTGCACAAAAAGCATTTTTGTAAATCTTGTTTTGTTTAGGAAAGATTCAAGTATCTCTCAATTCTTCATCGTTCATGATTCATTTTACCTTTCAAAACATACCTAGTTGAGAACCACTCTCCGTTGACAGTCGAAGATCAAGTCTCCATAACCGAGGAGCAACGTTAATCCGGATAAATAATACTCAGCTGAGGATCCCTATCCACACTGCATATGTAGCACCCAAGCTTGCATATGCCAACTCGTCTTCCACGATTCCTCCAAGATTGGACCCCGGTCCTACGCCACCCGGAAGTACAGTACACCACTCTTATCCAGGTACGACTACCACGTGGGTACAAGCTACTTCCGCCATCTCTCCACTCCCAGTGCGCGGTTGTCGGTCCCAATAAAGGATTCCTCGGAGCCAGAGCTTTCCGTAGTATGTGAATAGTTGCAAGTCTTGGCCAGCAGGCTTCCACACGGATGGTCCCAAATTTTTCCGCCAGGAACTGTACCTTGGTTATATCTCACCCAAGCGTAACAGCTCTGTCAGTTTTTCAACCCTGTCCCGGTCGGTGTCAACTGTTGAGTCCCGGACTACAACATGACGGCACCGTATGCTAGGACAACCTCTCCTTGCCGTTGACTAGGTACGGATTAGATACTTAGCCAACAGTCGGGAGTAAAGCCAAATTCCCATAAATATTCTTTAAGTGATCACACATTTGAAATTGGCATTTTTGCAAATCTATTGTATAGCATCACTAAGCATTTTGCAAATAGTTTTTAAACAAGGCAGGTGGGTCTTCAGGTGGAGGTAAACAGTGCAAGGAGTAGGCCATCACACAACTCCTATAACCTAATGCAGTAGTTTAACAACATTTTAATAAAACCTTTATAAAAACAAGTAAAGGTTAAAAGCACCGGGGCTTGCCTTGAGGATCGGTGAAGTCCGAAGATTCTGAAAAACAAGAAAGGTCTGCACCCTCAGGAGAAATCCACTGAGAGTTAGGGCCTTCTGAAGCGGGATCTACACGTAGAAGTGCATATGCATGAGTAATGAGATGCTTATGATATGATCATGGTAAAGATGGAAATTTTCTTAACTATCACCTTTACAGAGTACAACTTTTCATCACAGTAAAGTTGCAAACCAACAAAACCACTTTAGTTATTATAAACACTAAACAAGTTTTGATAATGCAACCTACAAGCAACAAAAGGTATTTGCATAAAGGAAACCCATAACCAGGGAGCAAATCTTGCTAGTTTCCCATTGGTTGTCAAACAATTCCAAAAGTCACACAAATCTATAGGGATCAACTATTTCTATTTATTTTATTAATCATTTTAATTAGCCTTTTATTTATACACCAAGCATACTTTGCCAAACAGAGATGAAATTAAACATGAAGGTGTATATCAGTGATATAAACTCCCATGTCAAATTTCATGATTTTTGGAGAAACACAGAAAATAACATAAATCACAAAAGTTGCATTTATTAATTAAAGCACAGATTTTATTGGCATAGTAAAAATGCTCCAAACACAAGTTTCATAATTTTTATATTAGCACAGACATGCTATCATCTATCATGTCAAATTTCATAAATAACAGAGCTATAGATTAATTATAGCAAAAACAACAAAACTGATTACTGTGCATAAAGCCAGAAAAAGAAAAACTTGAAACGTGCCCAAACTGGGCTTTCGGCCCAAGCCAACTCGGCCCAGCGTGGCGCGAGCGCAAGGCGGTGTGCGTTCGAGACTCGGCTCGAGCGAGACAGCGCCCGATGGTCCGCTCGAGGCCTAGCTCCAACGAGACAGCGCCCGAGGGTCTGCTCGAGGCCTATCTCTACCGAGACGATAAAAACAAACGTTCGTCCGAGGCCTGGTTCGAGGCTCGGGCGAGACGGAAAACGCTCGTCCGTCCGAGGCCTAGCTCGGGCGGGACGGTGAACGCGTTCGCCCGAGGCTTGGCTCGAGCGAAGCAGAGGAGGCGCCTGCTCGAGGCATAGCTCGAGACGGAGGGCACGTGTCCACATGCCCGCTCGAGACCCGGCTCGAGCGAGACGGTGTCCCGATAGCTTTGCAGAAAAGCCCTTCGGCTTGCACTAAAACAACCCGCAGTCCATGGCGCTATTCATATGAGTCTTGGACTTTACAACCAACACCCTGGAACATCTCATCTTTACAACGAGGAGGTCCTCGACCATGGCCGGCGCGCATGGCGATGAACCGAGCGGCGGCGTGACTTACGCCGGCCAACTCCGGCCACTAAAGACTCAACGGACGGAAGCATCAGCACCGGCAAGCCAACCGCAACCGATTGAGCCCCTAACCCTAAACTCTACTGCTCCGGCGAGGTCTGGCCACGCACGGCGGCGGATTGGATCTCGGCACGGCCGTTCCGGCGAACCTAGGCCGGTAGCAAGCGAACGGAGAAGCTAGGAAGGTGCAGAAGCTCACCCTGGTGCTGATGGTGAAGTCGGTTTGAGCGGAGGTTGCTCGGAGAGTAGGCGTCCACGGAGCAGTGGTCCTCGGCGGCAAACTCCGGTGACGCGGCGGTGGTTCCGGCGAGACCTGGGCACCAAACATGAAACCAGCGAGCCGATGAGGTTTCTGGGATCAAGATGCGACATAAACGTGAGATAAAGAGGGTAGAGGAGTGCCCGGTGGATCGGACCACGGCAAGATTGAGCTCGGCGGAGCTTTTTCAATGGCGGAAGGAAGAACAGTGATGGCTTGCTCTCTGAGTGAGTAGAGTTTGAGCGAAAGGGTTCTGGAGATGCGCAAGGTCATGGGGTATTTATACCCGCGGTCAATCGGGATGAGATCAAGCAGGAACGGTGAAGCTGCAGCTCGAGCCAGGAAGGTGCTCGTCGGGACTGCGTGTCAAGATGTCGACGGCGAGCGCGGAAGAAGGCGCCACGACGCGAGGGTAAGTGCCAGCGGCTGGGTAACTTTGCCACGAACTCGGTCGCACGCTGGTTCGGGAGAGCACTGCGGCCATCGCGCTGGCGTCGCCGGCAAAAGATCGCGGCGGCCACCGCCGTGAACAGGGAGGTGAACTTATCCCCCCTTTTTCCCCACCTCCTTTTCTACCCTTTCTGAAAATCTAAAATTACATTTGATTTTTGAATAAAAGTTGAAAATATGCCAAAATATCAAATGCTCAGAATTAAATACTGAACATCTTTTATTTTTGCAAGATACCCAAAATATGCTCAGATTTTGAATTAGGATTTGAAATACAAAAGAGGACAAAAAGAGCAAAAGGGGACTTTTACAATTACTTTAGATTTCACATGAACACTTGAAAAACTTTAAATACCAAAGTTGTTCCTTATCAGAAATAGAGCAACTTTGCTTTTTAAAGCATACCCAAATTCTTTCAAAATTTTGATTTATAGAAAAAGGGATAAAATAGGGTTTTGGAATTATTTAAACTATTTATTTGAATTCTAACCAAAATCTAGTTTATACCTCAAAGATGACTTGAATCATGACTTAATTACACCTTTGAGACATAAAACAAAAGTTTGGTCCAAAACTTCACTACTATAAAAGAAATTACCATAATACCCCATATACACATAAAAGCACTAATTACCAATTAAGAAAGCATAAACTAGGGTTTAACTTAAGCACTCTTTTATCAACTAAGCACAAGCATAAAATAATAAACTTATTTTAGTGAATGAATATCCAGGTTATCACCCAAATGAAATGCTGATGCATATGATGACATGACAAGTTTTAGTGTGGATAACACTGGAGTGTTACATGGTCAGGAAGCCAACGCTGCTCTGCCACGTGTGTGCCTGTAACTGGTCATCTGACCAGTCCCAGCTTTGCTGAGAAGGCTGGCGACTGTATTATTAATAGAAGAAATAAATTTTCCTTATTCATAGAAGGCTTGACTGTTGGGCCGGTGAAATGGGCCGTAGTAATTACCATGGTACAAAAAGGCTTTTTTCACGGCGGGGGAAACTTCCGAAGGGTCGCACATTAGGGTATAAAGGCGCGCGCCGCCTAGTCAAGCCTTACCTTAACCGTTGCCATTCCCCACTGTCGTTCATTCCGACGAACTGTGCACTGTAGCCCTAGATCCAAAAACGTTTAATCAGCGAAAAAGCTTGCATTTTTCTGGCAAAATCAATGGCGCGGAAGACAAAGAAAACCACGGCGACGGCGGCTGTGAGGCTGGACGAGGAGTGGGTTCCATCGAAGAGGACGGAAGAATGCATCGGCCGCCTCGTCGCCGGCGGACTTCTGCCGGACATGGTGACTGGGGGATGGAGGGCGCCCACTGGTGAGGTCTATCCGCAACCCAATGCTGACGAAATCGTTGTTTTTGAAGATATTTTCATTAGAGGATTTGGGCTGCCGTGCCATATATTCCTCCGCTGCTTGCTTGATTTTTGGGGGATTGGGATTTGTAATCTTGGGCCAAACTCCATCCTGTCTGTGTCCGTTTTCATTCATTTGTGTGAAGCGTTTCTCGGCATAGTGCCGCATTTCAACTTGTTCCGGTATTTCTTCCAACTGAAGAAGAACAGTCGCGGGTCTCGTATTGTGGGGAGCGTGTATGTTCTGCTGCGCGAGGGAATGGCATCCGAGTATGTCAACGTTCCCCTTCAGAGCAATGTGAGCGGCTGGCAGGAGAAGTGGTTCTACATGTCACAGTGCCAGACACCAGCTGTTAGTTGTGATGTGGGAAAAATAGTTGAATCAAGTTGGACCTGGTCAGCAAAGCCTTCATCAGGTGACATGGAGCAGGTTCAAGAACTGCTTAGTTTGTTGAAGGGGGTAACTGCTGACGGCATCCAGATTACAGCCAACTTTATGCATCGCCGGGCACAGCCATGCAAGGAGAGGGTGCACCCTGGCTATGAGTATGCAGGTCGGTCTGACGCAACCCGTGAACATGCCGAGGATTTGGACACTAAGGAGCTGGAGAGGCGTGTTCACGTGGTGCTGCAATTTGGCAAATGGAAAACGCCGAAGAAGATTACACAACCTTTTAGCCTGGCGAATCCTGTCAGAGATGTGAGTTGTCTTTCTAACTAGCTTGGCTGATTATATCCTATCACAGTTTGGTGATGCTTGTCATGGTTGTTTTGCAGGATCGCTCTGTTGTGTATGTCTCGAGTGTGCCAACGACCGAGTGGCCAGAAAGTGTGGATAAGGGTTCTCCGACCAACCGTCCACCACGCCCCCGACCTGAAGAATCAGCGGCCGAAACGACGAAAAAGGGGAAGGGGGCTGCAGACACGACAGACCCCTCAACTGCGGGCACTGCGGGTAAGCGTGCGGCCTCTGGTCGGAGAGCGACCACAAGGTCGTCGACACGAGCTGAGGGCCCCGTAAGGATTCCGGGCGGAGCTGCCTCCAATACGACCGACTCCCTTCGTGACTGGGATGATGGTGATGACGAACAGGCGCCGACACCCAAACGCGTCCGAGTTGAGGAGCCAACGAGGAACGTTCAGTCCTCGCAAAAGCCTAAGGGGCTGAAACTGAAGGGTGGCCTCCGAGTCAGCGACCTATAAGTATCCTGCTAGATTTGCCGCAAGTTTACAGCTATCTGCATTCTCTTGACTTCTTTCGCTGCTTCCTGTCACAGCGACCCTGTATCGGAGGTTGAGGCTGCGGGTGATAACATGGCCCCCGAGCCGACCAGCGCCCAAGGCATGGAGTCCGAGCAGCCACGGGAGGAACCGCCGACGAGTCGGGCGCCGGACGGAGGGGCGGGTAGGTCGCCAATAATGGCTGGTGGTCAGGAGACCAGGCCGGGCGGAAGGGAGGTCCCCGACCTAGGGTCGCCGGGTGGTCGGGAGCCGTCCGGCTCCGCTCAGGCGCCCCCGGATGCCCCGCTTCCTCCTCCGGAGGTGAATGCGCGAAGCACAGTTGGCCATGCTTCAGGCCCCTTGGGGGGTGGAGCAGTACCTGAGGCGCCCGAGGATGAAGTGGTCGAGATTTCTCGTCCGCCGAAATCTCCGGACCGGGTAATCAGGGTGGCTCGCCATCGGGCGGGTGAGTGGGTGTTCCATGAAGAGAACACCGACAACCGTCCGATGAAGAATTTTGATCGGATGCTTAGTCAGCTCCACAAATATGCACAGGTGATTCTCTTTCAAAATTTTGATGTTTGTGAAAATAATCCGCATGAGTTGAAGCGTCAAGTACGTGTGTGGTTTTGCAGGGGATATCAGACTTGTCGGAGGAGCGGCGGAAATGCTTCGAATCCGTCGGGCCTTTGCTCGATGCTAAAGAGAAACTTGAAGAGGCGTGCTCGCGGTACCGAAGAGACCTTGATATTGCTCAGCGAACCGAGGTCGGGCTACGCGAAGCTGCGGAGAAGCAGGCATCCGAGCTTGCACAGCTTCGTCGTGAGAACGATGGTAAGGGCCAAAGAGACCTCTCCTTTGTACTTTTGAATGTCTTTCGTGTAACAAATGTTGTTGGAAACAGAGCTGGCCTCGCAAGTTGCCGTAGAAAAACTCAAGGCTCAGGATAGCGAGGCTGCAGCTGCCCGGGAGAAGGCACGAGCAGATGAGCTAGAGAAGGAGCTGAAAGGTTACTGTCGAATCTTTTGCTTCAGTACATATTGCTTTTTGATCGGCCGTGACGTATTGCTATTGTTGACTTGTTGTAGAGCGACGTCGTTCTTGGCAAAACCAAATTGCAATGGTTTGCCAAGATTTGAAGACCTGGGAGGGACGATGCCATGCCATGGTGCGAGGGATCACGCCGGTGCTGAATGTCGTGTACGGGGCTGGCAGCCGCCTACCCCGACCAGATGGCATGCTGGGGCAGTGTGCCGGGTCATGGGCGGCGATGAAAAAATTTGTGACAGATGCCGGCGAGCAGGTTGGCGCTTATGTCCTGGCTGTTGCGCGAGTCCATTACCCGGGTATTGATATAAAGAGATTGGAAGGCGGCTTTCCTCGGAACACTTCAGAAGCCCAGGCGTCGGAGCTGAATGAAGGATCCCGGGAGACGGCCGCTGCTCTCGTTAAGGACCTGGACCTGTTTGAGGAGCCAGGAGAACCCAGCGCTCCATAGGACCAATGAAGTACTGTGTTAGTCTTTGTAAAAAGCCAGTCATTGTGGGTGTAACTTGACATGTTTGAGTTTTATTTTACTTGCTAAATAGCATGTGATGGGAAAACGAAACAGGAAAGTTGGGACCAAAAACAACGACACTTTATTCATAATATGCTATGAGAGTACAGAGTTGGGTACATATCTTTTTTTTGTCCCTGTATAATTATGCATAGAAACGTCGGAGCTGGTCGATGTGCCATGAGTTAGGGACATCAGTCCCGTTTAGGTCGGCGAGCCTGTAGGAGGTCGGTCTTGTGACTTGTTTCACGACGTAGGGGCCTTCCCAATGAGATGATAGTTTGTGCAATCCGGCGGTATTTTGGATTCGCCTTAGGACCAGATCTCCTACGACGAAGAATCTTTCTTTGACGTTTCTGTTGAAGTACCTCCGCAGGCCCTCAACATATTTCGCTGTTCAGATGCATGAATCCAATCTTCGTTCCTCAATGCAGTTAAGTTCTAGTTCTCTGGCCTGGTCGGACGTGTTCTCGTTGTACTGCTCCACTCTGGGCGATCTAAATGCTACATCTGCTGGCAAGACTGCTTCTGCACCGAACACCATGTAATAAGCTGAAACGCCTGTGCTTCTGCTGGGTTGTGTTCGGAGCCCCCAAACCACAGATGGTAACTCCTTCAGCCATCGACCAGCCTTTTGATCCTGGTCGTTTGCCATGTGCAACCATTTCTTTAATGCATTGAGTATCATGCCGTTTGCTCGCTCCACTTGACCGTTGGCTCTTGGGTGAGCGACGAAGACATATTTGACGACTATGCTTCTTTCTTCGCAAAAGTCCCAGAAATCCGAGCCGGTGAAAGTAGAGCCGAGATCGGTGATTATACAATTAGGTAAGCCAAATCGATGAATGATATCATTTAGCAGCTCGGCTACTTTTTGGGCTGTGGGTTTGACCAGCGGCTTGTACTCTATCCACTTGGAGAACTTGTCGATTATAACGTAGACGTATCTGAACCCTCCTGGTGCTGTTTTGAATGGTCCAATCATGTCTAAACCCCAGCATGAGAAGGGCCAGGAGGCTGGTATGGCCTGGAGATCGTGTGCTGGAACATGAATTTGTTTAGCGAAAAACTGGCATCCTTCACAATACTTGACCAGCTTCTCTGCGTCGGCAACGGCAGAGGGCCAGTAGAACCCTGCTCGGAACGCTTTCCCGACCAGCGTTCGGGAAGCGGCATGGTTGCCACATATGCCGGCGTGTATGTCTGCCAAGATTCGGATGCCTTCTTCTTGGGAAACGCACTTTAGCAGCAATTCTTCTTTGGCGTTCTTGCGCATGAGCTTTCCATCTACTAAGATGTACTGCTTGCTACGCCGAATGAGGCGTTCGGCTTCAATCTTGTCTTGAGGGACGTCCGCGCTAGTGAGATATCTTATAAACTGGTCTCTCCAATCATCACCTAGTAGCTGGACGAAAGCAATAGTCTGGTCGGTCGGGGGCTGGTTGGCAACCCCGGCTACGTCTTGCTCGATGGACGGTTTGACCAGGTCCTGGACGAAGACACCATGAGGTATTTGTGATCTGGACGAACCAAGTTTGGAAAGGGCGTCAGCTGCTTGGTTGTCAGCCCGTACCACATGCTGGAATTGCAAACCATAAAATTTCCCTTCCAGTTTTCTTATCTCAGCGACGTAAGCGTCCATCTTTTCGCTGGTGGCATCCCAATCCTTGTTGACTTGGTTTATGACCAGAGTAGAGTCACCAAAAATTTCTAGCCTTTTGACTCCCAGCTCAACTGTGATCCGAAGGCCATGTAGGCAAGCCTCATATTCGGCCGCATTGTTGGACGCTTTGAAGTGAATTCGGAGGACATAGCTCAGCTTGTCTCCGGAGGGCGATATGAAATGTATGCCGGCTCCTGCTCCTTCGAGGTTTAATGACCCATCGAAGTACATTGTCCAATGCTCGTTGCTGGTCGGAGGTATGGGTGTAGTCATGTCAGTCCATTCAACGACAAAATCGACGAGCGCCTGGGATTTAATGGAAGTGCGGCTGCGGAATTCGAGGGAAAACGAGGCTAGTTCCAGAGCCCATTTGATTATGCGACCATTTGCATCCTTGTTGCGCAGAATGTCTCCGAGTGGATACTCAGTAACCACCGCAATAGAATAATATTCGAAATAATGCCTCAGTTTGCGAGATGTAATTAGTATTGCATATAGCAGTTTTTGTACCTGAGGGTATCTTGACTTGGAATCATTAAGCACTTCGCTAATGTAATACACCGGACGCTGTACCTTGTAGGCATGTCCTTCTTCTTCTCGTTCCACGACCACGACGGTGCTTGCAACCCGATCGGTGGCCGCTATGTAGATAAGCAGGGTTTCACCATCCCTTGGTGCAACCAGCAAGGGTGGCATTGTTAGGAGCTGCTTGAGTTCGTGAAAAGCGGTTTCAGCATCCTCGGACCAGTCAAACTTCTCGGAAGCTTTGAGCAGCTTAAAGAATGGAAGGCCTTTTTCTCCGAGCCGTGATATGTAACGACTTAGAGCCGCCATACAGCCGGTTAACTTTTGGACGTCTTTTACGCTTTTAGGAGGCTTCATCTTTAGAACGGCCTGTATTTTTTCCGGGTTTGGCCTCAGGCCATCTTTACTTACTATTGTGCCTAACAGGATGCCGGAAGGAACCCCAAAGGTACATTTTTTAGGGTTAAGTTTCCATCGGAACTTGTTGAGGGCTGCAAAGGTTGCGCGCAGGTCATCTACTAGCGTATGAGCTGATTTTGTTTTTACGACGATGTCATCGACGTAAGCTGCCACGAGCTCTGCTCGGATTTCTTCGGCTAGGCATTTTTGTATTGCCCTTTGGTAAGTGGCCCCGGCGTTTTTGAGACCAAACGACATCGTAGTATAACAATATGTGCCAAAGGGTGTGATAAACGATGTTTTAGGCTGGTCTTCTTCTCTCAGAGAAATTTGATGGTATCCAGAATAGCAGTCTAGGAAGGATAAGAGTTCGCATCCGGCCGTGGAGTCGACGAGCTCGTCGATGCGAGGTAAGGCAAAGGAGTCTTTAGGGCAGTGTTTGTTGAGATTGGTATAATCAACACACATTCTCCATTCTTTATTCTTCTTTTGAACTAAAACCGGGTTGGCGAGCCACTCCGGGTGATACACTTCTTTTATAAAATCGGCAGCTAACAGCCGGGTAATTTCTACCCTAATAGCCTCCTTCTTGTCGCGAGCGAACCGTCGTAGCTTCTGCTTGATTGGTTTGGCGGTCTTCGAAACGTCCAAGGAGTGCTCGACCAGCTCCCGAGGTACACCGGGCATGTCCACGGGTTTCCACGCGAAGACGCTTACGTTGTCCCTCAGAAAGCTGACGAGCACGCTTTCCTATTTGGGGTCGAGGTCGATCCCGATGCGCGCCGTCTTGCTGGAGTCTCCTTCGACCAGCTCCACCTCCTTGAAGTCCTTGCTCCTGGTCGCGGCACGCTTGGCTTCCTTGACTGGGATAGACTGCTCCTCTGGAGCCACTCTTACTGCATCCACGCGGGTTTCCTCCATGCGGATCGACAGGTCGTGGGCTTGATGTGACACCCTGAAAATCACCTTTTGGAAATTAGAGTTTAATATGACTTTGTTTATTTATTTTCCATGAAACATATAGCTCAAATAATAATTTTTGGTAAATTAATAAGTTTAGTTGGGGCGTAAAAACATTTTTGTTGCATTCATGCTGGCTCATAGTATTTTGTTTGAGTGTAGGACTAGAGTTGAGTGGCTTGAATTCAAACTTGGTTTGAATTGGAGCGAAGTTTGCAAAGTTTTAAAAGGAAAACCTTTTTCTTTTCTTTCTCTCCCTCTCTTTCCTTCTGGCCCAGCCAGGCAAAGCGACCCAGCCCGCGATGCCTCTCTCCCTCCCCCTCTCCGCGCTCGGCCTGCTCCGGCCCGCAGCCGTGCAGCCCGCTTCCCTCTCCCCCTCGCGCGCTCGCGGCCCAGCCGCTCGGCCCGCTCGCTCGCCCGCGCGCGCCCCGCGGCCTGCTCGCCCGCGCCGACCCCGCCTGCCACCCTGGGCCCGCCCGTCAGCATCACCGGACCCTTCTCCTTCCTCGCGCGTCCGCTCGGTGCCGCCGCCGCCGCACCCCTCACCTCCCGTAACTGCCGCGGAGTGGCCATAATGGCCACTCGGCCTTCAAGACGAGCTCGGTGGAGCTCCTCGACCCCTCGCCGCCCCACCCCGGCCCTATAAAAGCTAGAGCGGAGACCCCCGAGCCCTCCCCTCGCACCGCTCGTTTCCGCCGATCCGCACCGCCCCTGCAAAGCCACGCCGGCCACTCTAGCGCCCCGTCGAGCAACCCCGAGTGACGCCGCGCTCGCCGGTGATGCCTTTGTGCCCTCCCCTCGCCCTCTTGTGCACAAACGAGCTCGCCCGAACCGTTTGCCTCCTTGCAGATCCCGCCGCTGTCGATCCGTCGAGGTGAGCCCTCTCCGCCGTGGCCGAGACCGCCACCGTGCTCGCCTTCGCCCCCGCTTCCCTCCGGTGCAACCCGCGTGGCCAACCGAGGCCGGGAGCGCCCGATTGGCGAGCTCCCGAGCCGTATCCATGGCGCGCCGCCACACTCCGGCGACCCCGCCGTCGCCTCGCGCCGCTCAGAGCCCCCTTGCGCCATCCATCTGGCCACGGACGGCCAGGATTAGGAGTATACCCCGAAGGGGTATACACCGGGTCCACGGGCCCGTAGATCGCAGCCTCGCGCGCGGTCGACCGGCCGTGTGGTGGACCGGCCAACCGCGTCGCGCCGCGTGGCGCCGCGTCAGCCGCCGCACCGCTGCAGCCGCCAGTTTTGCGAAAAGGCCCCAAGCTTTTGTGAAATCAACCCGCGGTCCGAAACAGTTCAAAAGTAATTAGATTTTAGTCCTGTTTTCTTCCAGTTTGGCCCCTGAGCTTCTCAGTTTATGAACCCGCAGTCCTAGCCAAGCCGTTTCGCTTGCTAACCCCCGAAGTCTACGGTTAATTGCGTTTAGGCCCCCGGTTTTCACGAGTTAGCCCCTGAAAAATGAGTTTTATTTACAAAGGTGCCCCTGAAACTTGTTTTCTTCATAACTTTCTCGTTTTTAGTCCGATTAGAGTGATCTTTACGTTCATGTGATCGTATCGACGAGTAGAATAGTTTTATAAGTGTTTCTCTACTTGTTTTTGATGCTTGGTGTACTGTTCTAATAGAAATATATTTATTTGCATGTGATGATTGGAATGGATGTTTGTGTGGTGCCTTTGACCCCGTTTAGAGTTCAAGCTGTTCAAGGTTGTCGAGAAGAGGATCTCTGAAGAAGTGAGACCATCAACACGAGTTTTTGGAAGGCAAGTATAACTTACGGTTTCCTTGTTACCTATTAACTGCAAGACTAAATATCATCATGCATGTGTCATAACTTGATGAACCATAGGACAACCCTAGTTTCACTTGATCTTATTACCTTGTACCTATGGGAAGGTTTTGCATAATATGTTTAGTAATGCTATGCGCTACTTAAATGCTAAATGTTTAATATTGATTAATGACTATGGAACAAATGTTAAAAGAGGCTTTTAATCACATTTAGGGCACTGGAGCCTGGTGTTGCTCAGTGACCCACCCCAGGGACTATCTTTTAAAGCGGCCACCCGGGAGATCCCGTGCAACCTTGGGTATTATATGGCTCTGATCTTAGTTGTGTAACTAGACTTTCTCTAGCTTGTAGTAGTTACCGAAAGGCGCTAGAGGGGAGCCTAGGCATAGAATGGCTTCCTTGCCTGTCAAGATGTGTGCTGGTCGGCTGTCAGGTGTGCCATCTTGAAGGGGGCCTCCATTCGCCTAGATGCTGAAACCTTGCGGCTACTACTTGTTAGAGTAGCTAGTGAAAGACTACGTAGTGAAACCCTGCCATACTTCCATAGAGGAGGTAATGTGGGATTGGCTCTCCCCGGCATATGGGAATCACGGCCTAAGGTGAAAGTGTACAACCTCTGCAGAGTGTAAACCTGATATATCAGCCGTGCTCACGGATACGAGCGGCTCGGATCCTTTTTAAGCAGTCCATGGTGGGGTATGTTGGTGGTTGGTTGGTTACCTCTTTTTAACATAATGATGATCATACACTTTGGGACAACAGGGATCATATTCTTAGTAATGTAAGATAAATATAAAATATGATCAACTTAAAATGCTAACCGCAGTTAACCGAGTCAAGCCTTTGAGCCTTGCATCCCCGTAGTTGTACTTGCTCAGCATGGTGAGCTGACGCTTGTCGTTGGTTCACATAAAAATCCCGGATGGGTACCAGATGGTGGATTCAAGTGAAGAGTTACAGAAGATGTTCCAAGAGTTCTAGGCGGGTGTTCCCCCAGTCAACCGTCCCTGTGGAGTTTGGAGTCCTGAAGAGTAGTTTCCGCTCTGCTTTGTTTTATATGTAAGTCTTAATGTAAATATGTTTCGCTATGTAATAAAGCATTGTCTTTGAGAAAATTCCATATTTGGTGCTATATGTGTCTTGTGGACTTCCTGGGCACACATATAGTTGGCACTTGGAATTCTTCGGAAATCCGGGTGTGACACTTGAGCATTCGCGAAGCTCTCCTTTTCACATTCATAGGCCGTGGAGATGCTCCCCTTGATGCTTAAAACGCCATTCTCAGATGGCATTTTTAGCAGGAGGTAAGTGTAATGCGGAATCGCCATGAACTTGGTAAGGGCGGGGCGGCCCAACAATGCGTGGTAAGATCCCTCGAAGTCTGCCACAATGAAGTTGATGTAGCAGATGCGATGGCGCTCCTTCGTTCCAAACTGGACTGGTAAGGTGATATGGCCCAAAGGCTGAGAAGCCTGGGATGGTAGGATCCCCCAGAAAGGGGCATCGTATGGTTCCAGGTCGCCTATCACGATGCCGAGCTCTGGTAACGCATGCTTGAATAATATGTCGAGGGCACTGCCACCGTCAACCAATACCTTCTCGAATCGTACTCCATCGATGGTGGGGTCAACAACAAGTGGGAAACGACCAGGTTCAGGAACCCTGGCCCACTGATCAGCTCCGCTGAACGAAATCTCTTGATGTGACCAGGCCAAATAGTTGGGGTCTGAGATTCTTTCGTCAACTCGGTCGACGGAGTAGACTGCTCGCTCCATTATCTTGCAGATTCTCTTGTCAGCCAGGATTGCTTTGCCGCCGAATATGGTGCGTACGGACTTTTCGGCTTCTCTGAAGCCGCCGTGCTTTGGGTTTCTTCCCGGATCCTGGTCATCCTCATTATCCTCTTGAGGGCCCTTTCCTTCACGTCTGGTCGAGGGTCCGTTCTCGGTATCAGGGCGCTGCTTCTTCGAGCCATTGCGGAATATGGCTTTGAACCCTCTACATTCCTCCATCGTATGTCCTACGCCGGGGTGCGCCGGGCAGTCCTGCTTCAGGATTTTGGAGTAGGCTGAGTCATAATTGCGCTTGGCTCCCGCCTTGGTGTTATTAACTTCATTACCCGGTGCTCGGCCAGGGTTTGGTTGTCTTCTTCTTTCGTCACGGCTGTCGTACCTTCGGTTAGGGCAGCGGTTATCCCTAAACCTTTCACGACGGTCATCTTGGGCTTCGTCGTGTCGGTCGCCACGGTAGCCATTGCGCTGGCGGTCGTCATGCCGGGGCCTCGGTTCCCGGCGGTCATCCGCGAGCTGAGTATTATATTCTTCTGCTCGGGCCCAGCTCTGGGCTATATTAAGGAGTTCCTCAACTATTCGTGGCTCTTTTCGTAGCAGCTTGTTCCTCAGCCCTTCATGGTGGTGTAACCCTCTGATAAAAGCCGAGATGGACTCGTCGTCCGTGACGTTAGCTACCCGAATGCGGGCATCAGAGAATCGGCGGATGTAATCTCGCAAGAGTTCGCCGGGGCGGTCTCTGACGCGCTCTAGATCATATTTGCTAGCGGGCTGTTGACAAGTTGCTTTGAAGTTGGATATGAACGCCTTTTTCAGGTCGGACCAACTATCGATGGAGTCTGAAGGTAAGCTCAGGAGCCACTGGCTTGCAGCTTGGTTGAGGACGACTGGCAAATAGTTAGCCATAACATCTCCTCCTCCGCCAGCTGCTCGGACCGCAGTTTCATACAGCATGATCCACTGGCGGGGGTCCGCCTTTCCATCGTACGACCTCAGGTCGTGGATCTTGAAACCTCTAGGCCAGACGACAGATCAGAGTCTTCTCGTGAATTGTCTTGGACCAGTGAGGGTTTGATCCAAGAGACCATGCTCGCGATCCCATCTGTTACGCCTCTCCATCTCTTGACGGAGCCTCGTATCTTTGGAGTCTTTGATGTAGTTGCGCAGGTCAGACCTTTCATTAATGTGTTCGCGCAAGTCTCGAGGCTCAGCACTTGGATTGTTTCCAGCACGCTGGTTGGGCCCGCCGCCTGGGCGCCTTCTGTGGTTATCGCGCTGGTCCTGGTTGCTGCTGGACTCTGGGTGGGGGTCCGGTTCTCTGCGGCTTCTCCGAGATCCAGTGGGAGCAGCGTGAGACGGTCCCGCCACCTGGTCTTGGACCTGAACCAGAGATGCCTTTAGATATGCTCCGAGCTGCTCGAGTTGAGGTGTGACTGGGAGATTCTCGACCAGGTTCATGGCCATAGCCAGATTAGCTTGCGGGGTTCGATGTACTTGGTGGTTGCCGCACATGTCGAATGCGTCGTTTAAGTTGCGCTGTATGCGGTGGCCTTCGGGAGCTTCGGCTGCTCTCCGAGTAGCTCTGTCAGCGTTCCTGGCCAAACGCTGGGCTTTGGCCTCGTCTGTCTCACCGTCGACCGCCGGCTCGTCGTGACTCACAGCGAATACCGAGCCCCCGTAGCGCGGGAGGGGTCCGAAGCCTGGGGGATAGTCCAGCGTCTGATCTGGCAAATTGGATCTGGTCGATCCAGCGCTTGAGGCTGAGGCGGTGGTTGCAACGGAAGTGACGATCGCCATGCAAGCGTTGGCGCCAGATTGCTTGAAGTTTGGCGGCTGCTCCTCAGGAGTGCACCGGTCCTTGGTGTTATCCTGAAAGAGTCCCATGACTTGCTCCTCATACGCCGAGGCCGATTTCGTTAGCCCATGAGGGAAGGTAGGAACAAAAAGGCTGTGTTTCGCCCTGCTCGGTTCAGACTCCTGAGGAGGGCAAAACGTGACAGAGCGACCCGTAGGAGCGGAAGTGATGACCAGGCCGGTTTGAAGTTGCACGTGTCTCTTGGCATGAGCCGGTCGTCGAGGTTGCTACCACTCTCCTTCGTCATGCTTGAGCTGAGGCGGACGATCTCCGATCGCATCTGCCAAAGCAAGGGTTTCGGCGATGCCTGCTGTGACCCGATCGATAGATTCGATCAGATCAGAATTGTCGAGGCACCGTCCTTGGTAGCGAGAAAGCGCCGTTCTGCTTGAGGGCTCCGATCTTGGCGTCGGTGCTCCTGGTAGCTGAGGTGTTTGGGGTGCCTCCATGTTCCCGATCGCTGGGTCACCTCCGGTAACCCACGAAAAAGACCCGACGATGATCGTCAGGCCCGCCGGAAGGTTCATGGAAACCGGAAAAGAAACCATCCGAGTCGTCATGACGTCCGCACGCACACTCCCCACGGTGGGCGCCAGCTGTCGACGAAATATAGTCGATAGCCCACCTAGGGGTATGCCCGAGGTGGTAGATTAGCGAGGAAGGCGCGTGGAACGACGATACGGACGTGACGCGGGGACGAAACTAGATGAACACGGGGGTTTTATCCAGGTTCGGGCCGCCGAGTTCAGCGTAATACCCTACGTCCTGCGTCGAGTTGTCTACTCTGTATATTGATGAACGTGTCTTTGAGAGGGGGTCCTTGCTCGCCTTATATAGCCATGGGGAGCAGGGTTACAGATCCTAGTAGATCGGATCTCATGATAAAATAAGGAAACCTAGTCGATTACAATCCCGTATCATAGAGAACACGATATCTTTCCTAACCGACTACGCTTCCTTGTCAGAGAAGGCTCCTGTGCCGCCATCCGACCAGCTGGGCCGCCTGCCAGACCAGCTGGGCCTCGACGCCACGGTCCTTCACATTGAGTTGGGCCGGCCTTCATGAAGCAGCCCAAGTCTAGCTGTGAGGACACCTGGGTTTATACCCCCACAGTAAACAGAAGAGAGTGGAAAGTTGGGTGAAGTGAACAGTGCTCCTCCCTCTCCCCGTGGGGAGGTCCGGAGCTTTTTATATTGAACTAGATCCACGTGAAAGTACAAGATTGCCCTTCTCAATCACTCTACTACAATTACAATGATGCCCTACTCAACTACTCTGTAGCCGTTCAGCGCTCCTTCCGGCGCTGGGGGCACCATCGTCACTTCGGCCTCTGGCGGGCCCAGCGTCCCCGGCTCTCTTCCCCACCGGTGGGCCCGCTCTCCCTGACCCATGCTTCCGGCGACCTGCGAAAAACTCACGGACAACCAAAATCGTAAAAGACGAAATCTCTCGCCGGAGACGCTGGGTTCCTTTCGTACGAATACTCCCTTCCGCGCGGAGCCTCCGTCGTACGCCTGGCCGCGAGCCGAAAGGCGCGCTACCGCGCGAATGCATCCTTTCGCGCGAAGGCGTTGCCTTCCCTTGATCCGCGGCCCGTAAGGCGCGCTACCGCGCGAATGTTGCGCTACCGGCCGAAGGCGACGCCTTCCCCTGGCCAGCGAGCAGAAGGGCGCGCTACCGCGCGAATGTGGCGCTACCGCGCGAGTGTTGCCTTCCGCTCAGAGACCGTCGTCGCTTGGTGTTGCGGGTCTGAAACGCTTGCTTTCGCGCGAATGATACCTTCCGCACGAAAGCATCGTCATCTTTCGGTAACGCGGGTCGGAGGCGCCTGCGGTCTGGGTGCCGCCCCAACAATAGCCCCTTACGGTCGAATCTGCAAGCCTGCGAAGTTCGACCGTGTCCGCTCGCTAGGCGCCTACGCCCGCCCAAAAAAAACTGTTGCTTCGTGTCGAAGCTGAGAGTTTTTTTGCTATCATTATTATTATTTATTGTTATATATATTTTTTATATATATATTTTTTGTAACAGTCGTCTCTTCGTCTTCCTCGAAAACCGTGTATCATGATGGAAAGCCTCTGCGACGCTTCGAATCCCGTGCCAGGCGTCTCTTCGCCTCTCTTGGTAACCGTGTCGTTGTTGCTCGTATATAAGCGCAGTGGCTTCTGGTGAACAAAGGCGCCCGGTCAGTCGACGCCTTCCCCCTCCACTGTCTCTATCTCGTGACGGTTTGCGCCATTCGCCTGACGTGATTCACTTTCGACGAGGGGTGCATTCGCCAGCTTGCGTGATTCGCTGAATGAGCATTGAGGTGTGTAGCTGTCATCTCTTGTATTTTTGTCTCTTTTCGGCTTATGTCCTGCGAATTGGTTGTCTAAGCTTGTTGATTCCGCTTCTATTCTCGCCGTTTTTCGCTTGCATTGTTTGTTTATTTGTCTTTCGCGCCGTGTTAGATGACGTCTTCCAGCTCGACGTTGACCTCGAGCTCGGCTAGCAAAAGTACGAGTGCTACCGAGTCCTCCCGCCGTGAACGTAGCGCGGAAGTATCCGTCGGATCCGGGGCTGCTCCGCGAGTTCCAGATCACAGCGGAAGCCTGTCTAATGATGGTGCCTCCGGTTTGGTTTCGGTCCCCACGGATTGTTCTTTTTACCTGGGCGCATCGCGAATGACGGCCGTTGGCTTACAAACAATGGTCGAAAAGGGGCCTCTAAGGAGAGATCATCTTGCGAATTGCCGCGTCCCTGGAGACGAGGAGGTGCCTATTCCGCGGCCTAACGAAGCCGTCGTCTTTCGCGATTACTTCGTAGCCGGGCTTGATTTTCCTCTCGAGGAATTCATCTCGGATGTCCTGTCGGGGTTCGAAATACAACTCCATCAGCTGACGCCGAATGTGTTTGCCAGACTCAGTGTTTTCGCCCACGCAATGAAGATGCTGGATTGCACACCGCGGGCCGACGTTTTCGTGCAGTTCTATGATATCCACCGTCGTCCAACGAAAGTGAACGACCCGTTCCTTGGATGTGAGCTGCCTAGCGAAATTGGATGCATTAATTTCGTTCCGCCAAAGACACGGGGCAGTGTTTCCATTACACTCACGTATCGGAACAAGTGGCCGGATTGGAATCGCTTCTGGTTCTACTATCGCGTGTGCTCGGACGAAACTGTTGCCGCTGAACTGAGTAAAGGAGAGAAGAAAGGCTCTCCACTTGTATCAGTTTTGGAGAAATGCCCTGGGAGGCATCTTCCGCCCGTCGTGCTAAGTGACCCGGATGCTATTCGTTGTGGGGATGCATTCGCGCTCACTGCACGGTTTCAGATCAACCGAGATTTGGTTGAAGAGTGGATGGCCATTGGGATGAATCCGCTCTGCAGCGCCACTTCTTTCGAAGGCTTTTCAGAGAAGGATGGATACTGGGGCCCCCTTCTACTACTAGAGAGGCCCGCGGATTACTCCGATGATGATCTTTACGTGAAGCATATCGAGAAGGAGGCCAGGAAAATTTGCGGCCCGTACCTGCGCAAAGAAAGCGAATTCCAACTCGGCAATCTCGGCCGAAGCCGCCGCCTGAACCGAGCCTTCGACGCTATGGGAGTCGAATACGCCGAAAGGCCTCTAGTTGACGAGGGCAAGGAAGAGGCTGAAGGTTCGAAAGAAAAAGGGAAAGGCGTAGCTCGGCACGGTGGGCGGAGCGGCGTGGTTTCTCGGCGAAGAACTACCGATCCTGGGGACATTCGCATCGGGCGGTTAATTGCCAAGCCGATGCTTAAAAGCCAAGGAATAGTGATGGAGTCGATCCCCGACGTTGATCCTTTCGATCATCCGAGGGTGGTTAGTTTCTTTGCCTCTCTTTTGCTTTTTCTTTCGCTTTATTCGCGTTCTTTGCTTTTCCCTTTCGCTAGAACAGTTCCTTTATGATATTGATGATGCGCGCGTGACCTGTCTTATCTTGTCGTTTGTTCTGCAGAGCTCCACTCTCGCTGCTGGGATGGCGCCGAAAAAAGCGAGCATGCCTCTTTCGCGCGCAGCCTTCGATGATGATGCTTCGGTTGCTGAAATGCCAATATTCGCGAAGGTCGGCGCCCGGAAACCCTCTGGTCCACCCAACGTCGCGGAGCATCCGGCGAAAAAATGAAAGTTTCTCGCCCCGACACCTCTGCACGGGCGTCAGGCGACAAGACCGCTGCTGGCGAAAAGGAGAGCGCGTCCCTGAGAATGCCTGCCCCTACTGCTGCTGACAAAGGTAAGCTATGCCTTTCGCCGCGCTGCATTCGTCTGACCCAGGAAATGGTGGAAGGGCAGCTCTTGGGTTACGGGCGGCTGGTTCTCGACGGGGTGCCCTCGAACTACGAGAACCCGTGCTTATATACTGGCTTGAGCTCATCGAATGATACTGACGAGGCGAAAGAGGGATCTTATCGCGTTGCTCGTTCTTTAGGTGCGCCTTTTGACGCCCAACTCGCTTGCCGTCTTGACTATCGTCGGGCTGGAATTCTTTCTGGAGGCAGCGAGGAGGCCACTAAGTTTGTGGAATTCTCGCAAAAAGCTTTCGTCGCGCCGGAGATCGAAAGGGATCTCCTGAAAGTTAACTGTCTGCAACTCGACGACGCCATCTCTTTTCACCTGGCAAGCGTAAGTGTTTGATTTCGCTGCAAGTTTTGTAGCTCTTTTGATCTTTATTTTCACCGCTGTTTCGCTTCTATACACAGGCTGCTGTTGTCGCTCGCAGCCAAAGCAATCAATGGGATCTATATATTCGCAAGCTTGAGCGTGAGAAGCAAGAGCTTGACACTCAAGTGAAGAATTTCGACACCCAAGTAAGGAGCTCGCCGCCGACCTTGAGCAGCAGACCAAGAAGGCCGACGCTGAGCGCACCTCGAGGAAAACAAGTCAGAAAGAGGTGGAAAACCTCAAGAAGGAGCTTTCGCAGCTGCGGGCCACCCAAGCTGAAAGGGAAAAACTGCTTTTAGCCAATGCTGAGGAGGCCGCGGCTCGCTTCCGCGAATGCCTTCGCAACATCGGCGTCGAGGCGGATGGTCCCTCAGAACGTAACGTTGATAGCCTCATTGGCTGGATTCGCTCCGAGATGGAGTCGCTGGAGGGGCACATGGCCCTTGGCCGAGACTACGCCGCCGTTACCGGCATCAAGGCGATCGGTCATAGCCTTGTGGACACCGGTTGTTTCCATATCACGGAGCTTTCGGTCAAGGAAGTTGACTACTATTGGCGCACCCCCGAAGCGGCGAAAGTTCTAGGGAAAAGATTTTTTGATGAGTTCTGGCTGGCAGGCGGGAATGATATGTCACTCATGCAATCCGCAATGGCTCGTGGAAAGGTGTCTTCTACTGACCGCCTGAGCTTTCGCTTGACTTCTGTGTTAGCTATCGCTTTTTCTGTAGCATCCTGCGGCTTAAGTGGAGTTTCTTCTGAGATTTCGCTCTTTTGTGCAGACTCCGGAGGAGAAGACGCACATTCGGCAGGTGTTTTCGGAGTACATTTCCGAAAAACGGGCGCACGAGGCCGAGCCGAAGGACGAGGCGAGTCCGCCCTAGCCTAATGATGAAGCCCCCGAGAGCTCGGCCGCTGCTGCTGTTCGCGATGCGAATGCCTCTCAAGACGCAGCGGTAGACGAATGACTTTTCTAGGGCCCATTTTTATTGTGCTGGTAGCTTGTTCTTGGACCTTCTGTAAACTTTGGGACTTAAGCTCGAATGTTGTATCTTGAACAGGGCGCAGGTGCGGGAACGCCGGACGTTCTCGACATCTGCCCGTTAATGATTAAGTCAGGCGATATCTGTGTTGGCGGTGACTTGTGGAGGAGTTTTCGCTCTCGGTTTCCGACGGCGTCGCTTTCGGCTTACATGAAAAAACATGCTAAGAAACTTAGGCGCACAGAAGAGCAGCTACGCGCTTTTTATGAAAACTTCGATCGACGCGAACTTGAGTCGAGGCGAATGAGGCGCGAGGCTTCGCGCGCGCCGCCGGGCTTCGGGGGTGCCGCATTCGTTAAGTTGGAGCCCGAAGATGCCGTGCCTTCGCCAGATGAACGACGATACAACATTTTCCTTGGCCGCGGAAGTAGTTCGCGGCCCTGAATTACGTTGTACAAACTTTACCTCTCAAGTCCGGTGTAATGAAAAGTGTCGCAGTGGGTTGTATCTTTCGGTGTTGATCGTTATTTGCGAATGCGCGATTTTTTTCATTCTTTCGCTTAATTTTCACTTGGACGGTTGTATGATTTGCTACCTCGCGCGGATTGCTATTTTTCGCTGTGTCTTTCGCTCGATAGTTGAAGCGGGAGTCTTTTGCCGAATGATTTAGTCACTGTCATCCTACCAGTTCGCGCGATAGCGCTTCCGTTGCGGGTCCTTTTCGGCCGATGGCTTGGACGCGCCCGCCCCCGAACACTTAGACGAGGGGCGGCAGCTTTCGCGCTGGCGCGAGTGAGCTTCCGGTGCGAGCCCCTCGGCCGGTAGTAAAGACGTGCCCGCCCCCACACACTTAGACGAGGGGCGGTAGCATTCGCGCGAGGGAGCTTTCGGTGCGAGCCCCTCGGCCGGTAGTTCAGACGCGCCCGCCTCCACACGCTTAGACGAAGAGCGGTAGTATTCACGCGAGGGAGCTTTCGTTGCGAGCCCCTCGGCCGATTGCAAAGACGCGCCCGCCCCCACTCACTTAGGCGAGGGGCGATAGCATTCGCGCGAGGGAGCTTTCGGTGCGAGCCCCTCGGCCGATTACAAAGACGCGCCCGCCCCTACTCACTTAGGCGAGGGGCGATAGTATTCGCGCGAGGGAGCTTTCGGTGCGAGCCCCTCGGCCGATTGCAAAGACGCGCCCGCCCCCACTCACTTAGGTGAGGGGCGTTAGCATTCGCGCGAGGTAGCTTTCGGTGCGAGCCCCTCGGCCGATTGCAAAGACGCGCCCGCCCCCACTCACTTAGGCGAGGGGCGTTAGCATTCGCGCGAGGGTGTTTTCTAATTCGGTTGACGAAAGTATCTTTATGAACGCAACATGGGGAGGCTTACAATCGACTATGATTATGATATTGCTCCTGTTGTCATCTAGCAGCAGGCTTGCTTTCGCTTGTCTCCTAGCCGCAGCTTGGGATGGACATGTCACTTGATAGGGCCTTCGCCTAAAGTTACTGGATTGGTGACGCTAGCTAAATCCTATGCCGATGACACAATCATTAAACCGAAAACATGGCTCCTGACGCTTCCTATTCGCATTTTCGCTAGTGAGCCTATTGCCCGGGACTAATATTTTGATGGGACTCGGTAGTTTTGGATGGTTTGGAGGCTTAGCACTCTGGTGTGTATTTATATTGCCTTACCCCGGTTGCGGGAGGGCTGCATTTACTCTTTCGGTTGTACTTGTTGGCGTCTGGTAGGTGAAGAGTTAAGCATGGCATTTATGCTCTTTGCGGCTACTGGGGCATGCCGGCTGTCCCTGCCGTTTGTCAACATCTGCCCGATTTGCTTGTTTGGTTTCGCCCTTTCATTTTTTTGTCGGAGGGTCGGTTATCATATAGCCCGCGGGCTTTCGTTCCGCCCTCTTTTTTGTCGGAGGGTTGGTTTTCATATAGCCCGCAGGCTTTTGTTCCGCCCTCTCGTTTTGTCGGAGGGTCGGTTTTCATATAGCCCGCGGGCTTTTGTTCCGCCCTCTCGTTTTGTCGGAGGGTCGGTTTTCATATAGCCCGCAGGCTTTTGTTCCGCCCTCTCATTTTGTCGGAGGGTCGGTTTTCATATAGCCCGCAGGCTTTTGTTCCGCCCTCTCGTTTTATCGGAGGGTCGGTTTTTTATGGCCCGCGGGCTTTCGAGATTGTCGTTGGATGTAAAGGGTCTCTTTCGCCCTACCTGCTCGACATTCTCTTTTTTATCACATTTTGCTGACGAATGTCTCAACCTTATGCTTGGTTGACTTCGTCTTTTAGCGAGCCACGCGATATTTCTGGGGGAATTACGGTTACTTTCGTAATGTAGCGGTTACATTCGGCTGCCTCGTTAAAAAACCTCGCACCCCGATGGAGGGCTTCCCCAGCGAGGAAAAAGAGCACAGCCGGCCTTTTGATTTACAAAAATGATGAAAGATGAAAAGAAAATTACATGAAAGTTCAAGAAAGATAAATTACGGGTAGAAACGGCGCAGGCTGCTCGCGTTCCATGTGTGGGCTGATTCTTCGCCTTTGTCATTCATCAACCGGAATACACCGGGTGCTGCCATGCTTGCCACGACGAAAGGGCATTGCCACTGCGATTGCAGCTTACCTTGCTTGTCTGGCTGCCGAATGGTGACCATGTCTCTAGGCTTGATGTCCTTTCGGACTATCATCTTGTCCCTATGATGCTTCATTTCGGCGTGGTACTTCTCAAGATTATCTGCGGCTTGCAATCTTACTTCTTCAATGTTATCGAGTTCGAGGTGCCTTTGCTCTTGAGTCGTTGGGGCCATTTCGGTTCGGAAGGAACCCAGCTTTACCTCTTCCGGGGTGACTGCTTCCTCGCCGTAAAGCAATCTGAACGGGGTGAAGCCAGTAGCTCTGGACCGTGAGATGTTGTGTCCCCATACAGCTGTTGTTAGGGTGTTGGCCCACTTGCCTTTCGGCGAGTCGTACAAGGTTTTCGAGATTGCCGAGAAGATTAGTCCATTCGCTCTCTCGACAGCCCCGTTTGCCTGGGGGTAATTTACTGAGGCGAAGTTAAGCTTGATGCTGAGTTCATCGCAAAAACTCCTGAATTCGGCGCAATCGAACTGCTTCCCATTGTCGCAGGTGATGAATGACGGAACACCGAAACGACAGATTATTCTCTGCCAGACGAATTTGGTTAAAGAGGTGGAAGTTATGCTGGCGAGAGCCTTCGCTTCCACCCATTTGGTGAAATACTCGAGAGCAACCGCTGCGAAACGCAAGTTGCTTGGAGCTGCCGGTAGCGGGCCGACTATGTCGATGCCCCATCTTTGCAAGGGCCAGGTCAGTACTATCGGCGTGGTTTCATTTGCTGGTGTTTTCTGGTTTTTGGCGAACATCTGGCAACCTTTGCAACATTTAACCAGTTCTCTGGCGTCTGATGCGGCGGACGGCCAGTAGAATCCTTGCCTCATTGCTCTGTGTGCTATCTCGTGAGGCCCTCTGTGCACTCCGCATATTCCGGCGTGCATTTCTTCGAGTAGCTGAATGCCTTCGCGCTTACTTATGCATTTGAGAAGAGGAGCTGTTATCCCGTTTTTGAACAACTGCTCTCCGATGATTGAGTAACCTTTCGCTCTGCTGGCCATCCTTTCGGCATCCTTCTTAGACTCTGGCTCGTATGTTCCGGCTAGATAGGCGAATATCCGCGATCTCCAGTCATCGCTGGCGATAGCATGTACCGTACTTGGATGATCTTCCTCCTCTTTCACTGCCTTGGCCTGAAGGACTTGATAGAACACGTCTGGCGGAAGTGGTAGATTTTGTGCTGCAGCTTTGGCCAGCTCGTCTGCCTCTGCGTTTTCGGCCCTTGGAATGTGACGTAAGGTGAAACTAGCGAAATGCTTATCCATTCTTCTAATTGCTGCCAGATACTTGGCTAGCTCTGGTTCTCTTGCTGTGAAGTCCTTTTCGGCGTGACCAACAACGACTTGGGAATCCGACTTGACTATGCATCTTCTCGCTCCGATTGCTCGGAGCTTTCGTAAACCCTACAATACGGCTTCATATTCGGCAGTGTTGTTTGTTGTGAGGAATTGTAGCCTTGCGGCAAATCTGACCTTCGGTCCTCTTGGTGGTGTAAGGATCGCCGAGATTCCGGCTCCAGCCATTCCCCATGCGCCGTCACAATTCACTGTCCACACGGGCTCCTCGAATTCAAGTGTTGTGTCGAAAGCGGCGGGAGTCCAGTCTGCTATGAAATCCGCCAATGCCTGCGACTTGATTGCGGATCGGTGTTGGAAGTCGATCACATATTCATTTAGCTCCGCCGCCCACTTGCCAATTCGGTCGATAGCTTCGTTGTTGCGGAACAGGGCTTCCAATGGCTGAGCCGAAAGGACTATGATGTGGTGAGACTGAAAGTAGTGCTTTAGCTTTCTAGAAGCCATTACTACTGTGTAAGCTATCTTCTCCAGCTCTAAGTAATTCAGTTTTGCACCTAAAAGGGCCTCAGAGACGAAGTAGATTGGGAACTGCGTCATCTTGTTTGCATGCTCCTTCTCTTCCACCAGTACTGCGCTTACGGTGGTGTGCGATGCTGCGAGATACAACAAGAGTGTCGCTTCCGGCGACGGCTTGGATAGCGTGGTCAGTTTTGTCAGATACTCCTTTAGTTGCTGAAAAGCCTGCCGCTGCTCATCCCCCCAATCGAAACGGTCGGAGCTACGCAGAGTTCGGAAGAAAGGCAGCCCTTTTTCAGCGGACCTTGCGATGAATCTGTTCAAAGAAGCCAGCCTTTCTGTCAACTTTTGCACTTGCTTTCTGTTTGAGGGCGGTTGCATGTTGATGATTGCCGCTATCTTGTCGGGATTAGCTTCAATTCCTCTTGCCGATACCAGGCAACCAAGGAGCTTGCCTTTCTTGATGCCGAAAATGCACTTGTCAGGGTTGAGCTTCAAACCACTCTTTCAGAGATTGCCGAAAGTCTCGAGCAAGTCTGCCTGATGATCTTCCTGTCTATCGCTCTTGACCACTATATCGTCAACGTAAGCCAACAAGTTTTTCTTTTGCTTCTGGCTTTCGAACACCTTGTCAGTCATCCGCGAGAAGGTAGGGCCTGCGTTCCGTAGCCCTTCCGGCATTCGCCGGTAGCAGTATGTACCCGTAGGGGTGATGAAACTGGTTTTCTCCTCATCGTCGGGATGAAGCCAAATCTGGTGGTAGCCTAAAAAACAATCTAGCAAGCTCATTATTTCACAACCAGATGCAATGTTGACAAGCTTGTCGATACGAGGCAAAGGATACGGATCCTTCGGGCAGCATTTGTTGAGGTCGGTGAAATCGACGCACATTCGCCATTTTCCATTCTTCTTTTTCACCAAGACAACATTCGCCAGCCATTTGGGATACTGGACTGGTCGGATTACTCCCGCATCGAGTAATCTTTCCACTTCGGCTTTCGCCGCGTCTGCCCTTTCGTTTGACATCTTTCTCAGTTTTTGCTTTTTGGGCTTAGCGCCTCTTGCGATGTTCAAACTGTGCTGGGCGAGATCTCTGCTAACGCCTTGCAAGTCGCTTGCTGACCAAGCGAAAATGTCATCGTTGTTCGCAAGGAAGGATGCCAAAGTGTTCCTTTCTTCTTCCGGCATGCTTGACCCAATGTGCACGGCTCTTTCGGACCTGGAGGCCGCGAGCAGAATTCTTACCGTTTCTTCGGCTGCCCCAACCTTGCATTCCGACGGGCTGACGATAGCATGCTCTTCGGTGGTTGTTTGCATTTCATCTTTATTAGCCACCACATTGATAAGGCTGTAGCCTGGGGTTGGTTTTCCCTCAATTCTTCTAGAAGCTTGCTGATCTCCATGTATAGCGATAATGCCGAAAGGGGATGGCATCTTCATGCGCAGGTAGCTTTGCTTGATGACAACGTTAAACTTGTTGGTGAAACCTCTACCGAAAATGGCAGTATACGGATAGTCCATGTTTACTATGTCGAATGTCAGTGTTTCGGTGCGGACTCTTTCCCCTTCGGCGAAGGATACAGGGATTTGCTTTTTGCCGATAGCATCGATCTTTCTTCCTCCGAACCCGTACAATGAATTGCCGGCGGGGTCCAAACTGCGCCTGTCGAATCCCATCGCCTCGAAAGCTTTGACGAACAGGATGTCTGCTGAGCTTCCGGTGTCAATCAGAATGTTATGCAAGGTGAAACCGGCCACATTGGCCGTGGCGACAAAAGCGTCACAATGCGGGTAGTCGCGGACTTTGAAATCGGATTCGTCAAAGCATATCGGCGCTAGCGACCAAGCTGGCCTGTTCAGTGGAAGTCTTGGTGATACCGTCTGGACTCTTCGGTGATAGTCCCTTCTTGCTCTCTTACTTTCGTGCTCGAGGTTAGATCCGCCCGTGATGGCGAAAATGTGGCCTCTTGACGGAAGGATGTTGTTGACTGCGCTAGTTTCGTTTTCCATTTCCTGCCCCTGCTGGTAGCCGGGCTGTGCTTGCTTCCCCTGAGGCTGGGTTTGAGCCGGAAGCGCCGGTGGCGGCATTGGCTGACGCTGATAGTGCAAGGGTGACGAAACTGCCACCGACTGCGGTGCAAAGATTGGAAGCTGATAGCCCTGATACGCTGGATTATACCAATGCAAGTTTTGGGGATGCATGCACTGCGGGGGATGCATAGGTGTGCTCGCGTAATTGCTGCATGCTGCCGCCACTGCTGCCGGGTCTTGCGAATTGTGGAAAACATGCTTGGAGCTTTCGGCGGAGGCTGAAGCTTGATCCCTGTCTTTCAGCTCTTTCGCCATCTTGCTGTATTTGTAGTCCCGAGTGGCGTGGCCGAAATTGCCGTCACAAATGACGCAATATGGTGGCCTGGGTCCTCTTCCGCGGCCTCTACCGTCTCGTCCGCCGCGTCCAGTCCTTCCACCGCGCCCCCCGCGGAACGGTTGATCAAACCCTCTTTGGGGCTGAAAGTCAGCCATGCCAGGCCTCTCCGTGCCTGTCGCTGACTGTGCTGGTTCTTCCTGCAAATTGTTAATTGAACGAAAAGGCCTGACAATCCTTTGATTCGGCATGGGCGGTGGTCGACTTGCTTTCGTCGCTTGCCTCTGCGTCAGGCGGGCGGCCTTGCGTCGCCGAAAGTCATCATCTGACCTCGCGTACGCATTCATTACGTCGAACAATTCCTTGACATCTTTCGGCGGCTCCCTGGACAAATGAGCGGCGCACTGCCCAATCCCCAAGCCTTCGATGGCTGCTGCGATCACCGCGGCTTCCGGCACATTCGGAGCTTGAGCTTTCAGCTGGATGAAACGTTTGAGGTACTCCGAAATTGGCTCGTCGTCTTGCTGGGTGCAATTCATGAGATCCCGCGTGGTCTTGACATCCGGTCGGAATCCTTGGAAAGTGGCCAGCAGTTCGGCCTTCAACTGTGCCCACGAATAGATAGACAATGGCTTGAGGATAGTGTACCAATCGTGGGCCACATCTTCGACTGCCAGGATGAGAGATTTTGCTAAAGCCTGATTGTCTCCGCCTGCCGAAAAAACAGCTGTCTCGTAGCTTGCCAAGAACTTGCGTGGGTTCGCTTTACAGTCGAAAGTCGGAATGCGGGGCTTGTAATTGAGTGGCCACGGATGAGCTTGCAACTCCCTCGAGAGTGGAGAGGTTTCATCGATGGCGTTGCCGAAAGCTGGCGGTTGCTCTCGCCTTGGTATGAATACGTTTTCTTGCGCTATCGGATTTTGGTCCGCCCTGGCCCTTTGCAGCTCCTGAATTTCCTTCTCGAGTTGCCTCCTCTGCGCCTCAGCTCGCCGAATGGCGTTGCGAGTCTCGTCTTCTCTTGCTTTCGCCGCCAACTGCTGCTGCAGCTGGTCTCTTTGCAACAACAGCCTTTCGATTTCCCCTTGCTGCTGAGCCAGC
Source organism: Coix lacryma-jobi var. lacryma-jobi (assembly GCA_009763385.1). Classification (NCBI taxonomy): domain Eukaryota; kingdom Viridiplantae; phylum Streptophyta; class Magnoliopsida; order Poales; family Poaceae; genus Coix; species Coix lacryma-jobi. The sequence goes on from CM019824.1 coordinate 10,407,856, forward strand.
GTCTTGATTGCTTGGGCGTGTCTTGTGATTTCGTCATCGTCTTCATCCTCATCATCGAACTCGTTCTCGACATGCCCATCCGGCGTGCCGTCTCTGCCCAAAGCCCGCTGATCCTGAGGCTGCACGCCGTGGCTCGTCGATGCTCCCGGCGGCGGCTGCGTTTCTATCGACAGAGTGCCGCCGAAAGGTGGTGGCTCTGCGGCTGCGTTTGGTGGAACCTGGCTAGCTGGGACTGAAACCGCGACGGTGCCGAAAGCATCCTTTCTCGCGGCGATCGTCTTCGGATTGTCGACCGTCTTCGGCGCTTTCCTTGGCGGCATGGTAAGCTCGGGCGACAACCACGGTGGGCGCCAATGTTGTTTCGGGTCCGAGACCTCGAAACAGCGGGTTGTCGCACGAACGAATGCACAGAGCGAAAGCGGAAGTAAACGGAAGAGAGTGGGAAGTTGGGTGAAGTGAACAGTGCTCCTCCCTCTCCCCGTGGGGAGGTCCGGAGCTTTTTATATTGAACTAGATCCACGTGAAAGTATAAGATTGCCCTTCTCAATCACTCTACTACAATTACAATGATGCCCTACTCAACTACTCTGCAGCCGTTCAGCGCTCCTTCCGGCGCTGGGGGCACCATTGTCACTTCGGCCTCTGGCGGGCCCAGCGTCCCCGGCTCTCTTCCCGACCGGTGGGCCCGCTCTCCCTGACCCATGCTTCCGGCGACCTGCGAAAAACTCACGGACAACCAAAATCGTAAAAGACGAAATCTCTCGCCGGAGACGCTGGGTTCCTTTCGTACGAATACTCCCTTCCGCGCGGAGCCTCCGTCGTACGCCTGGCCGCGAGCCGAAAGGCGCGCTACCGCGCGAATGCATCCTTTCGCGCGAAGGCGTTGCCTTCCCTTGATCCGCGGCCCGTAAGGCGCGCTACCGCGCGAATGTTGCGCTACCGCCCGAAGGCGACGCCTTCCCGTGGCCAGCGAGCAGAAGGGCGCGCTACCGCGCGAATGTGGCGCTACCGCGCGAGTGTTGCCTTCCGCTCAGAGACCGTCGTCGCTTGGTGTTGCGGGTCTGAAGCGCTTGCTTTCGCGCGAATGATACCTTCCGCACGAAAACATCGTCATCTTTCGGTAACGCGGGTCGGAGGCGCCTGCAGTCTGGGTGCCGCCCCAACAAGTTCAATTTTCGAATTTACCGGAATATCGATGCCGTTCTCGTTTCCGGAAATATCGTATCGATTTCGTTTTCGAGAAAATAATGTGAAACTAAAAATGATTTGACCTCCTACCAATCATTTCCGACTGTTTTCACCCCCTAATAACTACAATTACAATATCAAAACGCCGGGAAATAATCCAACCCTCTCAAGTCTTTTGCTACTACTGGCCAATCTAAAACCAGCACAGTACATGGTTGTTCTTGCACCAAGAGCCTCACCCCCACTGTTTGCTCCAACACTTTGACACTCTGTATACACATAGTTCACAGGAAAATACATTTATGTTTTGCACACGAGTCAACACTCATAGCAGAGCGCGCCTTGTGCTAGTGCCTAGTGTAGATGGTGGCTTCCAAAATTTCTTTTTTATAACAGACAAATTTTATTAGCAGCACTTGGCTGACAACAGGGAGAAGTTCTCCCATAGTACAGAGGACAGTGCAACCTCAAGAGGGCACTTTTGCATATGATTCTGATTGGAGCATGAAAAGTACATTTCTTGGTGATTGAGGCTTCGATCTAGTCTAGCTTGTTTTGCTAGCAAATTTGTCCGTTTGGTTGAGGTCTCTTCCAATTTTGAAGACCATGTGTGTGTTGTTGGAGTTGTCATTGATCAAGCTCTGTGTGTAATTCTTGATATTCCATCGTGGTGGTGATGATGAGTGGTCATTGGAGTTGAGAAAGGTAACCAGCTGTTGATTGTTTGACAGATATGTTGGTGACTGGACATGTATGAAGTTTCGGACTAGTCTTGCGGCCAATGCCATTGGGCTGCAGCCTCAGCCATTAGGACTGAAGAGACAATTGCTGTATGAAGATAGCCCGAGGGTGTTGTGTGTCTGCGGGTTCAGAATGAACACCCCTAGGCCAGCTGTTCTCGCCACTGTGCGGTTTGTATCAGGTTCAGTTGAAAGCGTCGCTGTAGCATCTTGTCCCTGTTAATAGTGCCGGCATTGTGATCCTGTATAGCGGCGGTCTGCCGTTATTGGCGTGATGGTGTGGGCGTCTCATTTTTTTTTTTGATTCAGTGGGCGTCTCATTTGTACTGCGTCTCCTGGTTAGCTGTTCCTTGTTTAATGTTTGAACACATCTGGGCCGTAATGTTGCAGGGCTTCATATGGGCCTACATAACTCGTAGTGGCCCATTTCGTGAGCAAGATGGAGTCACGCGCAACTTCAAGCATTCAGCAAACTCGTGGCTGGATATCGAGCCGTTCGGTTCGTTCGTGGGATCGTTTAGGTAACGAGACAAATCAACACGGCTCCCACAACACAGGCTCAGCAAATGCAACACTGCCATATTAGGTTCATATATATACTATATACTTAGCATACACAAGACGAGACAGCGTTTGGTTGCTCGCACCGTATGAGATAAAAGTATATGAGAATATATTTTTTCCACAATGGCCGTCGAATTTCATTACCGCGGTAACGAAATTACAAAGTTTAGAACATTACACAGGAAACAGTAAAACCCCATTCACTCATCCAAAAAACCGCCAGCTCCATGCCAGTGTTCACCAAGGGAACTACTGCATGAGCACAACAAAGTTCCACCGAAATATACTTTATTTGTATATGAGAATATATGTTATTAAGATATTTATTTGGTGCAAATATACTTTAATTATTTTTATTTTATATCTTATTAAATGTTAATATTGTCGGTGTTTCTACCCCGGGGGTATGACACTAACTAGTAATATGATCGCGTGCTCTCTTCCTGGGTGGTGATGCAAGATGACACAAGGATTTATCCTGGTTCGGGCAAAGAAGGCCCTACGTCCAGCGGGGGGAGGATGTTCTTGTATTACTTGCACCTAAGTGCTTGTACAGGGGCAATACAAGCTCAATGAGCGTGGACCGGAGTCCGGACTCGTGTGGGTGCGGTGTTGTATGGACTTGTGTGCGGACCCGAGTGGATCTGGACCTAGACTTGTCCGTCTCGTGCGCGAAGGGCCCTGGTGTCCTCTTTTATAGAGCAAGAGGAGGCCAGGGTTACACAGGGTTGCACAGGATTACACAGGAGTAGGGATGTACAATGCCCAACACGGTGAAGAGTAGGAATGCTGTCTTGTCGAGGTCACTGGAGCTGACGTGGGGGTTGCTGTTGAAGCGTCCTTGAAGCGTGGCCTCCATCCCTGGCGCGGACGTGGAGACGTGGAGGTCATACAGCGCCCATCCCGACACGTACATGACGTGGCAGGGTTCCTCCGGGCCTTGGGGGTACCTGTCCTCCAATAGCATGAAAGCAGTTAGGGCTCGAGGGGCGCGGATCCGGCCTCGAGGTGGCGCCTACGGGGGGCTCGGGCCCCCGCAGGTATGGGCAAGTCCCGGAACGCCCGGGCGTACAGCGGGAACCCAGGCCTCGGGATGAGGCTCGAGTGTGCTACAGTGCAGGGTATGGCCCAACAGTGCTGTACTTGTGCCTTTTCGCCCATGCTTGTGGTGAAAAAGGAGGCTTGACTCTGGCTCTGGTTCACTGTAGCACACGTTGTGTACCAGAGGATGTGACCGGAGTAGGTGGACGCATTAAATGCGCTGTATGGGGCTGGTACGGTTGTCAGAGCTGAGAAGCAGGGAGCTTCCTTCTTGCTGGAGGCTTGAAGGGTAATGGAGCGCTCGCCCGAGGCCTGACGTGGAGGGCTCAGGTGAGACGGAGAACGGGCGCCAGCCCGAGGCCTGGCTCGGGGGGCTCGGGCGCCCGAGGCCTGACTCGGAGGGCTCGGGTGAGACGGAGAACGAGCGCCAGCCCGAGGCTTGGCTCGGATGGCTCGGGCGAGACGGAGAACGAGCGCCAGCCCGAGGCCTGGCTCAGAGGGCTCGGGCGAGACGGAGAATGAGCATTCGCCCGAGGCCTGGCTTGGAGGGCTAACGCAGCCTACTTCCGCTTAACGGGTTTTCGGGCTTCGGCTTGGTGGGCTGGCGTTGTAGGCCTCGAGGGGTAGGTTACCGTACTAGAGAGGCTCGAGGTCCCCGCGTGGGGTCTCGAGGAGCGGTGCACGGCTATAGTGGGTTCGAGGCCTATGTGCCGGGGCTCGAGGGGTAGGCTGCCGTGAGGCGGACAGTAAGGCTTTGGCGGGCCCGGGCTCCCCAGTGATGGGCCGGCGTTATAGGCCTCGAGGGGTTGGCTTTTTAGAAGGTTATACTTGCTAGGTTTTGTTATTAATTGGTGTTCTAGGTTTAACCTATTTGTTTTGCGTTGATTGGGGGTACCCCTTTGGTGTTCCCCCGACAGTAGCCCCCGAGCCCTTGTTCGAGTGCTGGCACTCGAGCGGGGGCTCCTAACCGGGATCCTAAGGGTTAACTACTGGTTTTCGAGGGTTTGGTTGCTTTAATTCCGTGGGTGTCGTGCGAGCGACACCCGCGGGTGTAGCCCCCGAGGCCACGGGGGAGTGGTTTGGACCCCCTCGTGGGCTTTTTGCGAGTGTGAGTGTTAGTTGCATTTTTTAGGTTCGGGAGTGTCGAGCCCCCGAGTTTTCTACCCTCTTTCGTTGAGGGGTGCCAGGCTGAACTGGCCGGCCGGCTCTTCGAGCTGTCCGACACGCCGGTTGCCCTGGCTTGTCATCCTGCGAGTCCTTTCGATCGGATGCGAGGGGGGATGCCTCGTACTACCACGAGCGGGCGAGTATCGAGGTTCCCGGTGAGCTGGTAACGGGGGAATCCAAGTGAGACCTCGTGCCCCGTTCGATGGGGTCAACTGTAGCCCGGAGGCGATCTCATAAAGCATGAGTGCTCGGTCTGCGGGAATGCCGGGTCCATTCGATAGGACCCGGTGGCTCGATGCCTCCCTCCGAGGGGATCTCACCGCATGTCGTGCTCCCTGCCTTGGATACACGTGAGGGGCCTCGAGGGCTTGGCCCTTGAGCGATGCTGCGAGTGGCGCCCCTTGGTGTCCCTGACTCGGGTGCTCGAAGCCGGCTGTCGAACCCTCTTCGAGGGCCAGCCTTCGCTGCTTCGAGGCTTAGGGCCGGGGCCCGTTTTTACCTTCCTGAAGAAGCCTTCGTCGCTTGGAATCCTTCTGCCCGTTGGGCACGCCTTTTTAGGCAGAAACCGTCAGGGAGTGGAGATCGTGGCGCCAGGGCGACGGACGTGAAGTTGGAGCGGCGGCCGCGGAGGGCCCCGGTAGTTGAGCGGATGGGGTGTTGTCGCGTGTACCTGTCAATCGGCTCGAGACATGGTTAGGTGGGCGCATTAAACGTGTGCGGTTACCTTTCCTCTGTCGTGGGAGACTCCGCCCGAGGCCTAGCTCGGAGGGCTCGGGCGAGACGGAGAACGAGCGTTCGCCCGAGGCCTGGCTTGGAGGGCTCGGGCGAGACGGAGAACGTGCGTTCGCCCAAGGCCTGGCTTGGAGGGCTCGGGCGAGGCGGAGAACGAGCGTTCGCCCGAGGCCTCGCTTGGAGGGCTCGGGCGAGGCGGAGAACGAGCGTTCGCCCGAGGCCTCGCTTGGAGGGCTCGGGCGAGGCGGAGAACGAGCGTTCACCCGAGGCCTCGCTTGGTGGAGTGAGACGGAGAACGAGCGTTCACCCAAGGCCTTGCTTGGTGGAGTGAGACGTTCGTCCAAGGGCTGAAAATCTCATGTTCACACAAAGAAAAGAGATTAGTCGTATTCCCCGAGCCCCCGAGCCCCTCGGTTGCCGATCGATGGCTTTGGTATTGAGGGTAGTCCAAGGTTTTTTCGACCTTATCTCGGGTGCGAGGCGAGCCCTAGAGCCCTTTTTCATAGAGGGTCGGTCATAGGCGGCCTCGTCTTGGTTTTTCGACCCTCACGCATCCTTTTCGCAAGGAAGAGGGGTGGTGACGCCGCGCTACCATCGGTAGGTATCGGTCACGGCGTCCCCGATGAGCTGTTAACGGGTAAATCCAAGTGCGTGCCCGTGCCCCGTTCGATAGGGGTCGGCTAGGGGCCCGGAGGCGTACACTTGGAGCTAGAGGACAGTCACCAGGGCCCGGAACCGTTCGATTGGTTCTGAGGGCTCGTTGCCTCCCTTCGTTGGGATCCCGTTTTGAGACCGTCCTGCTAGCCTCGGATACGACTCTGGATGCCCTGAGCGGTCGTGCTCAGGCTTGGCTCGGGCCATGCGATGGGCGCATCCGTGGCCATTCCTGACTCTGTTATCCTGGGGCGGCTGTCGAACCCTCGGAGGGGTCGGCCTTCGAACCCCTGGAACGTAACGGGCTCGGTGCCCTGGATTCCTTCGCAGGGAAGGAGTCAGAGGTAGGACACCTCTTCCGTCGGAGCGGCGGGCGCGCCTTTTTAGGCGACTTTCTGGGGTCGTGGGCGGCGCCCGTTGCGGACGCGTGCAAGGGCCCACGACCAGACATTTAATGCTTGTGTGCGCACTCGTATCGAGGGGATTCTCGCAATCATGAGATCTCCTAGCGTGCAACGCATTAAATGCGGGTGAATAGTGACCGACCGGGATCTGGCCGTTGGTTTTCACCCTATAAATATGCCCCTTGGGGATTTGGGAGCGGTTCCTTTCCTCATTCGCTCGTATCCCTTACTCTTTCGTCTTCCTCCTCCGTCCAGCCACACAAAAGCAGAGGTGGGCAGGGAGAGACCGGGCCAGCGGCGGAGTAGAGGGTTGAGAGGCAAAGAAGAAGGAGAGAGAGAGAGAGAGAGAGAGAGAGAGAGAGAGAGAGAGAGAGAGACCTTTCCTCTTTGTGACATCTGCGCCTCCGCCTTCTGTCGTTCGGGATGGCTGACGCCGCTGAGCCGTGGGGCGCTTCTGCCGCCACCCTGGAGAAGCTGGCGGAGCTGGTGCAGAGAGGACTTCTCCGGGGCCTTTCCAGCTCCGATAGACCAAAGTGGATCGCCTCCGGTCCGGAGGAGGAGGAGCCGAGGCCCCCGAACGGCTACGTGGTCAGCTTCATCGCTTTCCACGAGCGTGGATTCAGGGTACCGGCAAGCCGGTTCCTCCGGGCGCTTCTTTTCTACTACGGGCTCGAGCTGCATCACCTTGCCCCCAACTCTATTTCACAGGCAGCCATCTTCGCGACCGTCTGCGAAGGCTTCCTGGGGATCGAGCCCCACTGGGAGCTCTGGATCCACCTCTTCCGGGGCGAGCTCTTCACGAAGGCGGTTTCGGAGGGTCGGCGGAGATTGATGAGGTCGGGGAGCTGCGTGCTCTCTGTTCGCCAGCATAGGTCGGGCCTATACATCCCGTCCCAGGCGGCCACCTCGAACAAGGACTGGCGCATGGGCTGGTTCTACCTTCGCAACGACGACGGGCTGCTGCCAGCATACACCGGCCGCGTCATCGAGTCGCGGTCGGACTCTTGGAACTACGGCGTCGTCGACAAGAGGCAGAGTCGACTCGACCCGCTACTTGAGGCCTTGTCGAGGCTGCGGAAGGCGAGTCTTACGGCCGGGATGGTCGTGGCCTGGTTCCATCAGCGGTGCGTGCTGCCGCTGATGAACCGGACCCTGATCATGGCGAAGATGAGGGACGACGCGCCTCTCCTGCAGAGGTGCCAGATGAGGGCGTCCCCGGTCGCCTATCCCGAGCTCGTTCGCCGGGCGAGGGATGCGGTAAAGGAGGTGAAGGATGCGAACAAACTGCTCAGTATCCCGATGCGCCTGTTTCGCGGGTACATCAGCTTGGTAAGGGGATCGATCCTTTGGGTGTGTTGCCGTGGAGCTTTCTTTTTTCGTGTTCGATCCTTACTTCCTTCTTTTTGCAGGGTTTACAGGGGGTCAGCGCCTCGAAACCTCCCCTTCCTGAGGAAAGGGAGGAGAGGCGGCGCCTGGCCGAGGAGAGGAAGAAGAGAAAGGACGACAGCAACATCAGGCGGGCTAAGCGTCGGAGGGACCGTGACGACCTGGAGAGGCGTCGGCGGCAACAGAAGCTCCATGGTGAGCCGGAAGAGTCCTCCCCTACGGAGGAGGATTCCGATGATGAAGATGAGGAGGGCTCGGAGGGGGACTCCGAGCCCCTGGCAGGGTTCCCAGACGTGGACCGTTCACCGGTCCGGTTGGCGAGCCCCGTGAGGGGCGCGCCCGGGGCGCAGGCGGCGGGGAAGAGCCCTGTTCCTGCCCTGGGCGCGGGTGGCGAGGCTTCTACGCCCCGGGGGGGCGACGGGTCCACTCAGGGCCCGTCGACGCCGCCGTCGGTGGGGGTTTTGAGGGAGACCCTCGAGACGGAGCTCCCGCCTCCCCCGAGCAGGGTTCCCCCTGCAGGGACACCGTGGCTGCAGACCCCACCCGTGTCTACTGCGAGGAGGGCGCCAAGGGCTGGGTGAGCACTCGTCGCTTGCCCGTCCCGTGTTTGCTTGTGTGGGGATTTTTTCTTCATGATGTGTATCTTTCTTCTCTTGTCTCAGCGGGAAGCGGTCCGGGGAGGCCTTATCCCTCCGCCCTCGGAAGGCGCTGAAAGTGGGCGCGACCTCCTCCGCCGGCGCGGTGGTAGCACCGTCTGTGACGCCTCCACTGCCGGGGTCCGGCGGGCCGGACATCACGCCCGAAATCGTCGAGTTCCCACAGGGGGCCCCGGTCTCTGGTGAGGCACCAGAGGAGGACCCTGCTTCTGGGGCGTTGAGGGATGAAGGCGCCCCGGGGGCCTTGACCGCTGAAGTCGAGGCCGCCAAGGCAGCTGAGGCAGAGCCGTCCCAGGCCGTTGCGCCCGGGGCTAGGGCTGACGTCCTGCCTCAGGGGTCGCGCTTGCCGGAGGAGATCCATAACATCTCTTCTGACGAGACTTCCCCAAAAGGTGGGAAAGCAGAGGTGGAGGGTGAGGCTACCAGCGCGCCGCCGAGGCTGCCGGTGCCAGAGGTCGGAGGAGGGGGCGAAAGCTCGGCCCTTGCCCGCTTGGGAGGTCGCTCTCCCACTTGGGGCGGTCCTCGAGTGGAGTGGAGGGATCTAGCTGATCCCGAGGCCGAGCCGGTGTTCGTCCTCGACGATGCCCCCGAGGCCGTAAACTGGAACGTCCTCGGGCAGCTCGGCTCGCTCCTCACGTGGTCGTTGAAGACGTCTCTGACGTTGGTGGAAAGGGACCTCCCTCGGGCCGTCCAGGTGAGGAACCTTGTTTGGGCGATCCTCTTCTTCCTGTTTTATCGTAAAAAAAGGGGGGTTAATGTTTGGTTGATTATCCACCTTAGGAGCTCATGGAGACCTCTCGGGCTAAGTCGGATTTCCTCCGTCGGGCGAGCCGCATCTGGGAGCAGCTTCAGACGTCGAGCGCTGAGCTCGCCCGCACCCAGAAGCAGCTTGCCGAGAAGAGTACCGAGGCGGGCAGGCTGAGCGTCCGCTGCTCAGACCTGACCGCCGCGGTTGCCGAGGCCCAAGAGTACGCCGCCCGGGAGGCGGAGAAGGCTAAGAACTTGGCGTCGTGCCTGGAGGAGTCCGAGAAGGCGGCCGAGGCCCTTCGTGCTCAGGCTGCCGAGGAGGCGTCCAAAGCGCGGGCCCTGAGCACGGACCTCGAGCAGGCTCGGAAGTCTACTGAGGCGTCGGCCACTGACGCCCAGACGTGGGACGGTGTGGCGAAAGGTGACCTTTTGTTCCGTAGGCCTTATGGCTTCCTCATCGCATTTTCTTTTTCTTTTGACGAGTTGTGTCGATCCTCTGCAGAGCTGAAGGGGAAGCTTGCTGAGGCGGAGGAGGCCTCGGCCGCCCTGCAGTCGGTTTACCAGGCTGAGGCTTCGGATCACCAGGCTCTGCAAGATGCTGCCGCCGAGGCCTGCGCGTCCCTCGGGACCGTAGGTGGTCAGTCGGGGAGCTCCCTGACCAGCTGTCTGGCCGCCCTGAGGGGTCAGGTGGATGACCGGGTGCGCGGTGCCCTGCATCTTGGGGTGAAGCGGGCCTTCGCCGTGATCTCCAGCCACTACGACGGCCTCAACTTCGACGCCGTCAACCAAGTATATATCCTGCCGGACGATGAAGACGAAGCCGAGCGGGAGATTGCGGAATTCGCCAGGGCCGTCGAGGCCCCTGGCGAGGCCCTGGCTCGGTTCTTTGAAGAGGACGTGGGGCTTCCCCCAGCAGCGTCCTCGGCTCCTGAAGACCCCTCGGTGATTGCTCCTGCGGACGAGCCTCAAGAGGAGAGACAAAGTTAGTTTGGGCCACCGAGCCCTTGTGTTGTGTCCTCCATGGGAGGATATTTTTGTAAGAAAGAACATGCTCGCGGCCTTCGATGCCTAATGTAAAAACATTTTCGCATTTCATTCCTTGTTGCCTGTTTGAAAAGCGAGCAAAAACGTAAGTCTCGGGGGCGTCGGACGTCGGGTCGGAGAGACCCTTCTCCTGATAGCCCCTGAGGCCTCGGAGGAGTGGGAAAGACTCCTTCGAGGGCTTTGGGGTGAGCGCCCGAGATGATATTGAAACATCTTTGAGCTCGAGTTTTCTTATTTTTCTTTGCCTGAGTTTTGCTTCGACTAAGTTTTCGACACAGACTTGAGTCTTTCGAGGGCGGGAGCGAGTGGAGGTACCGTAGCCCGGGGGCGTAGGCGAGCTCCCGTCTCGACACCCTTGACCCTTAGGGAGCTCAAGGTGTTTCCTTCTTAGTCGTGAGGCGCGTTCGAGGCATAGACAAACAAAATAACATCGAGTTTAGTAAAAAACGTGCGAGGTTTTTTTAGGAACTTAGGGGGGATCCCCTGGTTAGCCCCCGAGGGAGTCTCGACTCTGATTAGACAGAGTCGAGGCTACCTCCGCTTTGAACGGAATAAAGAACTTGGAATTGAACTTTTATTCATTCATGACACGATGTTCGTACAAAATACGAGAAATGTATGAAGCCTCGAGGCTTTAGGGATAGAAACGACGTAGCTGTTCGATGTTCCGAACTGGAGTCGAGCTCGGGGTTGTCGGGGGAGATTGACCGGACTCCCTGGTCGTGCGCATGGCAAGGGCGAAGTTGGAGCTCCCATCGGGGTCACTGGTCGATGCGCCAACCGTCGCGGGGTTGTTTGCTGGTGACGCCCTCAGTTGTTTGGCTTCAGACGTAGTACCGTCGAGGTCCCGTTGGAGGTTTCACGGGTACTCGACCGAATGCAACAGCGCCACGTCCCGGGCCCCGTCGAGTTGGTTCAGGGTGGCCGAGGCTTCCTGCACACTCTGTACACATTAGATTATTTGAAGTTTAATCAAGGAAAGAACACTGCGTCTTTCTTGTTGATTTTACGAAAACTCCTCCTTAGCCTCTGCCCCGTGTTTCCGTCCCATTGTCACGTTGTGCTCTTTGGTGCGGTTGGCCAAGGGGACCGTAGCCTTTCGCAGGCGATAGGTTCGCTCCTTGCCCGCTTTGGCATGACCCTTGAGGGTCAGCCGTCCTTCGAGGTTTGTCATGACTTTGGAAAATGGAGCAACAGTGCAGTAGGCTTGTGTTTTTTCTTAGCGTGCCCGCCTTTGTTTCTTCCTTTTCTTGAACCTGAGGAGCTCGATCTACGGGCCGTGTTTCGGTTCTGCGGATGGGTCGGTGTCGTTAGCCGTCGGAGGCGTCAGGCGGCCAGGACCCGGTCCGCTTTCTCGAAGACCCGACCCGCGTCCCTTGCTCCTCTGGTTCTTATTCGGGATGAAGCAAACGCGGACGCGAGCATTTTAATCATTGTTTTCGTAAACGTTGGCCTTTTTAAGAAACAGAACGGAAAACCAAACGTTAGAAAGAGGAACGTAGCTTTTTGATCGCGGAGAGGGATGTTGTTCCTCCTTGTTCGACATGGTCCTGCGTTTATCGTCCTGATGCCGGGGAGGGGAGAGCCCCACGGCGTTGTTGATGGTGGCGGCGTCGTGGGGCCTCGAGGCTAGGCCTCGAGGAAGGCCCGTTGGCGCCCTCTCGCGCAGTCGTTGGCGGCATCGCGGGGCCTCGAGGCTAGGCCTCGAGGAAGGCCCGTTGGCGCCCTCTTGCGCAGTCGTTGGCGGCGTCGTGGGGCCTCGAGGCTAGGCCTCGAGGAAGCCCGTTGGCGCCCTCTTGCGCAGTCTTTGGCGGCGTCGCGGAGCCTCGAGGCTAGGCCTCGAGGAAGGCCCGTTGGCGCCCTCTGACCTTGTTGCGGGCTGCGTCGCGGCCGGACGAGGAGCTTTGTCGGTACGTGGCGCAACGTCCCCGGACGGCGGGGAAGGGCGCAACGTCCCCGGACAGGTTGGTGGTGGCTCGTAGGATTACGCCCGGACGTTCATCCCGCTCTGCCGCCGTCCGGTCCTGACGGCGCTCGTCGAGGTGGCGGGCGTAGACAGATGCGGAGTTGTTGAGGCCGAACAGGGGGCCGCTGGCGTCGAGCGCGGTACGCCCCGTGCGGGAGGAAGCCAGGTGGCGTCGACGGGGCACGGCTAGGGGGCCTCTGTCCGGGCTCCCGGTCCGTGCGCACGACGGACGCGAACTCGATGGGAGAGAGCGCGCGCGCCCTAGAAGTCTCCGGTCGCGCGCCGGGCAGGCTTCTCCTCGGGGACCCTGCACCGGCCGCGGGGAAGTGGGTGTACGCCGCGGGCACCGCCTGTGCCTGGCGACGATGGTGACGACGGCGCCGCTCACGACGTGGCGACGCGTGGTGGTGCGGGCGGCGCGCCGCGCATCCCGCGCGGGGTGGCGTGACACGCCCTCCGCTCGGGCCCTCCGTGGAGAGCAGGGTCAGCTCGTTGCCGCTGCCGGTGGCCAGGAACTCGAGGCTCCCGAACCAGATGACGGCACCAGCAGAGAACGAAAGAGTGGAAGAAGCCATCCAGGAAACAACGAGAAATCAACTCCGACACGCGAAGCCCCCTACCTGGCGCGCCAACTGTCGGTGTTTCTACCCCGGGGGTATGACACTAATTAGTAATATGATTGCGTGCTCTCTTCCTGGGTGGTGATGTAAGATGACCCAAGGATTTATCCTGGTTCGGGCAAAGAAGGCCCTACGTCCAGCGGGGGGAGGATGTTCTTGTATTACTTGCACCTAAGTGCTTGTACAGGGGCAATACAAGCTCAATGAGCGTGGACCAGAGTCCGGACTCGTGTGGGTGCGGTGTTGTATGGACTTGTGTGCGGACCCGAGTGGATCTAGACCTAGACTTGTCCGTCTCGTGCGCGAAGGGCCCTGGTGTCCTCTTTTATAGAGCAAGAGGAGGCCAGGGTTACACAGGGTTGCACACGATTACACAGGAGTAGGGATGTACAATGCCCAACACGGTGAAAAGTAGGAATGCTGTCTTATCGAGGTCACTGGAGCTGACGTGGGGGTTGCTGTTGAAGCGTCCTTGAAGCGTGGCCTCCATCCCTGGCGCGGACGTGGAGACGTGGCGACGTGGAGGTCATACAGCGCCCATACCGACACGTACATGACGTGGCAGGGTTCCTCCGGGCCTTGGGGGTACCTGTCCTCCAATAGCATGAAAGCAGTTAGGGCTCGAGGGGCGCGGAGCCAGCCTCGAGGTGGCGCCTACGGGGGGCTCGGGCCCCCGCAGGTATGGGCATGTCCCAGAACGCCCGGGCGTACAGCGGGAACCCAGGCCTCGGGATGAGGCTCGAGTGTGCTACAGTGCAGGGTATGGCCCAACAGTGTTGTACTTATGCCTTTTCGTCCATGCTTGTGGTGAAAAAGGAGGCTTGACTCTGGCTCCGGTTCACTGTGGCACACGTTGTGTACCAGAGGATGTGACCGGAGTAGGTGGACGTATTAAATGCGTTGTATGGGGCTGGTACGGTTGTCAGAGCTGAGAAGCAGGGAGCTTCCTTCTTGCGGGAGACTTGAAGGGTAATGGAGCGCTCGCCCGAGGCCTGACGTGGAGGGCTCGGGTGAGACGGAGAACGGGCGCCAGCCCGAGGCCTGGCTCGGGGGGCTCGGGCGCCCAAGGCCTGACTCGGAGGGCTCGGGTGAGACGGAGAACGAGCGCCAGCCCGAGGCCTGGCTCGGATGGCTCGGGCGAGACGGAGAACGAGCGCCAGCCCGAGGCCTGGCTCAGAGGGCTCGGGCGAGACGGAGAATGAGCATTCGCCCGAGGCCTGGCTTGGAGGGCTGACGCAGCCTACTTCCGCTTAACGGGTTTTCGGGCTTCGGCTTGGTGGGCTGGCGTTGTAGGCCTCGAGGGGTAGTGTAACGTAACGGCTCTAATCCCATGGCCCACTGATCACCGTCAACCACTGACAGTCGATCCGTACAGCCAAGAGATTAGGACCGGTTCCGCTACTGGGCTACATCAGTGCCCGTTGTCCGCAGGATCATCTCACAATTCAGTTACAATCTCTTTAACATTTTGACAAGTAACATCGGAGTAAATAGCGGAAGACTTAGATAACAATAGTTTTACAAACCAGGGTTCCACATAAAATTAAAGTGAAGTTATTACAGACCATAGTTCAAATAGATAGAGTCGGCAAGTAGCATATGACAACAACTTAAGGTAAAGATACATCACCCAGCCCGAGGGTGAATAATCACTCATCGGCCTCATCGGCCTCTTCCTGAACAACAGTCACACAGCAGGGTCCAAGGCATACTGAGGAATCTGCCATACCTGCAACATGGGTAATAAAACCCTGAGTACAAAGGTACTCAACAAGACTTACCCGACTAAAGAAAAAGGGAGAAGACTCAGGAATGCAGGCTTAGGGTAGTCAAGGTAAGGCTTAAGCAAGATCAAGTATTTTGCAGAAAAGCATTTTTTTGGTAAATCTTATTTTTTTTTTGAAAGGTTCAGAATTTCCTCAATTCTTCATCATTCATGATTCATTTTACATTTCAAAACATTCCTAGTTGAGAACCACTCTCCGTTGACAGTCAGTGGACCAAGTCTCCATAACCGAGGAGCAACGTTAATCCGGATAAATAATACTCAGCTGAGGATCCCTATCCACACTGCATATGTAGCACCCAAGCTTGCATATGCCAACTCGTCTACCACGATTCCTCCAAGATTGGGCCCGGTCCTACGCCACCCGGAAGTACAGTACACCACTCCAATCCGGGCCTCTAACCCACGTGGGTACATGCTACTTCCGCCATCTCTCCACTCCCAGTGCGCGGTTGTCGGTCCAATAATGGATTTCTCGGAGCCAGAGCTTTCCGTAGTATGTGAATAGTTACAAGTCTTGACCAGCAGGCCCCCATACGGATGGTCCCTACATTTTTCCGCCAGCGACAAGCACCTCGGGACTCTAACCCAAGAGTACAGATCCTGTCGGTTTTTCAACCCTGTCCCGGTCGGTGTCAACTGTCGAGTCCCGGACTACAACATGACGGCACCGTACGCAAGGACAACCTCTCCTTCCCATTGACTAAGTACGGATCAGATACTTAGCCAATAGTGGGAGTAAAGCCAAAATCCCATAAAGATTCTTAAGTGATCACACTTTTGAAATTGGCATTTTTATTGCAAATCTATTTAATAGCATTGCTAAGCATTTTTCAAATACTTTTTGAAAAGCAGGTATCGGGTGTATCAGGGGTCAAGGTGGATAGTGCATCAATTAGGATAGCACACAACTCCTATAAACCTAATGCAATAATTTAACTCAAAAGCATTTAAGGAAACATTTTATAAATTCAAGGAAAGGGGTTAAATGCACCGGGGCTTGCCTTGGATGGCAAAAAGAGCAGACTCGGGGTTGGAGTAGGTGCTGGAGCTCGGGGTCGCCTCGGGGACAGATCCTTCGGTGGCTACCTCGACTTCAGGTCCTTCTTCGTCAACTATACGGATGCAATGATGAATGCTCATGAGAATGCTGATATGGACTTAAGGTGCCAGACAATTCCACTGATTCTAGATTACTTTTAAGCAAGGCATGATTGAATTCTAGGTTGAGCATAAAAGGTAATCATTTCTTCCTTAAGCAATATTGATTAACTAGCCCTTAATATAATTATCCTAAGCACCAACCAAACATAGCATCACAAACATCATAGACCAAAGGGTAGGGGTCTATGAACATCAATCAATCCAAAGATCACATCATCAACACTTATTACCAACCCTAATCCATCTTTTCTATTTTCTTAATTTATTTAAAAGGTCATTTTATGAAGTTGCTCCAAAAATTACCAAATTAATCACATAAGTTCATTATGGTGTAGATAGATGGCAAAACAAATTTCATAATTTTTGGAGGTCATTAAGGTGCTCAAATAAAATCAGACATTAATTAGCAAAAGGCACTATTTAACAATTAAAATAAAAGCTCAAAAATCAACTTGTTCCAAAAGACTTCAAAATTTTACCAGAGACTAAACATGGCATAAGAAGCTCACAAAAATTTGTCTCATGATTTTTGGAGTTATAAATCACTCTCCAAAAATACCAAAACCTTCATTTTTCAATTAAAAGGGGAATTTTATATTTTCAAATTTTTTGCACAAAACTCAAGTTTCATATTTTTATAAAATACTCCAGAGCATAAAGATTCTACCACAAAAATTTCAGAATTTTTGGATGCACACAGAAAATCATACAAAAAAAAAGAAAACAGAACACTATTCACAACTCTCAGAAAAAGAGAAGAGCACTGTGCTCCCTCTAGGCCGGGCTCGGCGAATCGCGGGGCTCGGGCGAAACGGAGAAGTGAGCCTCGGTCCGAGGCCGGACTCGGGCGAGACGGAGAGCATGCGTCGCCGAGGCTTGGGCTCGGTCGAAGCGGAGGGTCATGCGCTCGCCGAGGCTTGGGCTCGGGCGAAGCGGAGGGTCATGCGCTCGCCGAGGCTTGGGCTCGGGCGAAGCGGAGAAACAGGCCTCTGGCCGAGGCGTGACTTGGGGGCTCGGGCGAAGCGGAGTTGAAGCAGAGGCCGAAGGCTCGGATGCTTACCACGTGTCGGAGGCAGGGCTCGAGGGTGAGGCTCGACTCGAGGGTGAGGCTCGACACGAGGGCGAGGGAGAAGATGACCGCGGCGGCGCTCCGGCGGTCCGGCGGTCCTGAGCAACAACAGCGACCGCAAGGGCCGGGTTAGAGTCGCACGGGGTCAAGGAACACAACACGGGGGTCGGTGAGAGATGATCATGGCCGGAGACGGCGAATTGCACGAACCCGAGCTCGCCGGGTTTCGGCCGGGGATGGGGACGGCGAGCTTACGCCGGGCAAACGGAGGCGGGGAAGGTGAAATTGAAGGGTGGGAAAGCTTCACGAGGTCAAGGCGGAGCTTTAGGGCTAGCTGGTGGAGAGGCGGAGTGTCTGGAGAGGTCCGGCCACGGTGGCGGAGGTGAAGTGCGGAGGTCGGGCTCCGGCGGCTTATATAGCCGCGGCTATGGGACGGTAGAGACCTCGGGGTGGGGTGGATAAGCTCGGCGGACGCACGCGCACTCGATTGCGCTCAGGCGGGAAGGACGGCGTGCAGCCGGGGCTCGGGCGCAAGCTCGGCCGGCGATGGCCACGCGGCGGCGGCAGCTGGGCACTGTAGGGGCCGAGAGCGATGGTCAGCGCTCGCGTGCGGGCGCGGAGGGAACAGGGGAACAGCGGTGGCAGGTTGGTGGCGCGTGGGGAGCAGCCGCCTGCGCTGCAGCCGCAGCGCCGGCGCCATGGCCGGGGCCCCCCCTCCCTCTGACTCTACGGGAAGAAGAACAGTGCTAGGGTCTAGGGTTTGACTTTTGGCCAGTTTCTGTATGTTGCAAAAATCTCCCAAAATTTGAACTGTGCGACAAAAACTCAAAACACCAAAGTTGTTCAGAAAAGTGAGATCTACAACTTTGTCAATATGAACATTTTCAAATTCCAAATAGTTTTTGAACTACATTCAAAAACAGAAAAGGGGACACTTTTCAAATTTGATTCAAATCAAAATTACTTTGGATTTCAAACTGAAACTTGAAAATCTTCCAATATGAAAGTTGTTCCATTTGACAAAACCTATAACTTTGCTAATATACACTTTTTCTGAAACTCAATAGTTTTTGAATAACTTTTTTTTTAAAACCGAAAAGGGGACAAAAACTGGAATTTGAATGAATTTGAAATTACTGCAAACTTTATATAGAAACATGGAAATATGTAAATACCAAAGTTGTTCTTCTAGGTCAGATTCACAACTTTGCTTTTTGAACCAACTCAAAATTTTGAATTTTGAAAAAGTTATCAAAAAGGGAATAAATCCAGGATTTGGGAATTTAGGGTTTTGCAAAAGGAAACTCAATTCAAATCTGATTTTAGAACTTGGATCAAAGCAACAAACATCAGGGCACTAACTTTGAACAAGAATTACATAGAACTAGGCACAGAGGTGAAATTACCATTTTGCCCCTATAGGAAGAAGTGGGCTAATAAGGGTTTTTGCAATAGGGATACATCACATAAAATGATACATTAAGCAAATGCATACACATGAAATCATGATCAAGATGATTAATGATGCTAATGATGATATGTCAAGTTAATTACATGCTTAAACACCAGAGGTGTTACAGCCTTCCCCCCTTAAAGAAATCTCGCCCCGAGATTCTGCGTCTTAAGAAAGGACAAAGAAGGGAAAAGACAAAACTTTACATAGACAGGGATTCGAGAAAGTCGGGGTAGTTCTTTGCCAAGAAGTCTTCAGATTCCCAAGTAGCTTCTTCTTCAGAGTGCTGGTTCCACTGAATTTTGTACCACCTTGTGGTAGTTCTTCGAGTAACTCGATCTTTGTGATCCAACACGCGAACTGGATATTCCGAGTAGGATAGATCAGGCTCTAGCTCGACACCTTCAACTTCCACGACATGTTCTGGTACTCGGAGGCACTTCTTGAGTTGGGAGACATGGAAAACATTGTGGACAGCAGAGAGATGATCGGGCAACTTCAGCTTGTAAGCTACCTTGCCACAACATTCCAAAATTTCAAACGGGCCAATGTAGCGGGGTGCTAACTTTCCCTTGACTCCAAAACGAGTGACTCCTTTGGTTGGTGAGACCTTGAGATATACGTAATCTCCAGATTGAAACTTCAGAGGTCGACGTCTCTTGTCAGCATAACTCTTTTGTCGGGATTGGGCAATCTTCATGTTCTCTTGTATCTGCTTGACTTTCTCTTCCATATCCTTGACCAGGTCAACTCCAAAGAATTCTCTTTCTCCGGGCTCAGACCAACTGAGGGGTGTACGACAACGACGACCGTACAGTGCTTCAAATGGTGCCATTTTGATGCTTTCTTGATAACTGTTATTATATGAGAACTCTGCCAAGGGCAAACAGTCATCCCAAGTATCTGCGAAGGTGAGCACACATGCTCTCAACATATCCTCTAACACTTGGTTGACTCTCTCAGTCTGTCCATCAGTCTGCGGATGATAAGCTGTACTATGCAAGAGCTTGGTTCCAAGTGAGGTATGGAACGCTTTCCAGAACTTTGCGACAAACTGAGTACCACGATCAGAGATAATGGTCTTGGGTATTCCATGAAGCTTCACTACGTTGTTCTTGTACAAGGCGGCATACGTGGGGACGGCATAGCTGGTCTTGACTGGCAGAAAGTGAGCTTGTTTGGTGAGTCGGTCCACGATTACCCAAATGGAATCAAAACCTTTCCGAGTCTTGGGTAGCCCATTGATAAAATCCATGCTGATATCTTCCCACTTCCAGGCAGGTACAGATAAAGGCTGCAATTCTCCTCCAGGCTTCATGTGCACGGCTTTGACTTTCTGACAAGTATCACAGCGAGCGACATAGCGAGCGATTTCAATCTTCATCTTTGTCCACTAGAATCTCTGCCTTAGATCCTGGTACATCTTGTTGCTGCCGGGGTGGATGGAAAACCTAGACAGGTGTGCTTCATCAAGGATCAACTGTCTCAACTTAGGCACCTTGGGAACTACTAGACGGTTCTTGAACCAAACAACTCCTACATCATCGATCCTGAAACAATCAGCCTTACCGGTCTGGACCTTTTCGATGATGTGCTTAATTCCAGGGTTATCTTTCTGTGCAGCGATGACTTGTTCCTTGACCGATGTTTCTATCCTGACATTGTTCAGGCTTCCCTGCGGAACTATCTCAATACCCATCCTTTCAAGAGTATGGCACAAGGAAAGATCATAGGGCTTCGTCGTCAGACAGTTGCAGTATGACTTGCGACTGAGGGCATCGGCAACTACATTTGCCTTACCAGGATGGTAATGTACTGCGATATCATAGTCCTTGATTAACTCAAGCCATCTTCGCTGCCTCATGTTCAGCTCTTCTTGGGTGAAGATATACTTCAGGCTCTTGTGATCGGTGTACACATTGCAGGTACTGCCCAACAGATAATGACGCCATATCTTCAAAGCATGCACCACTGCTGCTAACTCAAGGTCATGGGTTGGATAATTCTCCTCATGTCGCCTAAGCTGCCGTGAGGCATAAGCGATCACTCGACCTTCTTGCATCAAAACACAGCCTAACCCAGTACCCGATGCATCACAGTATACATCAAAGGGTTTCTCGATGTCTGGTTGAGCTAGGACTGGTGATGTAGTTAGTAGTTTCTTCAAGGCTTGAAAAGCTTGCTCACAGGCTGTTGACCAAACAAAATCCACGGAATTCTTCAACAACTCTGTGATAGGCTTGGCAACTCTGGAGAAGTCTGGGATGAAACGGCGATAGTATCCAGCCATTCCCATGAAGCTGCGAACTTCTCGGACAGTGGTAGGTGGCTTCCAATCCAAGATATCTGCCACTTTTTCAGGGTCAACTGACACACCTTCAGCGGACAGGACATGACCAAGGAATTGAATTTGATCTAGCCAGAATTCACATTTACTGAACTTGGCATACAGCTGGTGATCTCTGAGACGAGAGAGAACGACACGAAGGTGCTTGGCATGATCTTCAGGAGTTCTTGAATAAACAAGGATGTCGTCAATGAACACGACTACAAATTTATCGAGCTCTGGCATGAACACAGAGTTCATGAGATACATGAAATGAGCGGGGGCATTGGTCAAGCCGAAAGACATGACCAAGTACTCATATAGGCCGTATCTGGTGGTGAAAGCTGTTTTGGGAATATCTTCGGGACGAATTTTTATTTGGTGATAGCCAGATCTGAGGTCGATCTTGGAAAACACTCTGGCTCCAGATAACTGGTCAAACAGAAGGTCAATGCGAGGCAAGGGATATTTATTTTTGATGGTGACCTCGTTGAGCGGGCGATAGTCAACGCACAGACGAAGGCTTTTGTCCTTCTTCTTCACAAAGATAGCAGGACAGCCCCAAGGAGATGAACTTGGGCGAATGAGACCCTTATCCAATAGCTCTTGCAATTGGATCTTCAGCTCTGCCAACTCTCTGGGAGGCATTCGATAAGCTCTACGGGATATAGGAGCAGTCCCGGGCTTTAGCTCTATAGCAAACTCAACATCACGGTCGGGAGGCAGACCAGGTAAATCTTCAGGAAAGACATCAGGGAACTCACAGACTACAGGGATGTCACGGATCCCTTGATCATAGGTAGCATTTAGCTGAGTGGTAGCTGGTTTTGAAGGCATAGGAAGTTGGAGAAGGAGTTTGGAGGTACTGTTAGGAATATCCACTCTCACAACTCTATTCAAGATGTCAATCATGGCTTTATACTGACACATCCAATTCATGCCTAAGATGACATCTATCTCTTGATCGCGCAGTACTATCATGGTGGTAGGAAAGACATGTTTCCCCAACATTACTGGTATACTACGGACCACTTCCTTAGTATTTATCCGCCCTCCAGGCGAAAGTATGCAGAAACTTTCTTTTAACTCCCCCATGGGTAACTCATGCTTGATGACAAAAGTGCGACTGATGAAGGAATGCGATGCACCAGAATCAAACAAGACGACTGCAGGATGATTGGCAACAGGGAACCTACCGAGCATGACGGGCTCTCCGTCTGGGATGTTACTGACGGTGGTGAAGTAGACTTGCCCGTGCTTCCTGACAAGCTTGCCCTTCTGGACGTGCTGCTGCGGTGCACGGTGCTGCTGCTGTGATCCTCCAGGGCCTTTCTGTGCATGCTGGGCATTCTTCTTGGGTTTAGGACAGTCGCGAGACCAGTGACCAACTTGGCCACAGTTGTAGCATGGATGGTTGTAAGCTGTTTGTGGGGTGGTGATACGAACACCAGGGGCGTTCGGCTGAGTGGCACTTTGCTGGTTGGCATTGTGGGTGGTGGCCGCGATACGAACGACCACTTGCTGATGGGGGTATGGGGCACGGTTTTGGTGATGGCTGGGGTGGTAGATGATTCTAGGGCGCTTATGGTTGCTGGAGAAACTGCTAGACCCAGCCTTCTTCTTCTTCTTCTCTTCCTGATACTGGCGGTTGCTTTCCTCGAAAGCAACAGCACGGTCAACGACATCATGGTAGGATCCGTTTAGGTTGTTGGACAGACCTCTGCGAATCTTAGGGTGCAGACCCCTGAGAAAACAATCTCTCTTCTTTTCCTCTGTGTTGACATAGTCGGAGGCATACTGGCTGAGGTGGTTGAATTGTCCCACGTACTGCATGACGGTGGAATCTTTCTGTTGCAGGGCCAAGAACTGATCCAACTTCATTCTCATCAATCCCGAGGGGATGTGATGTGCTCTGAAAGCGGTGCGGAACTCTTCCCAGGTCAGCTGGTGACCTTCTGGCTGGGCCGCCAACAGGTTGGCGTACCAGGCACTTGCAGGACCACGGAGCTGCTGAGAAGCGAACCGAGGCTTCTGGATCTCCGTGCAGTGCAGAAGACTGAACTTTTGTTCCATGGTGCGTAACCAGTCGTCAGCCTCGAGAGGTTCATCGGCCTTTGTGAAGACCGGTGGGCGTGTTTCGGTGAATTCCACATAGGTTGTCTCTTGGTTGTTGCGGCGACCACGGTTACCGTTGTTCTGCTGCCCTTGATTCTGAGCCATCAGATTGGCAGCGGCGGCCAAGGCTGCAATGGCATCTGCCAGGGTAGCTGGTACAGGTGGAGGGTTTGGGATGTTGGCATCATCAGAACCTCCGGCTCCGGTGCGGGTGTTCACAGGCATCTGTATAAGCAACTCGGAACTCAGCATATATGGACAAAGGTTCTGAAACAACTTGATTGATAACTTCACTATTACAAGGATGGCTGACTTGATAAGGATGACAATAGACTGATAAAGGAAAAGGTACGAAAGGAAAGATACATGCCAGACTTGGCAACAGACAGACTAACGCTCCCAAACCTAGACTAAGGTTTTAGGTAAGCAGATGGTACAGACACAAGGAGTCTAATCATCATCGATGAAGATCAACTCTTCGTCATCATCATCATCCTCGATGATAAGCTCAGGCTCTTCCTCCTCATCTTCATCTTCAACGTGGACATCTTCAGCAGGTTCCACTTCCACGTTCTGATCGGGCTCGTGTTCCACTTCAGGTTCCTCCACGATTCCGTCTTCAGGGTCTTCCATAACTGGGGGTACCAAGGGATGGAGTTGATCATGCAGTTGATGCACTTCCTCGTGAAGCATATCATTGTACTGCTCGATCTGGGCGGTGTATTGCTGCAGTCCATGGAGCTGGGCTCTGACCACGTCCTCGCGGGTCCAAGCATCATTGCGCTGCTCGATAGCGCGAATCGTGTTCCGGCTAGCCTGTTCCAAGGAAGCTCGTGCCTCATAAAACTCCATGCGAGAAAGGTAGAAGTCATGCTCCATGTTCTCCATTTCAGCCTTCAGATTCTTGATTTCCTCCTTCAGCTGCTTGCGGGTGCGGCGGGGAAAGCGACGACCATTGGAGGATTCTCCAGTCTCTTCTCCGGTGCGTGGCGCCAGCTGGTGACGCGGTACACCGTTTGGTCCAGTCGACTTGCGGGCAGTCCGCTTGATGATGGCCATATCTGGATAAGAGGTTATAGATGAGAAAGGCTAGCAAGGAAAAGGTATAGGCACACTAACCCAACGAACTCTTTTATTTACTTAAGTGAATGTGACATGATGCATGAATCGTTCCTACGGAACAAGGCAATGCAATTACTAAGGTAAGGTACATAGGGCTTATACAAGTTGTCTTGCTACTAGTTGCCAAAGACAAGATGAGATGAGAGAAGCAATTTGGACTCAAAATAGTCAAGTTTAGTTTTTGTTAAAAACATTTTGAAGTTTTCGCAAAAAGATTGCAACGTCATAGTGAGATGCTCCGATACCACTCTGTAACGTAACGGCTCTAATCCCATGGCCCACTGATCACCGTCAACCACTGACAGTCGATCCGTACAGCCAAGAGATTAGGACCGGTTCCGCTACTGGGCTACATCAGTGCCCGTTGTCCGCAGGATCATCTCACAATTCAGTTACAATCTCTTTAACATTTTGACAAGTAACATCGGAGTAAATAGCGGAAGACTTAGATAACAATAGTTTTACAAACCAGGGTTCCACATAAAATTAAAGTGAAGTTATTACAGACCATAGTTCAAATAGATAGAGTCGGCAAGTAGCATATGACAACAACTTAAGGTAAAGATACATCACCCAGCCCGAGGGTGAATAATCACTCATCGGCCTCATCGGCCTCTTCCTGAACAACAGTCACACAGCAGGGTCCAAGGCATACTGAGGAATCTGCCATACCTGCAACATGGGTAATAAAACCCTGAGTACAAAGGTACTCAACAAGACTTACCCGACTAAAGAAAAAGGGAGAAGACTCAGGAATGCAGGCTTAGGGTAGTCAAGGTAAGGCTTAAGCAAGATCAAGTATTTTGCAGAAAAGCATTTTTTTGGTAAATCTTATTTTTTTTTTGAAAGGTTCAGAATTTCCTCAATTCTTCATCATTCATGATTCATTTTACATTTCAAAACATTCCTAGTTGAGAACCACTCTCCGTTGACAGTCAGTGGACCAAGTCTCCATAACCGAGGAGCAACGTTAATCCGGATAAATAATACTCAGCTGAGGATCCCTATCCACACTGCATATGTAGCACCCAAGCTTGCATATGCCAACTCGTCTACCACGATTCCTCCAAGATTGGGCCCGGTCCTACGCCACCCGGAAGTACAGTACACCACTCCAATCCGGGCCTCTAACCCACGTGGGTACATGCTACTTCCGCCATCTCTCCACTCCCAGTGCGCGGTTGTCGGTCCAATAATGGATTTCTCGGAGCCAGAGCTTTCCGTAGTATGTGAATAGTTACAAGTCTTGACCAGCAGGCCCCCATACGGATGGTCCCTACATTTTTCCGCCAGCGACAAGCACCTCGGGACTCTAACCCAAGAGTACAGATCCTGTCGGTTTTTCAACCCTGTCCCGGTCGGTGTCAACTGTCGAGTCCCGGACTACAACATGACGGCACCGTACGCAAGGACAACCTCTCCTTCCCATTGACTAAGTACGGATCAGATACTTAGCCAATAGTGGGAGTAAAGCCAAAATCCCATAAAGATTCTTAAGTGATCACACTTTTGAAATTGGCATTTTTATTGCAAATCTATTTAATAGCATTGCTAAGCATTTTTCAAATACTTTTTGAAAAGCAGGTATCGGGTGTATCAGGGGTCAAGGTGGATAGTGCATCAATTAGGATAGCACACAACTCCTATAAACCTAATGCAATAATTTAACTCAAAAGCATTTAAGGAAACATTTTATAAATTCAAGGAAAGGGGTTAAATGCACCGGGGCTTGCCTTGGATGGCAAAAAGAGCAGACTCGGGGTTGGAGTAGGTGCTGGAGCTCGGGGTCGCCTCGGGGACAGATCCTTCGGTGGCTACCTCGACTTCAGGTCCTTCTTCGTCAACTATACGGATGCAATGATGAATGCTCATGAGAATGCTGATATGGACTTAAGGTGCCAGACAATTCCACTGATTCTAGATTACTTTTAAGCAAGGCATGATTGAATTCTAGGTTGAGCATAAAAGGTAATCATTTCTTCCTTAAGCAATATTGATTAACTAGCCCTTAATATAATTATCCTAAGCACCAACCAAACATAGCATCACAAACATCATAGACCAAAGGGTAGGGGTCTATGAACATCAATCAATCCAAAGATCACATCATCAACACTTATTACCAACCCTAATCCATCTTTTCTATTTTCTTAATTTATTTAAAAGGTCATTTTATGAAGTTGCTCCAAAAATTACCAAATTAATCACATAAGTTCATTATGGTGTAGATAGATGGCAAAACAAATTTCATAATTTTTGGAGGTCATTAAGGTGCTCAAATAAAATCAGACATTAATTAGCAAAAGGCACTATTTAACAATTAAAATAAAAGCTCAAAAATCAACTTGTTCCAAAAGACTTCAAAATTTTACCAGAGACTAAACATGGCATAAGAAGCTCACAAAAATTTGTCTCATGATTTTTGGAGTTATAAATCACTCTCCAAAAATACCAAAACCTTCATTTTTCAATTAAAAGGGGAATTTTATATTTTCAAATTTTTGCACAAAACTCAAGTTTCATATTTTTATAAAATACTCCAGAGCATAAAGATTCTACCACAAAAATTTCAGAATTTTTGGATGCACACAGAAAATCATACAAAAAAAAAGAAAACAGAACACTATTCACAACTCTCAGAAAAAGAGAAGAGCACTGTGCTCCCTCTAGGCCGGGCTCGGCGAATCGCGGGGCTCGGGCGAAACGGAGAAGTGAGCCTCGGTCCGAGGCCGGACTCGGGCGAGACGGAGAGCATGCGTCGCCGAGGCTTGGGCTCGGTCGAAGCGGAGGGTCATGCGCTCGCCGAGGCTTGGGCTCGGGCGAAGCGGAGGGTCATGCGCTCGCCGAGGCTTGGGCTCGGGCGAAGCGGAGAAACAGGCCTCTGCCCGAGGCGTGACTTGGGGGCTCGGGCGAAGCGGAGTTGAAGCAGAGGCCGAAGGCTCGGATGCTTACCACGTGTCGGAGGCAGGGCTCGAGGGTGAGGCTCGACTCGAGGGTGAGGCTCGACACGAGGGCGAGGGAGAAGATGACCGCGGCGGCGCTCCGGCGGTCCGGCGGTCCTGAGCAACAACAGCGACCGCAAGGGACGGGTTAGAGTCGCACGGGGTCAAGGAACACAACACGGGGGTCGGTGAGAGATGATCATGGCCGGAGACGGCGAATTCCACGAACCCGAGCTCGCCGGGTTTCGGCCGGGGATGGGGACGGCGAGCTTACGCCGGGCAAACGGAGGCGGGGAAGGTGAAATTGAAGGGTGGGAAAGCTTCACGAGGTCAAGGCGGAGCTTTAGGGCTAGCTGGTGGAGAGGCGGAGTGTCTGGAGAGGTCCGGCCACGGTGGCGGAGGTGAAGTGCGGAGGTCGGGCTCCGGCGGCTTATATAGCCGCGGCTATGGGACGGTAGAGACCTCGGGGTGGGGTGGATAAGCTCGGCGGACGCACGCGCACTCGATTGCGCTCAGGCGGGAAGGACGGCGTGCAGCCGGGGCTCGGGCGCAAGCTCGGCCGGCGATGGCCACGCGGCGGCGGCAGCTGGGCACTGTAGGGGCCGAGAGCGATGGTCAGCGCTCGCGTGCGGGCGCGGAGGGAACAGGGGAACAGCGGTGGCAGGTTGGTGGCGCGTGGGGAGCAGCCGCCTGCGCTGCAGCCGCAGCGCCGGCGCCATGGCCGGGGCCCCCCCTCCCTCTGACTCTACGGGAAGAAGAACAGTGCTAGGGTCTAGGGTTTGACTTTTGGCCAGTTTCTGTATGTTGCAAAAATCTCCCAAAATTTGAACTGTGCGACAAAAACTCAAAACACCAAAGTTGTTCAGAAAAGTGAGATCTACAACTTTGTCAATATGAACATTTTCAAATTCCAAATAGTTTTTGAACTACATTCAAAAACAGAAAAGGGGACACTTTTCAAATTTGATTCAAATCAAAATTACTTTGGATTTCAAACTGAAACTTGAAAATCTTCCAATATGAAAGTTGTTCCATTTGACAAAACCTATAACTTTGCTAATATACACTTTTTCTGAAACTCAATAGTTTTTGAATAACTTTTTTTTTAAAACCGAAAAGGGGACAAAAACTGGAATTTGAAATTACTGCAAACTTTATATAGAAACATGGAAATCTGTAAATACCAAAGTTGTTCTTCTAGGTCAGATTCACAACTTTGCTTTTTGAACCAACTCAAAATTTTGAATTTTGAAAAAGTTATCAAAAAGGGAATAAATCCAGGATTTGGGAATTTAGGGTTTTGCAAAAGGAAACTCAATTCAAATCTGATTTTAGAACTTGGATCAAAGCAACAAACATCAGGGCACTAACTTTGAACAAGAATTACATAGAACTAGGCACAGAGGTGAAATTACCATTTTGCCCCTATAGGAAGAAGTGGGCTAATAAGGGTTTTTGCAATAGGGATACATCACATAAAATGATACATTAAGCAAATGCATACACATGAAATCATGATCAAGATGATTAATGATGCTAATGATGATATGTCAAGTTAATTACATGCTTAAACACCAGAGGTGTTACAGGTAGGTTACCGTACTAGAGAGGCTCGAAGTCCCCGCGTGGGGTCTCGAGGAGCGGTGCACGGCTATAGTGGGTTCGAGGCCTATGTGCCGGGGCTCGAGGGGTAGGCTGCCGTGAGGCGGACAGTAAGACTTTGGCGGACCCGGGCTCCCCAGTGATGGGCCGGCGTTATAGGCCTCGAGGGGTTGGCTTTTTAGAAGGTTATACTTGCTAGGTTTTGTTATTAATTGGTGTTCTAGGTTTAACCTATTTGTTTTGCGTTGATTGGGGGTACCCCTTTGGTGTTCCCCCGACAAATATCCTTTGAAATATCATTCAATATACACTAATCATATATACTAATATAATCCAGTCATTAGCATCTGATATGCTTTTGCACCGCGCGAAGCTGCCTGGTCACATGCACCAACCAAACAAGGGGCATTCTCACATGCACACAGGCTGGCTGCCGGCGCATGCAGGAACCAACCGTGCCCTAGGTGTTTTTTGTTTTTGGATTGAACATTGCAGGCGACAGCTAGATCAGACTGTAGTATCGTCTCCATCCCATACAAGTCCCGTGATGAGTTCAGGTTTGATGGAGCCAAATATGAAAACCCACAAGCATGTAATGTTATCTTTCTACATCCTCTGTTTCAAATTGTAATTCGTTCTAGCTTTTCTAGATATATACTTTTTCATGTATATCTCTAGATATAATACATATGTAGGTACATAACAAAATTTATTATTTAGAAAAGCTAGAACATCTTAAGATTTGGAATGAAGGGGGTATTTGAACGCTTTACACTACCTCATTGCTGGTCACTACCAGTTCCATTCATTCCTCATTATTTTTTTCCTTGGGCGGTATAAAAATGTTATTCCTTTCCATTCAAAATTAGAAATCATTATCTTTTCTAAATATATATTTTTATACAGTATATCCAAGTACAAGTAAAGAAATACTCTCTCCATACTCGTAAAAGAAGTTATTTTGGATAAGATTCGAGTCAAATATTGAAAATATAAATCATGAATAACTTTTAAGTTGTTGGGTTTGAAAATAGAGTTAAATGCACCATAGGTCCATGGACTTGCATAGGTGTGTCAAATATGTCCATGAACTTCCAAATTACGTTTATGATCCCTTAAACTTGATTATGCGTTCACCGCGGGTCTAATTTGACTCGTCAACGCACTTTTGCCGACGTGACCTGACCCGCGTGGATGAAGCCGTGGCCCAGGCGCACATGAGGGACGCGTGAGAAGGGTTGACCCCTGCTTTGGCTGCCTCTGCATCTGTAGCAGCAGTGGCGAGTGGCGAGCTTTGCAAGGCCACAGTTTTTACTCTCCCTACTGCCTTCTTTGCCACCAGCACAACCTGAAACCTGTAGTTAATGGATGCTGCAATGCAATGAATTAGTGCAAGGAACCACCACTGTGGACAAGCATGGTCTACATGATCATCTGTGGTTGCTTTTGTTCTCCTATCTGGTATGCTAATCCCTGTTCTTCACGTAGCAAGATCTGTAGTCTATCCGTTTACTATGCAACACTTAATAGTTCAGTTAGTTCTTTCTTTTTCAGTGCCGATGAGCTAAAGAACTACTGGTAACTAGTATATATATGATCCATGCTTACAATCTGATGTTCCTTCTTTTTGCAATGAGCTAATCAAAGATTTGATCTTTTTTTTGTTTGTTTTCGCATGGTCAGACACACATATATACATGGAATCCATCGATGGCAATGCAAATGCAAATGCAACACAAGCAGCGCGCATTATAAAAAAAAACTGTAGTGTCATCTGCCTCATTGTTCTCCTGGCTCTTCGGCCGCTCGGCTGCCGCGGGAAAAATAGGAGGGCCAATGTGCAAAAAAGCAAGGGCCAACCCTCCTCACACGTCCCTCCCGTGCACCTGGGCTGCGGCTTCGTCCACGCTAGCCAGGCCACGTAGACAAATATGCGTTAACGAGTCAAATTGGACCCGCGGTGAACGCACAATCAAGTTTAAGAGACCATAAACGTAATTTGGGAGTCTGTGGACCTATTTGACACACCCGTGCAAGTCCATGGACCTATGATGCATTTAACTCTTGAAAATATGACAACTATATGGATAGATTCATCTTGAAAAATACTTTCATAAATATACATATGTCATTTTTTAATAAATACTTTTATAGAAATAAGGAACTAACCATTTTGCCCACATATATTGACATGGCACCTCTACGGCGAGCTGTGCTGACGATGTGATGTGAGCTTCTGTGCCACCCCAGAGGGAAAGGTGTGCAGCAATAGCAATAGGCAGCGCCATAAGACCAATAGCAATAGGCAGCGCCATAAGACCACCCGCACCGCTGAACGGTACCGCCCACGCTAAACACAAATAGCGTAAAATAATGCTGCAGCGGTTTCCTTCATCTCTTCCGGTACGTGCCTTCATCTCTTCTGGTACGTGCACGTGAACGGTAAATGCAGCGGAGCAAACTGCATGTAGCGGAGCGCGCCGGGGTTGCAGCATGCGCGGCAGAGCGCGGGGCCGGGGTTGCAGCATGCGCGGCAGAGCGTGGGCGGAGAGAGGGCAGAGAGAGAGAGCGCATGCATGCCTTAGAATGGGCTCCACTTTTTCTCCTAACCAAAAATGCTATATCCCACGAATTGAAAACTCAAATTAAATTTCGATTGCACCATTGAATTTATTACAATTAATTCTTCAAAACTAGATCTCTCATTAATATATTTAGAAAAAGTAAGAAGTGGGCCCACAGTGGATAGATGATGATATAGAGGATGGATGGATACGAGAGAAATTAGTATAGAGGAGAGAATCTTGATGACCAGAACGTATAGAGGATGAATATAAAGGTCCAAGAGTACGGGTAGTCTAAGAACGCCACGGGAATCCAAGATACATTTTCCTCTTATGTTAAATAATGACTTCATATTCTACAAAACCTGATGTAAACACTCTATTTCGACGACAAGCACAATGCCAAGTGAGTCCTCGTACGTCGTCTCTTTGAGAAGATTTGACTTCAATTTTCACCTTTTTTGCATCCCTCGAGTCAGTGGCGGATCCAGGATAAAAAATGACCTGTGGCGAATTTTATACTACTAGTTTTTTTTTCATAAATTGATTGTATAAAATATAAAAGATAATAATATGAAAAAAGTAACGATATACTTATATATCAATAAACCATATCATAATCTTATAATTAAAAGTTTTAAACTCTAAAAGATGAAACCAAATTGCATATTATGATGGTGAATAAACCTGCCAATTGAAGTTAGCACACAATCGAATCCTCACTATGATTAAAAAATTTAGTAAATCAATTGCTACATATGTTAATGAAATTCATATAGAATCAATTTAACTTTTCTTTTCTTTTTTACCCTCTGCATTGCTGCTGCATCAGAATCTTTCATAGCTGAAGGCAGACCAACATCCAGCTAGCAGTGCAATGTTGCAGGCAGTAGGGACTGCGGACTGCCGTCCGCCGGCCAGCAGCCGCGCCATAGCGCGTAGTCCAGTAATGGACCTTCACCTGTCCGATCTGTTCGTGCTCTTCAGGAGCTGCCGGACATGGCTGAGGGAGGGAGTGGCCGAGTCGGACAGAGCCGCCCCAAGGGAGGAGGGCGCTTGCGCGGACGGGAGGTCTGGCGGCCGCCAGGGCTCGCCAGATTGCTGGATCCGCCCCAGGCTGGAGTACGTTGTCTTATTTCTCAACGGATGTTCACCTTTCGCAATGGATGTTGCCTTTTGTCGATGGATCTTCAGCTTTCTCAGTTATATTTTTTTTAAGAAACTGGAGGGGCCTAAGCCCCTACAGGAAATTTTATTAAAGAGACTTTACTAGAGCCTGCACGTGCAGTTTAACTGCCTTTCAACTCTACATTCCTTTTTTGGTAAGCTCTCCCGCCAATTTTTTTTTTTTGGCAAATTATGGTGTTTGGTCGTGTTCTGGGTCTTCGGTGCGAGAGAATTTTCAAATGCCCCAAAGTTTTGCCGCCAAAATTAGGGAGGCCCACACCTTTTGGATGCTATAACCTCCTAATTTACCATCTCTAACAAATTATTTTTTTCATACAAATTTGAATTAAAATGACTCTAGACCTGCACAAAAAAGGCTCTAATTTTCTCATTAATGCATAAGACATCTTCGAACTGCACA
The DNA here is from genome assembly GCA_009763385.1 of Coix lacryma-jobi var. lacryma-jobi. Lineage (NCBI taxonomy): Eukaryota > Viridiplantae > Streptophyta > Magnoliopsida > Poales > Poaceae > Coix > Coix lacryma-jobi. Next base: position 10,440,496 of record CM019824.1, read on the forward strand.
TATTATCAGAATTACACAAAAAAGCTAAAATGACTGTAAATTATTTGACATATATACTGCTGGGATGACTTCACATAAGATTTGCTTCTCTATTTTAATATTTCCAAATGCAACATGTATAATAGTTGATATGCACATAGCATTTGCTTCCAAAATGAGTTGTAATTCTACATATGAATGCCGACCTACTTACTATCACTAAATTGCTACACATCATTTTTTGAATTCTCCCGCTGAATAGATTGATGATCTGCAATGTAATGGCAAAAGGAAAGTGATAATTAGAGAACATGTAGTGCAAGGCTAAAAATAAATAGGTCATATATGACTACAAAAGCACTTGCTTTTTTGATCTGCATGAATGCTGATATTTCTACGTGGTACATCAAGAATTAGATGTTTGAATTAAACTGCTCAACAAAATACACTATTTTACCAATTTTAGAATAATATATTGCCTAATCAGAATAAATATATTATTGCCTAAGAATACCCATTTTTTGCATTTGTAGTTGTATGTGACTCAAAATTAATAATTTCTTTTTTACTGGTTGCTTTTAGAAGTAGCCTTTGTATACCACATATAACAATAGTTTGTGGGTATGGTGTCACACCACCTTGTTGATGTCTTTTGCCCTCTAGCCATTCCCTAAAACCGGCAGCCAAATAAAAAAGAAAAAGTAAAATCATTAGTTTGCTAGTTGATAATGAAAATTCTAGACATATGCAAAATTATCCATGAGCCCAAAGAAAAGTATACAACAATATTTACATCAAAATATTTTGCCACATGCATAACCGGATCTGGTTAGAAATATTTTTAGGTGCATGCACTACAGTAATTGTTAATAATAGAGTCTTATGGTTCTGTTCCTGCCTCAACTATCTGTAGCAACTAGCAACCTAGTGCTCAACAATGAAGTAATAGCTAGGTAGCAAGCACCACTTTAGTTGGATTGTAGGAATTTACATTTGCCACCCGAGCAAAAAACCACATGCATAACAAGGGTGTGTAAATGAGTTTTTCTGTTTTCAGTCACTATTTGATGTGCATCTTAACAATTACTATGTTCTTGACCAGATTCTCATTGGCATGGTGATTTTTTTTCCACCACGCCCAAGCCGAAATTTCATTACTGTAAAGTAACGAAATTACAAGAATCTGCCAGAAAAAGAACGAAAGCACGACTGTCCAAAATTACTGTATTGAAAAGAACACCAAGAGTTCAATCCAAAATGGGTACAACCCAAACTACACTCCCCAGCCATCTGAACCGGTCATTGGCATGGTGATGCAAGATACATTAAGTAATAACTAAGGCACTTTGTCATGTACTTATGCTTCAAGTATGTTTGGCACTTTTTTACCCCACTGAAACACAAATCAAAGGTATGAATGCTATTTTTTCTGCTTTTTCTTTATGTTAGGCAATAATAGTGCTAAGCGTTAGGCAATAATAAGTCATAAATTAGGCAAAATAGTGTCCTTAATTAAGCAATAATAATAAATACAAAAATAGCAGCAGGAAACTGAGCCATGAACAGAATTAGTGTCGCTGGTGCGAGGAGAAGGATCGGAGCGTGATTAACTACACCCTAATGCAACTCAAAAGATAAGTCCCCTCCTCATCTAGGTCGCCGAAGATCCACCATGCCCATTCACCTCCACCACCCCCTATTAGGCTACCTTTTATGCCTTTATTTCATCCATTAGGCAAAATAATGTTAAGCATTAAGCGATAATATTATCTTAAATTAGTCAAAATAGTGTAATAGATTAAGCAATAATAGTGATATTACTGGAAATGGTGTCCGATAACTGGCATAAGGAGAAATGGTGACACATGGTTCAAGTAAAAAAGAAGGGGGGCCACCACCCGATGGGGCAACCATAGGCACGCAGGATGCTCCTGCCCTTTAGCGTCCACCACCATGGTGATGAATAGGAAAAGGGTTTGTTTGGAGAGCAAGTTGCAAGGAAGAGAGAAAAAAAAGGAGGCAAATGAGAGATAGTGCAGGCTGGAGCAAGTGCATTGGATTATTTGTTCAAGGTGTATGTATGGAGATAAAATTACTCAGCCTAAATGAAGTCATTATCAAACAAAAATTTTTTTACCAAAGGATCTATTATCGAAGCAAACACAAAACTAGTATTGAAACCTCATCCTGTAGTACCGAATCATGGATTGACACATCATCATTGGTACATCATTAGAACACTAAAAATGCTAAAATTAGAAAACAAAAATGCTAAACCAAATTGATCAAATTGCTTGTTGATTTAACATAAGTTGGCATTCAAATAAAAATTTGTGGGACCTCATTTGTTTATGGGTTATAAGTTGGCATTCAAATAAAAATTTGTGGGACCTCATTTGTTTATGGGTTATGACACTGACATCATGAATTGTTGTACCTCTGTGCACACAATAAAACAAGAAATTTCCCACTAGTCGATTGCTCTACAAAAGTAGGTGAAATAATATTAGAGTTTATGTGAAATACCTGAGCCTGCGTGCAGCTGTGGGCCGCTCACGTGCTCTCGTGCCGCTGCTAGACAGGCACCGATGCCACCAGCTAGGAGATGCACCAGCGGGACCGAGCCGCCGGCCAAGGGACGCCCCGCAGCAGGGCCTGGCAGTCGGTTGCCGCATGCCTTGGCCGGGACTGCACTTGCCCCTACGACGCCCCTGTGTCTGGGTGCTGAGGTTGCGGAGAGCGAGATGAGGGCGCCGGGAAGGAGGGGATCCGTCGGGACTGACCTTCCGGAGCCGCACCGCCCTGCAGGGACCGCCGACAAAACCCTAGGCGACAGCGCGCGAGCACCCCTGTATCGGACAGCTGCGCGACCGAGGATTAGCAGGTTTAGCAATTGTTGGGGAAGGAGGAAAGAGGAGGGGCCTACCTAGCTGTGGATCTGACGCCGCCGCCACCGGATCTGGTGGATTCAGCAGCACCGCCACTAGATTCGGTGCATTCGGCACCGCCGCCACCGTCAAATCCGCCAGGGCCCGTGCACATGGGGAGGCGGCGAGCCGTGGGCGCAGGGGCAGGCTCACGGAGCCGATGGGGCACGGACGTCGGTACAGGAGCTTTGTACCACCGCTGTAATCGACCGGGGGAGAGGGAGGGAGAGAGTTCACCGGTGACGAGAGAGAAAACGTGCGATGAGGAGGGAGACGAGAGAGAAGGCGTGCGGTGAGAAGAATAAAGAGATAAGTACGTACGTGACTGTGTGCCGTGGGATGCTATAGGCGCAATCGGACGTTGGCTGCGGTGTGCGTGCCGTATCTCTAGGGCATGCACGCCCAAGAAGTAGCATTTGAGTTATTAAAGAGGTCAAAAGAAACTTACAAGATCAGGCCACGTTCAGTTCGCGAAATGTCCCCAAATATTTTGCGCAGTACCCGTTTTAGATGCATGTATAGAGCATTAAATGTAGGTAAACAAAATAACTAATTGTACTTTTAATCTGCTCATGTTGAGACGAATCTTTTGAGTCTAGTTGGGTCATGTTTGGACAAAATTTGTCAAATAACAACAAAAGTGCTACAGTATTTTTCGCCAAATATTTCGCGAACTGAACTAGGCCTCATTATCCTTGCTAAATTCCACTTTCTCAATGGATGTTCGACCACCTTTATCGATTCTCCTTTTATTTTCTTGACCGAGTGCCGACCAAGCGGCATTATTTCCTTTCGCAATGGATACCTTTTTCGCTGTGCTGTGCAGCTGTGCTCTGCTTTCTTTGCCGCTCTGGCGTGTGTGTCTGCGATGACGGAACGTCACGAGGCTTGTGCTTGTATCGTAAAATGCACACCTTTTGCTTATATAAACCATTGCCAGTTTACTATTTGTAGGTCGTGTTACGTAGTAGTAAGGTGGAAGCACTCCTGTAACTCGCGACAAATTACTTTTCGTTTGTCTAACTGTAACAGCGTAGTATTCTGCATGCCTTACTCTGAAACTGCCTGTTCTGAATTTCTGGTATAGTTTGGAGGGACAATTCCAGCGTGCAAATGAACTGCTTATGCTGAATATTTTTTTTTAACACAATGACAAGAAGGATCGGTCACTATAGGGCCGGCGCTTGGGCAAGCTCCGTCTAAGGACACCCCGGGGCTGTCCAAAATGTCCCAAGAACAGCTCCTACGGCTGTTTTTCAAACGCCCGTCTATACTGCACTACACACTCTTCGGTCTTTTTAGCCATCTGCAGAGCTGGAGGCCTCTGGTTCTATATTCTATAATAATACGTAATACTGATACCGAATTATCACACTCGAATTGTGCCAGTTCATCATCCACTAACCGCCTTGAGCTTTCTCTCTTCTCTGTCTCCGTACGTACACGATCCATCTCAAAGTTATAATATTGTTTATTTTGTTGTCAACCGGACGGAACGAGATTTTTCCTGTCCATTTTCAACCTTAGTCTAAATATTGATGTGATGGTGATGTGATGGAGAGAGTGAAAAAAAGTTGATAGTTTGTGGTATCTAAATAAGACCTTGCTCACTGAACATACAGTATATACGCTCTGCTGCGACCTGCGAGCTGGCAGATTTGCCAGCAGGATTATATATCCTGAACAACAGATTATGTTTTGTGTTTTGCCCACACAAGCAAAGTACACGACGGTCATGTTTAGACGCATGTATGGAACATTAAATTTAGGTTAAAAGATAACTAATTGTACTGTTAGTCTGTTCATGTCGAAACGAATCTTTTAAGTCCAGTTAGTTTATGTTTGAACAAAGTTTATCAAATAATAATGAAAGTGCTACAAGAACTTTTTTCTCAAAATTTTTGTCAACTAAACATGGCCTACGTTGAGGTATAGATGTCCAAATGGGCCAGGCCCGATGGGCCACGGGCACGGTCCGAAAAAGCACGGCACTAGCATGACACGACACGAAAGCTATAGTGCCAGTGCCGGTACGGGCACGAGCGTAGTGTCGTGCCTGGGCCGTAGATCTGGCACGACGACACGGCACGGGCACGGCACGACTAATAGGCTGGCACGATAGCGGCACGATTATTTTCACCATCGGATAACTTTATAAGGGACTAGCACCATTGGATAAGATAGAGTGACATATATAAAGAAAAATATGTCTCAAATTCTAGTTAACTCTCTCTTTTCTCACTCCCTAGCCACAATTCTCTCTCCGCTCCTCTCGCTTCGACATGGTAGCGATGGCTCGTGGTCGGGGCGCCTCCTCGTGGCGACGAAGGGCAGCCAGAGCGCCTCCCCGTGGCGGCGGCGCGCGACCGGACACGTCTCCCGCGTGCGGCGGCGACGGCGCGGCACTGCGGGCCTGGGAGGCACGACGGGCCATTTGGCACGACACGACACGATCAAGTCCCTATAGTGCCGTGGCTGGGCCGAGGGTCAGACACGATGGCCCTATTTGGCACGGCATGGCTGGCACGACGGCCCGATAAGGCACGACCCGCTAGGGCCGGGCCGAATAGTGTCAGTGCCGGGATAGTGCCGGGCCGCCCGTTTGGACATCTATACGTTGAGGCGATCTTTGTTGTAGTCAACTTTAGCAAATTTGACCGTACCGCGACATGTCAGTATTAGTGTAGTAGTAGTACTTTATTTCCTTTATTATGGTTATGGAGGGAATTAGGTCACCAGGACATGCATTACCATCGTGCCTATATCGACTTGCCTCTTTGATCGCCTTTCACTGCTTTAGCTCGTTTGTTACCCCTTGCCTTCCATCGTAAGTTGTTACCGCTCGCCACCTTTTGTGTCATCACCTTTCAACCGTTCCTTATCCACTCTTCCCCCGAACGTAGATATACTCGTATACATACATATTACATAAGCTTGAGGTCTTATATCTTATTTGACTGTACATAAATACACCTCAATCCACGTGGGTTGAAGTGGACTGAAGTATAACTTGAACTAAATTACACTTTAATTCATCTCAGTCTACGTGGATTGTGGTATATTTGTGTGCAGCCAAACAAGTTCTAGGGAGTTTGGACTTTCAGTCGCATTCCTACCCTATATAAGCTTCAGGCAGGCTCGTCGGTCATCGACCACTGCAGAGTGCAGACTATCACCACCACCATCACCCGCGGCCACGAGAGGTGCAACACCAATATAAGAGGTTCTCCTGCTGCGAATAACGAGAGCGACCGGCAGGAAATGGCTAACGTGCCTGGACACGGCGAGGCAGACCATGTGATGGCCGCCCACCCCGCGCTCCTCCCCCTCGACCACGTCCAGCGCCGCCGCCTCCTCGACGCCGGCCTCGTCCTCCTGACCGGCGGCTGTCTCGTCCTCACCCACACCATCGGCAACCGCGACGCAGACGCCGCCGAGCGCGCTCTGTTCGGCTTCGCGCTTCTGCTTCTCGGCGTCTGTCTGGTCATGCTGTCGCTGGTGGCCCGTCGGTTCCCGGGAGCAGCACGGTTCGGCACCGCCGTGGCGGACGCCATCCTCTTCTACTTCTTGGAGTTGGCGCCGGCCGGGAATTAGCTACTGGAACCACAGATTTGAATTAGCGCGCGCACCTTTCTCTTTCTGGATCCGTTGTTAGGAGAATATAAATGTTTAATAATAAACTGGTTTATCTAATTTGGATTGCCCTGTGTGCTGCCTGCTTCGTCCCTCTGCTCTCTGATTTAGTTCTCGCTGCCTCCGGTGACTCTTTCACTCGAGCACATAGAATAAGCAAGGCCGATTGCAGCAGCAGCAGCAAGGCCAGTACGAGCATATCGCAACAGAGAATTTTCCCTTTATTTCTCACAAAAACCGGTAGTCAAAAGAACTGTCGATGATGCAAAGCAAAATACAGTACTACATCAACCGCATGCATGTCGATCAACGACGGACCCAGCCAAAAAATAAATAAATAAGTGGGGGCTAAAACAAACGCCAAACTTACTTCCGGTCTCAGAAATGATGTACACTTGATATCGCTTATATATTAATACAGTATATATAGTCAGGCTGGGAACTTTGCCCACCCTTAATTAGTTTTCCCTTAAAAATCACAAACATGAATTTTTTGGGAGTAAAATTTAGGAAACTCCTGAAGATGCTCTTATTTACACACAAAAGTTAAAACAAACGTGTATAAACATAAATAAGCTGACACAAAAGAAGAATCTGGTAGTCTATTTTTTTAGAATTTTAGGCATTATTCAGCATATTTTAATACAAAAAAACAGTAAAAATGAATACAACAAATATGTCCTTGTGTGATCTTGTTTTATAGCAAATGACTAAGCCCTTGTTCGGTTACGTTGGAACGGAGCTGTTCCGGCCGGATTGATCTCATCCGGTTTTGAATCCGGTCTATAGCAAAATAGCCGTTTTGTTGAGATTTGGTTCTAGACGAATTGATATGACCCGGTTTGAATTTAATTCGTTTCTTATGCTCTGAGACCAGGATTTATTCCCCACCTCTTAAGGTCAGGAATGTAAACAATCTGATCAAGTGAATTACTTTGATTCACTCATTCCTAATCTAGAATAGTTCCAAACCCTACTTCAATGTGAACAAAACGAACGAGCGTAAGACTCCTATCACGCTCAGCAGCATATATTGATCATATAGTGGTGGTATACGTACTAGAGGCTTTCGCAAAAAAAAAAGGTATACGTACTAGAGGCGGGATCAATAATGTTGAAGGCATCGGCGCCATAGTTTAATCATACACCATCGATCGATCAGTCGAGGTGCTAAAACTAGCCCAACCCACATCACATTTAAATCATGTCATGTTGGGCTTAACCACGTCATGTCGCGTGCCACGGCTCGTCGCTCATGGACGTGGCACGACTTTTGCCACTTTGAACTTTACAATATATATATAAGTGCCACTTTCAACTTCACAAGTAAAAGTAGAGTACTCCCTTCGTATAAGAAATAGATGACGTTTTAGACATCGACATAGTCTCCAAAATACAACTTTGACTCTCTTTATACGAAAAAATATTTATCAAAAAGTGTTATATATATATATTTATAAAAGTGTTTTTCAGGACATATCCATTCATATGGTTTTTATATTTTTAAACTCAACAACTTAAAAGTTATTCATGATTTATATTCTCAATGTTTGACCGAAACCATATCCAAAACGTCATCTATTTCCTATACGGAGGGAGTACGCCTTTTGCCAGTATAAATTTGTTGATTTATTTTGACGGTTGACGTAAACCTATCGCTAGAAACTATATTTGTACTAACGGTGCATTCACTATACCACAACCAACAATTAGCGTCAGACAACAATCGCTAAAACAGAATATTAGCGATCAACGATTGGTCGCTATAAATTTCTAATTGTGCATCAGTCGCTATTTTTATTTATGTCCGACCCTATATCGGTCGGTACACGTATTTCTTTGTTCCCTCGAAAGATCGGTCGCTAAAAACAAGTATTAGACTCGAACTATCGGTCGGTAGAGCCCATTATCATTTTAACATGTCTAGGCCGGCCAGCCCACCGACGCGCACAGCCCACCAATCAGTCTGTAGCAACACACAAAACCCTAACCATCCTCGACAACCCACCCACCCCCATCAGCCGCCAACAAACTCAGAAACAAACTCACGATGCTCGTCAGATCTGCGGGAGCTCTTCGCACCACCACCATGAGTTCGTTAGGGTTGCCGACCGCGCCGCCATGGTTGTCATCCCCGCCCACACCGCTGCGGCCGCCGTCCCGTCCCCGTCCTGCGGCCACGACCGCCGTCCCTATCTCCGCTGGCCCTCGGTAATGGCTCCCCGGCCGGTCGCGCCTCGTTCTCCCTCTTTCTCATGTAGTCACGTACATCATCTGGGCCCTCTCTCCCTCCCCGAACAACGCTCCATCTTCTGCTCCCAGTCCGCCCAGCAGCGGTGGCGGCGCCGGCCACCAGGCGCAGGCATCCTGTCCGGCCGCGCCTCCATCTCCTACTCCAACCGGCGCCACCATCTTCTTCCAGCGATGTAGCAGCCCCCGTCGACTATCTTGCTCGTGCAGGTGTGTTCTTCTCTCTAACTTCCTCTTGTCTTTTCCAGATGCAAAATGTATGATAGTAAATGCATCTTCTTCCCAGACAGCACCTACATCACCCATTCTATTTTTGATAGTAAATTTTGGCAATTATTTTCTCAGAAGTTGAAGGACTTCTCAATCCTAATTTGCTGAAGGAGAAACATAGCATGATGGAAGTCTCTTTTTTTTTTACTACATGATAGTAAAATGCATTCTAGTTTCCTTTCAACACTGATCATTTGTGTTATTTCAACAGTGCTATGATTAAGACAAAAGGTGAATTCTGGTATGCTAGAATTTTTTTCCTATTTTATTTGATCTTCTGTGTTCTCAATTGATGGTAGCGCTGATGGCTGGAACTTGGGACTAGGATGGTGGCCATGGCTTTGATGTCCAACAGACACAAATTTTCGACAACTGTTATCTGACCATGGTAAATTATTTTTCTATTTCTGCAGTGTTATCTACCTATGGTTAACCTTGATAATTCAGTTATAAAAAACTTGATAATTTAGCATTGTTATGTTCAGCAAATGATTACTTTAGATAGATACTTTCTCTGTTCAAACTGATATGATGAATTCCAAGCGATTTTAATATATCTAGAAGAGAAAGAACTAGTTAAGACTTATTTAATTAGAGCAATGTCAATGACTAAATAAATGCACTCACTAGAAATGTTTACCAAGATATAGACAAAGCCAATCAGGGACACGCTTTGGACAGTGAAACTTTGGACGAGTGGTGATTGATTAGTGAGCTAATTTGGTCTCTGAGTTAAAAAAGTGCTTATAGAAGTTGAAAAAATGGAAATGCATGGTGGCTCGTTCCATCTTGAATATATACTGAGTTCTCGCCAATAGTTTCTTGGTCACCTGGACTAAACATGTATATCTCTTCTTTAGTGCTGCCAAATCCATCTTAATTACATATATAGTTGAACGACATATATATAATCTTCTGTTTCAAGAATAAGTTGGATGGTTATCACTCTATGATCTGTATTTTTTTTACCTAAATACAATTCCCATAATTAACTTTGTGTGTGCACTCTGCTGTTTCATTTTCAGGTTGAGGGAGGTCTTGGAGGTGTACATGATGCTATCACCAGGAAGCAAACATATCATATTTTGCTTTTGATAAGATGCAGATGAGGCATTTTGTATTGAATCTAGTTAGATTGTGCAAGCAAACATATGACTTGTGTCAACCATTTGACCTAGCTAGTTTGTATTTGTGCTTTTTTTTGTAACGATGACCTGTCATGGATTAAGATGATAGAACTTGATGTATTGCTAAATGTTGGCTTCAATTAAGACTTAAGATACATTTATCGGACAATGTGGTTGATGAGTGTTGTGGCACCTAGATTTACATATGTATATGGTTGATGAATAATGTGACATGTTATGGATTTTTATTGGGATTGAAGTCAGGTAAATTTGAAATTAATATTATATAAAAATGTGCCAGTTCATAGCAACTGATTATTGGTTGCTAAAAAGTTTGGTATCCTCAAACTATTGGTCGCTAAAACATGTAACTGATCATTGGTCGGTATATATATTTGTGTCGAACTATCGGTCGCTATAAACCCTGTCGGTCGCTATAGACTTATAGCGACGCCACTTACAGCGACTTATACATCGGTCGCTATAACGTTATAGCGACTGATGATCGGTCGCTATAACGGCTTATAGCGACCCTTTTGCAGACGCTATAGGTTGGCTGTGGTATAGTGATTAAGCCATTAATTAACTCGGAGTGTCCTTCAGGATTTCGATCGACCTCTTTCACTACTGGAATTCGGTTCGGCAAAGGCCCAAAAAACCCTCGGCAAAGGCTTTGTCGAGGGCAGCCCTCGGCAAAGAGCCCTCGGAAAATTTTTAATCGGCAAAGAGGGTCTTTGCCGAGGGCCCTTTATCGGGCACTCGGCAAAGGCTTTGCCGAGGGCTGGCCCTCGGCAAAGATAAAAATGAAAAAAAACCCAAAAAATAATAGATTATTATTTTTTAATTGGAGGAGAGACCCACTAATTAGCACCCATCAACCCATACCTATTGTCTTTTTTCTGGATTTTTAGCACACATTTAAGCACATTTTGCGGATTTTATTTTACCAAACTTTATGACGGTGGGGATTCGAACTCGAGACCTCTCTCTCGCGCGCTTTCTGCCTTAACCACTACACTACACCATCATATGTGTCTATATGCAGTTTTAATACCCCATATATTATATCAAACCGAGTGTAAATTACTTTTTTGAGACCCTAAACGAATTCAAATAAAAAAATTATCAACTACAAAGTTTCATAACTTTTCGAGATCTACAAACTTTATTTTAGCTATTTTTCCATCCAAGGTCATTTAAAAAATTCGTATTTTGAATTTTTGAAATTCAAACATAGGTTTAGCAACATTAATATTTGATTTGTCAAATAAAAAATGACCAATATAAACTATGTAGATCTTAAAAAGTTATACAACTTTGTAGTAGAAAACTTTTTTATTTGAATTAATTTAGTGCTTCAAAATATATTTTGAAAATTTCTTTGCCGAGGGCTAAAAGGAAGGCCCTCGGCAAAGAGTAGAAAACTTTTTTATTTAAATTAATTTAGTGCTTCAGAATATATTTTGAAAATTTCTTTGTCGAGGGCTAAGAGGAAGGCCCTCGGCAAAGAGGTCTTTGCCGAGGGCCAAAAGGTAGGCCCTCGGCAAAGAGTAGAAAACTTTTTTATTTAAATTAATTTAGTGCTTCAGAATATATTTTGAAAATTTCTTTGCCGAGGGCCTCTTTGCTGAGGGCCTACCTTTTGGCCCTCGGCCAAATTTAGCCCTCGGCAAAGACTTTCTTTGCCGAGTGCCCGAGTTTTGGCCCTCGGCAAAGCCAAAACCCTCGGCAACGAACAGAATTCCGGTAGTGTTTGACTGTACTACACACTTATTTATACTATGATGAGTATATATAGGACACTGCACTATCTTCTATATCAACATATCGTTATCTTATAGTATTTATTATTTCAGTTTCTAAATGATTTTAAATGAAAAAAGGTTCCAACTATAACTTCTTAGATCTTGTCACGCTCTACGATTTTGATAAAGGTCGTGTCTCCATCCGAGATAGTTTGAAAATTTCAAAAAATAATATCTCAAAATTTAAATTTTTTGAAACTTTTGAAATGAATATTTGAGACTCTTATTGTTTTCAAATAAAAAACTTATCTGTTGCAAAGTTGCAGGTTGCTTTGATAACTACAACTTCAGTATAGATAGATTATGTGAACAACTAATGTCATTTGAAATTTATAAATTTTAAATTCACATAGAATAAAATGAAACTAGGATGAGATATCCACTCAACGTAAAATTTTGTTATATAGTTTTTCATTAAAAATGTCTACATAACAACCTGTTTAATACAATGAAACTTGTTGGAAAGCTGTGGGCGGTTACTGTCCACACACAACTTGTTGGAAAGCGCGTTGTCTGATGCGGCAGATAAGGTCATCCGCAATGGTTGCCAAATAGCTAGCTAGGAGGAATTCTATTGGCTCTCAATAGCACTTTACAAATAGCTAGCGAGATGACGTATAAAAATAATAAAAAAGTAGCACTCTTATTGGCTATCGAGGAGAGAGATCAAATAGCTAGGGCTAGTTATTTGATCTCTCTCCTCGATAGCCAATAAAAGTGCTACTTTTGTAAGTTGCCTCATCAAAATAATATTTATTTATATGTCTCATCTAGCTAGCTATTTGTAAGTTGCCATTGAGAACCAATAACATTCTTCCTAGAGATCAAATAGCTAGCGATTTGAACACCATCGCGGACGCCCTAAGCCGGGTGGCTGTCGAGATCTCAGGTCGATCTGACGGCCGAACCGAAGTCAAGAACGGTGGATGGTGCTATGCCGCCCGATCGATCGGTCTCTCCGAACACCGTCGAGTCAGCTTTACCCCTCCCAAATTCCAACACGAGCTAGACGACGGATATCACACCAAATAAATAAAGTTTGCTCTGATGGATTCGCATGCACATTATACGCAGCAACGAAGAAGAGAGCTTGCGTTGCGTGCATTGGGCAAGTTGATCCCAAAAGTGTTGGAGCAGAGGTGGCAGGCGAAGAAATATGAAGAAGACGACAAGCGTGGTGGTTGCAGGTGGCTTTGCCGCCCGCGCGGTACAGGGTACTACAAGAAACGGTGTTTTACACGACGGTTTTTTATGACGTTCTGAGAAAGCATTATAGAATCATATTCTTCATTTGTTAGGTGATTTATATATGACGATCTGAACGTCACGGATTATTTTTGCATATCTTAGCAATTGAGTGGTAGATTTATGACGGATACTTTCGTTTGGTCACACCTCAACATCCAACATGGCGCTGATATGGCCTGCTAACATGGACCTTGTTTTTTTTGCAACATGGGCCTTGTTTTTTTTAAAGATCTATGAAAGTTGAAAAGCTCAAAAATTTATAAAACTTTGTAGTTAACAACTTTTAATTTGAAATCATGTTGTCATGCAAAACTTCATTTAAATTTAAAAATTTTGAAATTCAAAATTTTCAAAATACCTCAGATGAAAAATAGCCAAAATGAAAGTCATAAATCTCAAAAAGTTATGAAACTTTATAGTTGATAAATTTTTAATTTGAAACCATCTTGTTAATGAAAACTACATTTGAAATTTCTCAAATTTAAAATTCAAATTTTGTAAATGACCTCGGATGGAGAAACTTTCTAAACAAAAAATGTAGATCTCGAAAAGTTATGAAACTTTGTAGTTGACAACTTTTTGATTTGAATTCGTTTAGAGCATCAAACAAGCAATTTACACATGGTTTAGCATAATATGAGGGAAATTGAAATAGAATATAGACACAAATGACAAAGGGGTGGATTGGTAGTGGAGGTTACGCGCGCACGTGTGATAGGTCGCTAGTTTGAATCTTGGTTAATGCAAAGTGCAAAAAAATCACAAAAAAATATGATTGAAGTAGATGGGTGGTGTAGCTAGCTAGTGGGGCCCCTCCATAATTTTAAAAATATTTCCCCTATTTTTTTGATTTTTTTCGCTCAAACTTTGCCGGCCGATTATTCTACGACGAAATGAAATGACAATCCGTGACGGCTCCCGTTGGTTCAGCAAATGTATGACGTGAGATCGATGACAGATTTTCCGATCGTCATGACAAATTAACTGTGACGTCTTTTCGACTATTTATGACTAAAGTGATCGTCATGTAAAGCACTATTCTTTGTAGGGTACCCACGGCCACGGGGTAAAATGCAGACGACATCGATGCGAATACCGAATGCGATGCGGGGATTCATGGATGGTACGTGTTACACGCGGGCGTCTGTTCCTAATCACAAGTGGACGGACTTATTAGCTCTAAGTAGTACTAGTAAGGACAGCGTGCGTGTTTTGCTACGTTCCAATGGCCATCCAAATGCCTCTTGGAGGCGCTTTATAGAGTAAAAGAAAATGCCAGTCGAGTCAGGCTCGATAGCGACGTACGACACTGATTGGGAAATCCTCATGAGATTAACACCCACGGCTCCGACCCGGTCGGTCCTCGTTGATTGTTTGTGATATAAATAGGACGCAGGTATGAATTGAAGTACTCTCTCCCGCTCCTAGCCAAGGACTCACATAGTCATCACGTACACACGTACAACAACAGCAAGGAGTACCCGATTACCACCAGCGCTAGCCAGCAGCAGGCGGCCGTCGTCGTCGTCGTCCTTGGGCGCCGGGACGATGACGACGGAGCCCGGAAGCTATTCCTCGACGCCGGCCGCGTGCTCATCATGCTGTTGGGGTGGGGCGCGCTCGCCACCGCCGCCGCCTCCGCTGCCGGTGCCGGTCGCAAGAACGACGACAGCCCCGACTATTCCAGCGCCGTGCACGCGCTCGTCGCCTTCCTCTTCTGGCCTCTCGGCGTGTCCCTCGTTGCGCTTGCGCTCGCGCACGAGCAGCGCCGCTTCCCGCGGGCCGCGAGGGTTGGAGCCTTTCGTGTTGGACTTTTGTCCTTGCATGTACACATCTGGGCCGTAATGTTGCAGGGCTTCATATGGACCTACATAACTCGTAGCAGCCCATTTTGTTAGCGAGATAGAGGCACAACTTTTAAGGGCTCCTTTGGATACAGTGTGGAAAAGGCACCTGGGTTTAATCCCCCAGGAGATTATCTTCCATGGAACATGTCAGCCCCCTCCCGCTGGGCAACTGAAACCCCGTCGGAGAGAAAATCCCTGGGTACTGTTTGGACAACGCAGGGATACAAATCCCGGCCAACAAATAAACATTCTAAAAAACCAGAAAAAAACAAAGATTTCAGAAATCCTATTGTAGTACGCAAAATCCATACCATGAATAATCTTTCAACAATAATTTAATAATTCAAAGCACACAACTCTTCACCTCGTAGGGTAACAAACAAATGAAGTTTGATCTAACAGAAGGTACTCATCACCACTGGCTTTAGAGCATACACACTCTTCATCCTAGAGGGTAACCAAACATATAGAACTTTGATCTAACAGAAAGCTACTCATCACTGTTGGATGTCTAACCATAAATCTACTACAATCTCTCTCACAACAAGCACCAGCAGGTCAGAACATATATAATCAACCCTGCAATTAAGTGAGAAAAAATATTATTAGTAAACACAATGTGGCATTTATGCTAGCATCAAGTGCTGTTAATTAGGATGTTATGAATACTTACTAACCAGTGCATCCTGATGCCAAAAAACATCTGAAGCAGACCCTTCCCATAGTTGCAGAGAAAGGGTTAATGTTCTGCTTCAGTGAGGTCTATTGGTTCACTTGATGCCCTATGACCATCCATAGTTGCAGAGAAAGGGTTAATGCTGCTATCTAGAGCATCTATGTCACTAGTGTTGACATGTTGAGCGGAAGGTGGTCTCTGTAGCTCAAGTGGCTCTGTTGATGTAAAATTTAATTCACCTGTTGCAATGCTTCCTGTTTTATGTGGATAAATACACTTAGAAAAAAAATCTGAAGTACTGCAGCAGTGCACATGCATTAAATCTGAAGACTAAAAAAAGAAAAAAACAAAGTTTACCTTCATACAATTTCTCACACTCGTGATATAAAGGAAATGGTTTGGCTTGGAACTTCTTAAGCCTTGGATGATCCTGACAAATATAAAATAAAGTTAGCAACATAGTAACAAGTTTAAAATATCTAACAAGTGAAAAGATCTTACATACCCTAATAAGTTTCTCCCATTTGTCTGGTTCAGCATTGATCATGCACAAAGAATCATTCCATCCAACCCCACTTTCCTTAATCCATGCACGAATGGCCCTATAGTTTCCATTCAAGTCCTTCTCCTTATCTTGAATCTACGCCTTCGAAAATCCAGCGGATGGAAACTTCTCATTGAAATGCTTCACAATACTTCTCCATCCTTCAGGTGACCAACCATTTTGGCCCTTAAACCTTTCATGATTATGCTCATGAAGCACATCAAGAAGTCCTTTCTCATAATTAAAGATCCATGATGCTCTTGAGCTTTCTCCTTTCGCCATAGCTACAGTTACCTAACACAATATTCAAATCAACATTTATTAGACATACACAACATTTATTATATCAATTCAACAACAACTACTTCCTGCTTGTGATCAACCAACTATCTTAGACATATAGCATCACTCACATAGATAGGACCTCGTAATAATTTGACTGCTACTTCCTAAGCTCGGTTTTGATTGTAGTGTTCCCACATTTGCATGGCAATCTGATCTCTTAGCACATTTGCAGCATTTTGATTATTATCATCTCCTTGTGGCACAATCTGGTCTTGTATATTCAGCGGTTGCACATCATTTTGATGATTATCATCTCCTTGTGGTAAATCAACATGATCAGATTCTGGTATATAAGTTGGTTGGTGATCTAGCCAATTCTCATCACCATTTAGACCTCTAATTATATTATGAAATACAGCAGCAGCTGCTGGAATTTTTATTTGAGATTCAATGGGATGATGTGTCCCCACTTTTAGAATTTGAAACCTTTTCTTAAGAACACCAATAGCTCTCTCAATATGGTTTCTAAGAATTGCATGGCGATGGTTGAATAGCTCCTTGTGATCAACATATTCTCTTCTTCGAGATGAGCGTCGCCGAAACTCAGCAATGTGATATCTAACTCCTCGATAAGGCGCAAGGAATTGTGGTGCATTTGCATACCCACCATCCACAAGATAAAACTTTCCTTCGGGAACTTGAAAACCCTTGGAAATAGCTGATCGAAGAACGCCAGCATCTGAAGCAGACCCTTCCCATCATACGAAACTCAGATTTACACCAATTCTCATGTCCCTCCAGAACTTCCTTCACCTTCTTAGCACCAGTATACTCGGAAGTATGCTCTGGCCTCTTCTCTTCATTCAGACATTCAAGTATGGCAGGAACAATGACTAGAAACAACTCATCATCATCTTCTTCTTCCATCTGTATGATGTCGGGGGTCCGCAAAAGGGGTACCCCCAATCAACGCAAACAAATAGGGTAAACCTAGAACACCGGTTAAATAACAGACCTAAAAAGCCGCCCCCCGAGGCTTACGACGCTGGCCCACCGAGCCGAGCCCTCCAAGCCAGGCCTCGGGCGCACGGTCGTTTTCCGTCTCGCCCGAGCCCTCCAAGCCAGGCCTCGGGCGCACGGTCGTTTTCCGTCTCGCCCGAGCCCTCCAAGCCAGGCCTCGGGCGCATGGTCGTTTTCCGTCTCACCCGAGCCCTCCAAGCCAGGCCTCGGGCGCACGATCGTTTTCCGTCTCACCCGAGCCCTCCAGGCCTCGGGCAAGCGCTCCACTACCCTTCAAGCCCCCCGCAGCCGAACACCACACCTCGAGACCCCACGCGGGGACCTCGAGCCTCACTGGCATGGCAGCCTATACCTCGAGACGCGTTATGCCTCCCTCGAGCGGTGCAGGCATCGGATGCCAGCCCCATACCGCGCACTTAATTCATCCATCTGCTCCGGTCACGTCCTCTGTAACACAACGTGTGCCACAGTGGTCCGGGGCAGAGTCAAGACTCGTTTTCACCACAAGTATGGGCGAAAAGGCACCAGTGAAGCACTGTTGACCCACGCCCTACGCTGTGGCACGTCCAAGCCACGCCTCGAGGCCCAGATGCCTGCCGCTCCATCGGTTTTCACGGGACTTGCCCATACCTGCGGGAGCTCGAGCCCCCCGTAGGCGTCGCCTCGAGGCCGGCTCCGCGCCCCTCGAGCCCTAACTACTTTCATGCTATTGGAGGACAGGTACCCCAAGACCCGGAGGGACCCCGCCGCGTCCTGTACGTTCAGGGATGGGCGCTGTACGGCTTCCACCTCGCCACGCCTCTGCATCCGCGCCCGGGATGGAGGCCACGCCCCAAGGACGCCTCAACAGCAACGCCCACGTCGGCTACAATGTCTTCGTCAAGACAGGGTTCCTACCCTACTTCGTATTGAGCACCGTGCGCCCCGACACTTGTAAAACCCTCGTGTAACCCTGGCCTCCCCTTGCTCTATAAAAGGGGACACCAGGGCCCTCATTCGGACGGGGACAAACACGTTAGAACGCCATACACCCACACACTCAGGTCCGGACTCCGGTCCACGCTCACCAAGCTTGTATTCGCCCCTGTACAAGCACTTAGGTGCAAGTAATACAAGAACATCCTCCCCCGCTGGACGTAGGGCCTTCTTTGCCCGAACCAGGATAAATCCTTGTGTCATCTTGCATCACCATCCAGGAAGAGAGCACGCGATCATATTACTCGTTGGTGTCATACCCCCGGGTACGAAACACCGACAGTTGGCACGCCAGGTAGGGGCCCTTCGCGTGTCGAGTCGGTTTCTCGCTATTTCCTGGATGGCTGCTTCGACTCCTTCGTTCTCTGCCGGTGCCGTCATCTGGTTCGGGAGCCTCGAGTTCCTGGCCACCGGCAACGGCAACGAGCCGACCTTGCTCTCCATGGAGGGCCCGGGTGGAGGGCGTGTCACGCCACCCCGTGCGAGGAGCGAGGCACGTCGCCCACACCACCACGCGTCGCCACCCCGTGAGCGGCGCCGTCGTTACCATCGTCGCCAGGCACAGGCCATGCCGGCGGCGTGCACCCACTTCCCCGTGGCAGCCACGGAGTTCCCAAGGAGGAGCCGGCACGGCGCACGCCCGGAGACTTCCAGGGCGCGCCCGCGCCCGCCTAGCGACTTCGCGTTCATCATGCGTACGGACCAGGAACCAGGCCGGAGGCCTCCGAGCCGTGCGCCGTCGACGCCACCCAGCCTCCTCCCGCACGGGTTGCGCCGCGCTCGACGCCAGCGGTTTCCGTTCGGCCTCAACAACTCCGCGGCTGTATACGCCCACCACCTCGACGAGCGCCATCAGGACCGGACGGTGGCGGACCGGGAGCAGCGTCCGGGCGTGCTGCTGCAGGCCATGGCCAACCTGGAGATCGTCCACCCCGCGTGCGTCGACCGCGACTTCTCGCGAGCCATCGAGCCACCCCGGCGAGTCACCGTCGGAGGATGGTACCACGAGCTGCGGTCCCAGCATCGGCCAAGGCGGCATGCCGTCAACGGCTCCGACTCCGACGAATACGACTACCACGACCCCGACCTCTGGGATCCCACCAGGGAGTGCTTCCAACTCGAGGGAGTCGTATGCGATACCGAGGACGAAGGCGACGACGACAGGCCGGCGCTCGACCTAGAGGGACCCAGCGACGTGGCCGCGGCAGGCGGATCACGCGTTCAGGGAAGGAACGAACCTCCAGCACCGGTTGCACCGCCTCAGCACGACGACGGCCGGGCGGCGCAACTCGCGCAGGTGTAGGAGGCAATCACCAAAGCCGAGGAAGAACGGCGACACCTGCTGCAGCTCCGGCAAACTCTGATGCAGGAACCACCCCAGCCCCCAGGGGCCGGAGCTCGAGGTCGGGCTCGAGAGGTCCATCGGCGGATCCTCGAGGACGGGGCACCAGCACGCCCCGAGGTATGCTTCCCGCGATCCGGGCAGAACGTGGTCGCGGCAGCAATGATGCTCCGTGATCTACCCGCCGTCTCCAACCCTGACGCCAGGCGCATGCTTGGGGAAATGAAGAACCTCCTCGAGACAGCCGTTGTGCAGCAGGCCGAGAGCTCGGCGTCACGCCGGCGCGGAGCAGCCTCGGGAAAGCCGGCGAAAACGCCCCGCAACGAGCGCGAGACATCCGTCCACCAGCCGGACGCCTCTTGAGCTAGGCCAGTTCGCGAACGGATCATCGACATCCGGCCACCTCGAGACCCCAACGACGCCCGCAACGATATCAACTGCCGGCGCAAGGACAAGGGGGCCCAGGAGCGTGGCTATAGCGCCCATCGAGGGGGGCGTTACGACAGCGACGAGGACCGGCAAGTCCTCGAGCCCCCGGGCCCCAGAGTCTTCAGCCGGGCCATCCGCAGCTCAACCCTCCCCGACCGCTTCCGACCACCGACCAACATCGTGAAGTACGACGGGGAGGTCGAGCCCAAGCTCTGGCTCTCGGACTTCCGCCTAGGCTGCCAACTGGGCAGAGCGAAGAACGACGACCGTGTGATCATACGCCAACTCCCACTTTACCTCTCGGACACCGCCCGCCGGTGGCTCGAGGGGCTCCCGCCAGATCGGATCGATGACTGGGCCGATCTAGTCAGGGTCTTCGACGAGAATTTCAAGGGGACGTGCGTGCGCCCAGGCAACCCCTGGGATCTACGGCGTTGCAGGCAGGCGGCGAACGAGCCCCTCCGCGACTTTGCTCGACGGTTCTCGAAGCAGCGCCTCGAGCTCCCCCACGTGCCTGATGAGGACGTCATCTTGGCGTTCCTCGCGGGCACGACTTGCCAAGAACTAGTCCATGAGCTAGGACGCTACCGTCCCAGGACGGTCGAGGACCTGATGGATCGTGTCACCAGCTTTGCCTCAGGCGACGAGGCAGTGGGGGCCTTCTTTGGCCGTTCCACGGACAAAGGCAAGGTGGTGGCCGCGCCGGAGGTCACGAACAAAGGCAACGACGCCAAGAACGACAACAATAACAGCAACAAAAAGAAGAAGAACAAACGCAAAGGTCAGAAGGCGAAGCGCGACGCCAATGACGACGACGACGAAGAAGTGCTCGCAGGCGCCCTCGAGCCTAAGAAGCCTCGAGGCCCCCCTGACGGGGCTGTTTTCGACCAGATGCTCGAGAGCCCCTGCACTTATCACAAGGGCCCCGTAAATCACAAGTTAAAGGACTGCCGACTGTTGAAAGGCTACTACTCCAAGCTCGGCGTTAAGAGAGAAGACGCGCCCAAGGGCAAGGATACCGATCGACGCGGCGGTGGGGACGCGGACGGCGACTTCCCTCCGGTGCGTGACTGCTACATGATCTACGGGGGGCCGACCGTCGGGCTCTCAGCTCGGGAAAGAAAGAAGGAGCGCCGGGAGATCTTTGCGCTCTGCCACGACGCCCCCCGATATCTTGACTGGTCTGATGCTCCGATCACGTTCGACCGTGACGACCATCCGGACCGTGTCATAAACCCGGGGGCGTATCCCCTCGTCGTCGACCCCGTCATCGTCGACGTTCGGTTCTCCAAGGTGTTGATGGATGGGGGCTCGAGCCTCAATATCATATACCTCGAGACCCTCGACCTTTTAGGGATTTCAGAGGGACAGCTCCGACCCAGCGTCGGGGGGTTCCACGGAGTCGTACCAGGGAAGAAGGCCCACCCTCTCGGGCGCATCGACCTGCCGGTTTGCTTTGGCACGCCGGCTAACTTCCGCCGGGAAACGCTCACCTTCGAGGTGGTCGGCTTCCAAGGGGCCTACCACGCCATCATCGGCCGGCCAGGCTACGCCAAGTTCATGGCGATACCCAACTACACGTACTTGAAGCTCAAGATGCCGGGGCCAAAAGGGGTCATCACCGTTGACACCTCCTACGAGCACGCGTACCACTGTGACGTGGAGTGCGTCGAGCGTGGGGAGGCCAACGTCCACCTCGACTCGCTCGAGGCCTTGGCGACCTTGGCCACCGAGGAGGCCCCAGAAGCGAAGCGCCACGCCGGCACCTTCGAGCCAGCCGAGCACACCAAGCAGGTACCCGTCGACCCGACCTCGACCGATGGCAAAACGCTGACCATCAGTGCCAACCTCGAGCCCAAATAGGAAGTAGTGCTCGTCGACTTTCTCCGCGTGAACGTCGACATGTTTGCGTGGGAACCCTCGGACATGCCGGGCATACCGAGGGAAGTCGCCGAGCACGCCTTGGAAATCCAGGCCAGGTCCAGACCGGTGAAGCAACGCCTGCGCCGCTTCGACGAGGAGAAGCGCAGGATCATCGGCGAGGAGGTGCACAAGCTTTTGGCGGCCAGGTTCATCAAGGAGGTATTTCACCCAGAGTGGCTAGCTAACCCTGTACTAGTCAGGAAAAAGAATGGAAAAATGCGGATGTGTGTAGACTACACTGGTCTGAATAAAGCATGTCCAAAAGTTCCATTTCCTTTACCTAGAATTGATCAGATTGTCGATTCCACTGCTGGGTGCGAAGTGCTTTCGTTCCTTGATGCGTATTCCGGTTACCACCAAATTAAAATGAAAAAGTCCGACGAACTCGCAACCTCTTTTATCACGCCATTTGGTATGTATTGCTACGTTACGATGCCCTTCGGCCTACGAAACGCCGGGGCAACATATCAACGATGTATGCAGCACATCTTTGGCGAGCACATAGGTAGGACCGTCGAGGCCTACGTCGATGACATCGTGGTTAAAACCAAGAAAGTCGGGAACCTCATCAGCGACCTCGAGACCACATTCGAGTGCCTCCGGGCCAAGAATGTGAAGCTCAACCCCGAGAAGTGTGTCTTTGGTGTGCCTCGAGGCATGCTACTTGGCTACATTGTCTCACAACGGGGGATCGAGGCAAACCCTGAAAAAATCTCAGCGGTCACGAGGATAGGCCCGATTCGAGACCTCAAGGGTGTGCAGAAAGTGACTGGCTGCCTAGCCGCTCTCAGCAGATTCATCTCAAGGCTAGGGGAAAAAGCGCTACCCCTCTACCGCCTGCTGAAGAAGACGGAACACTTTGCGTGGACTATCGAAGCCGAGGAGGCCTTAACCAAGTTGAAGGGGTTGCTGACTTCCGCACCAATCCTCATGCCGCCGCGACTAGCCCAGGGTGGCGATTCCCCCGAGCCTCTCCTCCTCTATGTGGCCGCAACCACTCAGGTGGTCAGCGCGGTCATAGCCGTCGAGAGGCACGAGGAGGGTCATGCATTACCGGTCCAGCGACCGGTGTACTTCACCAGTGAGGTACTCTCCGAGGCCAAGGTCCGGTATCCGCACATCCAGAAGCTGCTCTACGGCATCATCGTCACAAGGCGCAAGCTCCAGCACTACTTCCTCGCTCATCCCGTAACGGTGGTGTCGTCCTTCCCCCTTGGTGAGATCATCAACAATCGGGAGGCCACGGGGCGCATCGCCAAGTGGTCCACCGAACTAATGGGGGAAGCCATCACCTACGCCCCGCGAAAGGCCATCAAGTCACAAGCGTTGGCGGACTTCGTTGCTGAATGGACCGACACTCAGCTCCCGCCGGCGCAGATTCAAGCCGAGCTCTGGACCATGTACTTCGACGGATCCCTCACGAAGACGGGGGCAGGCGCAGGCCTGCTCTTCATCTCACCCCTCGGAGTTCACATGCGCTACCTGCTACGCTTGCACTTCCCCACCTCCAACAACGTCGCCGAGTACGAGGCCCTCGTCAATGGGCTGCGCATCGCCCTCGAGCTCGGGGTCCGACGCCTCGACGCCCGAGGAGACTCGCAGCTCGTCATCAACCAGGTTATGAAGGCTTCAAGCTGCATCGATCCCAAGATGGAGGCATACTGCGGGGAGGTGCGCAAGCTGGAAGATAAGTTTTACGACCTCGAGCTCAACCACATAGCTCGAAAGTACAACGAGGCCGCAGACGAGCTGGCAAAGTTGGCGTCCACGCGCGGCACGGTACCACCAGACGTCTTCTCGAGGGACGTCTTCGAGTCATCCGTCGAAATCGACCCGGGGGCTGGCCCTTCGACGCCGCCCCTCGAGCTAGACACGAGGGCTCGACTTTCAACACCACCCCTCGGGAATGACACCCGGACATCCGCTGAGGCGATGCAGGTCGACGCAAGCGCCTCTTCTTCACCACGACACCTCGACTGGCGAACGCCCTACCTCGACTACTTAACACAAGGCGTGCTACCGGAAGACAAGACGGAGGCTCGACGCATCGCTCGAAGGGCCAAGACCTACGTCACTTACGGCGACGAACGGGAACTATACCGACGAAGCCCGACCGGGATCCTTCAGCGCTGCATCCCCCTCGAGGAAGGACGCAAACTCCTCGACGACATGCACTCGGGGGCTTGCGGCCACCACGCAGCGCCGAGGGCCCTGGTTGGGAACGCCTTCCGTCAAGGCTTCTATTGGCCGACCGCCATTGGGGACGCCAAGCGCTTGGTCCAAGCGTGCCATGGGTGTCAATTCTACGCCAAGCAAACGCACCAGCCCGCACATGCCCTGCAGATGATCCCAATCACTTGGCCATTTGCCGTTTGGGGGCTCGACCTTGTGGGTCCCCTCAAAAGGACAAGTGGAGGGTACACACACGTGCTCGTGGCCATCGACAAGTTCACCAAGTGGATCGAGGCTAAGCCGATAGGAGACCCCACCTCTGAGAAGGCTGTCGAGTTCATCACCAACATCATGTACCGGTTTGGAGTGCCTAATGTCATCATCACCGACAATGGCACCCAATTCACGGGCAAAAAGTTCACCAACTTCTGCGATGACAACAACATTCGCGTAACCTGGGCCTCGGTCGCGTACCCTCAGTGCAACGGGCAGGTCGAGCGCGCCAACGGCATGATACTCCATGGGCTGAAGCCGAGGCTGTTCAAGACCCTCAAGAATTTCGGAAAGGGGTGGGCTACAGAGCTCCCCTCGGTGCTGTGGGGCCTCAGGACTACGCCGAGTCGAGCCACCGGGTTCACTCCGTTTTTCCTAACCTACGGCGCCGAGGCCGTCTTGCCTACGGACCTCGAGTACGGCTCACCTCGACTTCGAGCCTACAACGAGCAAACCAGCGACGAAAGGCTCGCCAACGCCAAGGACCAGCTCGAGGAGGCCCGAGACGTGGCGCTCATCAACTCCGCACGCTACCAGCAAACACTTCGACGCTACCACGACAAGCACGTGCGCAAAAGGGACCTAGCGGTGGGAGACCTCGTGCTTCGACGGCTGCAAGATAATCGAGGGTGCCATAAGCTCACCCCTCCGTGGGAAGGCCCATACACCGTGGCTGAGGTGCTCAAGCCAGGAACATACAAGCTCTACGACGACCAAGGCAGGATCCTGGCGAACGCGTGGAACATATCTCAGCTACGTCGCTTCTACCCTTAAAGGCCTCGAGGCCTTGTTCATTTTGTTGCCTTATACAAACATGTCAAACATGAATGAACAAACTCGCGCACTGTCATTCATTTTTACTTAGCAACTTAAGGTAGCCTCGACCCTGCCTTGCTCAGGGTCGAGCCTCCCTCGGGGGCTGACAGGGGGACCCCCCCAGACTCCGGAAAAGGCGCGTTTCCTTTTCAAAAATTCGACCCTCGTCTCGACTCGTGCCTCGAGTGAACTAGCGACGTCAAAATCCTAAAATACCTCGAGCCTCCAAAGGTCGGGAGGCGTTGACGTAGACGGCCTCCTACGCCCCCGGGCTACGGTTCCCTGCCCACGCCCCCCCCCGCCCACCTCGAGGGGCTCGCGACATATCGAAAGAAAACAGACTAAGCTAGCAGAAACTCGAGCTTGCAGCAAAGAGAAGTGGTCAAACGCATTTGAAAAGAAAACAACTCTTTTAATAAACAAATCATATATACATTCGACTCTCGACGTACCCTCATTCATGTCATAAAATTCTTACAAGGGCCTCGACGCCCAAATTTGGCACGCAGGCCTCAGTCCTCGTCGGTCCGATACTCCTCCCCGAGGTCTTCCAGGGCAGGCTCAGCCTCGACACCCGAGCTGGAAGGAGGAGGGCCCTCGACACCGCTGCTGGCGTCAGGAGGCAGCACGTCCTCCTCGAAGATCTTCGCGAGCGATGTCCCCGGCCTCTCCATCTTTTCCAAGATTTTGTCGACACGGCGGTTGTTCCACTCCTCGTCCTTCCCCTCGATCTCGATGAAGCCATTGGCAACAACGTGGACCGGGAAGCGGAAGCCGGAGCGGACAACCGCGAGCGTCTGCTTGACGCCATGATGGAGAGCTTGCGGGACGCGGTCCCGCGCTGCTGCGTCGAGGAAGCACAAGGCGTCGACCAAGGCGTCGCCTCGGGCCACCGCACCTTCTGCCGCAGCCACGGGAGGAGCACCCCACGTGGAGTCGAGCCGGTCGAGGGAAGTGCGAGCCCGCTCCGCCACCATCGTCTCGTCTTGGAGTTGGTCCAAGAGAGCCTGGTTCGTCCCGCGGAGCTCCTCGACCGTCTCCTCGACCCCTGCGCAACAAACGAGGAAGAATGAGATTGCGGCGTGACAGAAAAACGTCGAGACACAAACCGGGACAAGGTGTAAGCCTCACCATCGCAATGTTGCCCCAGGGCGGCGAGGTCGCTGGTAAGGCCCTCAGCGCGCTGCTCGAGCCTGCGCTTCTCGGCCAGCATGAGGAGCTTCTCGGACCTAAGCTCCTCGATCAGGTTGCCCGCCTCCACGAGAGTGTGACACCCCAATTTTAAGAACAAAATTGGAGCACAATATATGTATGCCAGGATCAATTTTCATACATATATCCACATCATTGTAAATATCAAAACAATGCTTTATTAATATATCGAACATTATTACAAAAATGACCCTCGGGTCCAAAAGAAAAGTACAGACTCTCATGAAACAGACTCTAAAATAAACTCTGGTGAAGATGCGAAAGATCTGGACTCCACTCCACAGGAAGGTCGACCGGGGGTAGCGCCATCCTAGTACAGGTCGTCAGGGTCGTAGCCACCGTCTTCTGGATACTCCTGCTCCTCGTACGTGTAGTCTCCAGCGTCTGGGTGGGGTAGCAAGGGGGACAAAGAGGAAGGGTGAGTACATCGAAATGTACTCCGCAAGTGTAGGAAATATATGCTTATGAGGCTTATAACAAAGGTAGGCTGACTTTGTTTGACTCAAGCGCCTAAAGCGACACACTCTATTAATCCTATTAATCCTATGCACCTATTTACTAGGTTATAGACAGACTCTGTAGAAAAGTACCAACACTCGGAGTCGCACCGAGCAAACCACACTCGGAGTCTCACCGAGCAACCAACACCTGAAGTCCATCAGGTGACCCGAACCCAAAACCAACCAGTAACCAACTAATCTCAAAGAAGTCCAAGCCGCTCGTGACCGTGAGCACGGCTGATATATCAGTTTTACACTCTGCAGAGGTTGCACATCGTTACCCATGAGTCGTGCAGATCCCGTCACGCTAAACACTGCCGAGGTGCATAGCGGGTTGCACTGCAAGGCCTTTACAAAGCCCCCTCCAAGTCCGTTCCACACGTACCTCTAAGGTTTCACCCCGTACAAAGCCCCCTCGTGAGCCACTAAAACAAACCCCGTGTGGACCCTCAACTTAGAGGTAACTAATTAATTAGCCAGGTCCAGCCCATCCAGATCTCATGGTTGCGCTGTCAAGCCGGGTTACATGCTCTGAGAACCGGGTCCTAGGGATCCAGGCAGGATATGTCTAGCACGAGCCCCGAACCAAAAACCAAAAGCAGCTGCCGAGTCCCACGGCACAAAACCACCAATACGGGTCCATCCTGCCGGATTTACCTAATAACCATGTTACTACAAAATTACCATGTCCACATTCGTTTCATATTTCATTAATCAAGATTATAAACATTTTAACTCCCATCCCAACCATGACTGCAGGGCTAAGCAAGACACCTACCCGAACATCCCAAAACAGGCGACAAGGATAATATAAATAAATTCTAGTAAACCCTAACATGGGATTCAAATTAATGACAAGCATGCATCTACAAGATCTAACTACTCTAGTACCAAAAGTAAAATAAAGTAGGTGCAAGATGTTCAAGGACACTTGCCTTCGGACTGGGTCGAATCAACTGGGTCGCAAGGATGGTCTGGAGCGTCCTCGTACTCCGCACTCTCTGGCCCAATCAACATACATGGCTCAATACAACAAAATAAATAACAGTACACTAAATAGTATCAAAACAGTAAACTAATAGATCTACTGCGTAGAGAATGAAATTATGGAACTAACGCAAGTTGAACGGGTCAAAACGGAGTTAATACGCAAAAGTTATAAGCATTTGAATCTGAGTGGCAAATCTGTAATTAGATTGAACTTATTTTCGAATTAAAATTAAATCAAAACGGAATTTAAACGCTGACTGGACCGGGACTCAATTATCCGAAAATTCAAGGGCTAGATCAAAAGAAAGCATAGACTCAGCGCACAGTACAGGTGGGAGCGCGGGTTTATTACGGAAAAGGACAGGGTCTCTTTAGCAAAAGTGCATCAGCGAAGAGGTACCGGCGGCTCTCGGCCGTCGATCTGGCGAAGGTCGGCTAGGATTAGATCGGGGGCGGTCGACTATGGGTGGATCGCGCCTCAATTCGGCAAAACAACAAGGGCTAGATCGAGAGATTCCGGCAGACTCAGATTACTATACAGATGGAGTGCGGGTTGATTCCCTAAAAGTTCGGGGTCTCTTTAGAAAAATGGGCACTGACGCGGGGCGGTGGCTGACGTGTGCGCCGCGTGGTGCCGACGTGTGCCACATGGCGTACGGGGGTTGGACCGGCGTGCCGCGTGGCCATGGTCTGCGGGTGGGGTGATGTGGTGGTCAGGGTTCACGGGACTGTGAACCCGGCGTATACCGGTTCGGTGCAGGATCTAATCTTGGCCGTTGATCTAAGATCGGACAGTGCAGGGGCGATATGAGGGGTGGGGTGACCGCCGGTGGCTCAGAGAGCGGCGGCGGGGAACCCTGCGGCGGCGGCGCCATGGCAAGCTCGACGGCGTGGCTCGGACTAGGCCCTAGGGACCGGTAGCGACCTAGGGAAACTATGGGGAGAGGAGCGGAGGAGATGGCGAGCTCACCGAGGGGACTTGCGCAGTCGGAGGAGGCCCGGGTACGGGGTTTGACGATGAGGGCGGCCGCGGTGTTTCCGAGCTCCGGCGTGGTCCGCTGACGGCGCTCCCGAGCGTCGAGTCCACCAGTGATGACCCTATGGGCGCGGTGCGTCCTTGCAAGACCGAGGGAGGGCCTGAGGTGGTGGTTCACAGCGTCGTCGAGGCGCCCGTGAGCTCCAGTGAGGGAGGCAATGGCGATGGCGGCTGTGTGCTTCGTGAGGTTGTAGATGGAGGGGCGAGGGACGAACAGGCCTTGGGCGGAGGCGGCGCGGGGTCGTAGATGGGTTTATAGGGTGTGGGAAGGGTGGCGGCTGCAGCTGTGAATCGATCGGGGCGAGCGGCTGCTGCGCGCGTGCTGCTGTTGCGTGAAGGGCGGGGAGGGAGGTTAGGGGAGGGGCTGACGACTGGGGCCAGCGGGGCGGCGAGAGAGGAGGGACGCGTGGGGTCGGCTGGCGCGAGGGGTGGCGTTGGGCCGTCGCTGCCGGCTCAGCCCAGGAGAGGGAGAAGCAGAGAGGGGCGGTCCGTGCACGGGAAGGAGAGGAGGAGTGGGAGGCGGCCCGGCTGGACTGGGCTGCGGGGAGGGGAGAGGGGAGCAAGGGAGTGGGCCGCAAGGTGGGGTGGGCTGAAAGGAGAGGTGAAGTCAGGGTGCCCTTCTCTTTTCTTTTTCTTTGTCAAGGTTTTGCAAACTCTTTCAAATTCATTTCCAAAACCATTTCAAAATCAGTTTGAAATCAATACAAATTGCAAAACTTTTCAAAATATTTTCCCTAGGTTTTGAATTAAGGTTTGATTTTGAATTTGGAAAACTTTCGTAAATATTTTATTTCTTTTCTAAATAGAATAAAATCGATTCGCCCTATACGGGTTTAATAAATTTATTTTTCACCCAATAAAATTGTGCAACGGCATGAATGCAACATGACAATACTAAACAAATTTTATTTTCCTCCTCTAATAAACTAGCCAACCTAATTAGTTTCTAATTCCTTTTATTAAATTGGGGAAAAATTAAATCAGGGTGTTACAAACCTACCCCCTTAGAAGAATCTCGTCCTCGAGATTAGGAAGAGTCGGTGAAGAGATGAGGAAAATCTGCCCGAAGATCATCTTCTTTCTCCCATGTGGCTTCTTCTTCGGAGTAATGCTTCCATTGCACCTTGCAGATTTTAATCCTCTTGTTGCGAGTGCCTCGTTCCATCGTGTCCAGGATCTTGATCGGCTCAGAGAAAGTCAAATCATCCCTGAGATCAAGCTCCTCAAGTGGCAACTGCTCCTCTGGAACTCTTAGGCATTTCTTCAGCTGGGATACATGGAACACATCATGAACACCTGCCAGCTGTGCAGGCAACTCCAGCTGATAAGCAACTGCACCTTTCTTGTCAATCACCTTGAAAGGGCCAATGAACCTCGGGGATAGCTTCCCTTTGACATTAAACCTCCGAAGGCCTCTGAAAGGTGACACCTTCAGATAGACATAGTCCCCAATCTGAAATTCCAGCTCCCGTCGTCTGACATCTGCATAACTCTTCTGTCTAGTCTGAGCTGTCTTCAGGTTGCTTCTGATCTGTCTGACCTGTTCTTCAGCTTCTTCTATAGACTCAGGGCCAAAGACCTTCCTTTCTCCAACCTGGTTCCAGAACAGGGGAGTTCTGCACTTCCTGCCATACAGTGCCTCGAAAGGTGACATCTTCAGACTGGCCTGATAGCTGTTGTTATATGAGAACTCTGCATATGGCAGACTCACATCCCAACTCTGGCTATTCTGAAGCGCACTGGCTCTCAACATATCCTCCAGAATCTGATTCACCCTCTCTGTCTGTCCATCAGTCTGAGGATGATAAGCCGAACTGAAACTGAGGCGAGTGTCCATAGACTCATGCAACCGCTTCCAGAATCTAGATGTGAACTGTGTACCTCTGTCAGATACTATGATCTTAGGTACTCCATGCAAACATACAATGCGGGACATGTACAGCTCTGCCAGCTTCGGTCCCTGATATGTCTCCTTGACCGGAATGAAGTGAGCCACCTTGGTCAACCGATCAACTATGACCCAGATGGAGTCATATCCAGACTGTGTCCTGGGCAAACCAGTGATGAAATCCATGCTGATCTCTTCCCATTTCCACTCGGGAATCTGCAGAGGCTGTAACAAACCAGCAGGTCTCTGATGTTGGGCCTTGACCCTCTGACATGTGTCACACAAAGCCACATACTCCGCTACTTCCCTCTTCATCCCATACCACCAGTAATACTGCTTCAGATCCTGGTACATCTTGGTACTGCCTGGATGGAGAGAGTAGGCTGAATCATGAGCTTCCCTCAGAATCAACTCCTTGATAGCCTTCACATCTGGAACACAGATTCTGCCTCTGAACCATAAGACACCCTGATCATCCTCTGTGAACCCTGGGGCTTTGTCCTCCTTGATTGACTGTCTGATCTCCAGAAGATACTCATCAGTGAGCTGCCCTGCTCGGATATCATGCTCCAAGGTCGAATCAACCTCCATGGCTACTGCATCAGTGCGGCCGAGTATACCCAGATTGAGCTTCACAAACTCCTCATGCAACTCGGGTTGCTGCTCCTTGATCTCTAACACATTGCAGTAGACCTTCCTGCTCAAGGCATCTGCAACAACATTCGCCTTGCCTGGATGATAGTTGATACTCAGATCATAGTCTTTGATCAACTCGAGCCATCTCCGTTGGCGAAGATTCAGATCTGGCTGGGTGAAAATGTACTTCAAGCTCTTATGATCAGTGTAAATCTCCGTCTTCTTGCCCATCAGATAGTGCCTCCAGATCTTCAGAGCATGGACAACAGCTGCCAACTCAAGATCATGTGTAGGGTAATTCAGCTCGTGCTTCCTGAGCTGTCTCGAGGCATAAGCAATCACCCGACCTTCCTGCATAAGCACACATCCCAGACCCTGACGCGAAGCATCACAATACACCGTGAAGTTCTTCTGGACATCTGGCATGACAAGAATAGGAGCAGAGGTCAATCTCGCTTTCAGCTCCTCGAAACCAGTCTGGCATTCAGGGGACCAAACAAACTTGGCACCCTTCTCAGTCAGTCTCGTCATCGGCTTCACGATCTTGGAGAATCCCTCAATGAATCTGCGATAGTATCCAGCCATACCGAGGAAACTCCGAATCTCAGTGACGCTCTCAGGTACCTTCCAGTCCAATATATCTTGGACCTTGCCTGGATCAACTGATACACCACCTTCTGAGATGATATGCCCCAAGTAAGCAACCTTCTTCAACCAGAACTCGCATTTGCTCAGCTTTGCATACAACTGATGCTCTCTGAGCTTCTGCAACACCAACCTCAGATGCTTCTCATGCTCTTCTTCATTCTTCGAGAATATCAGGATATCATCAAGGAACACCACGACGAACAGATCTAAAAACTCCATGAAGACCTTGTTCATCAGATACATGAAGAAAGCTGGGGCATTAGTCAAGCCGAAGGACATCACTGTGTACTCATATAGCCCATAACGAGTTACGAATGCCGTCTTCGGGATATCAGCTTCACGAATCTTCAGCTGGTTATAACCTGTTTGCAGGTCAATCTTCGAGAACACATGAGCACCCTTCAACTGATCAAACAGATCATCAATGCGAGGAATCGGGTACTTGTTCTTGATGGTAGCTTCATTCAATGCGCGGTAATCAACGCACATCCGCAGGCCTCCATCCTTCTTTGGAACAAAGATCACAGGGGCTCCCCACGGGGATGTACTAGGACGAATATGCCCCTTCTCGAACTGCTCTTGGATCTGCGTCTTCAGCTCAGCTAGCTTTTCGGCATCCATTCTATATGGTCGCCTGTATATAGGTGCAGTGCCAGGAACTAAATCAATAGAGAACTCAATCTCACGATCAGGTGGCATACCTGACACTTTCTGGAAGACATCAGGGAACTCCTTGACAACTCGGATATCAGGTACCACGACAGCCTCATATGCTCTGGCTTCTTCTATCATCTTCGTCGGTGCCTGATATACAATCTCCGGGCCATCTGGATGCTTCACTGTGATGATCCTCTGAGCACAATCAATAACCCCTCGATACTTGCTCAGCCAGTTCATTCCCAGAATGACATCTATCCCCTCAGAATCCAGAACGATAAGATCAGAAGGAAACTCTACCCCCCTTATGTTTATACTCAGCTCCCGACACACCTGTCTGGAAACCATCTCTCCTCCAGGAGATGTAACTATCAAGCCTCTAAGCATAGGTGAAACTGACAGACTACATGCTGATGCGAACCTTGCGGTTATGAAAGAGTGTGATGCACCAGAATCAAAGAGTACTGTAGCTGGATGGGAATTAACAGTGAACATACCCAATACCACTCTGTGACACCCCAATTTTAAGAACAAAATTGGAGCACAATATATGTATGCCAGGATCAATTTTCATACATATATCCACATCATTGTAAATATCAAAACAATGCTTTATTAATATATCGAACATTATTACAAAAATGACCCTCGGGTCCAAAGAAAAGTACAGACTCTCATGAAACAGACTCTAAAATAAACTCTGGTGAAGATGCGAAAGATCTGGACTCCACTCCACAGGAAGGTCGACCGGGGGTAGCGCCATCCTAGTACAGGTCGTCAGGGTCGTAGCCACCGTCTTCTGGATACTCCTGCTCCTCGTACGTGTAGTCTCCAGCGTCTGGGTGGGGTAGCAAGGGGGACAAAGAGGAAGGGTGAGTACATCGAAATGTACTCCGCAAGTGTAGGAAATATATGCTTATGAGGCTTATAACAAAGGTAGGCTGACTTTGTTTGACTCAAGCGCCTAAAGCGACACACTCTATTAATCCTATTAATCCTATGCACCTATTTACTAGGTTATAGACAGACTCTGTAGAAAAGTACCAACACTCGGAGTCGCACCGAGCAAACCACACTCGGAGTCTCACCGAGCAACCAACACCTGAAGTCCATCAGGTGACCCGAACCCAAAACCAACCAGTAACCAACTAATCTCAAAGAAGTCCAAGCCGCTCGTGACCGTGAGCACGGCTGATATATCAGTTTTACACTCTGCAGAGGTTGCACATCGTTACCCATGAGTCGTGCAGATCCCGTCACGCTAAACACTGCCGAGGTGCATAGCGGGTTGCACTGCAAGGCCTTTACAAAGCCCCCTCCAAGTCCGTTCCACACGTACCTCTAAGGTTTCACCCCGTACAAAGCCCCCTCGTGAGCCACTAAAACAAACCCCGTGTGGACCCTCAACTTAGAGGTAACTAATTAATTAGCCAGGTCCAGCCCATCCAGATCTCATGGTTGCGCTGTCAAGCCGGGTTACATGCTCTGAGAACCGGGTCCTAGGGATCCAGGCAGGATATGTCTAGCACGAGCCCCGAACCAAAAACCAAAAGCAGCTGCCGAGTCCCACGGCACAAAACCACCAATACGGGTCCATCCTGCCGGATTTACCTAATAACCATGTTACTACAAAATTACCATGTCCACATTCGTTTCATATTTCATTAATCAAGATTATAAACATTTTAACTCCCATCCCAACCATGACTGCAGGGCTAAGCAAGACACCTACCCGAACATCCCAAAACAGGCGACAAGGATAATATAAATAAATTCTAGTAAACCCTAACATGGGATTCAAATTAATGACAAGCATGCATCTACAAGATCTAACTACTCTAGTACCAAAAGTAAAATAAAGTAGGTGCAAGATGTTCAAGGACACTTGCCTTCGGACTGGGTCGAATCAACTGGGTCGCAAGGATGGTCTGGAGCGTCCTCGTACTCCGCACTCTCTGGCCCAATCAACATACATGGCTCAATACAACAAAATAAATAACAGTACACTAAATAGTATCAAAACAGTAAACTAATAGATCTACTGCGTAGAGAATGAAATTATGGAACTAACGCAAGTTGAACGGGTCAAAACGGAGTTAATACGCAAAAGTTATAAGCATTTGAATCTGAGTGGCAAATCTGTAATTAGATTGAACTTATTTTCGAATTAAAATTAAATCAAAACGGAATTTAAACGCTGACTGGACCGGGACTCAATTATCCGAAAATTCAAGGGCTAGATCAAAAGAAAGCATAGACTCAGCGCACAGTACAGGTGGGAGCGCGGGTTTATTACGGAAAAGGACAGGGTCTCTTTAGCAAAAGTGCATCAGCGAAGAGGTACCGGCGGCTCTCGGCCGTCGATCTGGCGAAGGTCGGCTAGGATTAGATCGGGGGCGGTCGGCTATGGGTGGATCGCGCCTCAATTCGGCAAAACAACAAGGGCTAGATCGAGAGATTCCGGCAGACTCAGATTACTATACAGATGGAGTGCGGGTTGATTCCCTAAAAGTTCGGGGTCTCTTTAGAAAAATGGGCACTGACGCGGGGCGGTGGCTGACGTGTGCGCCGCGTGGTGCCGACGTGTGCCACATGGCGTACGGGGGTTGGACCGGCGTGCCGCGTGGCCATGGTCTGCGGGTGGGGTGATGTGGTGGTCAGGGTTCACGGGACTGTGAACCCGGCGTATACCGGTTCGGTGCAGGATCTAATCTTGGCCGTTGATCTAAGATCGGACAGTGCAGGGGTGATATGAGGGGTGGGGTGACCGCCGGTGGCTCAGAGAGCGGCGGCGGGGAACCCTGCGGCGGCGGCGCCATGGCAAGCTCGGCGGCGTGGCTCGGACTAGGCCCTAGGGACCGGTAGCGACCTAGGGAAACTATGGGGAGAGGAGCGGAGGAGATGGCGAGCTCACCGAGGGGACTTGCGCGGTCGGAGGAGGCCCGGGTACGGGGTTTGACGATGAGGGCGGTCGCGGTGTTTCGAGCTCCGGCGTGGTCCGCTGACGGCGCTCCCGAGCGTCGAGTCCACCAGTGATGACCCTATGGGCGCGGTGCGTCCTTGCAAGACCGAGGGAGGGCCTGGGGTGGTGGTTCACAGCGTCGTCGAGGCGCCCGTGAGCTCCAGTGAGGGAGGCAATGGCGATGGCGGCTGTGTGCTTCGTGAGGTTGTAGATGGAGGGGCGAGGGACGAACAGGCCTTGGGCGGAGGCGGCGCGGGGTCGTAGATGGGTTTATAGGGTGTGGGAAGGGTGGCGGCTGCAGCTGTGAATCGATCGGGGCGAGCGGCTGCTGCGCGCGTGCTGCTGTCGCGTGAAGGGCGGGGAGGGAGGTTAGGGGAGGGGCTGACGACTGGGGCCAGCGGGGCGGCGAGAGAGGAGGGACGCGCGGGGTCGGCTGGCGCGAGGGGTGGCGTTGGGCCGTCGCTGCCGGCTCAGCCCAGGAGAGGGAGAAGCAGAGAGGGGCGGTCCGCGCACGGGAAGGAGAGGAGGAGTGGGAGGCGGCCCGGCTGGACTGGGCTGCGGGGAGGGGAGAGGGGAGCAAGGGAGTGGGCCGCAAGGTGGGGTGGGCTGAAAGGAGAGGTGAAGTCAGGGTCCCTTCTCTTTTCTTTTTCTTTGTCAAGGTTTTGCAAACTCTTTCAAATTCATTTCCAAAACCATTTCAAAATCAGTTTGAAATCAATACAAATTGCAAAACTTTTCAAAATATTTTCCCTAGGTTTTGAATTAAGGTTTGATTTTGAATTTGGAAAACTTTCGTAAATATTTTATTTCTTTTCTAAATAGAATAAAATCGATTCGCCCTATACGGGTTTAATAAATTTATTTTTCACCCAATAAAATTGTGCAACGGCATGAATGCAACATGACAATACTAAACAAATTTTATTTTCCTCCTCTAATAAACTAGCCAACCTAATTAGTTTCTAATTCCTTTTATTAAATTGGGGAAAAATTAAATCAGGGTGTTACAGAGAGCCAGATCCTTTCGGATCACCTCCTGCCGCGCCGCCCCCTCGGCAGCTCGAGTGGTGGCGACAACACTCTCGGCGTCTTCGGCCTCCTTCTTTGCCACCTCCGCTGCGGACCGAGCGGCGGCGGCATCGCATTGAGCGACCTCGGCCTCTTTTCTCGCCGCCTCCGCTGCGGTCCGGGCGGTGGCGGCCTCGCCACGGGCGTCAGCGGCCTCCTGCTTCGCCGCCTCAGCTTCAGCCCGGGTGGAGTCGGCCTCGCTTCGGGCGTCCGCGGCCTCCTTCTTCGACGCCTCGAGAGCGGCGGCGACCTCTTCCTTGACTCGAGCGGCCTCGCCTCGAGCCGCCCGGACTTCCGCCTCTGCCTCGTTAAGCCGGCTCGCCATTTGGACGTTCCGGCCCAACTCAACGCGGAGATCTTGAAGCTCCGCCTCGGCCCTCGCGAGGGCAGCGGACACCTGCGCAGACCGGCCCGCCTCCTCGGAGCAGGACCGCTCCGCCTCCGCCATGAGTTCGGCCACCTCCCGGAAGATGGACCGCACCTCGCGCGAGGCCCCCCGCTGGACTGGTTGCTCGACGGAGACCATGGCAAGAGACGGGCTCGGCGCGCCGGGAAACGGCCATACTGGTCGGTCAAGCTCGATGTCGGGCAGATCCTCCTCCGCCCCGAGCTGCCCCGACCGCGGCCCGCCGCCCGACGGCACGAGCCCCGGCTCTTCCCTGGCCGGGCCCTCCGGCACCTTGTCGTCGCTAGCCGGCGCCTCAGGCGCCTCCACCACCATCGAACCCGCGGCGAGGAGCGGCCCCTGCTCCAGCTCGTTCAGGAGGTCCTCCACCATCGGCTCCTCCTCCGCCAACGCCTCTCCCCCCTTTTCCTCCTCCGCAACCTGGCTCGTGTTGGTCGAAGCCTCGAGGGGCGCAGTCTCCCTGGCCCCAGGCGTCAGCGGGGCCGTGCTCGCCCCAGGCGCTTCCCCCGGAACAGCCGTCGTGGTGGGGGGAAGGGTGGCGCTCCCGACTGGCGCCATCATGGGAGGAGGAGGAGGAGGGGGAGGAGGCAGCGCTTCAGTAGGTACGGTGATGGCGGGCTCGACGCCGTGAGCTGTGGCCCCTGCAATACGAGATGACGGTGATATCAGAGCCAGGAAGAGTGCCTCGACCCCTGCGGTCAACGGCGACGGCCTCACCAAAATTTGCGACGATCATCTGGTCACCTCGAGCCATGGCAGCTCGAGCCTTCTCCAGCCAAGCGGCTTCTCTAGCGGAGGAAGGTGCCATACCTCGAGGTGCTTGTGCCTCCACGGGGCTCGAGGTCTTGGCCCGCTTAGACGAAGCGAGGTCCACCTCCGGGTAGGAGCGCTTCCCCCTGAGAAACCAGAAATGGCATGTGCATCAAAAGTAAAGAGGTCAAGCCTCGCTTCCGACGAGGTCCAAGAAAATTACTCACCCAAAGCGGCGACTGGGCTTCTTCCCGGAATCGCCGGACCCACTCAGGGGTTTCGAGCCCACCCCGCGGCTCGAGCCCTGCGCCTGGGCCGTCTCCATAGGGCTGGGATGGGGAGAGGGCTCCCGACGCCTCCCGTGGCTCGACCTCGAGGGAGACCCCTCCTTCCGCCCTACCTCGCGGGAGGGCGACCGCACCTCCCTCGTGCTGTCATCATGGCGCCCGCCCCGGCGCGGGCACCGGCGCACGCGCTGGCGGTCGCGCCCTCCCGCATCCGCTTCTGTGTCCCGGCGGCGATGCGGCGATGGACTCCGGGGACGCTCACGCCCCTGGGCACGAGACGCCCGGGGGCTCCCTCCCCGACGCTCGTGATGGCGCGGGCTCGACACCTCCTCCTGGCGCCCGCTCCTCCGCGGGCTCGACCCCGACCTCGATGGCTCGCGGCGGTCAGACCCGGAGCCCCTCCCGATGTGGTCACCGCCCCTCGAGGCTCGGCCCTTCTCGAGACCTCCCGCCTGGGCGGGGGCGGCCTCTATTGGAGCTGTGACAGAAGCGCTCCGGGTTCGGGGCTTCATCACGAGCGGGGGCACGTCTGGCGCAGAGCTCGACGGACCTCGGGCCCCCGACGAGGCAGGGATGGGCGCCGTCTTCCGCGGCTGCGTCCTGCGCGGTCCCTTCGCCGGGGGGACCTCCAACATACCCTCCTGCACAGAGGAGCGGTCAGCCCTGTCGTCGACGACCCCCGCGCGTCTCAGGCGCGCATCCATCCCCTCGTCGTCGCTCTCCTCCTCATCACCGCTCTCCTCCTCCGAGCTCGAGGAGCTCAGCTCGGGGGATCCGTCTCCAGGCTGACGATTGCGACGAGCCTTTGCCAGTCTCTGCTCCCGAGCCAAGCGACGCAGGTTTTTGTTTTTCTCTTTCTTCTTCCTGGCGTCCTTGCTCTCCTTCTCTTTCTGAGCAGAGAGGCGCCTCACCTGAGTATCCGCGGCGTCCTCCCTCATCGGGGGCCTCGACGCGCGACAAGTGAACGCCCCCTGAAAAAAGAAGAAGCGTGACGAGGCAAACCACAAGAAGAATGCAAAAAGTTCGAAGGAGGAGAAAGGGGGAGGGGGCTCGGAACGGCTCAGCTCGAGGGAGGCTCACCAGGTCGAGACACCCCTCGTCGGGTGCCATGGCGACCAGGTGGGTGTACTCAGGGATGAACGGTCCCTGGATCGTGATTGACACCCGGGAGACGCCCTCATTCCGGGACAACCTCTCCTCGGCCATCCTCGATCGGTTAAGCGCCTCGAGCCTGGCCTCCGGCCCCATCTCATGCATAAGAAGGGGGCGGTCCGCCAGCGGGAGAACTCTTCGCTGGTGGAACGCCCAAATGACCGCTTGCACGGTCAACTTCTTCTCATCCACCAGCGTCTTCATCATCTTCATCAGCGGGGCCAGGTGGCGTTGCCTGTCCGCCGCGACGCCCCAGGTCCACTTCTCCGGGCGTTGAGCGAGGACCCTGCCGGTGTACTGCGGAAAGAAACCACCTTCATTCCGCAGATAGAACCAATGGTCGTCCCACCCGGCCTGGTTGGTGGAAAGCTTGTATCGCAGGTACTCGCGGGGGACGTTGACCGACGAGGTCCCAGCCCTCGCAGTAATGGCGAGGGAGCCCATGCGCACGAGCCGCCTCCCACTGGGCTTTAGGGCCTTGATGAAGAGCTCGCCCCGAAAGAGGTGGACGAACATCTCCCAGTGCGGCTCCATCTTCAGGTACCCCTCGCACACCGCGGCGAATATGGCGGCGTGCGAGATGGAGTTGGGGGAGAAGTGCTGCAGCTCCACCTCGAAGTGGTAGGCCAGCCCCCGCATGAAGCGGCTCGGCGGGACGCCGAGCCCCATACGGTGGTAACGCGTGAAGCTCACCACGTACCCCTCCGGCGGGTGCGGCTCCCGGTGCTCCGCCGACGGGATAACCCACCACGCGGGTCCCTCCTCCGGGTTGGGGCGCAGAAGCCCCTGGGCCACCAACGAGTCCATCTCGCTCTGCGTCACCTTCGACGAGCTCCAGTCTTCGGCCGGCAGCACTTGTGTCTGGGCGGCCATGGCGGTGGCGCGGCGCGGACCCGAGCAGCGGACGGGCAGCCGGAAAAACCCCAATCAACTAGCTCGAAGGAGAGGGCACGTGAAGGCTACGGCGGCAGTGAAGGCAAAGGCAAAGTAAAGGGTTCCTTTTCCCCCCTCTCGATATTTATAAGGGGAAACCCCGACGGGCGGGATCTCCCACGACGTAAAAAGGTAACCGCATAGCATTTAATGCGCCCACCTAACTACGTCTCGAGCCGGATGCAGGGAACACGCGGCAGCTCACCGTTCGCTCGACTGCCGGAGCCCTCTGCGGCCGCCGCTCCGACTTCGCGCCCGCCGCCCTGGCGCCACGATTTCCACTCCCTGGCGGTTTCCGCCTAAAAAGGCGCGCCCAACGGGCAGAAGGATTCCAAGCAACGAAGGCTTCTTCCGGAAGAAGAAAACGGGCCCCGGCCCTAAGTCTCGAAGCAGCGAAGGCTGGCCCTCGAAAAAGGGTTCGACAGCCGGCTTC
This sequence comes from Coix lacryma-jobi var. lacryma-jobi, assembly GCA_009763385.1. Taxonomy (NCBI): domain Eukaryota; kingdom Viridiplantae; phylum Streptophyta; class Magnoliopsida; order Poales; family Poaceae; genus Coix; species Coix lacryma-jobi. The sequence goes on from CM019824.1 coordinate 10,481,595, forward strand.
GAGCACCCAAAAACGGGCCCCGGCCCTAAGTCTCGAAGCAGCGAAGGCTGGCCCTCGACGAAAGAGGGTTCGACAGCCGGCTTCGAGCACCCGAGTCAGGGACACCAAGGGGCGCCATTCGCGGCATCACTTGAGGGCCAAGCCCTCGAGGCCCCTCACGTGTATCCAAGGCGGGGAGCTCGACATGCAGTGAGATCCCCTCGGAGGGAGGCATCGAGCCACCGGGTCTTATCGAATGGACCCGGCACTCCTGCAGACTGAGCACCCATGCTTTATGAGACCGCCTCCGGGCCACAGTCGACCCCTATCGAACGGGGCACGAGCTCTCACTTGGATTCCCCGTTACCAGCTCACCGGGATCCTTGATACTCGCCCACTCGGGGTAGTACGGGGCATCCCCCCTCGCATCCGATCGAAAGGACTCGCGGGATGACAAGCCAGGGCAACCGGTGCGCCGGACAGCTCGAAGAGCCGGCCGCCCGGTTCAGCCTGGCACCCCTCGATGAAAGAGGGTCTAAAAACTCGGGGGCCTGACACCCCCGAACCTAAAAATCGCAACTAAAACTCGCAAAAAGCCCACGAGGAAGTTCTAACCACTCCCTCGTGGCCTCGGGGGCTACACCCGCGGGTGTCGCTCACACGACACCCACGGAATCGAATCGACGAAACCCTCGAGGCCAGTTAGCTAACCCACGAGATCCCAGTCGGGAGCCCCTGCTCGAGTGCAACCACTCGAGCAAGGGCTCGGGGGCTACTATCGGGGGTCCGCAAAAGGGGTACCCCCAATCAACGCAAACAAATAGGGTAAACCTAGAACACCGGTTAAATAACAGACCTAAAAAGCCGCCCCCCTCGAGGCTTACGACGCTGGCCCACCGAGCCGAGCCCTCCAAGCCAGGCCTCGGGCGCACGGTCGTTTTCCGTCTCGCCCGAGCCCTCCAAGCCAGGCCTCGGGCGCACGGTCGTTTTCCGTCTCGCCCGAGCCCTCCAAGCCAGGCCTCGAGCGCATGGTCGTTTTCCGTCTCACCCGAGCCCTCCAAGCCAGGCCTCGGGCGCACGAACGTTTTCCGTCTCACCCGAGCCCTCCAGGCCTCGGGCAAGCGCTCCACTACCCTTCAAGCCCCCCGCAGCCGAACACCACACCTCGAGACCCCACGCGGGAACCTCGAGCCTCACTGGCACGGCAGCCTATACCTCGAGACGCGTTATGCCTCCCTCGAGCGGTGCAGGCATCGGATGCCAGCCCCATACCGCGCACTTAATTCATCCATCTGCTCCGGTCACGTCCTCTGTAACACAACGTGTGCCACAGTGGTCCGGGGCAGAGTCAAGACTCGTTTTCACCACAAGTATGGGCGAAAAGGCACCAGTGAAGCACTGTTGACCCACGCCCTACGCTGTGGCACGTCCAAGCCACGCCTCGAGGCCCAGATGCCTGCCGCTCCATCGGTTTTCATGGGACTTGCCCATACCTGCGGGAGCTCGAGCCCCCCGTAGGCGCCGCCTCGAGGCCGGCTCCGCGCCCCTCGAGCCCTAACTACTTTCATGCTATTGGAGGACAGGTACCCCAAGACCCGGAGGGACCCCGCCGCGTCCTGTACGTTCAGGGATGGGCGCTGTACGGCTTCCACCTCGCCACGCCTCCGCGTCCGCGCCCGGGATGGAGGCCACGCCCCAAGGACGCCTCAACAGCAACGCCCACGTCGGCTACAATGTCTTCGACAAGACAGGGTTCCTACCCTACTTCGTATTGGGCACCGTGCACCCCGACACTTGTAAAACCCTCGTGTAACCCTGGCCTCCCCTTGCTCTATAAAAGGGGACACCAGGGCCCTCATTCGGACAGGGACAAACACGTTAGAACGCCATACACCCACACACTCAGGTCCGGACTCCGGTCCACGCTCACCAGGCTTGTATTCGCCCCTGTACAAGCACTTAGGTGCAAGTAATACAAGAACATCCTCCCCCGCTGGACGTAGGGCCTTCTTTGCCCGAACCAGGATAAATCCTTGTGTCATCTTGCATCACCATCCAGGAAGAGAGCACGCGATCATATTACTCGTTGGTGTCATACCCCCGGGTACGAAACACCGACATATGAGTTTCCTAATTTTCTCCTTCCTAGAGCCCATTATCTAAAAGTTGCAAATAGAAAAAAGTTGAGATATTGGCCTACTTATATATTTTTAGTTTTAAAAATTAAGCTAGCTGATGTAACTAGCTACAACCTGCAACACAATCTGAACTCTAGAGGAGAAGAAAGTTGTTTCCAGTTGCTATTGTTTCTGAAAATTGTTGTTTCAGAAAGACCGAACAGATAAAAATGCATAGTTATAATTTTTGCAGGAATCATCAAATAAAGAAATCAGGACAAAGAAATCAATGACCAAGCACTTAATTTTAATGGCAAAAATAAATCAGCAGCTTATATAACGTATGCTTCCTTGTTTGCTAAACCAAACAAGATGTGTTTTTAAGAAGACATCAGGTGGGAAACCCAACCCAAAAGAAGACACTAGCTTAGAGCTCTTAAACAAGAGAGGAAAGTGGATAAACACTACACACTAGGGGGAGGGGAAAAGGCAAAACCCACTAGTACTCAGTAGCTCAACCCACTAGTACTCAGTAGAAGTTTGAAAAAAAGGAGAGGTAGAAATAAATCTGGAAACACATCTCGCTTGTTCAGACCTATAAACTCATGTAGTACTATCTCTGTTCTTGGAAAAATTCAGTCAATGATGTTCTAATCTACGCATTCAGTCATTGACATGTTCAGCGAAAAAAATTCTCAGCTCACTTTAACAACCAGTCGCTGCAGCTAACGAGTGAAGGAAGCAAATCACCTACTACTAGAACAGTCAAATAACAACGACTGGTTAGCTGCAGATCTAATGAGGATACCTCAACATACTACTAGTGAAGGAAGCAGATCTAACACGACGGGTTATTTGACAAACTTCAGTCGTTCAATTAAAGAACCACCACCCAATACCACAAGCGCCATGTCCAAGAACCATACCCAGAACAGTCATCCATTCATTTGATTTGATTCAAAAAATTGCCAAAACTAGCAGATCTAATGAGGAACTCTCAAAATAAGAACGAAACGCTCACCCTGTGCATACCTGTGCGTAGAATGCACCAACGAGGTGGCCAAGGACGTAGCAGCCACAGGCGGCGGCGGCGGCGACGACGACGTGACGAAGGTGAGAACGATCCAAGTCAGAGCAGATACGAGATTGGCGGCGGCGGCGACGGCGATGGCGGGACGAGGGACTGGGACGACGACGGCCGGCGCAAGCGATGGAGATGGCGGCGCTCAAACCCTAGCCGCCATGCTTTCCTAGGTGAGGTGATACGGAGTAGCGCGAGGAGAGACCGAGCGAGCGTCGAGCAGACGGGGAAAGAAATAAACGGGTGCGGAGGAGTTTTCTTTCCCCCGTCGATTGACTGGGACGGGTCTAGAAGCCACGCGTATTTTCTTACTCGCGATGGACTCCAAACGGGTACCGGGTTTAGACGGAGAAAGAAACTCACGCGAGTTTTTCCACCGACGTTTCCGGCGGGGATACCGGCGGTAACGTTGTTATCCAAAGGAGCCCTAAGCATTATTCAGCAAACTCGTGGCCGGCCGCGGCCGGCTCAATGTTTTGAGTGTTTTCCGTTTTTCGGAACAGAGATGAGATAGATGCCGAGCAACCATTATTTCATCCATCTGGCATTCTGGTTGCTGCGCATATATAGCAGCATTTCTTTTCATGATGGTTCCTTCTGATTTTTTACCACACGGATACCCATCAATATAATATATATCACATACGTCGCTCTTGGATTTGGTTTTCAGTGCTTTCCATTCTTTTAAACTGTTGAATGTTGATGACCACCATCCCATCTGGCATCAGATAAAATGGCATGAACTTTGTGCCCAATCATGTGCTCGTTACTTCCTGTTCTACATAAGCATTTCTTCCCAAAAAGTTGCAGCTTGAGCATGCTGCTTCCGAAGCTGAAATTGTGTTCACGTATTGTTTACCGCTTTGCAAACGGCACGCTGCTTGCAGGATCCTGATACTTGCCCAAAATATGGAGATCACCTTGGAGTTCTAGTAATCGATTAGATACAAGGGTTGGAGTTCTAGTAATCTTGCGCCAGTGCATCTACAATGTTCAGAGTTCAACATCATGCACTCCTGTCAAAATATAATAGCTAGAACTTACCATGGAATACTTGAATTTTTAGTCTACATTGAACCTTTAATTTAAATTTTGAGTGACGTGCACCGTGGATCCTTAAACTTTTTTCCACTTCCCACCTGGGTCCATAAACTTTTTTTCCCTCACCTGAGTAAAGATGACAATTTCTACCCGAAACCCAAAACCCGATGGGTAAAAATCCTATTAGGATAAGAGTTTGGCTAATTTTTTTACCCTTAGCTAACTTAATGGGAAAGAAGTCTTACCCAACGGCTAATACGGGTAAGGGTGTGAGACTACATTGTCTATACCCGTTAACCTATGGGTAAATTGATCCCGATTCAATTTATAGAAATCCTAAGTCCAAAGCCACCATAGTACAACTCAAGCTCAGTAATACTCAAATTGTACGTGAACTTTGTTCATGTAGTCGGTTGGTTTGATGAATTTACTATTGATTTTGTAAATTATGATATTTTAGTTAGAATTAAGAGCCTAATATATATTGATATATGTAATTTTGACTTACAAATATTCTTGTCCATGGGTAACCCACGGGTACCCGTTACCCGCATGGGCAAGGGTATGAGAAAAAACTCCTACCTAATCATGAGTATGGTATGGGTAATTAATAGGTAAAATATTTTTTCGTGGGTAAGGATATGAATAGTGGCGGAGCCAGAAATAATATATAAGGGGGGCCGGTTGAAAATAGTCAACGTATAAAAATTGAGTGCAGCTCAAACGGTAAGATTCTTCGTGGTGATATTTTAAGTTAAATCATCGATATGACACAATCGCTCGTATTTTTTTACATGTATTCTAGAATCTAAGGTATTATTCTTTTAGTGATGAACGATATGTCCAATGATAACAAGGCACTGTGGTAATTAAAAAAAATCTTATGACCTACCGGTTTAGTATTTTGGAGGTCTTTATAGAGATGATTTGTGTATCTAGCTATGCTTATATGATTTTACTATCTACTCCATCCTTCCCATAAAAAGTATCGCTATATGATTTACGTTGGTTAAACTTTTTAACTTTGACTAGATTTATAGGAAATATTACTAATATTTATATCTCTAAATAGGTTTATTATCAAAATATATCCAACGGTCTAGCTAGTGATACTAATTATGTAGTATAAATACTAATACTTTCTTTTACACATTTGGTCAGGATTAAAAATATTTATTTTTCAGAAAGTGAGAATGATATTTTTTATTGAACAAAATACAAGATACTAATAGATCTATATGACTATAATTTTGTTATACTCTACCTCTCAATATAATAAAAATTCTAATACTATTAGTAGTAAAAAAATTATTGTGAAATGTTAGGGGGGGGCATGGCCCCTGCCAGCCCCCCTTGGCTCCGCCACTAGATATGAATAACATGTATCCAGCGGGTAATTACCTATTAACATCCCTACCAAAGTCCATTAACTGTCTTTGCGATCTAGCTGTCATCCAAAGCAGGCCATATAGGACTTTGCTGCCTATGTGCGCCATGCACATGTAAATACTGCACTGTAAATGTCTAGAGGCTAGGGTCGATAAGGGATCGATCTAATAGCTGGAAATGGACTAAGACGGACACACCCGTGCAGTAGCAAATCAAAGTAGTAGACTAGTAGTGCTCACGAGTCGCCTCATTATTGCTACAATTAGGATGTGATTGGTTGCGCTTGTGTGGGTAAGCCGGGATGGAGTCCCTGTATATAGCCTAGATCAAGTGATACAAGTTCTTGTGTTTAGTTCTATTTTTAGGGGGGCATACAGGCTCACAATGTTCATGTTTTGATGTCTGTGTAGATGATTTCTTTGAATGTATTGATACAGTGTCCCTTGTTTGGTTGCTCGCGAATGAAAAAGGTGGCACCACCGAGTGTTCATTTTAGTGAGGTTACCACCATTGCCAAGCAAGCAAAGAAGAGCATGAACAAAAGAAATATTTGCTGCAGTTCCGCAAATTTTGCATAAACAATAGGTCATTCTTGCCACATGGGACAAATCACGGGCATCACTTGAAACCAAAAATGATAAAAAACAACGTCATCACCACCAGCAAAGACAGAACTATACAACCAATGAGTAACCAAGGAGGCTTGTTTACAACCGATGCAGGAGCATTAGCCAAAAGCGGCACCTCTTCAGACTCAATGAACCCCAAGTAAGATGCTTCTGCCCCCTGTTGAGTTGCAAAACTCTTGTGAGAGTTATTTGCATAACCACTCACCTGAGCATTGCAAACTGCCCAACATCAATACACCCCAGGCACCTTGCCGCGGTACACAACATACCAAGCCATGTCCACCTTTGAAAAATGCAATAAAAGCAAGTATCAAATTTATACATAACATGGAATACAGATGAAAAGAATTGCCTCAAATCTAATTGTCATTTCATTTGACCTTTGGACTTGGAGCTTAAGGAAACAAAAACTGAGAGTAGATAATTATGAAGGCCATGAAGAATATAGAGGCGACCTGTTTCCAGTACCTCACAAGTCCAAGATCATCACCTTTACCACAACTGACACTATTATCATCATAGGCAGGCAGAAAGAGCACAGTTTGAAATATCAAGTTGGCATCAGACATTCATTCAGATGGTTCGATTCATATACAAATGTCATTGGTGGCTGACATCCTAATGAAAGAACAAATAGCATATGAAAACACATGTCACCCATGGAATGTCCAAGAGCATCCATTGTTTGCCATCAAATTAGAACCTAGATTACGACCCAAATGTTGCAAAACAGTGGATGATGCTAGAACATTTGATGAATGTCATAGAAAAACAAAAGGTGATGCAAAAAAGGCAGCCACCTCATTGTTCTATTTGTCATCATTGGCCACAATAGGATCAATCATATGAATGGATGGCATCGTCTTGCTCGTTTCGCATATCTGTCACGTCATGGTGGCGAGGCTGATGATAGTTGAGCGGGCAAGCCTACCCCGTGCGGGTTGACGACGGCGCCTCCCTCCTCTGCGCCGACCGGGTCTAGGCAACGCCCCGTGATTTGGATGCATGGAGCTCCGGGCGAAAGCCCAGCCCAACGATGGTCGGGCGGACGACGGTGATGCCTTTGGATGCCACATCCTTCCTGGAGGCATCGTTCTTCGAGTCTCTTACTTCTGTCACCAGATTTTGGGTGAAAGCTCCGCCTTATTTCTCTAGGGCCAGCGACGTTGGCGTCTTCGGTGTCACCTCCTTCATGAAGGCATTTCTGAAGAATCTCCCCACTCCTCCCATGTGGTCAGTTTGGTCGTCGTGTTGCACCTATTTGTGCTTCATGTTTCTCCTCACCTAGGTTTGTCCAGCCAGTGGTTGTTGTTGCCGTGTTTGTGGTCGTTTCCGGTGGATGCTTTGCCATCAAGGTGTTTCCGACTGATGCATTATCGTCGAGGGGTTTTTGGTTGATGCTTTGCCACAGAGGTCGCATTTCCGGTGGCTTTGCCGCTGAGGTCACAGATGTTTTTGGCGGATGCTTTGCCGCGGAGGTCACTGGCATTGCCGGTAGATGCTTTGCTACTGAGATTGCTGGGGTTGCTTTGCCGTCTGGGCCGTTGTTATCTTTACAGCTCCTCTCACTGCTGGCTACCACATGGTGTTGAGATTTTTTTGTATTAGGTTTAGTGTGTTGGGGTTGTTAGGAGGGGGTCCCCCACCCCTTATGTTTCTTGCTTTTCGTTTGTGTTGAGGACTTCGTTGGTAATCCATGGATTACCCGCTAATCCTTTATCTTCTATGTGTAGGTCTATTGACCACTCTCTTCTGCTTAATGAAAAACATGCTATATCCTTGATCGCAAGAAATTTCAAAAACCAACAAATAGACCTAGTGAGACAAGTATGAAAAACAACTAACATTAGAGCATTGCCAAATCTTAAATTGTGCACAACATAGAATCTTGCCACATCCTAGGTGGTACTGTCTTAGGTGATCAGTTCAACTCCACCTAGCAGGTGGTACTGTCCACACCACATAAGCCTCACATCCATCACCATATGCCCTATGCTATACAAAAATACAAGCAGCCGCCATGAGGCTACTTAGAGTTTGTGCCAACAACCCTCAATCCTGCCCAGCACTATCACATGTTAGTGCTACTTACCAAAATAAAGTGTCACATCATAGGTTAGCATGGCTATATGCAAAAGTGGAGAGGCCACAATCTAGCGACTCCTAGTTAAAGTAGGAAGTGGATAGGTAGGTCCTATGCCACAGAATCCTGTGTGCCTCACTCATATGAACAAAGCATATGCTCTCAACCTTGTTCTTCAAGAGGTAAACAAGAGCAAACATGAGTGCCTCTTGGGAGTACCCAGGGTACCCCATCACACAGCCATAAAGGTCTGCATGGACCTCATTGTGTTGTGGAGCTTTGAGAGCTTCACCAACAGCCTACACAGCTTTGACCATGCCACTCATGAGGTCCAGCTCTTCCTACACCAGATTCCTTCTTTTCCCACCCCTTTCCTTCTCATCACTTCCCCTAGGGGTGTTAGAAGGAGCATCAGCTAGCTTGGCAGACTGTACCTTAGTTTTCACATCATTAGTGAGGTCAACATCAATTTGGCGTAGATCAGTAGCTGCCCCAAAGGTTCATTTGAACCCATAGCATATCTACCAGTGGCCTGGGTGCCACCAAAGATATATTCCATCTGAACATATTTCTCAATTGGTGTGTTTAGGAACATAGCATCATTTGGGTGATCCTAGGTAGGGAATACAACAAGGTATTAGATTAGATAAGAGTAGGAAAAAGTCATCACTACTTGTATTAATCATTGCATCCTAACCTTGGTGTGTCCCAGGAGGTGCTCATCATCAAGCACAATCATATGATGATCATTGTCCCATAGAGCACCACTCAGGTCCTTGAGCCTAACAATTTTCACCCATCTCTGCCTCCATTTGCGCAGGTGATTGTAGATTTGCTAAGTGGACACAACCACCCCAACAAACTCAGATAACAAAGAAGCAACCTGCCTAACATGGACCTCTTTGAATCCATTGTCAGTTTTCACTCCCTATCCTACTAGGCCATGGAACCTCCTAAACATGAAACCAGATTGAACTGAGTCTAGTGCATAGGCCCATTGGGAAGAGGAGGTGTAGGCAAGTCATCATCTGGCAGTATCACAGGCTCATTTCCACCATCAATAAGGTTAGCCTCATTAATGTTGTTAATCTGATCACCCATCCCAGCCATTACTATTCATACAACCACTAACTAAAGCATGAAGAAATAATATATGCATGACAAGGCAACAATAATAGATGAAAAGCACAAACTGAACAGGAGTCTCAATATTACAAGTCGCAAATTGTTCTAACAATATTGCATAGTGCCAAAGGTCTCATAATTAAATAAAGTTCACATCACAAGTAGACCTGAGCATTTTGCGGGTCGGGCTTGGTTCGGGTCGGGCTGAAAAAAGCCCGATTATGTTGGGCCAGAAAAATCTCGTCCACTAAACGAGTCGAGCCTGCTATTTTTGGGCCAGGCCCGGGCCTAGGCGGACCACCCATGTAATTTATAGTGTAAAATAGCTAAAATAAATATTTCGGGCCGGGTTCGGGCTGAGAATATTTTTTCTGGGTAGCAAGATCTCTGCCCAGGCCCTATTCAATAAGGTCCGTGGGCGGGCCAAAACCCAACGGGCCTGGGTCGGGCTCAAAATTCTCAGGTCTAATCACAGGTACTAAATAACACACAACATATCAGTGGTTCACCAGAAATAAGTCTACACTCTAGAGGAGCCCTTGTTTGCCCACATAGAAGCAGCCCATGCATCCCTCTTTTGTGACCATGCCACATTATCAGGCACACCAACAGGATAGGAATCGGTGTGGCTATTATTTGGAGTCCAGGTAGCCTCATCAGGCACATGTTCATCATCACCATACCCCAAGATTCAATTGTGAAGGATACAACATGCCAGAACAAGTTTGACCTGAGTTTTGTAAGTGTGAAATGTTTTGTTGTCTAGGATTCTGAATCTACTCTTCACAGCAGCAAAGGCTCTTTCAACTGTGACTCTTAGGGAGGAGTGCCTAAGATTAAATAGTTCCCTTGGGTTTTGGGGTCTATTGGAGCCATATTCCCTCAAATGGCACCTTGTACCACGAAATGGTGGCAAAAATCAGGTCTGACTGCATAACCAACATCCACAAGCAAGAATTTTCCTAGAAAAGGTACCACATTGTCATAGATCAGTTCCCACATGAAGGAAATAGGCTACTAATGAATACTAGTGAGTTGGACTATACCTGGAGGCACCCTAAGGCCATATTGTCTTTCTAGGGCATCAGCAAGTATGAGGGCATCATGTCCAGACCCTTCCCAACCAGCAAGGACATATGTGAACTTCAATTCAAAGCTCATAGCTACCGGGACAATTTGTGTAATGCCCTTACGGCCTCTGAAGGCAGGCTGCATCCTTTTAGGCACCCTAGCTAGGATATGAGTTCCATCCAGTGCTCTTATACACTCCTATATAAACATATAAGAAAGTAGCTTGTGAAATAGGTGGGGGAGAGGTCAGTGGTTTAGTGATGATCAAGATTGGATTAAATGGAACACCAACCTTGAAAAAAGGGTACCACCTTCTGCTTCCTAGGATCTTAGGATTAGGATGAACATTGGTGGAAGGAGGGACAATCATTTCATTCCTCAACTCCCCTACTGCATACAACACCCTCTGAAAGTACCTACTGATGGTCTCACATGACCTCCTGAATGTGAGGTATACAACTCTGAATCTCTGATTGTGACCAACAACATGCAAGAACATTGCTACCTGCTCTTCCAAACTAGCATGGATGCTATCAGTGAGCAGCACTCTATTGCGAAAAAGATCACGAAGATGCAAGAAAGGTGCCTTCTCATCCTAAGTAGGTTAACACAGTGGACATCATCAGAGTTGTAGATGTAATTTAAGTTATTAATCCTTTGTTGGTCCCTCTCTGCCATGGTTCCATAGGTTATGAACTGAGCATCATGAGCTCTTCTTCTAAACGACATGAAAAACCAAGACACCACATATAGTAACATAGCAGCGGTCACGCAACGCCTAGCTTCAAAATCCATTTCTCAAAATACAGAGTGTACATGGAAAAAATTAGAACCGTGATGAACCACTAATGATGTGTACTACCAAGTACTAGCAACAAATCAGCCATTTGACTAACGTAGACACGACTGCCACTCTAGATGGAGCTCCTCCTGCGCCTACTCAATCTATAACAGTTTAATCATCGACCTTAGGCACTGTGCTCAGTTTTTAGATCAAAAAAGTAAGCATCACTAGCAAAAAATGCTTCAACAACACAAAGTACCAAACTAGATCCTCATCTAAGCAAAAAATGGCAGATCTGCTTCAGGAACAAGTAGATCTAAATCAAAATCGCACGGATCTAGCTCAGTACAAGAATGAACTCTAATCCAAGTGCATTGCTCAAACAAAATCAGGATGGTAATCAAAGGAACACGAGATGGGCGAGGCGAGATATACCGTCCGAGACACCAGGGGAGCACCAGGCTCCGATGATGGAGGTCGCCAGAAGGGTGAATCCAACAGTGAGAGAAGAGGAGAGATGAGTACGCACCAGTCACGATGGTGGCAGGAGAGGCAAGAAAGTGAGGGGGTAACCCTAACGCCCACCAGCGTGTGCTTTTATCCCAGGGGACGACGCCAACTCCCGCCAACCTCGCCTAGGGTTCCCGCCAAGAACCAGCGTGTCCTAGCTGGAGTGCGAAGCTCACATCGAGGAGCTAAAGGCATCTGGGATGGCGGGGCCGAGGGGAACAGAGCGAGACAGGAAAACGATGCGGGGAAGAAAACCAAACACGGGCCGACTGCACCGAGTCAAGCCGGATGGGCCATTGAACAGCCTCGTGAGGGCTACCAATCACGCCCTTAGCACACAAACGGGGATATTTCATACGTCACTGATATTTTATTAAAAATAGAATCAAAATCGTCTCTGAATTGCTAGCGGTCTCTAATACCCCCTCCGTCCCTGAATAATTGTCGTCGTTGGTATATGCGTCACAAGTCTGACTTGATTTATATTAATTACGTGCAACATTTGTATCTTTAAATAAATTTATTAAAAAACTAGTTTCAAAGATCTTTCCAATAATACTAATTATGTACGTTAAATATTAATATTTTTTAATATAGAGTTAGTCAAAGATATTTATCAAAAAACAAAAACGACAAATATTTAGAGATAGATTGAGTATGTATTTTAGGCAAATCTCAATGAGTATTAAATAGGTTGCTATGTAATATTTTTGTTGACATGACGGTGTATTTAAAAGGAGAGAGAAGAAATGAGGTTCATCTAAGTGAAACTCTCTTATGAGTCATGAAATTAAGTGCATAAGAAACTATAGAATGAAGAGTTTTATTTCATTTCATATGACATGACAGTCTTGGAAACGGTGTAATGAAACTCACCACTGAGACTGACCTTAGAGTAGACGAGTAACAAAAAGATCCGCGTCACTGAACGAGCCTCAATGACACGTGTATTCAGTATATATTTTTAGAAGGGCTGGCAAAAGCTTTGCCATGATTTCTATTAGACGAATAAAAGAAAAGACAAGTGCCAGCCTAGTTTTTTGACTGGAAACCGGGCCAAAAAAAACCATACATTTTGGAGGGTACCTACTGCACCTTTACATCTAGGTACCAAGACAACTCTACTCGTGCTACAACTAGCAATTCGGTCGGATTGGGTCATCGACGAGAGCAACCAACTAACACTCGGTCGGATTGGGTCATCGATACGAGCCTCGACTTCACTCCACTAGAAGCTCACCACAGAGAAAAAAAACAACTATAAGCAAGCCAAAAGAAACAAAAAAGGCAACTGAAAACCAAACTACGACTACCCCACCACTACCACGAACCGCGCCACACAACAGCGGAAACGATGAGCAAGCCCTGCCCGAGACGTCCCGATCGAGACGAACTCCACAACGATGCCTACAAGAAGGTCACAGTGCCCAAGCGCCGTCGCCACTCGTCCAAGACAGGACTGGGTTTTCACCCGTGGAAAGTGTTGGGAACGCAACGCCCTCAATAGGGTAACGACACCCGCGGGTGTTGCCGTTGCTAGGCCACCGCCCAAAGAACCCAAACAAAGGCGTCGATCAAGATGCCGGGTCCCCGCCAGGAACCAAAGCCGTCGCCACCAGACAACCAGCAGAAACCTCACCAAGAGTCGACGCGCCGGCCACGCAAACAGCCGCATAGCTGTGCCGACCCACCGACAAAACCTCCACTGAAGACCAGCATCCCGCCGTCGTGCACGTCCACCAGCCGCGCGCTCCGCCCCCACCCACAAGGTACCAGCACTAAGGCAAGGCCCCGATCCAGTACCCCCATGGACGTCAAGGCCTTCGTCCTTCCAACGAACGCCCCGCGACGGAGGGCAAGGTCATGGGGGAGGGACGGCATAGATGGAGACCACCCCCCAACGCCAGCACGAGCCCCAACACCCGGCGCAAAGCGGCCACCATCAGGACGAAGGAGGGGACGAGCAGAGGGGGAAGGAAACCCGCCGCTGCCCCCTGCGCCCAAATGGGCACCATCACCGTGCCGACGAGCTCTAACGAACAAGCGCGGCCGCCACCGGGCCTGGCACCGCCGCAGCACCACCATGGCACCACGGGCAAGCCACAGCCAGCCACGCCACCACGGCACCACAACCACCACCGAAGGCACCACCACCGCTGAGGCCCTCCCCCAAGCACCTGTTGCAGACCAGGAAGGGGAGGACCCCCGGATCCACTGCCTAGGGGAGGCCCGGTGGTGGCCCAGGCCCGCCAGCAGCACTGGACAGGGGGAAGCCGCTCCAGCGCCGCCCACAGGTAACCCGCGTCTGCTGCCCCACCACCGCCGGACCGCCCCGGTCCTGGCCGCCAGGGGCCGGATCCAGCTGCTAGGACCCCGGATCCGGGCGTCCGGGCGCTAGACACGCTGTTGCCGACGGCCGCTCCTCGCCGAGCGCCACGTCCGCCCAGAGGAGGGGCACCAGCCCGCCGTCGAGACGCCCCGCCGCCGCCTTCCCGGCCAGCCGGGCGGCCAGCTCCGACGGCGGCGCGGGGCGGCGGAATGGGTTGGAGAGGGCGGTGCTAAGGTTGCGGGGGAGGGACCTCCCGCGTCGCCCTCGTGGTGGGCGACCGGGAGAGCGTGTATTCAATATATCACGTGGATGTCTTATAGTAAAATGCGTCCGCCCCGTTCCTTTGCCCTTATCAGCCGTACTTCGGTTTATTGTCTCTCACGGAACACTATTCAAATAGCCAAAATCAGTCGTAAAAACGACCAGCTAAACAGCACCAAATTATGCGATCACTTGTCGCATAGAAAGTTATTAGAAACTGGTACCACAACCGCTGGGCTTGTTGTGTGCATATTTGTGCGATTTTTTTACCGGTTGAACCTTTGTTGCGTTAAAATTGGACCTCCCTGAGTGTGTCCAAAACTCAGGGGGTATAATAAATGTTTGAATCTTTGTCAGTTAATAAATTGAAGCAAAATTCAGCCTATCTGTCGGGTGCTTTCTTTCTTCTTTTCCTGCGAGAGAGGTGACCTCATTGACCTCATTTCATTTTGGTACAAACCGAACTTTCCCAGTTACCTTCTCCCCCCACTTCCGGAAAAAAATTAGGTGAGGATGGTCCGTACCTAGCCACGGTGCGGATCTCCAGTCGCTGCACGACGCGTGTCCTCTGTCGTACTAGGCTCGGTTGCCAATATCTTCCTCCTACTAGGCGGCTCGGCTTGTAAAGCCGAACTGCTGGTCTGCTGCAGCTCTTTGTTTCATGTCGCGCCGTCATGGGTAGAAAGAATTTTTCCTAGCGTCTACTTTTTTTTTTACCAGTGGTTTTAGTTACCACGCGCCTGTAGAAATGAAACTGTAGACCTCAAGTGTAGAACCGTCTGTAGAAAAATGGATATCTACCGGTTCGTTAAGACAACCGCCCGTAGAAATACATGTGTTTTTTAAAATTCGATTTTTTCAAACGATCTTGATGAGAAAACACCCAAAATAAAAGTTGTTCGTCTCGAAAAATTATGAAACTTTGTAAATTACAACTTTTAAATTTGAAGTCATCTTATCAACGAAAAATATGTCTGAATGGTCTCAAATTTGAAATTCAAATTTTGTAAACGACCTCGGATGGAGAAATGACCAATACAAAAGTTTTGTCCGAATCGAATATTATATAGGGTTAAAGTTGAGCATGCAGCCCGTGGGCCAAAAGCACGACCCAAAGCACTGTGATTCAGCCTGATCCGATAGCTACCGGGCCCGGGCCGGCCCAAAGGCCGACCCGACCTGGCCCTGGGTCGCACCCTCGGCACGGCGGGCCGACCTGACCCGACCCGGCCCGATATATATAAAAATATTTTTATAAATATAAATATATACTTTTTACTTGCGGGTCTGGTGGGCCCGGTGGGCCTTTGGGTTGGTCCGAGGACCGATCAGAACGTGCCTGGGGCGATGGTGCGGCTCGATGACCCGCCGTGCCTAGCCCGAGCCCCGGTCGGACCAGGTTGGGTGACCCAGTTGATCATCTTTACGTAGGGTGTTGCATAAGGTATTTAGATATACTAAAAAATAAATTACAGAATCCATTTGTCAATCGCGAGACGAATTTTTTAAACTTAATTAATTCGTCATTAGCACATGTGTTACTGTAGCATTTTAGTATCAAATCATGGAGTAATTAGACTTAAAAGATTTGTCTCGCAAATTACGTGCACACTCTGTAATTAGTTATTTTTTTAATCTATATTTAGTATTGTATACGTGTCTAAAGATTTAATGTGATATGTGTAAAGTTTTTTATTTTGGAACTAACATTGGCGGAGACGAAACGATGAATGACCCAGGTGTATGCGTACAAGCTGAGAACCAGCCGAGGCAACTTATCAGGTTAGCATGAGCCGAGTTATCGAGCCCGAGCCGTGCGCCAGGAGCCCAGGAGGGAACCGACGTGGGACACGCGTCATGCGTGGACGGGAGGTCCGCACTATCCTGGGTACGGACCATCCGCACACAATTTTTTTCCCCACTTCCTAGCGCGCAACAACGACAGATCTCTAGGCAAAGCCGACGTCCCGTCCAAATTCACACGGAAGAGGGAGGGGAATCAGCTGCGCCGGCACCGATGACCAACGCCCTGGACTCCCGCGAAAGAGCTCCCAACAAAATGAAATTTTTTATCGGAGCTCATTGTCGTCATTAGAAGTCAGGATATATTATTTTATCTTTCTCTATCTAATTAAAATCTCGCCCATCCACTAATCCACGGCCCCACCGAGTTGGAAATGACCCCGGCGAAAACAGCTATATAGCGCTGGGCTGCAGACAAGAGCAACTAACCGCAGGGAAAAGCAGGCGCAGCGCTGGTCTGTTCTCCTCTCCCACCCTCTTCTCTTTCTTCCTCTCCAATCCTATAACATGTATCTTCTTCCTCCTCTCATCGGTCCTAGCTGCAAAGCATCAGGGGCCATTGACGACGAGCAGCAGCAGCACAGGCCCAGGCGGAGAAGCAGCAGCAGCAGCACGCGGCCCGGCCGGCACACTGAGCACGTGGTCGCCGCGGAGCTCGCGGCCTAGGCGGCGCGCGTAGCTACTCGCCATCGACGCCGCGTGCTGCAGCAGCACGCGACCGTCGGAGAACGCGGCCCGGCCGGCACGCTGAGCACGCGGTCGCCGCGGAGCTCGCGGCCTATAGGCGGCGCGCGTAGCAACTCGCCATCGACGCCACGTGCTGCTGGGCAGCAGCAGCATGCGACCGTCGTAGCACGCGGCCTGGCAGGCACGCGGTCGCCACGGAGCTCGCGGCCTAGGCGGCGCGCTTAGCTACTCGCCATCGACGCCTCGTGCTGGAGCCTGGAGGAGCAGCAGCACGCGACCGTCGGAGCAGTGGAGCACACGGCCCGGCCGGCACGCTGAGCACGCGGTTGCCGCGGAGCTCGCGGCCTAGGCGGCGTGCATAGCTACTCGTCATCGACGCCTCGTGCTGCTACTGCTACTGCTCACCCACTTACTGCTGCTGCTGGGTGGCAGCAGCAGCACGACGCGCGACCGTCGGAGCACGCGGCCCGCGCCCGGCCGGTATGCTGAGGCTGAGGCGCTGAGCATGCGGTCGCCGCGGAGCTCGCGGCCTAGGCGGCGCGCGTAGCTACTCGCCATCAACGCCGCATGCATGCTGCTGGCCCGCCCGGCACGCTGAGGCGCTGAGCACGCGTGGCCGCGGCCCGCGGAGCTCGCGGCCTAGGCGGCGCGCGTAGCTACTCGCCATCGACGCCTCGTGCTGCTACTAGCCTACTGCTACACTTACTGCAGCAGTAGCAGCACGTGACCGTCGGAGCGCGCGGCCTGGCCGGCCGGCACGCTGAGCACGCGGCGCGCATAGCTACTCGCCATCGACGCCGCGTGCTGCTGCTGCTGCTGGCAGCAGCTGCACGCGACCGTCGGAGCACGCGGCCCGGCCGGCACACTGAGCACGCGGTCGCCGCGGAGCTCGCAGCCTAGGCGGCGCGCGTAGCTACTCACCATCGACGGCGCGTGCAGCGCGTGGTGCTGCTACTGCTACTGCTCGATCGCCCACTTACTGCTGCTGCGCTACTCACCATCGATGTCATGTGTCGCTGCTGCTATTCGCCACGCGCAGCAGGTCCACGCCGGCTGTGAGCACCGCAGGCCACGGCGACTTCCATGCCGCGAGCTCCCGAGCCGCAAGCTCTGCGCGCCGCTTGGGCCACGAGCTCCACAGCGACCGCGTGCTCAGTGCGCCAGCCGGGCCGCGTGCTCAGTGCGCCAGCCGGGCCGCGTGCTGCTGCTGCTCCTCAGCTCCTGCTTCTCCGCCTGGGCCGTGTGCTGCTGCTGCTGCGCTCGTCGTCAATGGCCCTTGATGTTTTGCAGCCAGGAACTATGGGAGGAGGAAGAAGATGGCATGTGGGCCCACGCGTCAGTGAGAGGAGAGAGGGCTACAACGAAATATACATCTTCGTGTGTGTGTGTATATATATATATATATAGCTGGGTCTAATTTATCTTTATACGTATTTTATTTATGATATTTTTTTTACTTTCAAAATAGAATAATAGTAGTGGTGTTTTTTTTCTGAGCTTCAAAAATTATAATGGTATGATCATTATATAATCGGTATCTTTTACTCGTGTACGTGCTCGATCGAATACAGTGCAGGAACACAGCACAAGCATCCAGTCACCGGAAGCGTAACAAAACTACGTGAAGCACAAGTATCCAGTCACCGGAAGCGCAACAAAACCACGTGAAGTGCGTGCCCTACTCCTGCGTGCACAATGGCCGCCTACGCGCCCCAGGCCGACGAGCTGGAGCTGGTCGCCGTCGATCACACTCAGCGCCGCCTCCTCTACGCCGGCCGCATCTTAATTGCCGGCGGCTGGCTCGTCCTCACCTACACCACCAGCAACCGCGCCGCCAACGCCGAGCACGCGCTCGTCGGGCTTGCGCTTCTGCTGCTCGGCGTGATGCTCATCATGCTGTCGCCCGTGGCCAACCAGTTCCCGGCAGGTGGTGCGGCAGGGGCCGGCGCCGCCGTGGCCGACGCCGTCCTCTTCTACCTCTTCGCGCCGCCGAACTAGCTCCTGGGGACGGCAGGTCTATCTGTACCAAGTACCACACTGCATCTGCATGTCTGGATGGGCATTTGCACGTTGTGGTACGTCGTCGTTGCATAGCAAGAAAATAATTAAGCTGGCGCTTAGCATTGGCTTGCACCGTGTTAGATTGAGCGCTGCCCTGTTTGTTTTGATTCACTCTACTCCTTGTTGGCTTCCTTTGAGGCTTGCGAACCTCGTGTGCTATGTATGGCTTGTATCGTATTGTACTACCACCTTTGCTTAAACGGAACGTATGCTATAGAAACCAAGTTCCTGTGGAAACTATGGAAACTCGCACGTGGATCGTTGGATCTAAATCCGATGGCTATGGCTAATGGTAGAGATTAGCAATTAACCCCTCCCATTTATCTCTCCCTAATATATATAGCCAACACAGGTACAACACAGGTGCACAACACCATTAGCCATAGCCATCGAATTTAGATCCAGCGATCCACGTACAAGTTTCCATAGTTTCTACGGGAACTTGGTTTCATAGCATACGTTCTCTTGCTTAAAATATTATTGCAGTTATCGGGTTTGTGCCGACGGACGGTTGAAGTCCCATGCCAAAATACTCCCTCTATCCACGAATAAATAGATTTCCAGAGTTGTCCTAAGTCAAACTTTTTAAACTTTGACTAAATTTCTAGAAAAAACTATTAAGATTGATGATCTCAAATTCGTATCATTAGATATCACTACAGGAAAGTCAGGCTTTGCCGAGTGCCTCAAGTTTTGCCGAGTGCCAAATTTCGGACACTCGGCAAAGAGGCTCTCTGCCGAGTGCCAGACCACGTGGCACTCGGCAAAGAACAACACTAGGCAGAACCCACCTTTGCCGAGTGTCTGACTCTCGGCAAACATGAGCACTCGACAAAAAGGCCTCTTTGCCGAGAGCCAGACACTCGGTAAAGATGGGCACTCAACAAATCTCGCCGGGACAAATGACATCCATGGCCGTTATCTTTGCCGAATGCCAGCCGTCTGTCACTCGGCAAAGAGATACTCTTTGCCGAGTGCTGACAGGCTGGCACTCGGCAAAGAACCAATCTTTGCCGAGTGTCAGGGCCGACACTCGGCAAAGAATTTTTTTTTTTGATTTTGGCCACCAATTTTTTTGCAACTTTCACATATCACCATGGTCAACATGTTCAAATTTGACACTTTTTCAAAACTTTTTATTATATTTTTGACTTTATTTTTTTCTTAAATTTTCTCGAAAGACGCAAGTTTGAACTGCCACTACAACAGAATTGGTCTGTAGCCCCCGGTCGGCTTGGGCCTTTAGCCCCGGTTGCCGAGCCGGGACTACGAATTCGGAACTAAAGACCCCCCTTTAGTCCCGGTTCAGGCAACCGGGGCTAAAGGTTACCCTTTAGTCCCGGCTGGTAAAGGGTCTCCTAATTTTTTCTTTTTTATTTTCTTTTCAGTTCTGTTTTTAGTTTTATTTATTTATTTAATAGGTTTTCCAATATGTATTCTTTGTTGCTAATATATATAAATATATATATTAGTAGCATATGACAATAAGCTTATTGCATGCATATATAATTGAATTATAGAACTACATATATATATTGTATATATATAATATGCACATAAAATTACAAATTATATATATATATATATATATATATATATATATATATAGAAGTTGTTCTCCAAATCTATCTACACAAGTTGTACTCCAAAGTTAGTACTCTAAACTTATTACAAGTTATACTCCAACCAAAGATCTACAGGGCATACAAATGATCATCATTATTTGGAATCAACTTCTTGTTGGTATTATGGTAGAACTCATGTTTGGATTTATGACTTGTTCTTGAAAAAAACCTGCTATTGTCTCTTGTATTGCTTTCAATTGGTCTTGTAGCATGACTTTTTCTTTCAACCAGTCAGTTTTCAATTTGAATTAAAAAAGATATTAGTTATATCTAGATTATCAATATTAAGTCTATAGAAAATGAAAAGAGACATGTTACGGATGATTTCTTCAGAAATTCTATTTGATTCTATCACCATGTACTCGCAAACGTAGAATCCACATTAGTTGTTACCCTGTTCTTGTCTCAAAATCCACTGTAGGATGAAAAGATTCATTTCGTAAAGATATGATATATAACATGATATAATAAAGATACGCGTACATTGACGAAGGTAAACTTACTGGTAGTCGTAGCTTTATTGTAAGTGACGCCTTACATTGAGTCATATGTTCCCGAGCAATGAATGTTTCCCAAACCCTAATGCGACCAATGAAACATGAATAGTTGAATCATTTAATTAGTATACATATATACAAGCTTAGTCTATACTTTAAGCATGCAAGCTAGGGATCGAAATTACCTTTGGATAATATCTATCATATCTTGGTAATCTTGTTGCGATTTGCTCAATGAGTCATAGATTAACACATTGTTGTGTCTGAGATCGATGACCATCAGTATCCAGTGATAGTTGTTCATATACACATGATTCATATAGTAGATTATTAGGGTTAAGTAAAATAAAATGTGCATATTTATTATTAACTATATATGTCTCACGCACTTGAAGTTGTAGGGGAAGAGTATTCTTTCTCTGTCTTTTTGGTTCACGAATAACCTCATGAGATTCATACACATGTCATTGCTCCAAGTCGCAGAAGGGTTTGGAGCCTTGAAAACAACGTACGGATCAACAAACCCAACAATATTGTCATGTCTATCTCTGAGCTGTGTCATCTGGTACCTGCACATATCGAGTCGATCCACAAGTACATGTTTAAGAATACTACATACTTTATACACATACTAGAGAGTTCAATAAAAAATATAAAAGAAACACTTACAAACAATAGCAGCTAATGAGCGATTTGTCCAGTGCATCCATGTGGCATAGCTGGTGTAATTCCTCCATCTAGACTAAGATTATGTCATCGCCACGGAAGTAGTGATGGTTCCGAATTCGAATAGAAATCCAATTGATATCGCCTCTAGAAGCCTCCATGCACCATTTGTTGATTGCAAACATCTGCGTACCGAGTACATGTAAGTGATTGGGGTTCATTAGACTCCTCCCCAGTGCAAAGTTTCTCCTCTATTCATCAACTACATCCGCTCGTGGAAACTCTAGCCTAGTAGCAATATTGGCAATTGTTTGGTACGTGAGACCGCTGTCAATGAAATAATTTTCAAGTGAGTCCATCTCAGACAAAGTGGTCTCTCCAGATTTCCTCAGTACTCTGCCCATGTTTGAACCATACTGATTTGCCACAAATAACGGGCACAAAGGTCTTTATGTTTTCCCGAGCTGTGGAACACCCTTTCCCACTTTCTTCGTGCTTGATTGTTCTTTTGCTGACTTGATTAGAGAGCGTTCGTAGTCTGATTTTCACGGAGCCTTTTGGGCTTGACGCATCTTGATACCATGTTGTTCCACCCTTTTCCTTAACTCTTGTGGGTTTAACGAGAGGTAAGGCTTCTCTGGGTTTCTCTTCACTTGAGCCTTGGCCTTTGATTCCTCTAAAAAACTTTGCACATCTGCTTTCACCGAAAGTTCTAACTACTCTTCAACCTTTTCATAAGCTACCTTCTTTTCCTGATACAGGAGCCTTCTTTTTTGGAGGTGGGGCCTTCGGTTCTGTGGCTGCAGACCGCTTCTTAGGGCCTCGCTGTGGAGGCGTTGGGGCATTCTTTGTCGGTGGCGTTGGAGAGCGCGGTGGAGGCGGGGGGGGGGGGGGGTGTTGGAGCCCGCGGTGGATCAGGTTGTGGCGTTGGAGCCGGCTGTGGAGATCTTCGTGCAGGAGATGGGGTTGAAGCCGTGTCCTCCAATGCATCGTCACCGCCCATAGCACTATGATGCGCGGGGGAATGATGAACTGGACTATAGTTCCTGCTACGCAAAACAACGAATGATGTGAGCATCCAATTAATATATATACATATAGGAAGTTAGTGTAAAAATTGTTTCTCGTTCACGCGCACTACCTATGGTGAGGATCTTGATCAGTAGGAGGAGGTTGCGGCGGTGACACTCCAGGAATAATGATGAAGTGCTTGCGCCAGCAAATAAATGCCTTCTCCACTTCACCTAAAGTCTTCTCCCCATCTCCCCCTTCGATTTCTAGTGCCACGCTGCCACAACTTGTCTCAACTCTATCCACCGAGACGCTAGCGTATCCGGCTGGCACTGGTTGACCATGGATTCTTGGTGTTCTCATGCAATCGATAGGGTTTACAACACCGACAACCACCTTTTTCGTGGCATTTCCATCTGGAATGTGCAGCTCACAAGTAGTAAAAGGTTCTTTAACGTCATCCACGGGGAAGCGTAGCTTGAAGTCATCTTGAATGGTTGGTACTTCCGTGGAGGCGCAGCTGCTTTTCAACTGACCTGGGGGGCTAATGTTCACTTGAGGTTGTTGTGATGATGTGCCTTGCCCACTCGTCATTTGACTAAGTGCCGCTTGCACTTGCCTTTTGATTTCCTCCTGCATCCATTCTTCACGAGATTTGTCACACTCTCGTGTTTCAAGAACATACTCCTCCAACTTGTTGATCCGCTCTGCCTCCTCGTCCTTCTTTCTCTGGCGGATTCTGTAACTTTGTCGATCCGCTTCGAAGGAATGCAGCCACGAAACCGCCCCAAAGCCTCTCGTACGCCCACCATGCTCAGGATTTTCCAGGGCATACGTGAGTTCATCCTTCTCTCCGTTGGGCTTAAACTCGCCAGCCAACATCGCATTTCATGCTTGAACTAGCCTCTGTGCTACTCTTGAAATTTCTGGGCCCCAATCAAGCTCCCCGTCATTAGGGTTTATGGTTCCCCATGAGCGTAGAACCAATTCCTGGAGCGTTCACTCCAATTCCTTATTATTGTCTCTGGGACTACCCCCTGGCAAGCATCTCCTGTTCCTGTCTCTCCCACTTTGGAAGGGCAGTCCTATAGTCACCTGATCCCAAATGATGGTGGTATTTCTTTTGAGCTGCATTCTGTTTGTTTACTCTGATATGAGCCTCGCCCTCTTGTGATCTTTTGTACAGTAAAAATTCATCCCAATCGGGCCTTAACTTGACATACGCCTTAGAATTGAAATCTGGCGTCTCGTTCTTCATCACAAAGTTGCGGTACAATTTCTTCTTCCAGTCCTGAAAAAGTGTGGCCATCTTCTTCATTGTCCACTCCCGAATTCGCCTCTTCAACTCCTCATCATTCATGTTGAACGAGAAATGCCCCTCGATGTCTTCCCAGACTAGCTCCTTGTCACGATTGGAGACATGACTGATCTCGGGAGCACTTCGCTTTTCTTTCTATTCACGGGCACTTATCGGAATCTGATCTCTCACAAGGAACCCACAGTGATAGACATATTTCTGTGCATGGGGTCCTAGTGGTTGGCCTGTAGCCATATCAAATTCGGGGATTACATAACGGCCATTCAACGGCTTTTTCGGCCCTCGTTTTGGTCTGCTCTGCCCTGTCGCAGACGTCGATCCAGAGGGCTACATATAGGTAAAGACACGAAGATGAAACCCTAATACAAGTTGAAATAAAACCTAATCAAGTAATAAAGTAAATATAAACCCTAACACGACATATTATATATATACCTCGCTAGTATTGCCTTCTTGCATCTCAACTTGTTGTTCAGGGGGATTTTCATCATGCATGGTCATGTCTTCGTAATTCAATAAGTATTGACTCCTGTCATCGTCGTCGGCGATGATATTGAACATTTCCTCCTCCATATTCTCATTTGGGTCGGCCATTTCTGTGAATATTAAAATATATATGTGTGTGTGATCGAACACTTAGAGGAGCTTTATACATGTATGTATGTGAAACCAAAACTGAAACCCTAAAATAACATATCTTTCGGGTTTTAGGGTTTAGATTCGTTTAAGGTTTAGGTTTAGGTTTAGGGTTTAGGGTTTAGGTTTCACCAACATTAAAAATAACATATATTCATAAAGACCATATTCGTAAAGAGGCAATTCATAAAGACCATATTCGTAAAAAAATATATCCACCTCTAGTATTGTGCTAATATACCTTGGGTTTAGGGTTTAGGGTTTAGGTTTAGGGTTTATGGCTTAGGTTTAGAGTTTAGGGTTTGCGTTTCGCCAACATTAAAAATAACATTGGTGTAAATTTAGTGTAGCAATAAAACATATCTTTAAAAATGTACATATGATGTTTAAAACTCTAGAAGGATTGCAAGAGTGATTTGTTATGTCATATGAAATCTAGTAAAAATAACATATTCGTAAAGGTAACATGTATTCGCCAAAATTAAAAATAACATATATTTGTAAAGAGACAATTCAACATATATTCACCAACATTATAAATAACACGAAGAAGCATATCTATCAAAATATTTCTAAGTGTAAATACATGTTTAAACATATCTAAGTGATTTTCTATGGCATTCCAACATGACACATGATTTTCTATGAACACATATTTTCTACATGTGTAAATATTTATCCAGTTTCCTTGTCACATGATTTTCCTTGTCACGTGATTTACACACCGTGGACGAGAACGATGGCGGACAATAGCGAGGATGACGACGATGAGGATGACGGTGACGACGAGTTCGGTGGAGCGGACACCAGGACTACAGGTCGACGCGACCAATCACTTTTTATCTACATGTGTAAACATATATTTGTTTGGTTAAAAAACATATATACGATTTTCCTTTTTCTATAAATATATATCTATTCAAATTCATTATCTATAAATATATATCTATTCATATTCATTATCTATAAATATATATGATTTTCCTTTTTCTATAAATATATATCTATTCATATTCGTTATCTATAAATATATATCTATTCATATATTCATTATATATAAATATATATGATTTTCTTTTTTCTATAAATATATATCTATTTATATTCATTATCTATAAATATATATCTATTCATATTCATTATCTATTTTCTATTAATATATCTATCTATTTATATATCTATCAATTTAACTTTTTCTATTAACATCTATTTTCTATATATATATATCAATTTTTCTTTTTCTATATATATATATTATTTTCTATTTAACTTTTTCATTTCTTTCTTTACAATCACAACACACACACATCACACACGCACACCACACTGCACAGCACAGCACGCACACTGCAGCGGTGGAGGGAGGCTCAATGGCGGCGGAGGACGAAGCTCGACGATGGCATGGAGGGAGGCTCGATAGTGGCGAGGACGACGTACGGCCGGCGCGGAGGGCAGCGAGGAGGACGAGGGAGGCCGAGGGCGTAGCAAGGACGACGGCGAGGACGGATCTCGACGGCGCGAGGGAGGCTCGACGGTGGCGAGGACAGAGGGGCTCTTGACGACGGCGAGGACGACGTACGGCGCAGAGGGCAGAGGGCGCAACGAGGACGACGGCGAGGGAGGACGAGGGCGGCGCGGAGCTCGGCGGCGAGAACACGGTGGGCGCGAGGGAGCGGCGAGGACGACGGCGATGGAGGCCGAGGGCGGCCCGGACGGAGGAGGCGGCACAACTGACGTCGATCTGGGGAAGATTGGAGGGCGATGTGCCCTATATACCCGGAGTGCCTTTAGTCCTAAGCCGTCTTACGCACCGGGAATAAAGGGTCTTTAGTCCCGGTTCGTAAGACGGCCCGGGACTAAAGGTTTGAACCTTTAGTCCCGGACGGGCTTATGAACCGGGACTAAAGAGTCCTTTAGTCCCGTGTGGTGCCACCGCCCGGGACTAAAGGGTTCTTTTCCGCCATAGTTTTGGGTTTTCAGTATTTTGAGTTTTGTATTAAGTTTTCACTATATAAATATGTTATAATTCTTGTTAATTGCATAATAAATTGAATAGTAGGCATAAAATTATATAAAAATAACAATTGTATTTCCTTTTACCTTATTCTATAGTAGAAAATTTTGTAGCATAAATTCTTTTCTTTTCTTATAATAATGAATATAAATGTAAATAACCTTTCATATTTTGTTAATGCAAAAATATAATATTAAATTTAAATTAGAAAAATTGTTGGCTTTCAATAGAAAATTTATTTTCACATCATTTGGACGTTAATCTTTTGTTTATAACCTAAAAAATCATTGCCCAATTTCGTTCTACCCGCCAGATGCATTAGTTTTAGGTTTTTAAATTTAGTTTCCTTTTTAAATATATCTTAAATCTTTCTAATTGAACAAAAAATTAAATATTTGACATAATTTCTTTTAAAAATTAGTATGGGTTTCTTTTTGCTTTAGTTTACACAAGAAAATGTTAAATTTTAGTATCTTTTTAATTTGTTTTTTTTGTAAATATTAAAAATAAATGTTACTAATCTTTAGAATTTTGTATATACTTTTTCTTCTTATATGTATTTTGATGATTCACATCTAGAGGAGCACATAAATCAATGATCACTACTAAATATATATATAAATCCATCGTCAAATAAAGTCTTAATTAATTAATTATTACATAATATCTTTACAACCCACTATTTAGCGGGCTCAACTGTGAACCTCTTCTTGACATATGTCCTTTGGTTATGATCATTCCTTAACCATAGAGTTTCCTCATTTTAGAATTCAAAAGCTTAAATTCTTTTTATCCTTATTGTAAGCCTAAGTTGGTTGTCATCAATTACCAAAAAGGGAGAGTTTGTAAGTGCATTCGCCCCCAATGTGGGGTTTTGGCTAATTAATGATAATTAAATTAGGGACTAATGACTTTGTAAAGATATGAATGCAGGTGTTAGTTCTTAGAAAGAATTTCAACAATGATATCCCGTGAACAAAGCACGTAAAAATTTGTTGGACAAAGAATGCCTAACTCAAGCGATGGATTGACATTTTACTTTTGAGCTTGAGTTATAGGTAAGCCGGACTATCAAGAGGGATACAAATTAGGTTAGTTAGATGTGGAGAAAAGTGCTCATGTCAACTAACAAAAGTTTGCTTGAGAGTCACCGCACGATCACGAACACGTAGATGTATTTCTGTGAAGTCGGTAGTACCGACCATGGGGGTCGGTGGTACCGACCAGGGAGGCAGCGCGCAATGCTCTCTGGTGGAGTTCATTTTGAGCTGTCGGTAGTACCACTTTAAAACCCGGTAGTACCGACCATCCAGACCATTCTAACACCATCTCTGTGTAGGTTCGAAAATGACTTGGCGGTAGTACCGCCATAAGGCCGGTACTACCGACCCTCGGTGGTACCGACCTTGGTCGATAGGAAGGTTGGTTTACGGACCTCTCTGTTCGTGCGCCAAATGACTTGGCGGTAGTACCGCCATAAGGCCGGTACTACCGACCCTCGGTGGTACCGACCTTGGTCGTTAGGAAGGTCGTTTTGTGGACCTCTCTGTTCGTGCGCCAAATGACTTGGCGGTAGTACCGCCATAAGGCCAGTACTACCGACCCTCGGTGGTACTGACCCTGGTCGGTAGGTACCGAGCGACCGAGTGACTTTCTGCGGAGCTCTCTGTTCGCGGCCGATTTGGCCTGGTGGTAGTACCACCATAAGGCCGGTACTACCGACCCTTGGTCGGCGGTTGGATCTAGGTCAACTCAGATCTGGTGCAGCGGTTCTTGGCTGGTCGGTACTACCGACAGTCCTCAGGACTGGGGGACTATAAATAGCCCTCCACTTCATTTCTAACTGTTACCCCCTCATTCTTCACACTTATTGCGACCTACCAGCTAACAAAAGAGCTCTCCAAGCATTGACTCTCCCCTCTCTCTCCCCCTTTGCTCCAAGATTCATTCTCTTGCAAGATTTGAGCTAGGGAAGTGAGATTAGAGAGTGGGAAGCTTCGATCTACGACTTGAGCACTTGGTTCCTCATCTAGCCGGCTTGGTTTGTGTCTATTACTCTTGGGTTCTTTGAACCCTAGCTGGTTAGGTGTTCTTCGTGGTAGCCCGTGTTGATTCATTTGTGAGGGCTCCCCGAAGCGTTTGTATTTCCCCTGTGATTTCTAGTGGAGAAACTCAGCTAACCTTTGTGGTGGCTTGAGTGAGGCAAGGAGGTGAAAGAGACTCCAACCTTTGTGGTCACCTCAACAATGAGGACATAAGCACTCCTTAGTGGTTTGGCCGAACCTCGGGATAAATCGCTGTGTCCCGTGTGCTTGTTGTTATCTCTACTTTGGATATTACGCTTGTAATTGTGTTCTTCGTGTTCTTCCTCTTCCTCCCTCTTTCTTAGGTTGGGAAGGCTCGATCTACACCGTGGGAAGTAACCAAGGCTTGGGAAGGCTAGAATCTTCATCTACAATACTTAGGGAAGTGGGGCATTTCTTTGATTTACGTTCATAGCTCACATACATTGGGTTTGTAGTTTCCTTTTAGGTTTCCAGTAGTGTCGTTTGTTTGTGTCGGTAGTACCGGTGTTTCATACCCGGTAGTACCTACCCAAACAAACCAGTAGTACCGGTTGTTATCTAACTACAAGTCTTAGTTTGTGAAGTTTCAGATTGTCGAAAATCACCTATTCACCCCCCTCTAGGCTGATTTGATCCTTTCAATTGGTATCGGAGCCTAACCCTTGTGTTAGCACTTCACCGCGTAAGGGAGAAATCATGTCGACCCTAAGTCAAGAAGAAGTCAATGACATTGTCAAGAGAGTCTCTGATCAGCTGCTGGAACAACAAGCAAAGCAATTCGAAGATCAAATGAAGAAGATGAAGGATGAGATTGAGAGCTTGAAGCAAGTTTTGTGCTGCAAAGGTGAATCATCAGGAAGTGGAGGAGTTCCACCACAGCCCAAAGAAAATAAGACAAAGGAAGATGAAGAGAAAGGCAAGAGAGAGAAGGAATTCTTAAGCATACCATATGACTATAGCCAAATGTGCAAGATCCTTCAATTGCCTAGCGTCAATCTAGGCAAACCACCCTCCTTCGATGGAATCAACTACAATGATTGGGCACACAAGATGAAGCTACATCTCCTTGCCACAAGAGCTTGGGAGATAGTTGAGAATGAGCTAAGTCATGTTGAAGGTGAAGAGTACACCGACCTAGATGCAATTGAGTTTCAACAAAATGCTCAAGCGGCATCCTTGATTCTATCATGCCTCAAGCCCGAAGAGAGTACCAAGGTCCATGGAACCAAACTATGAAACTATGGGACCACATGAGATGCTTGCTAAGATAAAGCATCATGAATTTCTAGATGATGAAGCCATAGAAGATCAAGATGCAAGCAACAAGAAGGTGGTAGCTCTCAAGGCAAACCAAGAAGAAGGAAGCAAGGCCCAAAATGATTCATCAAGTGAAGGAAGCGATGACTCGGATGATGAGATTGCGCTTCTTGTGAAGAACTTAAGAAGATTCATGAGGAAGAAGATGTACAAGAAGAACAAAGGTGGATACTTCAAGAAGTCAAAGAAGATAAATTGCTATGAGTGTGGTGCGGATGATCACTTCATTGCCGATTGTCCACAAAAGAAGAACAAGAGCAAGTATAGCAAGAGTGATGACAAGAAGCAAAGAAGAATAAGAGGTGGTGAAGCTGTTGGGGAAGGGACCCTTGGCAGCGGCGCCACGCAGGCAGGACTCAGCAAAACGACCCTTGCAAGTCCCGCACACCTTCGCTAGAGTCCCGCGATAACTTGGCCGCAACCCGCTCCTTTGTTTTTTGCTAAGTCCCTCAGGCCACCATTCAGGCCCTCGAGTACTGACCCAACCCTCGCTATGTTAGCAAATCCTTGCAGGCAAACGACGCGAAGGGTGCTGAAAGCAACCCCCGTGCACCCCGCACACCTTCGGAAGGGGACTCGGGCCCGACGGGCGGCGGAGGGGCTCGGACCTCACGACCGGACGGGAATCTTCGCAAGATGAAGACCAACCCTCGCATCTCCGCGAGGGAGAGCATGAGCCAAGTGGCGGCGGGCGCATGGAAGGCTGGCTAGGGTTTCCGCGCCTCTTGTGTTTGTACGATCTTGCCCTTCCGTTGTACAGCGGGAGGGAATCTTTCTTGTACCCTTTTGTAATATGGTCAGCGCCCCCTGGTATCCCCTATAAATACCGGGGGGTGAACAGTGTAAAGGACACGATTTTCCGGGAATAGAGTTACAGCTTCACTGTTTCCAACTTCCCTATTTAACCTTCGCTCTTATTACCGACGCTTGGCCACCTTCGCCACTCCCCTGCACGTGTGCGGAGGTAGGGCAAGTGTGCTTCCAACAGAAGCTCATCTTGGTGAAGAGTGGTTTTCGGAAGATGACTCAAGTGATGAAGAGAAGAGCAAGGGCAAGGAGAAGGAGAAGGGAGCGGCCAACATCGCCATACACAAGACCTCTTCTCCAAGCCTCTTCTCCGACATGGCTACATCGACCACTTCATCGCGTTTGTTCGAGGATCTCTCCGACGACGAGGATGAATTCACTCATTCTTGCTTCATGGCTAAGGATGAGAAGGTATCATCTCACTCTCCTACTTGTTCTAGTGATGAGTATAGTGATGATGATATGGATGAATTTGAACTAAGCATAATAAGAAAATTTGGTAAGAAAGGAGGACCAAAAATATTAAAATTGCTTACTAAATTGGAGAGTCGGAATGAGAGTCTTGCTTTGCATGGGGACTTGATCTCTCAAGAGAGAGAAAAGAACCTTGCATTGGAAGCCTCTCTTGCCGAGGAGAAGTTGAAGGTTGAGAAATTGACCGTGGAACTATCTTTAGCCAATGACTCTAACAAGAAGTTGGCTAAGGAGTGTTCCACGAGCAATGACTCGATTGCTAGTCTAAAGAATAAGGTTAGCTTGGTTCAAGAAAGCCTCACAAGATTTCAAGATAAATATCAAACTCTTGAACTAAGCTACAATACTCTTTGGAGTAGTACTTCTTCAACCACTCCTAAGGATTTCGATAACTCTAATGCTTCAACTAGTAATGGTTGCAAAAGATGTTATAAATTTGATATAAATGCTTGTGCAACTAACCTTGTTGAGATAGAGAAGGGAGACAAGGAGATTCAAAGATTGAACATGATCTTGAGGAATGGTTGCAAGTGTAAGGTGCAACAACCAAAGGACATTCTCAAGACCGCAAGACATCCATCCATCAATGATGGAATTGACTACCATAGGTATGGTAGCAAAGCCAATGGAAGGAAGATGGTCAATGGGGTACCCTTTGTTAACTTTAATAAGGGTGTTCCTCTCTTTGACCTCATGAACAAGGCAAACAAGGTTGCCAATCCAAAGGCTACACTTGCAAATGACAAGATCAACAACAAGAAGCAAGTGGAGGTCACCGAACCACAAAGGCCCATATCACGAAGCTATACATGTGATTATTTGTGTTGTTGGGGCAAGAACGGCAAGATTGTCGTGAAGTATGTTGGTGCACTCAAGAAGAGAGAGATCATGAGAAATGTTTGGGTGCTCAAAGTTTATGTGACTAACCCCCTAGGACCCAATCCCACTTGGGTACCTAAATCAAGGACATAATCTTGTTTTGTAGGAATATGCCTCCGGTGGAACAAGTTGGGTGTTGGATAGTGGATGCACCAATCATATGACCGGGGAAAAAGGAATGTTCACTTCTTTTCAACCAAGCCATGATTCATGCAACAACATTGTGTTTGGTGACAATGGAAAAGGAGAAGTGCTTGGTTTGGGTAAAATTGCTATCTCAACTGACAATTCCATATCAAATGTATTACTTGTGCATTCGTTGAGCTACAATTTGTTATCCGTTTCTCAACTTTGTGAAATGGGTTACGATTGTCTCTTTACAGATAAGGGTGTGACCGTCTCTAGAAGAAGAGATTCCTCTATTGCATTTAAGGGTGTGTTGAAGGGAAAGCTTTACCTAGTTGACTTCTCAACTAGTAAGGTGGAACCTATGACATGCCTAATGGCAAAATCTAGCATGGGTTGGCTTTGGCATCGCCGACTAGCTCATGTTGGGATGAGGAACCTGGCCCAACTTCCAAGAGAAGGACACATTCTTGGACTAACCAATGTCTCTTTTGAGAAAGATAGGATTTGCAGTGCATGTCAAGCCGGAAAGCAAGTTGGAGCAAAGCATCCAATAAAGAACATCGTGTCAACCACAAGACCATTGGAGCTACTTCATATGGACCTCATCGGACCCGTTGCTTACCAAAGCATCGGTGGTAATAAGTATGGTTTTGTTATTGTTGATGACTATTCTCGCTTCACTTGGGTGTTCTTTTTAGTAGATAAGAGTGAGACCCAAGGCATCTTCAAGAAGTTTGCGAGAAGGGCTCAAAATGAGTTCGAGCTCAAGATCAAGAAAGTGAGAAGTGACAACGGCACTAAGTTTAGGAACACCAACATAGAAGAGTATCTTGATGATGAAGGAATCAAGCATGAGTTCTCCGTTCCATATACCCCACAACAAAATAGGGTTGTGGAAAGGAAGAATCGAACTCTTGTTGAAGCCGCAAGATCTATGTTGGATGAGTACAAGACATCTCATGACTTTTGGGCGGAGGCAATGAACACCGCATGTCATGCAATCAACCGCCTCTACCTCCACAAGCTAAGGGGCAAGACGCCATATGAGCTTCTAACCGGTAACAAACCAAAGGTGCACTACTTTCGAGTCTTTGGCTGCAAGTGTTTCATACTTAATAAGAGGGCCAAAAGCTCAAAGTTTGCACCTAAGGTACACGAAGGCTTTCTACTTGGTTATGGTACTAACGAACATGGCTACCGTGTATTCAATAATGCCACTAGCACTATTGAGTTAACGATAGATGTGACTTTTGATGAATCCGACGGCTCCCAAAAGGAGCAAGTCAATGATGAGCTTGTAGGTAACGACATGCCTCCATCCAAAGCTATCAAGAAGCTTGCAACCAGTGATGTGAGGCCCATTGAGATTCAAGATGATGAAGATGAGATATTGCACATTCCACAAGATTCCAATGTCCATCATGTGCATCCGAATGCACATGGTGAAGCTTCCGCAACTCCGAACGATGGAAGTGCAAATGAAGTTCAAGTGATACATCAAATTGATGATCAAGCTCAAGCTCAACATGATGACCGATGAGATGATGAAGACATCCACACATATGATGAAGATCATGAAGATGGACTCATTCAAAGGAGATCACTTGTGCCACATCCAAGAGTTCATCATACAATTCAATGGGATCATCCCGTTGACAACATATTGGGGAGCATGCAACGTGGGGTAACGACACGTTCTCGCTTAACAAGTTTTTGTGAACATTACTTGTTTGTCTCCTCTTTGGAACCTCTTAGGGTGGAAGAAGCACTTGATGATCCGGATTGGGTGATGGCGATGCAAGAGGAGCTGAACAACTTCACTAGGAATGAAGTTTGGTCCTTGGTGGAAAGGCCCAAGCAAAATGTGATAGGAACCAAATGGGTCTTCCGCAACAAGCAAGACAGGCATGGCATGGTTACAAGGTACAAAGCACGGTTGGTGGCTCAAGGTTTCACTCAAATCGAAGGTTTGGATTTTGGGGAAACCTATGCACCCGTAGCTAGGATTGAGTCAATTCGTATATTACTTGCCTTTGCTACTCACCATGATTTCAAGCTATATCAAATGGACGTGAAAAGTGCATTCCTCAATAGCCCCCTCTCCAAATTGGTATATGTGGAGCAACCACCGGGTTTTGAAGATCCCAAATATCCCAACCATGTCTACAAGCTCGACAAGGCGCTCTATGGGCTCAAGCAAGCCCCTAGAGCTTGGTATGATTGCCTAAAGGACTTCCTACTCAAAAAGGGTTTTGAGATAGGGAAGGCCGATCCTACTTTATTTACTCACAAAGTCGATAATGATATCTTTGTGTGCCAAATATATGTCGATGACATAATATTTGGTAGTACTAATGTGGTTTCTTGTGAGGAGTTTAGTAGGATCATGACCAAAAGGTTCGAGATGTCCATGACGGGTGAGTTGAAGTACTTCCTTGGATTCCAAATCAAGCAACTCAAGGATGGCACGTTCATCAGTCAAACAAAGTATACAAGAGACATGCTGAAGAAGTTTGAGATGGACAAAGCCAAGCCCATCAAGACACCTATGCCAACCAATGGACATCTTGATCTAAATGAGGATGGTAAGTCAGTGGATCAAAAGGTATATCGCTCTATGATCGGTTCATTGCTTTACCTTTGTGCATCTAGGCCTGATATTATGCTTAGCGTGTGCATGTGTGCAAGGTTTCAAGCTAATCTGAAAGAATGTCATATTATGGTCGTTAAGAGAATATTTTGGTACTTAGTGCACACTCCGAATCTTGGCTTGTGGTATCCTAAGGGCTCCACTTTCGATCTACTTGGCTATTCCAATTCAGACTATGCCGGTTGCAAGGTAGATCGGAAGAGCACTACCGGGACTTGCCAATTTATTGGAAGGTCTTTGGTGTCATGGAGTTCCAAGAAACAAAATAGTGTTGCCCTATCAACTATTGAAGCTGAGTATGTGGCGGCCAGTGCATGCTGTGCTCAACTACTTTGGATGAAGCAGACTCTCAAAGATTTTGGATGTGAGGAAACCAAAATTCCACTTTTGTGTGACAATGATAGTGCTATTAAACTAGCAAACAATCCCATAAATCATTCTCGCACAAAACACGTAGACATCCGACATCACTTTTTGAGAGACCACGAAGCCAAAGGAGATATCACTTTACGCCATGTGAGCACCAAAAAACAACTAGCCGATATCTTCACAAAGCCTTTAGATGAGTCAAGATTTTGTGCTTTGAGGAGTGAACTAAATATCATTGATTCTCGTATGCCTTTAGATGAGTCAAGATTTTGTGCTTTGAGGAGTGAACTAAATATCATTGATTCTCGTAACGTGGTTTGATGACTTGCACATATTTGTTTTCACCTAGAGACAGAGACAAATGTT
The DNA here is from genome assembly GCA_009763385.1 of Coix lacryma-jobi var. lacryma-jobi. Taxonomy (NCBI): domain Eukaryota; kingdom Viridiplantae; phylum Streptophyta; class Magnoliopsida; order Poales; family Poaceae; genus Coix; species Coix lacryma-jobi. Next base: position 10,517,369 of record CM019824.1, read on the forward strand.
TTTGACAAAATTTGTGTGTGATTTCAAAATCTATTTTGCATGCTTCACTTGTGTCCATAGTTATGTACTGGTTGGATAAAATCTGGACATGGGTGAAGTGTGTGTAGTATACCACACAAAGTTCTCCTAGAAAAGCTCTCTGTCTGTTCTGGAAATGAACAGTCGGTAGTACCGCCATCAGGGCCGGTAGTACCGACTGTACCGACCCCTTTGGTCGGTAGTACCGACCGGGGTTTTACCCTGGTATATAAGGCCACGGTGAAAAGGTTTCCTTCTTATCCAGTCAGTTTTTTCACCGTGCGTCGCCGCCTTCCGCCTCCTCCTCTCGATCTCCCTACTCCTCCACTCAAATCTGATTTCCTCCGGTGAGAAGGTGTGTTGGAGCAAGGAGATCGTTGTGGTGGTGTTCTTGCAGCCCGGAAGCTCTCCTTCCCATGGATTTCGGCCTCTTCACTTTGAGTAGCAAGGTACTAGGGCGTTCTTGCCTGATCTCTCAATGTACCTTGTTCTAGGCCGATTCCTTTGGTAGGATTGTTCTCTCTAGTGTATAGATGCTTCTAGGATGTACTTTATGCAAGTTTATGGGCGATTTGTGTGGATGGTTCGAAGATAACCGCACACTGCTATGTGGTCGGTAGTACCGACCCTATGGGCGGTCGTACCGACCGCGCGCAGTGAACAGTTGTTCTTCCCATTCGAGTAAAGTCGCTTCTATTTGCTACATCCTTTGAGGTTGTCTTGTTGTCACTTGTGTCTCATATTGGTATATGAACTCTATTCTAGATGTCGCATGACCGAAGGGCCTCACGTGATGCAAGGCTTGCTAGGGAGGCAAGGGAAGAAGAAGAAGAAGAAGAAGAAGAAGAAGAAGAAGTTGTTGGGATGGAGCAAGGAGGGCAACAACGGCACAAACCCTCGCGCCGTGCTAGGCCAACCGGTGGGAGTAGCGAGGACCTCACTCGGTCGGTCCGTGGGCGTCCGTCCACGGGTTGACAGAGCGTGGGTCGAGACAGTGCAGGTGGAAGTGGGCATGCTCCACCTCCTCCTCCACCACCTCCTGCTGCTGGTCCCCTGGGTCGCGTTCACAGCGTAATCATCGGAGGTCAGTTGTTGGAGGTTGGTCCTGAGAGGGAGGGTCGAGCCATCGATCCTCACTTTAGGCCTCCATCTCCACTGATTGCAGGGATGTTGTTGATTAACCGTGTGTTTTGCCCACACGGTCAGGCTGGTGCTCTGATGGTTGGTCCAGCGTATCTAGGAAATGTCTTGGACTACTTAGACAGGAAGAGGGCTAATTTGCTAAGAGAGCAGCGGTTGGAGAACCCCTACTTGTATGTCAGGGATGATTCTGTGGATAGACGCTTTTGGTCCCGCTTTCAGCAGGACTATTATGTGTCAGTCCTCTGGAAAGGTTTTTGTGCAAAGGGGTGTCCTCCTCTCTTTGATCACAAGCGACTGGCAATTCGATCTCTGATCGATAGGAATTCTGAGGAGATGAATGATCTAGTGCAGAGGCTTGAGGAGTGGAGGATTCTGGGGCTCATTTCAGGAGAGCGAAGCTAGAATCAGGAGATTATATCTTAGTTCTGGGTGACATTGTTCATTGATCAGCCTGGCAAAGTCCTTCATTGGATGACCCAAGGGGTCCATTACAGATGCGACTTTGTGACCTTTGCTAGGCTGCTGGGTTTCAATAGTGAAGATCGCAATGCCCCCAGACTGTCAGAGATGTATGTTGAGGGGATCTATACTTCAGAGATTCAGGAGTCTGGCATCTATCGGCCTGGCAAGGTGGCCAACTTTTAGGTGAATGGCCTGAAGTCTTATATTTTGTGCTGAACAACTTGATGAGGCTCACCTTGGATCCAAAGAGCGGGGATAACACCTTTTTGAGGAGTGATGCTCCAAAGGTCCTTTGCCGGTTTGCCTTGCCAGAAGGGAGGTTCATCATCTCCCGTATCTGATGCATATCATTGAGCATGTGGTTGGAGCAACTTTCGAGTATGATCGGGTTGTCAAAGAATACAATGTTCGACAGTTCTCCTCCACAGGCAAGGATAAAGATGAAGAAGGTGATGATGCTCCAGCTGCTACAGCTGCTCCCGGTGAGGCTCATGGCCAGTAGCAGGCTCGTGAGGAAGTGCCTGCTGCTCCTTCTCCTCCGCGCCATGAGAGGCATAGGAGTGGGTGTGGTGAGGCTGTTCGTTTCGCCCTCAGCAAGTTCTTTAAATGGTTTTGCTACAAGGCTGAGCGCGACGACCAGCATCAGAGGCAGGTGAATGAGCATCTTGGTCTTCCCCAGCAGTCTCCTCTTCGGCCCTTCCCGGATCCTTTTGCCAAGTACGAGGCCCAACATGGTAGGGATGATGATGATGGTGATGAGCAGCAGCAGGGAGGTGGTGATGAGGCCGGTGTTTTTAGCTCAGCTATGTTTCAGCCTCTTCAGCCTCCGCCTATATATCAGCCTCCTCCTTTTTATCCTGACTATGGTGCGGGTCCGTCACATGGTGGCAGGTCTACCTCATACCAGGGTGGAGGGGGTGGCTCCTACATGGGCTTTGCTGCCCCAGATGCTGACCCTGCTGGTAGTGGTGGTTTCCATGCTCCTTCCCCTCCGCCAGATCCTTCGTCGGCTCCTTCGTCGTTCCCAGGAGGTGATGTTGGTGCCAGCGCGTACTCTTCTCTCTTTGGAGGCCCTTATCCTGGTGGTTATGATGGTTCTTCTTGCGGCTACTATTAGATCTTATGCTTATCATGGCCTACCTTTTTTGGCACTTGATGCCAAAGGGGGAGTGTTAGGCTTTATTCATGATGTAATAGTTAGCTTTTGAGGAGAGTTGAACTAAGTGAACTAAGTGTGGCAAACTATGTTTTTAAATTTGTGTTGGGGGAACACCAAAAGGGTACCCCCAATCAATGCAAACAAATAGGTTAAACCTAGAGCACCAATTAGTAAACCCAGCTAGGCTAACCTTCCAAGAAACCAACCCCTCGGAGCCTGCAACGCTGGCCCACCGCCAGGGAGCTTAGACTTGCCAACACCTTATCGACCGCCTCCTGGTATCCTACCCCTCGAACCCGATACAGCTGTGCACCGCTCCTCGGGACCCCGCGCGGGGACCTCGAGCCCCTCCAGCACGATAGTCTATCCCTCGAGGCTCGTCACACCCTAGGCCTCGAGCTGGAGCTCAACCTCAGTCTCGCCCGAGCCCTCCGAGCCAGGCCTCGGGCGAACGCTCATTCTCCATCTCGCCCGAGCCCTCCAAGCCAGGCCTCGTGCTGGCGCTCCGTACTAGCCCCATACTGCGTATATAATGCGTTCACCTACTCCGGTCACGTCTTCTGGTGCACGGCGACATGCGCCACAGTAAACCGGAGCCACAGTCAAATCTCGCTTTCACCTCAAGCATGGGCAAAAAGGTGCAAGTACGGCACTATTGGGCCGTGCCCTGCACCGTAGCACACTCGAGCCTCATCCTGAGGCCTGGGATCCCGCTGTACGCCCGGGCGTTCCGGGACTTGCCCGTACCTGCGGGGGCTCGAGCCCTCCGTAGGGGCCACCTCGAGGCCGGCTCCGCGCCCCTCGAGCCCTAACTGCTTTCACGCTATTGGAGGGCAGGTACCCCAAGACCCGGAGGGACCCCGCCGTGTCCTGTACGTACCGGGATGGGTGCTGTACGACTTCCACATCGCCACGCCTCCACGTCCGCGCCCGGGATGGAGGCCACGTATCAAGGACGCCTCAACAGCAAAACCCACGTTGGCTACAGTGACTTCGACGAGACAGAGTTCCTACCCTTCGCCATACCGAACGCTGTACATGTCAATCCTATGTAAACCCTGGCCTCCTCTTGTTCTATAAAAGGGGATGCCAGGGCCCTTCGCGCGCAAGAAGAGACACACGAGTCCACACACAAGAAGCGTGAGTCCGGACTCCGGTCCACGCTCATTGAGCTTGTATTGCCCCTGTACAAGCACTTAGGTGCAAGTAATACAAGAACCTCCTCCCCCGCTGGACGTAGGGCCTTCTTTGCCCGAACCAGGATAAATCCTTGTGTCATCTTGCATCACCATCCAGGAAGAGAGCACACGATCATATTACTCGTTGGTGTCATACCCCCGGGTTCGAAACACCGACAGTTGGCGCGCCAGGTAGGGGCCTTCGCGTGTCCGAGCCGATTTCTCGTTGTTTTCTGGATGGCTTCATCCCCTCCTCCGTTCTCGGCTGGTGCCATCATCTGGTTCGGGAGCCTCGAGTTCCTGGCCACCGGCAACGGCAACGAGCTGACCCTGCTCTCCACGGAGAGCCTGAGCGGAGGGCGTGTCGCGCCACCCCGCGCGGGTGGCGTGGCGCGTCGCCCGCACCACCACGCGTCGCCACCTCGCGAGCGGCGCCGTCGTCACCATCGACACCGGGCACGGGCGGTGCCCGCGGCGCACGCCCACTTCCCCGCGGCCGACGCAGAGTCCCCGTGGGGAAACCTGCCCGGCGCACGGCCGGAGACTTCTAGGGCGCGCGCGCACTCCCCCAGCGAGTTCGCGTTCATCACGCGCATGGACCGGGAGCCTGGCCAGAGGCCCCCGAGCCGTGCTCCGTCGACACCACCAGGCCTCCTCCCGCACGGGCTGTACCGCGCCCGACGCCAGCAGTTCCCGTTTGGCCTCAACAACCCAGCGGCAGTTCACGCCCACCGCCTCGGCGAGCTCCGTCAGGACCGGGCGGCCACAGAGCGGGAGGAGCGTTCGGGCGTACTCCTGCGAGCCACCACCGACCTGGAGATCGTCTACCCCGTGCACGTCGACCGCGGCCTCTCACGAGCCGTCGAGCCACCTCGCCGAGCCACCTTCGGGGAGTGGTACCGCGAGCTACAGTCCCGGCACGAGCCAAGGCGGCGCGACATCAGCAGCTCCGACTCCGACGAGTACGACTACCACGACCCTGACCTCTGGGATCCCACCAGGGAGTGCTTCCAGCTCGAGGGAGTCGTAAGCGATACCGAGGACCACGGCGACGACAACAGGCCGGCGCTCAACCTCGAAGAGCCCGGAGACGTGGCTGCGGCAGGCGGGTCACGCGTTGAGGGGAGGAACGAACCCCCGGCACCGGCTGCACCATCTCGGCACAACGACGACCGGGCGGCGCAGCTCGCGCAACTGCGGGAGGCCATCGCCAAGGCTGAGGAGGATCGACAACGACTACTGCAGCTCGAAAAAACCCTAGTGCAGGAGCTAGCCCAGCCTCAAGGCGCCGGTGCTCGTGGCCGCGCTCGAGCGGTCCACCGGCAGATCCTCGAAGACGGGGCACCAGCACGCCCCGAGGAACATTTCCCGCGAGCCGGACAGAACGTGGTGGCGGCCGCAATGCTGCTCCGCGATCTACCCGCCGTCTCCAACCCTGACGCCAGGCGCATGCTCGGGGAAATGAAGAACCTCCTCGAGACAGCCGCTGTGCAGCAGGCCGAGAGCTCGGCCTCGCGACACAGTGGGGCGGCCTCGGGGAAGCCAGCAGACGCGCCCGGCAACGAGCGGGAGTTGTCCGTCCACCAGCCGGACGCCTCTCGAGCTAGGCCAGCCCGGGAACGGATCGTCGACAACCGGCCGCCTCGAGACCCCAACGACGCCCGCAACGACATCAACCGCCGGCGCAAGGACAAGGGGGCCCAGGAGCGTGGCTATAGCGCCCATCGAGGGGGGCGCTACGACAGTGACGAGGACCGACAAGTCCTCGAGCCCCCGGGCCCCAGAGTCTTCAGCCGGGCCATCCGCAGCTCAACCCTCCCCGACCGCTTCCGACCATCGACCAACATCGTGAAGTATGACGGGGAGGTCGAGCCCAAGCTCTGGCTCTCGGACTTCCGCCTAGGCTGCCAACTGGGCGGAGCGAAAAACGACGACCGTGTGATCATACGCCAACTCCCGCTTTACCTCTCGGACACCGCCCGCCGGTGGCTCGAGGGGCTCCCCCCGGATCGGATCGACGACTGGGCCGACCTAGTCAGGGTCTTCGACGGGAATTTCAAGGGAACTTGCGTGCGCCCAGGCAACCCCTGGGATCTACGGCGTTGCAGGCAGGCAGCGGACGAGCCCCTCCGCGACTTTGCTCGGCGGTTCTCGAAGTAGCACCTCGAGCTCCCCCACGTGCCTGATGAGGACGTCATCTCAGCGTTCCTCGCGGGCACGACATGCCAAGAGCTAGTTCATGAGCTAGGACGCTACCGTCCCAGGACAGTCGAGGGCCTGATGGATCGTGTCACCAGCTTTGCCTCAGGCGACGAGGCAGTGGGGGCCTTCTTTGGCCACTCCACGGACAAAGGTAAGGCGGTGACCGCGTCAGAGGGCTCGAACAAGGGCGACGACGCCAAGAACCACAACAACAACAACAAAAAGAAGAAGAACAAAAGCAAAGGTCAGAAGGCGAAGCGCGACGCCGACGACGACAACGATGAGGAAGTGCTCATGGGCGCCCTCGACCATAAGAAACCTCGAGGCCCCCCTGACGGGGCTGTTTTCGACCAGATGCTCGAGGACCCCTGCCCTTATCACAAGGGCCTCGTAAATCATAAGCTAAAAGACTGCCGACTGTTGAAGGGGTTCTACTCCAAGCTCGGCGACAAGAAGGAAGACACGCCTAAGGGCAAGGACAACAATCGACGCGACGACGGGGACGCGGGTTTCCCCCCGGTGCGCGACTGCTTCATGATCTACGGGGGCCCAACCGTCGGGCTCTCGGCTCAACTGAGAAAGAAGGAGCACCGGGAGATCTTTGCACTCCGCCACGAAGCACCCCGGTACCTCGACTGGTCTGATGCGCCGATCACGTTCGACCGTGACGATCATCCGGATCATGTCGTAAATCCAGGAGCGTACCCTCTTGTCGTCGACCCCGTCATCATCGATGTACGGTTCTCCAAGGTGTTGATGGATGGGGGCTCGAGCCTCAACATCATATACCTCGAGACCCTTGACCTCCTGGGGATTTTGAGGGACCAACTCCGTCCCAGCGTCGGGGGGTTCCACGGAGTCGTACCCGGGAAGAAGGCACACCCCCTCAGGCGCATCGACCTCCTTGTCTGTTTTGGCACGCCGGCCAACTTCCGTCGGGAGACGCTCACCTTCGAGGTGGTCGGGTTCCAAGGGACCTACCACACAATCATCGGCAGGCCCGGCTATGCTAAGTTCATGGCGGTCCCCAACTACACGTACTTGAAGCTCAAAATGCCGGGGCCAAAAGGGGTTATCACCGTCGACACCTCCTACGAGCACGCGTACCACTGCGACGTGGAGTGCGTCGAGCATGGGGAGGCAAACGTCCAACTCGACTCGCTCGAGGCCCTAGCCGCCCTGGCCACCGAGGAGGCCCCTAAAGCAAAGCGCCACGCTGGCACCTTCGAGCCGGCGGAGCACACCAAGCAGATACCCGTCGACCCGACCTCGACCAATGGCAAGACGCTGACCATCAGTGCCAGCCTCGAGCCTAAATAGGAAGCAGTGCTCGTTGACTTTCTCCGCGCGAACATCGACATGTTTGCGTGGGGCCCCTCGGACATGCTGGGCATACCGAGGGAAGTCGCCGAGCACGCCTTGGAGATCCAGGCCGGGTCCAGACCGGTGAAGCAGCGCCTGCGCCGCTTCGACGAGGAGAAGCGCAGGATCATTGGCGAGGAGGTGCACAAGCTTTTGGCGGCCGGGTTCATCAAGGAGGTATTTCACCCAGAGTGGCTAGCTAACCCTGTACTAGTTAGGAAAAAGAATGGAAAAGTGCGGATGTGTGTAGACTACACTGGTCTGAATAAAGCATGTCCAAAAGTTCCATTTCCTTTACCTAGAATTGATCAGATTGTCGATTCCACTGCGGAGTGTGAAGTACTTTCGTTTCTCGATGCGTATTCCGGCTACCACCAGATTAGGATGAAAGAATCCGACGAGCTCGCTACCTCTTTTGTTACGCCTTTTGGTATGTATTGCTACGTTACGATGCCCTTTGGCCTTCGAAACGCCGGGGCAACGTACCAACGTTGCATGCAGCATATCTTCGGCGAGCACATAGGCAAAACCGTCGAGCCTACGTCGATGACATCGTGGTTAAAACCAAGAAAATCGGGAACCTCATCAGCGATCTCGAGACCACGTTCGAGTGCCTCCGGGCCAAGAATGTGAAGCTCAACCCCGAGAAATGTGTCTTTGGTGTGCCTCGAGGCATGCTACTTGGCTACATTGTCTCACGACGGGGGATCGAGGCCAACCCCGAAAAAATCTCAGCAGTCACGAGGATGGGCCCAATTCGAGACCTCAAGGGTGTACAGAAAGTGACAGGCTGCCTAGCCGCTCTCAGCAGATTCATCTCGAGGCTAGGGGAAAAAGCGCTACCCCTCTACCGCCTGCTGAAGAAGACAGAACGCTTTGCGTGGACTTTCGAAGCCGAGGAGGCCTTGACCAAGTTGAAGGGGTTGCTGACTTTCATGCCAATTCTCGTGCCTCCGCGACCAGCCCAGGGTGGCGATCCCCCCGAGCCTCTCCTCCTCTACGTGGCCGCAACCACTCAGGTGGTCAGCGCTGTCATAGTCGTCGAGAGGCACGAGGAGGGTCATGCGTTGCCGATCCAGCGACCGGTGTACTTCACCAGTGAGGTGCTCTCCGAGGCCAAGGTCTGGTACCCGCACATCCAGAAGCTGCTCTACGGCATCATCATCACGAGACGCAAGCTCCAGCACTACTTCCTCGCTCACCCTGTAACGGTGGTGTCATCCTTCCCCCTCGGTGAGATCATCAACAATCGGGAGGCCACGGGGCGCGTCGCCAAGCGGTCCGCCGAGCTAATGGGGGAGGCCATCACCTACGCCCCGCGAAAAGCCATCAAGTCACAAGCGTTGGCGGACTTCATTGCTGAATGGACCGACACCCAGCTCCTGCCGGCACAAATCCAAGCCGAGCTCTGGACCATGTACTTCGACGGATCCCTCATGAAGGCGGGGGCAGGCGCCGGCCTGCTCTTCATTTCACCCCTCGGAGTCCACATGCGCTACCTGCTACGCTTGCACTTCCCCGCCTCCAACAACGTCGCTGAGTACGAGGCCCTCGTTAATGGGCTGCGCATCGCCCTCGAGCTCGGGGTCCGATGCCTCGACGTTCGAGGGGACTCGCAGCTCGTCATCAACCAGGTTATGAAGGCTTCAAGCTGCATCGATCCCAAGATGGAGGCATACTGCGGGGAGGTGCGCAAGCTAGAAGATAAGTTCTACGGCCTCGAGCTCAACCACATCGCTCGAAAGTACAACGAGGCCGCGGACGAGCTGGCTAAGTTAGCATCCACGCACGGCACTGTCCCCCCAGATGTCTTCTCGAGGGATATCTTTGAGCCATCCATCAAAATCGGCCCAGGGGCTGGCCCCTCGACGCCACCCCTCGAACCAGACACGGGGGCTCGACCTTCAATGCCACCCCTCGAGAATGACCCCTCGACATCCGCTGAGGCGATGCAGATCAACGCACCTGCCTCTTCGTCATCACGATCCCTCGACTGGCGGACGCCCTTCCTCAACTACTTGACACAAGGCGTGCTACCAGAAGACAAGACGGAGGCCCGGCGCATCGCTCGAAGGGCCAAGACCTACGTCATCTACGGCGACGAACGGGAGTTGTACCGTCGAAGCCCATCAGGAATCCTTCAACGATGCACCCCCCTCGAAGTGGGACGCAGGCTCCTCAACGACATGCACTCGGGGGCTTGCGGCCATCACGCAGCGCCAAGGACCCTGGTAGGGAACGCCTTCCGACAGGGCTTCTACTGGCCAACCGCCATCGGAGACGCCAAGCGTCTGGTCCGAGCTTGCCAAGGGTGTCAGCTTTATGCCAAGCAAACGCACCAGCCCGCGCACGCCCTGCAGATGATCCCCATTACTTGGTCGTTTGCCGTCTGGGGGCTCGACCTCGTGGGTCCCCTCAAGATGACAACCGGAAAGTACACGCATGTGCTCGTGGCCATCGACAAATTCACCAAGTGGATCGAGGCCAAGCCCATAGGCGACCCCACCTCCGAGAAGGCGGTCGAGTTCATTGCCGACATCATGTATCGGTTCGGGGTGCCTAATGTCATCATCACCGACAATGGCACCCAATTCACGGGCAAAAAGTTCACCAACTTCTGCGACGACAACAACATTCGCGTGACCTGGGCCTCGGTCGCATACCCTCAATGCAACGGGCAGGTCGAGCGCGCCAACGGCATGATACTCCATGGGCTGAAGCCGAGGCTATTCAAAACCCTCAAAAATTTCGGAAAGGGGTGGGCCGCAGAGCTCCCCTCGGTGCTGTGGGGCCTCAGGACTACGCCGAGTCGAGCCACCGGGTTCACTCCGTTTTTCCTAACCTACGGCGCCGAGGCCGTCTTGCCTACGGACCTCGAGTACGGCTCACCTCGACTTCGAGCCTACAACGAGCAAACCAATGACGAAAAGCTCGCCAACGCCAAGGACCAGCTCGAGGAGGCCCGAGACGTGGCGCTCATCAACTCCGCGCGCTACCAGCAAACACTTCGACGCTACCACGACAAGCACGTGCGCAAGAGGGACCTGGCGGTAGGGGACCTCGTGCTTCGACGTCTGCAAGATAATCGAGGGCGCCACAAGCTCACCCCTCCATGGGAGGGTCCATACACCGTAGCTGAGGTGCTCAAGCCAGGAACGTACAAGCTCTACGACGGTCAAGGCAGGATCCTGGCGAATGCGTGGAACATATCTCAGCTACGTCGCTTCTACCCTTAAAGGCCTCGAGGCCTTGTTCATTTTGTTGCTTTGTACAAACATGTCAAACAAGAATGAACAAACTCGCGCACTGTCATTCATTTTACTTAGCAACTTAAGGTAGCATCGACCCTGCCTTGCTCAGGGTCGAGCCTCCCTCGGGGGCTGACAGGGGGAACCCCCCCAGACTCTGGAAAAAATGCGTTTTCTTTTCAAAAAATTCGACCCTCGTCTCGATTCGCACCTCGAGCATACTAGCAGCGTCTAAATCCGTAAATACCCCGAGCCTCCAAGAGTCGGGGGGCGTCGACGTAGACGTCCACCTACGCCCCCGGGCTACGGTACCCTACCTACGCCTCCCCCCGAGGTACTCGTGGCGCGTATCGAAGGAGCAGGGACCAAGCCGGTTGAAGCTCGAGTTAGAAACAAAGAGAATTGATCGAATAAATTTGAAAAGAAAACAACTTCTTTAAATAAACAAGTCATATATACACATGATTGGCCTCGTCAGGCCACAAGTAATGACACAAATTTTTACAAAGGGCCTCGATGCCCAAATTTGACACGCAGGTCTCAATCCTCGTCGGTCTGGTACTCCTCCCCGAGATCTTCCGCGGCGGGCTCGGCCTCGACGTCCGGGCCAGGAGAAGGGGGGCCACCTACACCACTGTTCGCATCCGGAGGCAGCACGTCCTCCTCAAAGAGCTTCGCGAGCGCCGACCCCGGCTTGTCCACCTTCTCGAGGATCAAGTCGACGCGGCGATCGTTCCATTCCTCGTCCCTCCCCTCGATCTCAATGAAGCCCTTGGCGACGACATTGACCGGGAAGCGGAAGCCGGAACGGACGGCCGCGAGCGCCTACTTGACGCCATGGTGGAGAGCGTGCCGGACTCGGCCCCGCGCGGCCGCGTCAAAATAGCATAAGGCGTCGACCAAAGCGTCGCCTCGAGCCACCGCACCCTCTGCTGCGGCTACCGGAGCGACGCCCCACATAGAGTCAAGCCTGTCGAGGGTGGCGCGCGCTCGTTCTGCCACCATGGTCTCGTCCTGGAGTTGCCCCAGGAGAGCCTGGTTCGTCCCGCGAAGCTCCTCGGCGGTCTTCTCAACCTCTGCGCAACAAACAAAGAGTGAGATCGCGGCGTGACAAAAACCTCGAGATCAAAACAAGGCAAGGCATGAAAATTACCTTCGCAGTGCATGCCCAGAGCGGCGAGGTCGCTGGTAAGGCCCTCGACGCACTGATCAAGCCTGCGCTTCTCGGACAGCACGTCGCGCTTTTCGGCCCTGAGGTCTTCTACCAGTTTGCCCGTCTCTGCGAGGGCCAGATCCTTCCGGATCACCTCTTGCCGCGCTGCCTCCACCGCGGATTGGGCGGTGGTGGCTTCGTTCTGGGCATCCTCGGCCTCTTTCTTCGCCGCCTCCGCTACGGATCGGGCGATGGCGGCTCCGCTTTGGGCGTCAGTGGCTTCCTTCTTCGCATCGGCGACCTCCTTCCTCGACACCTCCAGAGCGGTGGCGGCCTCCTCCTTAGCTCGGGCGGCCTCCCCTCGAGCCGCCTGGGCCTCTACCTGCGCTTCGTTGAGCCGGCTCGCCATTTGGGCATTCTGGCCCAGCTCAACGCGGAGATCCTGGAGCTCCGCCTCCGCCCTAGCGAGGGCAGCCTCCGCCCGCGCGGACCTATCTGTCTCCCCCGAGAAGGACCGCTCCGCCTCCGCCATGAGCTCGACCACCTCCCTGAAGATGGACCGCGCCTCCTGCGAGGCCCCCTGTTGGGCCGATCGCTCGACGGGGACCATGGCTCGGGGCGAGCTCGGCGCGTGAGGAAACTGCCACACCGGTTGATCAACCTCGATGAGGGGCAGGCCCTCCTTCTCCGGCTCGAGCGGTGCTGGCTGCGGCCCACAAACTGGTGGCACAGGATGCGGTTCCCTCCGCCTCTCCTCCATCTCCGCCCGCTGCTCCGTCTCCTCCCGGGGCGACGGCGCGGCCTCACGTGGAGGCGGGGACTCGAGCGGTAGCGGATCGCTCGAGGGGAGGCTCGCCCCCAAGCTCTCCTCCCTCGCCGAGTCCTTCGGCGCCTTGTCGCCCCTGGCCGGGGCCTCGAGCGTTTCTTCCAGTGTTGAGCCCTCGACCAGAGGCGGCACCCGCTCCAGCTCGTCCAAGAGCTCCTCCACCGTCGGCACCAGCGCCTCTCCCTCCTGCCCCTCCTCCGCGGGCCGACTCTCGCCGACTAGGGTCTCGGGGACCGCCGACCCCCCGGCCTCAGACACCGACGGAGCCGCGCCTATCTCCGGTGCTCCCCCCAAAATGGCCGTCATGGCGGGGGGAGAAGCGGCCCTCTCGGTAGGTACCACCGGAGCAGGAGGAGGCGGTGTCGCGATGGACGCGGTGACGGCAGGATCGATGCCAGAAGCTGCGGTCCCTGCTGAAAAAGATAACGACGTTGTCAGAGTCAGGAAGATGCCTCGACCTCCGTGGTCGATGGCGGCGGCCTCACCAAGATCCGCGGCGGCCATCCGACTTCCCCGAGCCATGGCCGCTCGGGCCTTTGCCAGCTAAGCGGCCTCCCCAGCAGAGGAAGAAGCCGTACCTCGAGGTGCCTGTTCCACAACAGAGCTCGAGGTCTTAGTCCGCTTGGACGCCGCGAGGTCCACCTCCTGCCAGGAGCGTTTTCCCCTGAAAAACCCAGAGGCAGCACACATTACAAAAGACAAGGGGTAAAACCTCACAACCGACGAAATTGAAAAATGCTACTTACCCAAATTGGCGACGGGGCCACTTCCCCGAGTCGCCGGACTCACTCGGGGGCTTTGAGCCCGACCTGTGGCTCGAACCATGCCCTTGAGCCATCTCTGAGTGGCTCGGATGGGGGGAGGGCACCCGGTGCCTCCCGTGGCCCGACCTCGACGGGGAGCTCTCCCTCTGCCCCTTGTCGCGGGGGGCGACCGCGTCTCCTTCGAGCGGTCATCTTGGCGCCTTTCCCGGCGCGGGCTCCGGGACCTACTCTGGCGCCCGCGCTGACGGTTACACCCCCCGCGTCCGCCTCCCTCTCCCGACGGTGGGGCGGCGACGGGCTCCGGGGCCGCTCGCGGCTCTGGCCACGAGACGACCGGGAGCTCCCCCCTCCACGGTCATGATGGCGGGGGCTCGACGCCCTCTCATGCTGCCCGCTCCTCCGCGGGCTCGACGGCGCCCTTGACAGCTCGCGGCGGTCAGGCCCGAAGTCCTTCTCGACCTGTCGGCCGCTTCTCGAGGCCTGGCTCTTCTTGAGACCCCCCACCTGGGTCGATGCGGCCGTGGTCTCCTTCTGCGCCGCGGCGATAGCGCTCCTGGTCCGTGGCTTCTTAGCGACAGCCAGCACGACCGGCGCGGAGCTTGACGTGCCCTGAGCCCCCGACGAGGCTGGGACTGATGCGGCCTTCCGCGGCTGCGTCCCGCATGATCCCTTCGCTGGGGGGACCTCCAAGATATCCGCCTGCACAGAGGAGTGGTCAGCCCAGACGTCGACGACCCCCGCACGCCTCAAACGCGCATCCATCCCCTCGTCGTCACTCTCGTCATCATCATCATCCTCCTCCTTCGAGCTTGACGAGCTGAGCTCGGGAGACTCATCCCCAGGCTGTCGGTTGCGACGAGCCTTCGCCAGCCTCTGCTCCCGAGCCGACCGACGCAAGTTTTTGTCTTTCTCTTTCTTCTTTCTGGCATCCTTTCTCTCTTTGTCTTTTTGAGCAGAGAAGCGCCTCACCTGTGTTTCCGCGGCGTCCTCCCTCACCGGGGGCCTCGACGCGCGACAAGTAAACGCCCCCTGCGAAGAAGAAGAAGCTCGATGAGAAAAACTACGAGGAAAGCGAACAAGGTTTGGAGAAAGGGAGAGGAGGAGGGGGCTCGAGACAGCCTAATTCGAGGTTGGCTTACCAGGTCGAGGCACCCCTCGTCGGGTGCCATGATGATCAGGTCGGCCTCCTCTGGGCGGAACGTCCCCTGGGAGGTAGCCTCGTTCCGAGGCAGCCTCTCCTCGGCCATCCTCGACTGATTCAGCGCCTCGGGCGAGGCGTTTGACCCCATCTCAAACATGAGAAGGGGGCGGTCTGCCAGAGGGAGGACCCTTCGCTGGTGGAACGCCCAGATGACCGCCTGGACGGTCAGCTTCTTCTCCTCCACCAGCGTCTGCATCGTGTTCATCAGCGGCAACAGGTGGCGCTGCCTATCCGCCACGATGCCCCAGTTCCACTTCTCCGGGCGATGGGTGATGACCCTGCCAGTGTACTGCGGAAGAAGCCCGTCCACGTTCCGCAGGTAAAACCAGTGGTCGTCCCACCCCGCCTGGTTGGTGGACAACTTGTAACGGAGATAGTCACGGGGAACGTTGGCCGACGACGGCCCGATCCTTGCGGTGATGGTGAGGGAGCCCACGCGCGCAAGCCTCCTCCCGCTCGGCTTCGCAACCTTGTTGAAAAGCTCGCCCCGGAAGAGGTGGACGAACATCTCCCAGTGTGACTCAATCTTCAAGTACCCCTCACACACCGCGGCGTAGATGGCGGCGTGCGAGATGGAGTTGGGGGAGAAGTGCTGCAACTCCACTTCGAAGTGGTGGGCCAGCCCCCGCATGAAGCGGCTCGGCGGGACGCCGAGCCCCATACGGTGGTAGCGCGTGAAGCTCACCACGTACCCCTCTGGCGGGTGCGGCTCCTGATGGTCCGCCGACGGGAGAACCCACCACGCGGGACCGTTCTGCGGGTTGGGGCGGAGAAGCCCCCGCTCCACCAGCGTCTCCAACTCCTGCTGCGTCGTCTTCGTCGAGCTCCAGTCTTCGGCCGGCAGCACTTGGGCGGCCATGGCGGCGATGGCGCGGACCTGAGCAGTGGATGGACGGACGACCGGAAAATTCCCAATCGACTAGCTCGAGGGTGAGGGCGCGTGAAGGCTACGGCGGCGGTGAAGGCAAAGGCAAAGTAAAGGGTTCCTTTTCCCCTCTTTTGATATTTATAAGGGAAAACCCCAACGGGCGGGGTCTCCCACGACGTAAAAAGGTAACCGCATGCATTTAATGCGCCCACCTAACCATGTCTCGAGCCGGTTGACAGGTACACGCGGCAACATCCCATCCGCTCAACTACCGGGGCCCTCCGCGGCCGCCGCTCCAACTTCACGTCCGATGCCCTGGCGCCACGATCTCCACTCCCTGACGGTTTCTGCCTAAAAAGGCGCGCCCAACGGGTAGAAGGATTCCAAGCGACGAAGGCTTCTTCAGGAAGGTAAAAACGGGCCCCGACCCTAAGCCTCGAAGCAGCGAAGGCTGGCCCTCGAAGGGGGTTCGATAGCCGGGCTTCGAGCACCCGAGTTAGGGACACCAAGGGGCGCCACTCGCGGCATCGCTCGAGGGCCAAGCCCTCGAGGCCCCTCACGTGTATCCAAGGCGGGGCGCGCGACGTGCAGTGAGATCCCGTCGGAGGGAGGCATCGAGCCACCGGGTCCTATCGAATGAACACCAAAAGGGTACCCCCAATCAACGCAAACAAATAGGTTAAACCTAGAGCACCAATTAGTAAACCCAGCTAGGCTAACCTTCCAAGAAACCAACCCCTCGGAGCCTGCAACGCTGGCCCACCGCCAGGGAGCTTAGACTTGCCAACACCTTATCGACCGCCTCCTGGTAGCCTACCCCTCGAACCCGATACAGCTGTGCACCGCTCCTCGGGACCCCGCGCGGGGACCTCGAGCCCCTCCAGCACGATAGCCTATCCCTCGAGGCTCGTCACACCCTAGGCCTTGAGCTGGAGCTCAACCTCCGTCTCGCCCGAGCCCTCCGAGCCAGGCCTCGGGCGAACGCTCATTCTCCGTCTCGCCCGAGCCCTCCAAGCCAGGCCTCGTGCTGGCGCTCCGTACTAGCCCCATACTGCGTATATAATGCGTTCACCTACTCCGGTCACGTCTTCTGGTGCACGGCGACATGCGCCACAGTAAACCGGAGCCACAGTCAAATCTCGCTTTCACCTCAAGCATGGGCAAAAAGGCGCAAGTACGGCACTATTGGGCCGTGCCCTGCACCGTAGCACACTCGAGCCTCATCCCGAGGCCTGGGATCCCGCTGTACGCCCGGGCGTTCCGGGACTTGCCCGTACCTGCGGGGGCTCGAGCCCTCCGTAGGCGCCACCTCGAGGCTGGCTCCGCGCCCCTCGAGCCCTAACTGCTTTCACGCTATTGGAGGGCAGGTACCCCAAGACCCGGAGGGACCCCGCCGTGTCCTGTACGTACCGGGATGGGTGCTGATGACTTCCACATCGCCACGCCCGGGATGGAGGCCACGTATCAAGGACGCCTCAACAGCAACACCCACGTTGGCTACAGTGACTTCAACGAGACAGAGTTCCTACCCTTCGCCATACCGAACGCTGTACATGTCAATCCTATTTAAACCCTGGCCTCCTCTTGTTCTATAAAAGGGGACGCCAGGGCCCTTCGCGCGCAAGAAGAGACACACGAGTCCACACACAAGAAGCGCGAGTCCGGACTCCGGTCCACGCTCATTGAGCTTGTATTGGCCCTGTACAAGCACTTAGGTGCAAGTAATACAAGAACCTCCTCCCCCGCTGGACGTAGGGCCTTCTTTGCCCGAACCAGGATAAATCCTTGTGTCATCTTGCATCACCATCTAGGAAGAGAGCACGCGATCATATTACTCGTTGGTGTCATACCCCCGGGTTTGAAACACCGACAATTTGTGATGATCTTTTTAATGTATGTTAGAGGATTTGATACATTTGAGCTTATTGTAATATTCATTTGTGGTTGATCCTCTATATTTTTGCACATGTCATGATTTGTGTTTGTTGTTTTCGATATGGCTATGTGATTTGAGTTCTTTTCTTTCTTCCATAGCCATTCGATTTCTCGTATCTTATTGTTATGCGAATCACCATGCTATCATGTTCATGCATTACAAATTATTATATATGATGTTGTCACACACCTAGGCACCCCACGGTTTGCAAAATTTAGGGGGAGCTCTTGTCCTTGTGTATGTAACCTTGTTTAAAAGCAAGGTTTGAAATTCAAAATCCATAGCATACACTAAGGGGGAGCTTGAACTAAATTTTAGAATTCAAAAGCTTAAATTCTTTCTATCCTTATTGTAAGCCTAAGTTGGTTGTCATCAATTACCAAAAAGGGGGAGTTTGTAAGTGCATTCGCCCCCAATGTGGGTTTTGGCTAATTAATGACAATCAAATTAGGGACTAACGACTTTGTAAAGATATGAATGCAGGTGTTAGTTCTTAGAAAGAATTTCAACAATGATATCCCGTGAACAAAGCACGTAAAAATTTGTTGGACAAAGAATGCCTAGCTCAAGCGATGGATTGACATTTTACTTTTGAGCTTGAGTTATAGGTAAGTCAAACTATCAAGAGGGATACAAATTAGGTTGGTTAGATGTGGAAAAAAGTGCTCATGTCAACTAACAAAAGTTTGCTTGAGAGTCACCGCACGATCACGAACACGTAGATGTATTTCTGTGAAGTCGGTAGTACCGACCATGGGGGTCGGTGGTACCGACCAGGGAGGCAGCGCACAATGCTCTCTGGATGGAGTTCATTTTGAGTTGTCGGTAGTACCGTGTTGACACTGGTTATCTATTGAACACATCTTGGCCCCTAGTGGGTTTCGATGATTGGATGAAACATAAGATTACTGTGACTAATGTGTGTTTTGCAGAAACAGGAATGAGTTAGGTCACGGTAATGGCGAAGATACGGGCATATGGAGTTCATATCCCCTGGCGATGGAAATCGTTTCGGTTTTCAAAGGACGGACGACGAAGATGGTGGTAGACTAGGCTAAGTGTCATATGGTGTTGGAGGACACTTAGATAGTCTTAGGTCTTTGTTTTTCCATTAGCCGTACTATAAAGGGCAGCGTGAATCAGTAGCTTGACCTAGATGAGTCTATTGAGGTAGGTGTGGTGCACACTTGTTATTTCATAGCCCTAGGTAGCTCAGAGAGATGCCTTATGTCACGAGGATGAAAAGTTGTTAAGGCCGCGTCGCAATCCGACTGAGTTTTGCCTGTGAAACAGGCATCAGACGCTGGCCTGGTGGGCATCGGACGCGCGTCCGATGCTCACTGGACTTGAGAGTCCTGGCGTGGTGGCATCGGACGCTCCGATGTTGTCACATCGGATGCGCCTATGCCACTGTTCCAGAGAGTGTGCCCTGAGGGGCACATCGGACGCTGGCATCGGACGTTGAGGGCCAGCATCCGATGTCCATGCAGAGAGGATCCAGAGAGGGTAAAATCGCATCGGACGTGTCCTTTGCGATGGCATCGGACGCTACCCAACGTCTGATGCTCCTTTAAAATGTCTGACAGGTTGTATAGTTGATCGTTGGTCGAGGTCATCGGAGCGTCCGATGCCAGGCATCGGAGCGTTCGATGCCCCCGCAGAAACACCTGTTCAGTGCTCTATTGGATGGCCGGTTGGGGGAGTATTTATACTCCTCCCCCTCCTCCATTAGAGTGTTCTTGCCACTTTCCTCTGCTGAGAAACACATTGTGAGTGTGAGAAAGAGCAAGAGCCCTAGTGAGGTTGAGAGAATTGCTAATTGAGAGAATTAGTGACCTCCTAGTGAGAATTGAGTAGCAAGTGTGCATCCATCCATCTCTTTGGCCTTGTCTTGGTCAAGTGAGAGTTCTAGCTTGTTACTCTTGGTGATCGGCATCACCTAGACAGCTTGGTGGTGATCGGAGAGCTTGGTGATCATCCAGAGGCATTGTGGATGACCCAAGCCAAGTTGTGACCGGTAGCGAGCGATTCACCGGGCTGGAGTGGTGAAGAATCAGCTCGTAGTGAGCACTTGATCCTTGCACGGATCAAGGGGGGGCGATACCCTTGTGCGGGTGCTCCAACGAGGACTAGGGGGGTGTGCCGACACCTCGATACCTCGGAAAAAGATCGTCGTGTCATCTATACTCTCTTTACTTACGCATTTACATTTGAGCAATTCAATTCCACAATTTACTTATTGTTCATCCATGTTTGAATTGCCATGGTAGAGTAGAAATGGCATAGTGTTGATCTTTTGTGTTGTTGATACTAGAGAAACACCTTCTAGGCACTAGGGGGTTAATTGGGCTTGTAAGGATTTAATTATCGCAAAAGTTTTAGAAAAGCCCAATTCACCCCCCTCTTGGGCATCTTGATCCTTTCAATTGGTATCGGAGCCTCGTGCTCTCGATTTAGGCTTAACTGCCTAGAGTTAAGATGTCGAGAGGTGATGGACCACCTCCCATGTTCGAGGGAGACGACTTTCCATATTGGAAAATCCGTATTGAGTCGTACCTAGAAGCGGTAGATGTTAAATGCCACCAAGCCGCAATCACCGGCTTTCCCAAGCCCAAGGAGGGCACAAGCCTAACTCCTAATGAGGAGGAAAATGAGAAGTGGAATGCAAAGGCCAAAAACATCATCTTTAGAGGCATTTGCAAGGATGTGTTTAACCGCGTCCGGAACCACAAGAATGCCCATGAGCTATGGGATAACATTTGTGCGCTCCATGAGGGAACCAAGAGTGAGCGTGAGGAGCATTATCATTTGGTCATGCAAAAGTTAAATTCTTTTGAAATGCTTGCTCATGGAAATGCCAATGAAATGTACTCACGCTTGAATGTTCTTGTAGAGGAGCTCAATGGTCTTGGCCTCACACAAATGCAACCATCCGATGTTGTGAGGAAGATTCTATGTGTCCTTCCAATTGACAAGTATGGACACATTGTGATGGTGCTACATCAAGGTGATCTTTCCACATCCACACCAACACAAGTCTTGGGGAAGATCAACGCTCATGAGATGTACATGCACATCACACCAAGTGGTGGCTCTTCCACCCGACAAGAAGAAGGACTTGGCTTTCAAAGCAAGCCATGACAAGAAGGGCAAGTCCAAGGCAATTGAGGTGCATCATGAGAGCACAAGTGATGATGAAGATGATTCCAACATTGCTCTCATGGTGAGGAAGACCACCAAGATGTTGAAGAAGCTTCAAAAGAATGGAGTCAATTTTGACTCAAGAAAGAAGAAATTCTTCACAAGTAGCAAGACAAGGCCAATCTCTGAAATGGATTGCTACAATTGTGGTGACCTTGGCCATCTTGCTCATCAATGCCTCAAGCCCAAGAAAGAGAGCTACAAGAACAAGAACAAGGGCAAGAAATATGACTCATCTAGTGAAGATGAGAAGAAGAATGAGAAGCCCTACAAGAAGGATGGCAAGAAGAAGAAGCAATACCACAAGAAAGGTGGCAAGGCTTACATTGTTGGTGATTGGCTCACCGACATTGACTCCTCTGGTGGCTCATCCAATGAAGATAGTGATCATGAGAAGGAGAAGGTGGCCGCTCTAGTCATTGGGTCTTCTACACCACCACCATCACCGCCGCCATCATCCTCTACACACCTATGCCTCATGGCTAAGGGTGACCGGAAGGTACAAAGTGATGATGACTCTAGTGAAGATGATAGTGATGGTGAATTTGAGGCACCTTCTTATGATGAGCTTGTTGAATTGCTTAACAACTACACTAAAATCATAAGAAAGACTAGAGCTAAGAATGAAAGGCTTGTTCATGATAACGAATGTCTTGTTGAAAAATTCAAAAATGCCACACATGCTAGTGATGAGTTACAAAATGAACTTGCTACTATGTCATCTTCCATCAAGGAGCTCAAGTCCTCTAACAAGGAGCTCAAAGCTAAAAATAAAAAACTTGAAAAGATGCATAGTGATCTTACCACTAGTTATACTTCACTTAAAGAGCAATACACTCAAGTGAAAGTAGATCATGATACTCTCACCATTGCTTATGATATGCTTTCTCATGAGACACATGATGCTCCTAACCTTGTTGTTAAGTGTGACATAGCAACATCATGTGAGGACTTGGTTAGTGAGCATGATGAGCAAAGAGCTAGTGGCAAGGGCAAGAAAGTGGTTGTGGCCGATCACTATGATGACTATATCAAGATCAAGAATGAGAATGCAAAGCTCAAGAGTGATCTAGAGAAGCTTGCAACCACAAAGCAAGTTGTTGTTGAGACTCAAGATGATGATTATAGCATGACACTTGAGCTAGACATGCTAAAAGAAGAAAACAAGAGATTGAAGATGGAGAGGGATTACAAAATGACACCATCTCAATTGGAACTCCAACAAGAGAATGACAAGCTCAAGAAGGAGAAAGAGCACCTCACCACCGGGCTAAGAAACTTCACCAAGGGTCAATGTCTTCAAAGTGAGCTACTCATGAACACCGTAATGAAGACAAATAGAAATGGCATTGGCTTTCTTGAGGAGAAGATGAAGCAACGCAAGAGCATCACAAAGCCAAAGAAGAAGAAGATTGGGAGATTCTATGAGTGTGGAAAAGAAGGACACTTTGCTCATGATTGTGAGGAGCCAAAACCCACACCCTTGCCCAAGCATGCTAGGCCCTTTGCTTTCAATGCTCACTACATGCTTAGACAAGATTCTAGTAGCAAAGTGAAAGTCATGTTCATGGGGCCTCCTAACAAGAATAGGCCAAAGAAAATTTGGGTTGCAAAGTCACTTGTAAAGAAGGTTAAGGGACCTCAACAAGTTTGGGTCCCAAAAGCTCAAGCTTAATTTCTTGTGTGTGTAGGTGAACTACAAGACCGGTGGATCTCATTGGGTGATTGATAGTGGTTGCACACAACATATGACCGGTGATCCCCGGATGTTCACCTCACTAGAAGAGAATGTCAATGACCAAGAAAAGATAACATTTGGTGACAACTCAAAGGGCAATGTCAAGGGATTGGGCAAAGTGGCAATATCAAATGATCATACCATCTCCAATGTGCTTCTTGTTGCATCCTTGAGCATCAACTTGCTATCCGTTGGGCAACTATGTGATCTTGGCTTTCAATGTTTGTTCATCAATAAGGAAGTGGTTGTGACCAAGAAAGATGACACACAAGTGATCTTCCAAGGCTTTAGATACAACAATCTCTAACTAGTGGATTTCTCTTCCGAAGATGCCAACTGGAAGACATGTTTGTTCACGAAGCAATCTCTTGGTTGGCTATGGCATAGAAGATTGGCATATGTGGGAATGAACACTCTCAACAAGTTATTGAAAAAGGATTTGGTTAGGGGCTTGAAGGATGTCAAATTTGAGAAGGACAAATTGTGTAGTGCATGTCAAGCCGGCAAGCAAGTTGCAAACACTCATCCAACCAAAGCCTTTGTGTCAACATCAAGAGAGTTGGAGCTACTTCACATGGATTTATTTGGGCCAACAACATATGCTAGCTTGGGCGGAAATCTCTATTGCCTAGTGATTGTGGATGACTATTCTAGATACACTTGGGTATTCTTTCTTCATGACAAATCCGAAGCAACCCCCTCATTCAAGAAGTTTGCCAAGAGAGCCCAAAACAAATTTGATTTGAAGATCAAGAAAATTAGAAGTGACAACGGAAAGGAGTTTGACAACACCCACATTGAGGAATATTGTGATGAAGTTGGGATCAAGCATGAAGTCTCCACAACCTACACACCACAACAAAATGGGGTAGTTGAGAGGAAGAACCGGACACTAATCACCCTAGCAAGGACTATGTTAGATGAGTACTCTACACCGGAAAGATTTTGGGCAGAAGCAATCAACACCGCTTGCTATGCATCAAATCGGTTGTTCCCCCATCATCTCCTTGGCAAGACCCCCCTATGAGCTACTCAACAACAAGAAGCCGGATGTATCATTCTTTAGAGTGTTTGGGTGCAAATGCTACATCTGCAAGAAGCGCCAACACCGGGAAGTTCCAACGCCGATGTGATATTGGTTTTCTTGTTGGTTACTCATTGAAGTCCAAAGCATATCGAGTATTCAACCATGCCACCGGGATGGTAGAAGAAACATATGATGTCGAATTCGATGAATCTAACGGCTCTTAAGGAGAGCATGAAAATCTTGATGATGTAGGTGATGAACCATTGAGGGAAGCAATGAAGAACATGCCGGTTGGAGCCATCAAGCCTAAAGATGATGATGATGTGCAAGTCATTGACAAGCCATCCTCATCCAATGTACCACATGATGATGACAAAGATGGGAGGGATCCAAATGAAGACACACATGTCTCCCATGATCAAATGGTGGTACAAGCTCAAGATGTTGGTGCTCCACAAGCGGCCCCTCAAGTGGTTGATCGAAGGACTACTCCTCTACTTCAAGCTCATCCTCAAGATCTCATCATAGGGAGTCCAACAAGGGGTGTAATGACTCGATCTCAAAAACTTGCTTTATTTATGGAACATCACTCCTTTGTTTCTCTTGTTGAGCCTACCATTGTAGATGAAGCTCTAGGTGATCCGGAATAGGTGAATGCTATGCATGAAGAATTAAACAAATTCACCCACAACCAAGTTTGGACACTTGAAGAGCGACCAAAAGGCGCAAGAGTCATTGGAACAAAATGGGTGTTTAGGAACAAGCAAGATGATCAAGGCAAGGTTGTTAGAAACAAGGCAAGGCTAGTTGCAAAGGGGTTCTCTCAAGTTGAAGGCTTGGATTTTGGAGAGACCTTTGCACCGGTTGCAAGACTAGAAGCCATTCGTATCCTCCTTGCATGTGCATCACATCATGACATTAAATTATATCAAATGGATGTGAGAAGTGCATTTTTAAATGGCTTCATAAATAAACTAGTCTATGTTTATCAACCTCCTGGGTTTGAGGACCCTAGATATCTTAATCATGTTTATAGGTTGTCCAAGGCGCTATATGGGCTCAAGCAAGCCCCTAGAGCATGGTACGAGCGCCTCTGGGACTTCCTCATTGAGAAGGGCTTCACCATTGGGAAGGTTGACACCACACTATTCACCAAGAAGCTTGATGGAGAGATCTTCATTTGTCAAGTCTACGTTGATGATATCATCTTCAGGTCAACAAATGAAGCCTATTGCAAGGAATTTGGTGACTTGATGTCGAAGGAGTTCGAAATGTCCATGATTGACGAGCTCATATTCTTCCTAGGCTTCCAAGTCAAGCAATTGAAGGAGGGGACTTTTATATCTCAAGAGAAGTACACAAAAGACCTCCTCAAGCGCTTCAATATGGATGATTGCAAGCCTATCAAGACTCCAATGCCAACAAATGGACATCTCGACCTAGATGAGGGAGGTAACCCGGTTGATCAAACTCTTTACCGTTCTATGATTGGTAGCTTGTTATACTTGACCGCATCTAGGCCGACATCATGTTTAGTGTGTGCATGTGTGCTCGGTTTCAAGCCGATCCTAGGGAATCACATCCCATAGCCGTGAAGAGAATCCTTAGGTACCTAAAGCACACCCCAAGCATTGGCCTTTGGTATCCCAAAGGAGCTAACTTCCAACTCATTGGGTATTCTGATTCGGATTACGCGGGTTGCAAAATTGATTGAAAGAGCACATCCGGAGGGTGTCATTTGCTTGGGAGATCACTAGTTTCATGGAGTTCAAAGAAGCAAAATAGTGTGACCTTGTCTACCGCCGAGGCGGAATACATAGCCGCGGGTGCTTGTTGTGCACAAATCCTTTACATGAAACAAACCCTTTTAGACTATGGTGTAGTTCTTGAAAGGGTACCTTTGTTGTGTGACAATCAGAGTGCGGTTAAGTTTGCTAACAACTCAGTTCAACACTCTCACACAAAGCACATAGATATTCACCATCACTTTCTCAGAGACCATGTTTCCAAGAAAGACATATCCTTAGAGGGAGTTAGAACCGAAGATCAATTGGCGGATATCTTCACAAAACCCCTAGATGTGAACACCCTTTGTAGATTGTGAAGTGAGCTTAATGTGCTTGATCTAAGTAACTTTGTCAAAAGGTGAAAGGGGTTGCATTGTATCATATGCCATGTTTAAATTATGCTTTGCACATAGGCTTGTCAGACATGGTTAAGATAACCGCCCTAAAAAGCGTGTGAAGAAGCTTAACCATGAGCAAACTTGACAAGCAACCTAGATTCAAATTCCGTATTGCATTGCATATGCATGTTTGTTGCTTTGTCGTTTCTTTTCGGTTAAGTTTTGAGCAACCGTTGTGTTCGTCCACCGCTAGGGAGAGCATTTGAGGCTCCTAATGGTTGAGACCCCTAGTTTTGGTGGCCACATGTTGTTCCTCGGTCTTTATTGCCTATTTTCGCTAAAAACAATAAGCAGCCTATGGCAAAATATTTACAAAATTGAGGGTTTATGTGAGGATGCTCATACTAGGTTCCAACTGGTGTTTATTTGCCTCTTATTTGAATTGGAACTTGGTTGGGAGAGGGAGCTGCAACGGAGATCTTCGAAACTGCCCAAAATGTAGCATCGGACGCTGCATCGGACGCTGGCCCCAGCGTCCGATGCCTGCACTGTAGGCAGCCCCGGTGCTCGCCCCAACCTCGCCGCCGGCAGCCGCGCTTCCTCTGCTACTGTTGACACTGGTTAACTATCATAATTAAGAGATAAATAAATATGAAAAGGGCAAGAATTTGATCACCAACAAAGGTTTAGGGTTTCAACTGATAATATTCCACGAGTTTTGGTGAGTTATGATTCTGCAGGGACTAAACCAGGAAATCGGCACCAATAGCTTCCCATAGAAGGAAACCGTCGGGAGATAACGCAACCGCCACGTCGGGATACTTCTAGAAGACTCCAGAAGACGTAAGAAGACACCACAACAAAGGGCACCACAAGAGGCTTACCTGTGGGACCGACCGGTCCCACAGGGCCCACCGGTCGGTCGGCCACAGAGCCCCCGCGCTTTCGTCTTCTGCAAGCTACTTCCACCGACCTCCAGGATGCATCTCGACCGTACCTCAAGTCAGTTTGATCCAAGGGCCACGGTTCATCGCCCAGGGCTATATAAACAGCCCCCTGACCCCCCCTCTCCAGGCATCTCCATCTTCATTATTCATCTCCACATCAGAAACTAGGGTTTCAATTAGAAGTAGAGATCCCTTTAGTTGATCGTCTAGTTCTAGTTCTAGTTCATCTTCTAGTTCTAGATCTAGTTCTAGTTCATCATCTAGTTGTAATCTAGAGAGAGAAAGGAGAGAGCTGAGGAGGAGCCGGATCTGTCGGATCTTCCTCGACATTGTATTAGTGCAGCATCTGGTTCGTCTTTAAGTAATCTCCAGGTTCTTCATTTACTATTTCTGAGTATTATATTTATTTACAGTTCTTGCTTCATTTCATTTACTGGATCTCCGCTCGTATCGAGTGCTCTAATTATTCTAGATAATTAGAGTAGTAGACATTAGTGTAGACGTGGCGTCTAGACTAGGGTTTACCTGAGTTTGCACCCAGCCCCACGGATAGTTGTGGTAGCCCCAGGTGGTGACAGCCCTGACGGCCGACGTAGTCCACCACGTTCGGGTTGGTGTTTGTAGGACCGTAGTCGGAGTTTCCTAGCCCCTTTCTTATCCCTTTCTGTGGCTAGTGTTCTGATGTCCCGAAGTAAGTAAAGTATAGTGAGCCTTTAATTAGATAGACCTGCTTAGAAAACCCTAAATCTCTCTCGACCCATTTTACCATTCTTTTCTTGGACGCTCTTGATTCTTCTAGTACACTTCACGTTCCCCGTGGAAATCGATACCCTGGAATACCCTCGGGTGAAAGCTACATCGGTATCCGTGCGCTTGCGGATTTTTCTGTGTGCGTTTAAAATACCCAACAAGCTTTCTAGCGCCGTTGCCGGGGAACGGTAGTTGTGCTAGTTTCGAACCAAGTCGTCCGTGTTTCTTTTCTTTTACCACCTTTTTCTCTTACCACTACCTTTACCTCACCACCACACTTCTTATCACATGAATTCAACTCCTATCTTTAAATACTCTGCTCCAAAGGGCGAATTGATGGAGCCACCACCATCATCACATCCTATTCTTACAGATGGCTACCAAATTCGTCCCGGCTTTATAGCCATGGTTCAGGAGCAACCCTTCTCTGGGCTAGAAGACGAGAATCCTTACACCCACCTTCGTGAATTTGAGCAATTGTGTTCTTGCTTGTTGTTGACACCAGATTTTCGCACACGTAAGGATATGACAGATGGGCCCAGCCAGCAGAAGGAGAAGGATTCGGCAAGCAATCAACAACTGTTCGGCCCTCAGAGTTTCGACGTTTGTCGGTGCGGTCGGCTATTTCACGAAGCCATAGTTCCATTCGGGAACGCGTATCGCAGGTAAAGCTGGCTTGCACGAGAAGACACATGGTGATGGAAGGCACCAAATAATATAGAATTTATATCCTTTCCGTATCTCTTTGTAAAGTCATGATCGTCTAGGACTCATGTTTCGTCCAGGGTATAAATATAAGCCCTCGACCATTGTAAAACTGTTCACAACCACATCAATACAACCGGCCCCGTGCCACCTTCGAGTCCTTATAGTCGTGTCGTCGAGTTCTTCGAGAGGAATCATCGATCCGTCGACCTCCGTAAGTACCGGCAACCTTGTTATCATGTCTAGTATCATGCGGTGGATTTAGATATGATGCAAGTAGTCTCGTATGTTAAGCTTAGTATCGTGCGGCGGATTTAAGCTTATGACGGGAAGTTTTTACCTATGACTTGTATCGTGCGGCGGATTGAGTCATGAGTAAAAATAGTTATCGGCTCTGTTAGATTTGGCAGATCTAATAGATTCATTAAGTTATCACATGTTATATGTTTTATTTACTTAACTCGTACAACACTTTTTGCCCAATCTAGATTGATCTTCGTTCGGCCTTGTTGCACGAGTTTGCTTGTGCTTTGCTAATTATAAGATCATGATGGCCGAATCGACTTTCAATCTAGGTTGTTACATGTTGTGGGTTCATACATGCCGATCATGTTTAGGCTTTGATAGAGCTGGGTGCCGTGCGGCAGGTACAGGTTTTAGATTAGTTTAATCATGCTTTGCCTGTGTGTTTCTTCTTCATGGACCCCAGTTCGGCTAGTTTGCCGATTCTGGTTAAGCTTACATGAGTAATGAGTATGTATAGATCTGTTCAGATGTATGTGTGCTTTTAGCTTCTTATAATTAGATCGTATCATGCGGTGGATTAATCTAATTATAAGGAGTGGTGTAGATTTATAGCAAGTGGTATCATGCGGTGGATTAGCTTTGCTTGAGTTTATGCCTGACGGGTTTATGAAGGCTGGACGTGCGGCAGACTAGCTGGATTGGCCTATGCATATGTTATATGAATAGATTTGTATTTACATGTTACCCTCTTTATCCTTTTGTCACACATGCTTTCGGCATTCAACATGTTTATGAGATTTATCTTTTATACTTGCCGAATGATATTATAAACCTGTTTCGGCAAACAGCTTCTATAGCTGTGTGCCATCGTGATTGGCTTTCAAAGCCGTACATATGGAACTGTCTGGTCTCACCCAGCATGTTCCAAGGTATTCTCACACTTTTGTCCCTTGTTGGTTTTCAGGTCAAACCGACTGGCACGCTTTCGGATTCAGTACGCTCCGGGCACCCGATTGAAGCCAGCCTCGTTCGGCTTGCTGTGTGCCTTGACGCGAGGTGACGAATTTTGCGTCAACACACTTTTTGGCACGCCCAGTGGGACGACTTTTATCTCAAGATGCCTGAAATCAGCGAAGATCAGTATGTCGATGTGACCATGGACGATTTGCCGCTAGAGTCAAAAGATTTGGTGCAGCGAGCTTGCGATGAATTCCAGCGCAAGTGCTTGGAGACTTTCTCCAAGAATAAAAGCGGCAAAGCCTATCAGAAGCAGACGTTCCCGAAGGTTGTTCCTCATCACCAACTTGAGCTGCCTGACGGTAGCGAAGAAGCGGCTCTCCAGAAGATGGCCGAGATGATGCATAGAGTCGTATCAGGAGCAGTGACCAGTCATCAGTCAGCTTTCCTGAACACCTTTCGTGCTGTCATGGTCGATACTTTCGGTCCAAACGCGGATAAGTATTTTGAAGAAGCTGTTGGTCCAATACGGGGGCCATTGTTGTTCCAAGTACCTCAACGCCGGAGAGTTGCCGAAAACAGTGGAGCTGGCCCGAACACGGGTGGAATGACATCTCAGGAAACACAACAACTTCCCCAGACCTATGGCCAGCTCACGTTCGGCGCAACAGGGAACGTCCCACCATCTGCTTCTAGAGTGTCTCCTGTGGCAAACAGGATACAAAAAGATATGTTTGGAGACGGATATCGGGAATTCATGGACTATAACTCGATTAGTGCTCTTCTGAATCCAGGCTACAGGAGTTCGGCAGGATTACATACTGGGGGGCAAACACAAACAGCTCCTGATTCAAATGTCGACGTCATCATGCATAAGATGGCTGATATGATGCAGAATCAGTTCGGCCTAAAGCCAAAGAATCAGACATACACGTACAAATCTCCTTACCCAGAGTGGTACAATCGGGTAGTTCTTCCTCCGAGAGTCAAGTCTCCCACTGACCTGACCAAGTTTTCAGGCCAAGATGATACCAGTACCAGGGAGCATATCAGCCGTTACCTGATGCAGCTTGGCGAAGCATCGGCAGATGAAGCTTGGAGGATTCGATACTTCACGTTGTCATTGACAGGACCAGCCTTCTCATGGTTCGCATCTCTGCCAGCAAATTCTATCAATACATGGGCAGAACTTGAGCAGAAATTCCACTCATACTTCTTTACGGGAACCAGTGAGAAGAAGTTGGTCGATCTCATGAGCTTGAGGATGAAGCCTGGCGAGACGCCGCAAGAGTATCTACGCCGATTCAGGGAAACCAAAAATCTTTGCTATTCTCTGAATTTGCCAGATGATCAGTTACCGGGGATAGCCATAGCTGGCATGTTGCCGAGCATCAAAGAAAAGCTGTTCGGCATGGACTTTGAAGATCTCGGGCAGTTATCACAAAGGTTAGCAATGATGAGCAATCAAGCTCAGGGATTCAGGAAGAGCAACCAGTTCCAGAAGGGTGACATAGCTGCCGAGATGTATCAGGCTTTCTTGGAAGATGCAGTTGATTACAACGATGAAGATGAAGTAGCTGCAGCCGAGATAATCTGGGCCAAAGACCCAACTCAAGTCAGCCAGCGACGGTTGAGGCAACAAAAAGGTACCTATGATTTTGATGTTTCCAAATCAGATAAGTTATTTGAATATCTGCTTAAGGAAGGACGCATCAAGTTGCCGGAAGGTCACCCTATGCTGCTCCCTGAGGGTGTCAAAGACAAGAAGTATTGTGGTTTCCACAATACCAGATCCCACTCCATAAATGATTGTCGAGTGTTCAGAGTGCGGATTCAAAAGGCTATCCAAGACGGACACCTGAGGTTTGATGGAAAGATGAAAATAGATGGTAGTCCTTTTGGGCAGAATACCATGTCCTTCTCTGTTAATATGATCAATGCAGCTGAGTTTGGGGGTAAGAACAAAGTGAGAGTTTTAACTTCTGCTAAGGCGAAGGAAGCTGGTGCTGTTGACCCCGATCGGCAGATTACAAGTAAGGAATTTTAGCAAAGGGTTCGGTTTCAGAATAGCCGAACTGGGACAGGTGAAACCTCTAGGCCCAGAGTTACGACACGTATTCTATTGAACAAGTGGCGTCGCGAACAGGAACGATATCAAAAGCAGAGGTTTTATGAAGAGCAAAGGTTCCTGGAAAAGCAGAGAAGGCATGAGGAAGAGATGTACCGAGAAGAACGAGAAGATATGAAGAATCAGGAACAGTCTCATTGGGAATGCTCGTTCTTTCAGTATTGTTGGAACGAAGGCTTGAAGCTGCCTGTCAAGAGCAACTACCCTGAATGCAGTAATCAGTACTCCGAATATAGGCAGTCTCGAGTCAACCGCCGTTCTGTCCATGAAAGACTTGGGGCAAGAATCCCTGAGGACGATCGGTGCTTAAAAATAAATAATTTTGAGAATCGGCAGGGAAGATTTGCCGATCGAAGCTGGGCTCATACCGAAGAAGAAGAATACCGCGAGTATGTCTGGCAAAAAGGGCAATGGTGCCCGCCAGGTTTAAGGAAAAGCCAGAAACGGAGAGTGCAGCGCTTAAGGAACAAAGAATTGGCACAAGTGGGCACTAGAGCAAAACAAGTCTGGCGTCCTAAAGGAGGGCCGAGTGAAGGTAGTCGTTCGGCTGACACATGCATGGCATTATTTTTACCATCAGAGTTCATAGCCCCTGAGAATCAAGACGTCCAGGAGGAGGCATATTCAGACTTCGATGAAAGTGAGTTTCAAGACTTATTGGCTCATCTTGTTTTGGCTCAAAAGGCGGTATTTGATAAGCCAATCAGGCATCGACACTTGAAGCCACTTTATATGAGAGGGTATGTCAATGGCAAGCCACTAACCAAGATGTTCATTGATGGAGGAGCTGCTATAAACATCATGTCGTATACCACCTTTAGGAAGCTCGGGTTGACAAGTGAAGATCTGTTGAAAACCGATATGGTCTTAAGGGATTTTGCTGGCAATTCTTCTGACACACGAGGAGCAGTCCATGTCAAGTTGATGATTGGGTCTAAAACCTTGATCACCACCTTCTTCGTCATTGATGGCAAGGGGGCATACAGTTTTCTATTGGGAAGAGATTGGATACATGCAAACTGTTGTGTACCATCAACTATGCATCAGTTCCTCATACAGTGGATCGGAGATAATATTGAGATCATTCATGCTGATGATTCGGTTAGTGTTGCTAATGCAGAACCAATCTATTGGGAGTATGAAGGTGTTGAGTGTTTCTCTGGAAGAGCCTGGGAAGCAGGTCCCGTGAATGTCTTCGACGAGGACCAACAGCCGATTCAGATAATCGGCTCTCAGAGTAATTTTTAAAATCCAATTAATGGTGATGGAGAAACGTTGAGGCCAAAGTTTCGTGTCGGCTGACAAGGAATAAAGTGTTGATAATGGAGCCGAAGTTGGATCAGTATGTTCAAGTTTGGGTCTCAAATATGCTTCAAAATCTGCAAACCTTTAGGGGTTCTGATTATTTCTTCATTACCGGGGCTCGTGGAAACTCAGAGAAAATTCTTACGAGGTGGCATACAACAGAAGCTTTATGATGAGTTTGAGGATATGTAAAAGTGCTTCTACAACTTGGTGATTATTTCGGGTTGTACGTGACGGCCGATAAGCCTTATAATAGGATCGGCCCTTATATTAGTTTTGAGGGAAAAATGAACGGCAGTTTGCTTTAGCCGAAAATGTTAAACCCAAGGAAGGGGATTCGGCTGTGACGAAATTGGTGGTTCATGTGTACTGTTTGTCGGTTGAAGCTTCGGCACTACTTGTTAAAGCCGAATGCGTGAAAAATGTGTAACTCAAAGGATATTTTATACAGCCGATGTAAAAGCATCGCCTTTAGCAGAAAAAATATTCCAAGAAATTAAGTTATAGCCGATATTTTTACATATCGCCTTTAGTACAAGGATATTTATGACCTTGGTAACCCTGGCATTTTCAAATTGGTAGGTTTATTGGGGGAAGAGAAAGGTGAGAAGCAGTAAGTGAAGATGTCGAGTGACATGACATGTTGGAGGTGAGATTCAGTCGGCTAAGGCGACGTCATACATTCGGCAAACGTTCTTCTGAAGAAATTCTGCAATCGGGGAAATCACTGAAGGATTGAAAGACGCAGATAGACGCTATTCAGAGAAGGACAAGTTCATCCGCTGCAAGCTTCATTTATAGATCCATCCTAAGTACAAGCTACCCTTGGAATAATTTGTTTACAATGGATTGCGGATCAACAATCTCAGCAATAGCAGCGGCATGGTTATCATAGACTTCAAGATCTTCAAACTCATCTGGGTCACATGCGAATCCAACTGGTAGGGAGGAGTAATCTTCTTTGGTCCAAGAACTTATTGCTGCTAGCCCGAAAGAAACCTCGGCACGCACACCTTCGATGACATGCCTGATCTACACGACCGTCAGTAGTATCAAGACTAGCCTCAGTTATGTTCTCATGGACATTCTTCTCTGCAAAAAAAAGCTGACAAAGGGAAAAAATGTATCAGGCATGTGCAAGTTTGATCAGAGGAGAAGGTCTTATAAGGATTTTATTGACCTATGATGGCATTGTAGGTCTATTTCCACTGATACGGCTGTTCAGTTTTTCTTCGGTGTCATATCTCCTGGGCAGGTCTTCTGAGAAGAGAGCCTGAGCTTAGTCAAAGATAAGATGAATGAAGGAAGCTATCACAAGGGGGCAGAAAATGGTTTTTACCCGTGATGTCGGTGAATCGGTGCTCTGTTGTCCCCTATTTCAACTATGAAAGGGATGTTTACTGAGATCACTACTACTGAGCATTGGTGGAATTCTTGAGCAGAAGAGGTTTTTTCTCTTTGGTTTGAGCCAAGAGCACAGGATTGGGATTTTGGTAAGTCTGGCTCGAGGTTGAAGATAGTGGTTTGGTTGAGATCATATTTAGAGCTGTAATCTACGCATTGGAAGGCCAGGCGCCAGGTTGGGGTCTTTCGCGATTATTGGGCCGATATTGGACCAAATCAAATCTATGCTGATCCAAGTGGTTCAGGGTTTTGGAATCTGAAAGGTTGGCCAAGGTTCGGCTGATAGAAGATTACAATTGTGAGATGCTCAGTTTCGGTTGGTTGTTCGGGAAAAATTCTAAATCACCAGTTGGTACTGAAGACAGAAGGATGGAGGAGTGTTATCCTGGTACCATCATTAACCGAAAGAACCGAAAGGGTAATTGAAGAAACTCTAAATCTGAGATAATCGATTGGAGTGAACATGGTCATCAGCAACAGCCGATGGGATGTGCATCGTCGCTGAAATGAGAAGAAGAAGATCAGTGGCTAGTACGCGGGATAGAATACACATTGATCTCGAAGGATCAATCGCAAGTTGGTATCAGAAGGACGAACAAAGGAGTTTTCACTTATTTACAAAAGGGGAAGGAAATTACAATAAAGAGTCAGTTTGTCCATTCTATTCTATTCCTAATCGGGAGATCAAAGTCAAAGGAATCGGCCAGATATGTTCCAACTTCTTTCATGTCATCAACAGAGTGTGCCACCCCGAATTCTAGTCCTCGCTCACAAACATCAAAATGACGGTAGTCAGCGCTAGAATGGATCCGAACAGCGTTGAAGGCGAGTGTTGCACCGTAACCCATGCCAGCCCTGGCGATGTCGGGGAGAACCCGGTTGACCTCGTTCACCCGCCTCAGAGCCGTCGTACCTGGCACGTTGGCTGTGATAGCAAGATCGGCAATGGCAGCTTCGAGGGAATGAAGCTTGGCCTCCAGAGCTAAGGGAAGGAAGGATCAGTAAAACAGGGAAGGAGAATAGGGAAAGAACAGTGGAAGGATACTTACCAATGGCCTGTTCCCGAGCGGCATCACGCTCTCGAGAGACTCGGGTAATCTTCTGATTCCTCCTTTCTAGATCAAATTGAAGATCTGTGATTTTCCGAGCCAGGGCCTCGGGAAAGTCGTCATCAACCCTCCTAAACAAGAACAACAATATGAGGGCGACTGCTTCATCTTTGAACGAAAAGCAATTAGAGGGTAACCTTCTCCTGGAGGTGCTGGAAGCCCCAAGCTCAAGGCTATGACGGCTCGCCTGAGAAGACATCTTCTAGCTGATTAGGAAAAGCAAGAGAGAAAAGGGTTTTTCTGGTTTGCAAACAAAGCAGGAGAGGTCGAAAAGCACGGGCCAAAATCAAGTGAAAGGGGGAATTTAAAAGATCCCAAGTGCATAGGGAGACGAATCAGCAGGTACGGTAATTATGGCGTGTGAAGGCGGATGCTTCCAGAGGTTCCACGACAGTGCGAAAGGAAAATGGGAATTTTGGAATAAAACATTTATCCCAAAATTAGGGGGCATGTGTTGACACCAGATTTTCGCACACGTAAGGATATGATAGATGGGCCCAGCCAGCAGAAAGAGAAGGATTCGGCAAGCAATCAACAACTGTTCGGCCCTCAGAGTTTCGACGTTTGTCGGTGCGGTCGGCTATTTCACGAAGTCATAGTTCCATTCGGGAACGCGTATCGCAGGTAAAGCTGGCTTGCACGAGAAGACACATGGTGATGGAAGGCACCAAATAATATAGAATTTATATCTTTTCCGTATCTCTTTGTAAAGTCATGATCGTCTAGGACTCATGTTTTGTCCAGGGTATAAATATAAGCCCTCGACCATTGTAAAACTGTTCACAACCACATCAATACAACCGGCCCCGTGCCACCTTCGAGTCCTTATAGTCGTGTCGTCGAGTTCTTCGAGAGGAATCATCGATCCGTCGACCTCCGTAAGTACCGACAACCTTGTTATCATGTCTAGTATCATGCGGTGGATTTAGATATGATGCAAGTAGTCTCGTATGTTAAGCTTAGTATCGTGCGGCGGATTTAAGCTTATGACGGGAAGTTTTTACCTATGACTTGTATCGTGCGGCGGATTGAGTCATGAGTAAAAATAGTTATCGGCTCTGTTAGATTTGGCAGATCTAATAGATTCATTAAGTTATCACATGTTATATGTTTTATTTACTTAACTCGTACAACACTTTTTGCCCAATCTAGATTGATCTTCGTTCGGCCTTGTTGCACGAGTTTGCTTGTGCTTTGCTAATTATAAGATTATGATGGCCGAATCGACTTTCAATCTAGGTTGTTACATGTTGTGGGTTCATACATGCCGATCATGTTTAGGCTTTGATAGAGCTGGGTGTCGTGCGGCAGGTACAGGTTTTAGATTAGTTTAATCATGCTTTGCCTGTGTGTTTCTTCTTCATGGACCCCAGTTCGGCTAGTTTGCCGATTCTGGTTAAGCTTACATGAGTAATGAGTATGTATAGATCTGTTCAGATGTATGTGTGCTTTTAGCTTCTTATAATTAGATCGTATCATGCGGTGGATTAATCTAATTATAAGGAGTGGTGTAGATTTATAGCAAGTGGTATCATGCGGTGGATTAGCTTTGCTTGAGTTCATGCCTGACGGGTTTATGAAGGCTGGACGTGCGGCAGACTAGCTGGATTGGCCTATGCATATGTTATCTGAATAGATTTGTATTTACAAGTTACCCTCTTTATCCTTTTGTCACACATGCGTTCGGCATTCAACATGTTTATGAGATTTATCTTTTATACTTGTCGAATGATATTATAAACCTGTTTCGGCAAACAGCTTCTATAGCTGTGTGCCATCGTGATTGGCTTTCAAAGCCGTACATATGGAACTGTCTGGTCTCACCCAGCATGTTCCAAGGTATTCTCACACTTTTGTCTCTTGTTGGTTTTCAGGTCAAACCGACTGGCACGCTTCCGGATTCAGTACGCTCCGGGCACCCGATTGAAGCCAGCCTTATTCGGCTTGCTGTGTGCCTTGACGCGAGGTGATGAATTTTGCGTCAACACTCGTCTATTGCTAGCATGACACAAGAGACCATTAAATGGAAATTGTTTCCGTTCTCCCTTTTTGGAAGAGCGAAACAGTGGTATGCTCATAACGTAAGAGGAGTAGATGGAAACTGGGATGAACATCGAGACAAATTTTGTCTTGCTTTCTTCCCTCTATCTCAAATCACTGCCCTTCAAATAGAAATTCTTACCTTTAAACAAAAAGAGAAGGAGACACTAGGAGCAGCCTGGGCTAGATTTATGAGCCTTGTCAACACTGGCCCAGATCTTTCTTTGACTGAGGACGTTATTTTACAACATTTTCATTATGGTCTTAGCAAAGAAGCTGCCCTTTTTCTTGATACCTCTTCGGGAGGATCATTCACTCATAAAACTGTTAGTGAAGGTAAAGCCATCCTTGAGAAAATCCTTGAAAACACTCCTTACACTGGCATTTTTTATGAATTCCCCGAAGAAGAAGTCGAGTCCAACCACGACCAACACGAGGAGGAACACACAACCAAATTTGAAATTCCTTCAAATCTTTCTAATAATTTGGTTGTCATAGAACCTTCCATAGAGAAAACACCTCACACTTTACAAAATGATGAACCCCATCCTTCGGTGTTCTTCTCTGAAATCGAGGAAGATGATATCAAAGAGCATGGAAGCTGCTTCATAAACACCTCCTTAAATCCATGCTCATATGAGACATCTCCTGATTCAATTGGTCTGTCTAACATTATCACAATCGAGATTTTCAACCCCCTCACACTTTCTATTTACAAAAACTTCAAAAGGGTGGTTATAGATGCATATGTTTATCACAAATGTTGTAGATCTCGTTGTGCTCTTTAAAGTTGCTGTTGGAGGGGAAACCACTCACCAAACCACATCTTGAAGGTTTCCCAAAAGACAAGCTCAGTGTCCTAAAACAAGCATTCTTTTCAGACCAGTGTTCACCTTCCTGCTACACTGCCCTTGTGTAATGAGCATAGGGATATAATTGTTAAAATATTCCTTCGGGTATTCTTGTCACTAACCTTTTTAGGTCTGGAGCAAAATGTTCAAAGGAATGACAAACACAAGATAGGCCCAACTAATCATCATGCAACATTGACTTTGTAAGAACATCTCTTACCATGTTGCTATGTTAGTTGCCTCTACCTTTAAGACATGCTCATGTGCTATACACTAATCATACTCTCTCATCACCATTTGAGTAAATCTCTTTAATGCTTAAATGCTACCTTCATTTGCTATAGTATATGTTTAGGTTTGAAGTACTTTCACACATCTCTTAAATGAAGCATGGTGCCTAGTTTAGGAGTGGTGTTCTTGCTTTCAAAGGCCTTTTAATTTAAGCATGCTTAGGTTAAAATGCCCTCTTAAATCAAATTAGACGTGGTGTCTAGGTTGGTTTTTGAGCTGATAATATGCTATAGTGGATGTTGGATATTTTGTCGGACTAACCCCTGCAGGAAAAACTTTCAATACCAATTTGGGAAAGTCCTGAGATGAACTCACTTTGGAGAAGAAGAGACACATGAACTTCAACAACTTGTGCAAGGGAGACATAGCTCACTGATCATGGAGAAATGAGATCCATGGAACAAGACAAAAGATGAGTGCCACAAAACAATATCTACAATCAAAGCACTCACTCCATGGAAATAGGTGAACAAGTCTAAGCTGGGCCACTAGTAGACAAAGACCATCATGGGGGCACTCATCTCTGAACCCTCAGATCAAACAGTACAAACACAAGCAGTGGGAAGTTATTCTCTCTTCTAATCAAGAGCTAGCTTGGGGATGAGGTGGAACGACTTCAACAACAACAAGGTCTACAAAATTCAACACATGAACATGTTGTTGAAGAAATTTGGGCATCCACCTTCCTCACAAGCTAGCTTGGGGAGACACAATTCCGTTGTCTAGATTTGCTTCATGATCAAAGGGAGGAATGAGAAATCCAGCTTCAAGACACTTTGACCTTCTACTCAACACTTTGATCAGTACAAGCCACTAGACGCTGCCTCAGCCAAGAAGAAGAATATGATCCACCACTCATTCTTGGAAGATCGTTCTTGAAACCTTCAATGTTGTCATCTATGTCGGAACTAGAGAAATCCACTTTTGGATCTTTGACCAAAAGGTTCACTACCTCTTCAACAATTACACCATTTATGAGTAGCCAAAGAAAACCAAGAGAAGACGTTGACTCAACCGACAAAGGAAGAACCAACTTCTAGGAATTGAGGGGATATCATAAAGGATGAAGCCACTGCACCACAAGAAGTAGAAGATGGAGAGACAGTACCTAAGCCTATAAATCAAGAAAATAGTTGATAAAGTCTCCATCATCTGGATCTATTGAAGACAAGACTCAGCTGGCCCACAGTGACATAAGCAAGAGAAGACAAGTTATTCATGAACAACAACTAGCTAGACAAGAGAAGCTTCCACAAGGTGGATCGACACAATCACTCTTCAATGGTATAGCAACATCTCAAGGTAAGTGATCATCACTTTAAAAGCTTCTCCTTAATTCTAGTATGTGCATAAATAAGAATCAAACATGTTTAAGTTGCACCTCACATGATCCAACCTAATCAACTCAACATGTTTAGTTCTTTACTTCTTGTTCTTAGCTTTACTCTCTTGAATATCACTATCTTAACCAAATGAGCTAAGATGTTATGCATCCTACCTTTGGAAGATGATATATCACAATCATGATCAACACATTATGCATAGATTATCCTTCCTTGGGTTAAACAATCTGATCTCTTAAATATTTTAAGATGCTACTTTCATGCTCATATTATCCTATCACTCATGTTAAGATTGAATAGAACACATAAACAACAAGTTTGTCTTGTGTAGTGTGCCTAAGGTTAGAGAGGAATGAACAAAAGTTTTGGTTCTGTTGGTGTTTTTCCACCAACAGAGCCCATGCACTTGATCTCTACCTTGTCCTTATGAGCAGGATACACTCTTGAGCAAAATATGGAGGAGTTTGTCAACTCCCACATTCTATAGAGTGAAGGTCCGGGATCTACAAGAGCTTGCACACTGAGCAAGATGATGCCAGCTTCCACAATTAATGTTTCACTTCAAACTGCTGGGCAAACAAAGAACATGAGTGACACCATATCAAGAGGTGTAGTTATCAAGGTCTACATATCAAGATCAAATGATGCACCTCAGGAATGAACATGGTGAGAAGTCCTGTTCAGAGGACTTAAAACATTGAACCCTCGCCGAAAGGTAAAATCGGTAGTTATCCATATTTATCCTTTCTGCATTAGTTTCTCTTTTTACAATTTACTTTCCGTCATCATCTCTCCATAGCATATTTACTTTTCTGCATTAGCATTGCATAAGAAAGAAAATAAAAATATTTTACTTTTTGCACTGCATCATAAAACTTAAAGCCCCATGTGAGTAATTCTGTGGTATGTAAAAACCCACATGAAATATTCACTGTGGTGGCATAAAAATAAAAATAAAAATGCATTCATTATCATTGCATCAAAGAAAATATTGAAATATAAAAATATTGAGAAAGAAATCTTACTGAAACTCTAGACAACTAAGGCTTAAGTGGCCAACCACTAACACTTAACCTGTTCCACAAGTCTTGTTGTCTATTTGAGTTTCACAGGATTGAAAGACCAAAAAAAGCTGACGAGCAAGTGGATGTTCTATCCATTGTTGGAGCACTGTTTCCACAACCATCAACATCAATCAAAGCTCCGACAGAGGAAACACATTTCCACCGCCAGTTTGCTACATGGCAAGATCGAATGACTACGTCAACATTCAGCTTGGGGGAAAGCACCCCCGTGTATGCAGGTAAGTATCCTTATCCTCTTAAGTTTTCCTTCTATACATAAATGAAAATAAATAAATTCAAAACAACAAAAATATGTGAGCACATGAAGGCTCACCCTTAAAAAAACAACAAAAATGTGTGGGCACATGAAGGCTCACTATTAAACCTAAAAAGAGATACTATGAAACACTGCTGAAACTCTGCTCAGTGGAAAGGAAGAACATAAATAATCTTAAGAGTTTTAAGACAACTAGACAAATGGAGGAATATTTATCACTAATGCTTAATCAAGTTCCACTAGTTGTGTTGTCTATCTTTGAATTCAGCAGGAAGAGAAGAAGAGAAGGACTCAAACCATTAACGGTCTACTCGACTTCTGGAGAAAAATACTTCGTCAAGATCCAGCTTGGGGGAGAGCACCCTCAGTTATCACGATAAGTATCACGGCTTTTTATCTATTGCTATTAGTTCGATTTAGTTAGATCAGGTTAATAAATATAGAAACCCCTAAAAAGATAAATAACTTTTACAAAACCAAATAAAGACATTATATAATGAATAAATGTCTAGGTGGATAAAAGATTAATTTTGCTCATAATAAAAGTGATAAACAATTGCTCTGCCGTAATTCCTTTTAAGTACCTAGTATTTAAAC
This sequence comes from Coix lacryma-jobi var. lacryma-jobi, assembly GCA_009763385.1. Lineage (NCBI taxonomy): Eukaryota > Viridiplantae > Streptophyta > Magnoliopsida > Poales > Poaceae > Coix > Coix lacryma-jobi. The sequence continues at coordinate 10,558,994 of CM019824.1, forward strand.
TTAAATTTTCTTTTAGACAAAGCTGTTCTGAATAAACTCTGAACCTAAAACCTGTGGATGGCAAATGCTTGATCTAAAGTCTAGATGATTGTGAGATATGATATAAAAAGGTTTCAGCTGCTGTTTATCTAATTCCTAGAGATACTAGAGTTCTGGAGATTTGCACTTTGAAAAGATTAAAAACACATGATGAGATCCTGTATGACATAAAATGAATTACTACCCAGAGCCATTAATATGATTTTAAGATAAGGCTACTTGCTTGTTCTAAGTTTTTAGTTATGATTGAGAAATTTATCATGCTCTAGAGATCAAGAATGATTTATTAAAAGATTCACTCTTCCGAAGTAGTATTGTGTTAGAGGCATGGGCTATGCAAAAGTATAAAAGGAGGAAATAAAAAGGGACAAGTGTCCGACTACCTCAAGGAAAAGAAAAAGAAAGAAAAAAAAGAGTTATGATAAAAGTATGAGAAAAAGAATGATAGCCCATGGTTCCTCTAATTACAATATGCCAGCAAGAGATGACAAATTTCAAATTTTCTAAGATCTTGATCTATGAGTATGACATCTTTCTTCCTAAACTTTGAACTTTGACTTGGTAAGATATGCTTTTCACTTCTTAAAGCTCCAGATATATATCCATAGAAGGAAGGAAAATTGCATCAGTGAGGAATCATAAAATATAAAAGAGCGATTTGAGAGTGTCATACAAAGGAATCTCTGACTTTCATTTGAAAATATATAAAAACTCCAGAACAAAGGTTGATCAAAGAATTAGAGATACAGTGCTTAACTTGATTGTTCTATCTTTCAATTGTTTAAAGACCTAGGTGAAGGCAAAAGCTCCATAGTTAAAGGTAATATGAGAAAGTCAGAATAGTTAACTCTAAACCAAGGGAAGATTTTTTTTTAACATATGTGAAGGCTTTGTAGCAGTTCCAGATTCATCATAAATGTTTGCTAAGGGACTAGCAAAAGGTAAGCTTGGGGGAATTGTTGACACTGGTTAACTATCATAATTAAGAGATAAATAAATATGAAAAGGGCAAGAATTTGATCACCAACAAAGGTTTAGGGTTTTAACTGACAATATTCCACGAGTTTTTGTGAGTTATGATTCTGCAGGGACTAAACCAGGAAATCGGCACCAATAGCTTCCCATAGAAGGAAACCGTCGGGAGATAACGCAACCGCCACGTCGGGATACTTCTAGAAGACTCCAGAGGACGTAAGAAGACACCACAACGAAGGGCACCATAGGAGGCTTACCTGTGGGACCGACCGGTCCCACAGGGCCCACCGGTCGGTCGGCCACGAAGCCCCCGCGCTTTCGTCTTCTGCAAGCTACTTCCACCGACCTCCAGGATGCATCTCGACCGTACCTCAAGTCGGTTTGATCCAAGGGCCACGGTTCATCGCCCAGGGCTATATAAACAGCCCCCTGACCCCCCTCTCCAGGCATCTCCATCTTCATTATTCATCTCCACATCAGAAACTAGGGTTTCAATTAGAAGTAGAGATCCCTCTAGTTGATCGTCTAGTTCTAATTCTAGTTCATCTTCTAGTTCTAGATCTAGTTCTAGTTCATCATCTAGTTGTAATCTAGAGAGAGAAAGGAGAGAGCTGAGGAGGAGACGGATCTGTCGGATCTTCCTCGACATTGTATTAGTGCAGCATCTGGTTCGTCTTCAAGTAATCTCCAGGTTCTTCATTTACTATTTCTGAGTATTATATTTATTTACAGTTCTTGCTTCATTTCATTTACTGGATCTCCGCTCGTATCGAGTGCTCTAATTATTCTAGATAATTAGAGTAGTAGACGTTAGTGTAGACGTGGCGTCTAGACTAGGGTTTACCTGAGTTTGCACCCAGCCCCATGGATAGTTGTGGTAGCCCCAAGTGGTGACAGCCCTGACGACCGACGTAGTCCACCACGTTCGGGTTGGTGTTTGTAGGACCGTAGTCGGAGCTTCCTAGCCCCTTTCTCATCCCTTTATGTGGCTAGTGTTCTGATGTCCCGAAGTAAGTAAAGTATAGTGAGCCTTTAATTAGATAGACCTGCTTAGAAAACCCTAAATCTCTCTCTACCCATTTTACCATTCTTTTCTTGGACGTTCTTGATTCTTCTAGTACACTTCACGTTCCCCGTGGAAATCGATACCCTAGAATACTCTCGGGTGAAAGCTACATCGGTATCCGTGCGCTTGCGGATTTTTCTGTGTGCGTTTAAAATACCCAACAGCTACCCGCTCCACCCAGCCGCGCGCGCCCCAACCGGCCGCTCGCCGGAATCTGTGCTCGCCTCGCCGGAGCTGTGACATCGGCGGTCGCGTCCATCTCGCTGACGTGCTCCCTCACCGACCTCGACTGTCTCTGAGCCTCCCTCCTCCTCCGGTGACATCCTCCCCGGCAGTCAGAGCCCCCACTGTGAGCAATCCACCCCCTTTTCATATTCAGTGCACTCAACGTGTTCGACAAAATGCCCACTTGAACGTTTAACCCTGTTTTTGACCCCGTTCTCGCCCAAATCTCATGCAGTTCCCCTAGGTGTGACTCGTGGGTGCCTGAACGTCGCTCCTTACCTTGTGCTTGGGTTTGGTTCGTCATTCGTCAGGTAGCGAAGCCCTTTCCCCTCTCATCCCTACATGCTTTGCTTCCGATAGGCTCTTCTCGTCTCTAGAATATATGTTTCTTATGTATCCTATCTATTCTATGCAGCGAGTCAGTGCCGTGGTCAGTTGGCAGTTGGCAGTGACAGAGAACCCGGGGCCAAGCCTGTGGGTACGGATCGAGGCCAAGCCTCACGAGTGTCAGCTTGTCAGTGAGCCAGGGGGAGTTTCTTTGTCAGAGGCTTGTTTGTCAGTTGATTCTGTCAGTTGGTTTTTTTGTCAGTTTGTCAGGGGATTTTAGTGGCAGTTCAGCTTCTTCAGTGCCAGTTGACTCTCGTTCTTGTCAGCCATGCGCTGCAAGAATGTCGGCGGTGCTCCCGAGGACTCTCCTCCACGTCCTCCTCCTTCCGGTCAGCGACCCGAGAAGGGGAAGCTCGTCACACGCAGGAAGCGCACCAGACAGGAGCGAGAGGCAGCGCAGGCTCAGGCAGTTGCAGACGCCACTAAGCGTGCAGAGCAGGGAGGCCATGGTGGCGGCCTGAGGATACAGGATCAGCTGATGCCAGGCCAGAGGAGAGCTATCGAGGAGGTTGAGCGTCGGCACGGCTTGCCGACTGGCATGTTTATGGCTGCCGGTCGCCGGACCACGTTCACCTCACCCAGTGTTGAGCCCCAGCGCTTGCAGCAGGGCCACGTCGAGGCCGAGACAGCCGAGGCAGCAGAGGCAGAGGCAGAGTCAAAGGATGCGGTCCCATCGGAGGTGCCCAGGCGCCGGTCGTCCCGTCGCAGGACCGAGGTGCCACCCAGGCCCGACGTCCCTCTGCGGGGAGCACGTGCTCCGTCGAGGCGTGTGCCCCCGTCGATTCCATGACTGGACCTCCGGGCGGCCACCTGTTCGCAGATCCAGACGCTCCGACTCGTCCTAGTGGAGCAGTGGTTTCCGACAGAGCGTTAGCAGCAGGCAAGACCTGCTGCAAGAGGATTTCTATCAGGGGTACAGGAACGCCGGGATCAGCCTGCGTTCTCAGAGGGTTTGCTCTTTGGATGCCTTGGTTTCAGCAGCTGAGCAGCTCCGCCCCGTTCTCACCTACCTACCCGGTTTCGCAGACCTGTTGAGGCGGTCTGGCTCATATATCGAGGATTAGGTGTTTCAGTTCTACGCTTCTCTGTGGGTGCACCCAGACCGACAGACTATTGAGTTTGCCTTCAGAGGGGAGCACTACAGGCTCTTCGTGTCAGAGATCCGGGATTTGTTCGGCCTGCGTCACTCTCAGACCCGGATCCACGACCTCTGCTATGACAGGACAGAGGCACCGAGACGCCCTCACGGCGGAGAGCAGCCCCTGACATACTTGGTGCGTCCCTGCTTTTGAGAGCCTTTCGGGGACGGTTCGAGCCGAGCGCCGAAGGATCTCACTCCTGCGGCTCGGATCCTCCACGAGGTTCTTAGGCGCACCCTGCTACCTCACGTTGGCTTCAGAGAGGGTATCTCCAGACTCTAGCTGTGGTTACTGGCCTATCTGATTCGGCAGCAGGAGTTCGATGTTATGGATGTCATTATCTGCGAGATAGAGGATACAGTGGCAGAGGGCATCAAGGCCCGCAGGCAGCTACCGTACGCACACTGGATCTCCTACATTCTGTGGAAGGTAGCTGTCATCACAGGATCTGACCCGGGGCAGACACTCACAGGCTCCGTGACCGTGTTCCCCACGTACAACATGAGTCAGCTCTTGGGACACGGTCGGGACTGCAGGCAGTAGCAAAAGGCATCGTCCAGCTCTTGACGCCGTCCAGAGGTGCCTGAGTCAGCACAGGAGCAGGACGAGGCTGTCAGAGCCCTCGCCAAGCAGGAGCTAGCCGACCTAGAGGGAGAGGACACGTTCGTGGCCGAGGACCCCACCGACAGCTCTGATGAGGATTACCACCTCCCGCCTCACTTCCAGCCTCGTTCTCACGACTCTTAGGCCAGGACGAGTGGTACTGCTTCCTCCGATCCATCACTTCTTGCGATTCTCTCACGGATGGAGGAGCAGCAGAGGACGGTCACTCAGGACGTCCAGCGGTTAGCCCAGGAGCAGCAGAGGTTGGCCCAGGCACAAGCACTAGCTCAGCAGCAGGCACAGGAGCGATCAGACGCTCTTCAGAGGCAGATGATGGAGCTTCAGCAGCAGACCCTGAGCTTCATGGAGAGGATCATGAGTGGTCCACCTCAGTGGCAGTGGCAGCAGCCTCCCCCATAGCAGCAGATTCAGTGGCAGCCACCTGTCCCACCTCAGTAGCAGCAGTTCCAGCAGCAGCCGCAGTCCGCGGGTCCCTCCCAGTCCACCTGGTACACTACTCCACCAGGAGGGGCCCCGCTCTTCAGTCCGCTCCGCACAGGCTTCATGCCACGTCCGGTAGAGTCCCTGTTCGCGACGACTACTTCTGTGACGCGTGACCTGTCGGCCAGCTTCAGCGAGCTCACCGGGATGCCCACTCCAGATTTCCCCGGTTCAGCTCAGACGATGATGGCTCCTGTGACTTCCACTACAGAGACCCTACCGAGCTCCGTCGTGTCTTCAGAGCAGACTGAGCCAGTCACGTCAGAGCCTGCCACGTCCGTGCAGCCTGAGTTGACTCCTATTCCAGAGCTTCCGCACTCTGACACTCAGGTTGAAACAGCTACCGAGACGGTGACTGAGACAGAGCCGACAGCCCTAGAGCAGCCAGAGACAGAGCAGACCGAGTAGACCGAGCAGGTTGAGCAGCCAGAGCAAGCAGACCCGACCCAGACCGCTTCACCTCCACCTACAGCTACTGAGGGTCAGACTGCCGGCTCGTCTTCGTCTGACTCCGAGGCGCTCTTGCAGCAGTTCGAGTTCACCCAGTGCACTCCAGAGACTGCACCTGACTCGTCTGCACCACCTCCGCCCTCCGACGCCTAGTTTGGTGCTTGACGCCAAAGGGGGAGAGTGGTCGAGTACAGCGATAGGGGGAGCGATGTGAGAGGGTTTCAGATCTTTTTGTTATGTTATGTTTCACATACACTCTTTGCATATCGCATCTTTTGCACTATATTATGTTATATATGTGTGCTATGGACCTTATGACATGTATGTGCTCACTATGTCATCTTATATGACATGTCATTTTGTTTCGCTTGATTACTTGCGCTTAATTCTCACTTGATTATGTATTCAAGCTCTTTATTCTTGCACTTGTCATTCACTCTAACTTGTTGAGTGCAGGATGTTTGCATGATATGTATGAGTTTGCCCCTAATCATTTTCTCTTATTCATTGCAAGTTCATACATGTCATGATTTGAAAACCTCTTCTCTCTATACTCGAGGTCGTATTGTCATCAATCACTAAAAAGGGGGAGATTGAATGCATCTTGGCCCCTAGTGGGTTTTGGTGATTGGATGAAACACAAGATTACTGTGACTAACGTGTGTTTTGCAGAAATAGGAATGAGTTAGGTCATGGTAATGGCGACGATACGGGCATATGGAGTTCATATCCCCTGGCGATGGAAATCGTTTCGGTTTTCAAAGGACGAACGGCGAAGATGGTGGTAGACTAGGCTAAGTGTCATATGGTGTTGGAGGACACTTAGGTAGTCTTAGGTCTTTGTTTTTCCTTTAGCCGTACTATAAAGGGGAGCGTGAATCAGTAGCTTGACCTAGATGAGTCTGTTGAGGTAGGTGTGGTGCACACTTGTTATTTCATAGCCCTAGGTAGCTCAGAGAGATGCCTTATGTCACGAGGATGAAAAGTTGTTAAGGCCGCGTCGCGATCCGACTCAGTTTTGCCTGTGAAACAGGCATCGGACGCTGGCCTGGTGGGCATCAGACGCGCGTCCAATGCTCACTGGACTTGAGAGTGCTGGTGTGGTGGCATCGGACGCTCCGATGTTGTCACATCGGGCGCGCCTGTGCCACTGTTCCAGAGAGTGTGCCCTGAGGGGCACATCGGACGCTGAGGGCCAGCGTCCGATGTCCATGCAGAGAGGTTCCAGAGAGGGTAAAATCGCATCGGACGCGTCCTTTGCGATGGCATCGGACGCTGCCCAGCGTCCGATGCTCCTTTAAAATGTCTGACAGGTTGTATAGTTGACCGTTGGTCAAGGTCATCAGAGCGTCCGATGTCAGGCATCGGAGCGTCTGATGCCCCCACAGAAACACCTGTTCGGTGCTCTATTGGATGGCCGGTTGGGGGGAGTATTTATACTCCTCCCCCTCCTCCATTAGAGTGTTCTTGCCACTTTCCTCTGCTGAGAAACACATTGTGAGTGTGAGAAAGAGCAAGAGCCCTAGTGAGGTTGAGAGAATTGCTAATTGAGAGAATTAGTGACCTCCTAGTGAGAATTGAGTAGCAAGTGTGCATCCATCCATCTCTTTGGCCTTGTCTTGGTCAAGTGAGAGTTCTAGCTTGTTACTCTTGGTGATCGGCATCACCTAGATGGCTTGGTGGTGATCGGAGAGCTTGGTGATCATCCGGAGGCATTGTGGATGATCCAAGCCAAGTTATGACCGGTAGCGAGCGATTCGCCAGGCCGGAGTGGCGAAGAATCAGCTCGTAGTGAGCACTTGATCCTTGCGCGGATCAAGGGGAGCGATACCCTTAAGCGGGTGCTCCAACAAGGACTAGGGGGTGTGCCAACACCTCGATACCTCGGAAAAAAGATCATCGTGTCATCTCTACTCTCTTTACTTACGCATTTACATTTGAGCAATTCAATTCCATAATTTACTTATTGTTCATCCATGTTTGAATTGCCATGGAAGAGTAGAAATGTCATAGTGTTGATCTTTTGTGCGGTTGATACTAGAGAAACACCTTCTAGGCTCTAGGGGGTTAATTGGGCTTGTAAGGATTTTATTGTCGCAAAAGTTTTAGAGAAGCCCAATTCACCCCCCCCCCCCCCCCTCATAGGCATCTTGATCCTTTCATCTATCAAAAGTAAAGGATAAATAAATATGAAAAGGGCATGAATTCAATCACCAATGAAGGTTTAGGGTTTCAATTGACAATATTCCACGAGTTTTGGTGAATTGTGATTCTGCAGGGACTAAACGAGGAAACCGGCACAGATTACTTCTCTTGGAAGGAACCCGACGGGAGATAGCCGAACCGACGCATTAGAAATATTCTAGAAGGATCTAGAGGACACCAAAAGACACCAAGAGGCCGGGCACCCCGAGACACGGCCAGGTGGGACCGACCGGTCCCACCATTAGACCGGTTGGTCTACCCCTGGCTCCGTTGGACTCTGCCTTCTGGAACCTTCCTCCACCGCCTACGAGGATGCATCTCAGCCGTACCTAAGGTCGGTTTGATCCAACGGCCATGGTTCCTCGCCCAGGGCTATATAAGCAGCCCTAGACCCCCCTCTCCAGATCATCAGGGTTTGATCAAGGCATCATTCATCACAATTAGATCAGACCATCACCAGAGAAGGAGATCAATCAGAAGCCTTAGGACTACATCCACCTAGATTAGTTAGATAGAATAGGATTAGAGGAGGCAAGCTTCGCTTGGATTCCAGATCTAGTCACGAGAAGGCTTGGTAAACCCAAGATCTTCTCTCTTGTATTAACATTATGGATCTAATTCATAATTGCTCTTCTAGTTTATCATTGTTTATGTTCTAGTTCACCGTCTAGTTCTAGTTCGTACTATAGTTCTTCTCGATGATCTAATTCACCTTATTGTTCATCTCTATGTTCTAGATAGCAATACAATTGATATGACTAAGACATCAACAATTATATTCTTGATTATATTGCTTATAGTATGCTTTGATTATATATTTGGCATAGGTAGATCACCATTATGTTTATACTCACGTTCGTATAGCGCTCATCTTAATGATCATTGGGTGGGTGATAGATGTTGTGTAGGTGTGGTGCCTATACACTATTTATCTGTGAATGGGTCCTATGTTCCGGATAGAGTGGTAGATCGCGGGTGTGACATTCCTATTGAGTCCTTTGTATTCCACCTCCCGAATGTAGTGTTCAGTATGGCTCAGTTAACTCATGGTTTAGGGGTTACTCTGTTTGGCACCTTTACTATGGAGTTGTCTCTTGATTATAAATATGATATTACCTAGCCTATGATTGCCAAATATGTTTACACTAATCAATGTATGCTATGACTTGTAATTAGAATAACTTAGGAATATTTCTTATTAATGTCTGTTCTAATCATCACTTGCTAGGTAGTACTGTTCTAGGATTATCTTTGATTGATCTGCTCTCTATCATCATTTATCATTATCATTTATCATTATTCTACTATCTGATCCTTGTTTAGAGTAATGAGTGTGTTATCAGTCTTTATCACAAGTGTGTGCCACATTATTGTTGTTAAGTCCTCACTAGTGTAGTACCATCATACTTTGAATTGATTAGTCTCTAGGCTAAATATAAATAACGATACCTGAGACTAGCTTGGGTGAAATGCTTCTACAACGGGTGTATTTATCTGTGCGCTTGCGGGTAAATATTTATCTTTAGATCCAGTGCTCTGATATAATCACACTGCTAGCTTCATGTTGGGGATGACAACTTGACGTTAAGTGAAGTTAGTAGTGTCCCGTACACTCTTTAGTGCCTTCACTAGGTTATTGTTTATGAGGTTCATTCTTAGGGTGATTCCATTAAGGAGTGTCAACATACCGCTATAAAACCCGGTAGTACCGACCATCCAGACCATTCTAACACCCTCTCTGTGTAGGTTCAAAAATGACTTGGCAGTAGTACTGCCATAAGGCCGGTACTACCGACCCTCGGTGGTACCGACCTTGGTTGGTAGGAAGGTCATTTTGTAGACCTCTCTGTTCGTGCGCCAAATGACTTCGCGGTAGTACCGCCATAAGGCCGGTACTACCGACCCTCGGTGGTACCGACCTTGGTCGGTAGGAAGGTCGTTTTGCGGACCTCTCTGTTCGTGCGCCAAATGACTTGGCGGTAGTACTGCCATAAGGCCGGTACTACCGACCCTCGGTGGTTCCGACCCTGGTCGGTAGGTACCGAGCGGCCGAGCGACTTTCTACGGAGCTCTCTGTTCGCTGCCGATTTGGCCTGGCGGTAGTACCGCCATAAGGCCGGTACTACCGACCCTTGGTCGGTGGTTGGATCTAGGTCAACTCAGATCTGGTGCAGCGGTTCTTGGCTAGTCGGTACTACCGACCATGGGTGGTCGGTACTACCGACAGGCCTCGGGACTGGGAGACTATAAATAGCCCTCCACTTCATTTCTAACTGTTACCCACTCATTCTTCACACTTATTGCGACCTACCAGCTGACAAAAGAGCTCTCCAAGCATTGACTCTCCCCTCTCTCTCCCCCTTTGCTCCAAGATTTATTCTCTTGCAAGATTTGAGCTAGGGAAGTGAGATTAGAGAGTGGGAAGCTTCGATCTACGACTTGAGCACTTGGTTTCTCATCTAGCCGGCTTGGTTTGTGTCTATTACTCTTGGGTTCTTTGAACCCTAGCCGGTTAGGTGATCTTCGTGGTAGCCCATGTTGATTCATTTGTGAGGGCTCCCCGAAGCGTTTGTATTTCCTCTATGATTTCTAGTGGAGAAACTCAGCTAACCTTTGTGGTGGCTTGAGTGAGGCAAGGAGGTGAAAGAGACTCTGACCTTTGTGGTCACCTCAACAACGAGGACATAGGCACTCCTTAGTGGTTTGGCCGAACCTCGGGATAAATCGTTGTGTCCCGTCCCGTGTGCTTGTTGTTATCTTTACTTTGGATATTACGCTTGTACTTGTGTTCTTCGTGTTCTTCCTCTTCCTCCCTCTTTCTTAGGTTGGGAAGGATCAATCTACACCGTGGGAAGTAACCAAGGCTTGGGAAGGCTAGAATCTTCATCTACAATACTTAGGGAAGTGGGGCATTTCTTTGATTTACGTTCATAGCTCACATACATTGGATTTGTAGTTTCCTTTTAGGTTTCCGGTAGTGCCATTTGTTTGTGTCGGTAGTACCGGTGTTTCATACTCGGTAGTACCTACCCAAACAAACTGGTAGTACCAGTTGTTATCTAACTACAAGTCTTAGTTTGTGAAGTTTCAGATTGTTGAAAATCACCTATTCACCCCCCTCTAGGCTGATTTGATCCTTTCAGGAAGGTTGTAGATACATAGAGTAACTGGCCAAGTGCTATGACTACTGCTTTGCTCCCCAAAAGGATTAAAACCATCCATACTTAAAGCGAACCTCAAGTTTCTAGCCTCATCTGCAAACTCTGGGAATTCTCTGTCTATCGCTCTCCACTGGGATCCATCAGCTGGGTGCCTCAGCATATTGTCTACCTTACGGTCTTCTTTATGCCACCTCAAAAACTTTGCATTGTCTTTATTTCTGAACAAACGTTTCAAGTGTGGTATTATAGGAGCATACCACATAACCTTGGCAGGGATTTTCTTCCTACTGGGACGTTCTTCACCCTCAACGTCGCCAGGATTATCTCACCTCATCTTATACCGCGATGCTTCACATACCGGAGATGCATCCAAATTCTCGTATTCCTCTCCACGATACAGGATGCAGTCATTAGCACATGCATGTATCTGCTGGATTTCTAATCCCAAAGGGCAGACAACCTGTTTTGTTTCGTACGTAGTGGTGAGCAATTCATTCACTTTCGGAAGCATCTTTTTCATTATCTTCAATAACTGCCCAAATACCTTGTCGGATGTACCATTCTTTGCCTTCCATTGCAGTAGTTCTAGTGTAGTACCCAACTTTTTTTGGCCATCTTCAGCAGTGGGATATAGCAATTTCCTGTGATCCTCTAGCATGCGCTCAAACTTGACCTTCTCCTTGTCACTTTCACATTCTCTTTGTGCATCACGAATGGCATCACCAAGAGCATCAACATCAGCTGCCACATCTTCTGCCGCTGTCGCATCTTCTTCATTATCTCCCCCCACTACATCATCATCAAAGGCACCGTACTGAGCAATAATATCGGTGTGGGCCAATTCTTCTTCATATTCTTCACCATCATCTATTACAACCCTCCTTTCTCCATGCTTCATCCAACAAATATAGTTTGTTACGAAATCCGACTTCAACAAATGCGTATGAAGAGTCCTTGAGCATGAATATTCCTTCAAATTCTTACAGACGGCGCATGGGCAGCACATGAAACCATCCTGCTTGTTTGTCTCAGCCACATCTAAGAAATAGTGCACGCCAGCAATGAACACTTTGGAACGGCGATCGACATTATACATCCAATTGTGTGATAACATCTGCATTAAATATTACAACCATGCACTTAGTTTCTCATGTTATTGCACAACATGCATGACATCACATGATTGATTAATTCAAGCAAGCCTGACTACAACATAGACAATCATAGCTAGTAATAAAAAAAACTAGAACTAAAATGCACTTACAACAACAACAAGCCTCTTAGTCCCAAACAAGTTGGGGTAGGCTAGAGTTGAAACCCAACAAGAGACCCTAGTCACGGTTCAGGCACGTCAATGGCTGCTCTCCATGCATTTCTATCCAAACATAGATCTCTAGGTATATCCCAACTTTTTAGATCTCTCTTTATTGCCTCCCCCACATCAATTTTGGTCTACCTCTACCTCTCCTCACATGAAAATCTTGGGCTAAAACTCCACAATGCACTGGTGCCTCTGGAGGTCTCCTTTGGACATGACCAAACCACCTCAACCGATGTTGGACCAACTTTTCTTCAATTGGTGCTACCCCTAGCCGGTCACGAATATCGTCATTTCGGACTCGGTCCATCCTTGTGTGGCCACAAATCCAGCGCAACATACGCATTTCTGCAACACTCATTTGTTGGACATGTCTTCTTTTAGTAGGCCAACATTCTGCTCCATACAACATAGCCGGTCTAATCGCCGTCCTATAAAACTTGCCTTTGAGCTTTTGTGGTACCCTCTTGTCACAGAGAATACCAGATGCTTGGCACCACTTCATCCACCCTGCTTTGATCCCATGGCTAACATCTGCATCAATATCCCCATCTTTCTGTAACATCGATCCAAGATACCGAAAGACATCTTTCTTAGGCACCACTTGGTCTTCCAAGCTCACCTCTCCCTCCTCCTGTGCAGCATTCCCGAAATCACATCTCATGTACTCAGTCTTAGTCCTACTTATTCTAAACCCTTTGGACTCAAGGGTCTGCCGCCACAACTCCAATTTCCTATTTACTCCTGTCTGACTTCCATCAACTAACACCACATCGTCTGCAAAAAGCATACACCAAGGGATATCTCCTTGTATGTCCCTCAGAACCTCATCCATAACCAAGGCAAAGAGATATGGGCTCAAGGCTGACCCTTGATGAAGACCTATTTTAATCGGAAAGAAATCAGTGTCACCATCATTTGTCCGCACACTGGTCTCGGCGTTGTTGTACATGTCCTTGATGAGGGTAACATACTTTGATGGGACTTTATGTTTGTCCAAAGCCCACCACATAACATTCCTTGGTATCTTGTCATACGCCTTCTCCAAGTCAATGAAAACCATGTGTAGGTCCTTCTTTTGCTCCTTGAACCGCTCCATAACTTGTCTTATTAAGAAGATTGCTTCTATGGTTGACCTTCCAGGCATGAAACCAAATTGGTTCATGGATATCCGCATCGACCCTCGCAATCTATGCTCAATAACTCTCTCTCACAACTTCATCGTGTGGCTCAACAACTTAATTCCCCGATAATTAGTGCAGCTTTGGATGTCTCCCTTGTTCTTGTAGATTGGAACCAATATGCTTCTTCTCCACTCCTGAGGCATCTTGTTTGAACGATAGATATTGTTAAACAACTTGGTTAGCCATACTACAGCTATATCCCCGAGGCATCTCCACACCTTGATTGGAATACCATCAGGACCCATTGCTTTATCCACTTTCATCCTTTTCAAAGCTTCTTTAACCTCCTGCTCTTGGATCCTCCGCACATAGCGCCTATTGGTGTCATCAGATGAGTCATCCAACCGAACGGTGGAGTTCTCACTCTCCCCATTGAACAAATTATCAAAGTATTCTTGCCACCTATGTCTAATCTCATCTTCCTTCACCAAGAGTTGCTCCCTCTTATCCTTAATGCACTTGACTTGGTTGAAGTCCCTTGTCTTCTTATCACGAGCCCTAGCCATCCTATAAATGTCCTTCTCTCCTTCCTTCGTATGCAAATGTTGGTAAAGATCCTCGTAAGCCCGCCCCTTCGCCTCCCCCACCGCTCGTTTTGTAGCCTTCTTAGCCACCTTGTACCTTTCTATGTTGTCCGTGCACCGGTCTTGGTACAAGCACTTATAGCATTCCTTTTTTTTCTTAATAGCCTTTTGCACATCTTCATTCCACCACCAAGTGTCTTTTGGATTGCGACCACTTCCTTTAGACACTCCAAGCACCTCTGCGGCAACCTTCCGAACGCAAGTTGCCATCTTCTCTCACATGTTGTTTGCATCTCCTTCGTCTTTCCAAGGGCCCTCATCAATAACTCTTTCTTTGAAGCCCTTCAATGCTTCTCCTTTTAAATTCCACCACTTTGTCCTCGCACTCTTGGCTTGTTTGACCCTACGAGCATGCACCAGGAAGCGAAAATCGGCCACCAGTAGCTTGTGTTGAGAAACAACACATTCTCCAGGTATCACCTTACAATCCACGCAAGTGTGTTTATCCCCCCTTCTTGTAAGGACAAAGTCGATCTAGCTAGAGGAACGACCACTAGGTCACTAAATGGGAAGGTCTCTTTCTAAAGAAAGTGTTGGCTATCATCAGATCGAAAGCTGTAGCAAAATCTAGAACATCCACTCCCTCCTGGTTCATACTACCATAACCGAAACCACCATGAGCCGCCTCAAAACCTGCACTTGAAGACCCTACATGGCCATTTAGGTCCCCTCCTATGAAGAGCTTCTCACTGCTAGGTACAGCTCTAACCATGCCATCCAAATCTTCCCAGAACTGCCTCTTAACACTCTCATCGTGGCCTACTTGAGGGGCATAAGCACTAATTATGTTTAGAACCATATCACTAACGACAAGTTTAACTAAGATAATCCTATCTCCTTGTCTTCTCACCTCCACTACTCCATCCTTCATACTCCTGTCAATCAAAACTCCTATTCCATTAATATTTGAAGTTGTACCTGTGTACCAGAGCTTGAAACCAGTATTTTCCACCTCCTTCGCCTTCTGACCCTTCCATTTAGTCTCTTGGACGCACAAGATATTTACACGCCTCCTAACCGCTGTATCCACTAACTCTCTTAACTTACCCGTGAGGGACCCTACGTTCCAACTGCCTAGATGAATCCTAGTTGGCTCGACTAGCTTCCTTACCCTTCTCACCCGCCGAGTCAGATGAGAAGACCCTTGCACATTTTTCACCACATCCGGGCGCCGATGTGGCGCGCCACTAAGGATGCGACGACCCGATCCTTGCTCACTTGGCACCATGCCCAGATCACGACACGGCGCGTCACGGGGGTGACGACCCGGCCCTTGCTCATTTGACACCATGCCCGGGTTCCGACATGGCGCGTCGCTAAGAGGGTTACGCCCCAACGGGATTCTTTTGGGTTTCATCTTCATAAGGTTAGATAGGTTTTTACGTTGGCTCGCCAAGCCTATCACAACCCTCCTCCTTAACCAGGGCTTGGGACCTTCTATGTTGAGCCACCATAGACACCCCAACATAGGCGGAGTTAGAACTAAAATGCACTTAAGCAACATAATTAGTTTCCGTCCTATCTCAACTAAAACAGACAAATCATTCGCTTCATCAGCATGGATGGGCTGCTGCCGCTGACTCACTGCCTCATCACCTTCAGCGGCAACCTCTTGTGCAACAGAATTTCGTACGTGCTGAACGTACTCTTCCTCCCAGTACCAACCTTTACATCCGTCGGTGCCCTCCCACTGCAATTAGAACAAAGAATAAAGAATTTAAACAACATCATCAAGCAAAATCGGTACAAATTAACCATAATAATCAAATACGGGGAAATAATAACCCACCTCACGGTCCGGACACTTGTAGAATATACGACCCTTGTTGATTCCCCCTTTTTTCACTCGGTACTCCTTCACAATCTTCTCCTTACACTCGCCGCAAGCAATGAGAGGAAGATCCGTCCGCAAACGCTTTGGATCCTGATGATGAGAGGCTGAGGACCCGGTCAAGGTTGCCATCTACTATATCCATACTCATTTTTTAAACTATTACATGTAAATTCTTAATTTTCTAAACAATTGAAAATAAAAAAGACTCTAAATTTATCTATTTCTTTACATAATCGAAAAATATGATATAGCAATACCAATTTAAGTTTTGTCTACTCTCTATATTTATTGTTGCAAACTATTATAAATTCTATATTTTTCTAAAGAAAATTAACTAAAAAGATACTAAAATTCATTATTACTTGTCTTGTATAAGTATGAATTATACAATGGATACTACCTAGCAGTAGAAAACTATCAAATGATCGTAAAGAACCAATTTAAACTACTCAATTCTCTATGCTTGTTTTTGCAAACTATATATTTTAATTAAATTCCTCTCATATTCAAAAGATATTGTAGAAGATGAAAATAGTTACCTCTAAACGCAAAGAGACGATGACGGAGTCAAAGGAGATCACCAATTGACGTCGGAGACGAAGAACAATGAAGAACAAGCAATAGCAATAGCAAGAACAAGCAAGGAAGCTCACTGAAATTTGAATGTCTCTGGCTCGGGGAGGAAGAAGTTGGCAGGTTATAAACCGGGGAGCTTTAGTCCCGGTTTATATTAAAAACTGAGGCTAAAAGGTGATCATTTATCCCAGGGCAAGCCACAAATCGGGGCTAAATCTTTAGTCCCGGTCTGTGGCACCAACCGGGACTAAAGAGTGTCATTTAGTCCCGGTTGGTAACAGGCACCGGGACTAAAGGGTCCCTGCCCCGACAGCTCTGCGCAGTAGCCGTTGGGGCAGACCCAACCATCGCAAAATCGCCGAGAAAAATGGTGATTTTGAGAATCGGCCAAAGACCCTGCTCTGTAGTAGTGTGCGGGTGCATCGAATAATGGATTTTGATGATTCAAAAAATGTTATTTTTATTTTTAACTGTATGTTTAGGCCAAATCCAAAAACTGACCCGAAGTCTCGATCAATGTGCTCACGAGGCAACGCCTCCAAATTACGTGCGGACGGTTTTTTAATTAAAAAATACAAATGAATTTCAAAAATCGTGAAACTTAGCAAGACATTGTTACATCATACGCATATACCGTGAAAAAAAATTAAGAAAGTTTTGAGTACGTTGTCACGTACGATGCTCACAAAACAGTACATCTCAACATTTGGACACATATAATTTAATATAAGTAATTTTCTATCAGTTAGATGTACTCCCTTTGTTCTAGACCTAACAATTTGCGGACCGAGTCGGGTTCTGGCTAGGCCAAGAAAAAGCTTGATTATTTGGGGCCAAAAAAGTCTCATTCATGATCGTCCTACTGGACAAGTCAGGCCTAATTTTTTGGGGTGAACTAGATCAGCTGAGGACGGTGACATGGGGAAGGCGAAGGGAGATTGCCAGGATGGAAGATGTGGAGGTGGACACAAGAAGTGACATTTCCAGCCAGTAGGTTTAAGTTTTCAGCAAGTTGGATCGCTGTTTTGAGGTTCCGGTCTTGTTCGCTTTAACTTCTTCAATGAGATGTCCATGCATCCGTTCCCCCTTGGCAAGTTCGTACGAACTGCCAGAAGGAGAATGAATTAACGAATCGCAAAAAAAAAAAGGAGAATGAATTAATTACATCATCTCCTTGCAATTGTTAAAGCTGTATTATAGCTCATCCCTCCGAATTGGTTAAGCTAGTGGTAGGCTTTTGCTGAATAAACTAAACAAACGCCTCTCAAACGCGCTTTCTTCGTATGTGTGACTGTGTGAGTGTGAGTGACTTTAATCACTACCACACGGTGGATTATCATTGGTCATGTAGCCAGACTGCAGAGAGATATGGAAAACAAGAAATTGATGGGACCTACAAGGAAAATTATACGCCCGATTTGCGTTGGGACACGCTGTTCCAACATGAAAGATAGTACTCACTCTGTTAGTTTGTTATACTTTGACTTATTCTCTCACAGTATTGAAATAACAGCTGAAATCAGATGGAAAAACGAACAGTTAAGATGCACCAGCATAGGAACAATGCTGCAATGCATTTCCAACGTGAAAGATAGTAGCTTTTTTTTGTGAGACAGCCCATCAGCTTCAGCTGCACCGGCAGTAGGAACAATGCTGCGCATGCACTTGTGTTGCTCTTAGTCATAGCCAAAAAGAGGAGCAGTAAGGATTATAAAAAGTTGTGTTGCGTATCCTTATCATGAAAAGTAGATAAGCCAAAGGAACAGCTGGTGTCGTTTTCTGCACAATACCAATGCGTAAGCCCTACAAGATAAGTGTTGACGTCGGAAGTGATCCGAATCACACACCAGCAGGGCTAGAACGCCCGAAGAGGTTGCAGATCAACCTGAGACAACAGGGGACCTGGCTAAACCGTCGAAAACCGATGAAGACCGGTTTAGATCAATTTAGGGCTTTGGATCCCTGTGTTGGTAACTCTAGAACTCCTCCCGGGAAGACCCGTCGGGGAGAAGCACGTAGAGGTTGTTCTAGGACCAGCAAGGCCGCCTAGAACGCCTTCGAGCCTCGCCGGGAGACGCGCCGAACAACAAGGTAGAGGGGAAAAAGGGTAAAAGGGATAGTAGATTGATTTTTGATCAATTAGGGTTGGATGCCTCAATCGGCCATGATCCTCTCATATATATAAAGGGTGTTGGTCTTATCCCAATAGCAAATATCTCCAGATACGATCTCCAAGTTTTCTATCCGGACTCTATCAAAATATAGAATCCAAGAATCCAATCCGGACTAGAGAAGGTAAACCTGATCTCACCAATCCTTGAATCGACTAAATCGGTTAAATGGGCTCTATCAGCCTATACTGATCAACAAATCATCCTTACAAGAAAAGGATCTATATATTAGCGCTGGACTCGGCATTCATCACAACCACAAGGCCTTCAACCAGCGTCACCTGGTCGGACATAACATGACTGGTCGGAAGTCAAAATAATCAGGCCCATTTGATTTAGAACATCCGATTTTTCAATTATGAAGTATTTAAAAGACAAGTTCGACCCTAATATATAGGCTGAATACCTCTTCTAAATTCATCTTTTACCTGTGACACTTTTGAGTGTCAACATATGCCCCCCTGTTTTTAGGTGAGCTTTAGTAGAACCTAAAAACAAACCGAATAACAACGATGTCCAACTCATCGGTCATTCAGTAACTGAGGATAAATGTTTTCTGATCATTTTTTGTTCTAAGGGCGATACATGTATCGGCCATTCCTTGGAAGGCACTCAGCCTTTTTGCCAAACACTTGGAAAGTATTTTTTCAAATATCTCCCGTTTATTGCTTTTGGGAGACTTTCACCTTGCAACGTCTCTAGCATATATGCATTCCCGAATATCACTTTGATCACTTTATAAGGACCTTCCCAACTCGGCGACCACTTGCCAAACTTGTTGCTCCTCGATCCAAGCGGTAATATAGTCTTCCATACTAATTCTCTCACTTGGAATGATGTGCTTCTTACCCTTTTGTTGTAAGCTCTAGCAACTCGGGCTTTGTCTTTCTCCATCTCCTTAAGAGCCTTCAATCTCTTATCGGTCACTTTATCAATATTGTCCATCATAGCATCATGATACATAACAGCAGATAAATCATTCTGTTTAGCTAGTCTATATGCATCCAGATTTACCTCGACAGGCAACACTGCTTCTTGCCCGTATACCAGCTCGAAAGGAGTAACTTTTGTAGCACCATGTCTTGATATACGATGAGCCCACAAAGCCTCAGACAAAACCTCATGCCACCTCCTTGGGTTATCCTCAATCTTCTTTTTGATAAGCTTGATCAAAGTCTTGTTACTAGACTCAGCCTGACCATTAGCTTGAGCATAGTATGGAGATGAATTGAGCATCTTTATCTTGTATAATTCGGCAAAATCATGTACCTCTTTAGAGATAAAAGATGTTCCTTAATCTGTAGTTAATGTTTGAGGTATGTCGAACCTATGTATAATATGCTCAGTAATAAACTCAATCACCTCCTTATGTGTCATATTCTTCAAAGGTATCGCTTCAGTCCACTTAGTGAAGTAATCTGTAGCGACCAGAACAAAACGATGTCCCTTTGAAGATGGGGGATGAATTTGGTCAATGAAGTCTAGCCCCCAACCACGAAAAGGCCACGGTTTGATAATAGGATGAAGCATAGCAGCAGGTGCAAGCTGTATATTTTCAAACCGTTGACATTCTTCACATCCTTTGTAGTAACGAAAACAATCGGCCATCATCGTGGGCCAATAAAACCCAGCTCTGTGTAACAGCCATTTCATCTTTGGGGCCGATTGATGTGTACCACAAATACCTTCATGAACTTCTCCCATAGCCACCTTCGCTTGATCAGATCCCAAACACTTAAGCAACAAGTCTTCGACAGTTCTTCGGTAAAGCCCATCATTGTGCAGTACATATTTAAATGCACTCTGTCGAACACTTTGATCAACATTAGTACTCAGATCATTGAGATATTTTAACAAGGGAGTTCTCCAGTCTCCTAAATCGGTTTCACTTTTATTAGAATTTAACTTGTACCGATTTAGAGTTTCTCAAGACAAGTTAACTGAATTAATCGTTCCAGGATTGACTAGGTCAATCGGACGAAATAACGGACCTAATTTATGAACAACCTGGTTGGCCAAAGTGTCCTCCCAAGTATGCTTAGTATTTACCTGGTCTCCGGAGTAAGTTGGTTGAACTGGTTCAGAAAAAGTCTAATCGGCCATATGAGCCGACAACACTTCCGCATGCTGACGCATCGGCTTTATGTGAAAATTACGCCTATTGATGCTATAGCCAGATGCTTGTTGAGCTAACATGTTGGCTTTATGATTTTCGTGCCTTGGTATATGCTGAATCTGGAATTCGGTAAAATGAGTAATGATATTAAGGCATATATCAAGATAAACATTTAACGACCCTTTCTAGGCATTGAAACTCACCGGCAACCTGTTGTACTACTAGCAAGGAATCGCCATAAGCCTCAACATGTTTAACCTTCATGGAACATAATATTTCTAAACCGAATAACAGAGCTTCATATTTGGCTTGATTATTAGTGCAAAGATAATCTAATCGGCTTAGCATTTCAAATTCAGCACCATTAGGGGAAATAATGACCACGCCAACACCTTGGCCCTCTTTACAAGTTGATCCATCAAAATAAAGCTTCCATGGAGAAAAAGTAAAATAACTGATCTCATCTTCTAAACTAATGCTATGCTCAATAATGAAATCAGCAAGAACTTGACCCTTTAATGTTTTTAATGGTTCATAAGTCAAGTCAAACTCAATCAACGCATACGCCCATTTACCAATCCTTCCTCTAAGGATTGGCCGATATAACATGTGCTTAATTACATCGGCCTGGTGTCGACGAAATATCGCTGATAGTCCACCTAGGGGTATGCCCGAGGTGGTAGATTAGAGGGGAAGGTGCACAAGACGACGACCCAGACGTTGATGCAAGGCAAAACAAGATGAACACAGAGGTTTATCCAGGTTCGGGCCGCTAGGCTTAGCGTAATACCCTACGTCCTGCATCGAGTTGTATTGATTGGATCTGGCTTATGACTTGTGGCCTATGATCTGTTGTCCCGTCACCTGAATTGTGATCTATGATCTCCTGTCCTCTCAGAGGACCCCTGCCCCTCCTTATATATTCCGAAGGGACAGAGTTACATGGTAAGTATCCGAGTTGGTACTATATCTAGATTACAACTGTCGTGCGGTGCATGTCGTGCGCCGCACGCCTTCATCCTATGAGCCGGACGACTCCTAGTAGTGCGGCCCATGTACCATCGTGTGGTACCCTGGGGTCTATATCCCCACACCTGGCATGCAACAACACATGTACTAGACAATAAATAATGTCTCATTTTGGCACAAGCATAATACAGGGATAAGCATAATTTTTCAATATGGGCGTACTTTGTCTCGAGATCAAGAAGACGGCGACCAATATAAGCAATCACATATTCTTTACCTCCATCTTCTTGTGTCATGACAGCTCCAATAACCCTTTCTTCGGTGGCGACATATAATCTGAAAGGAACTCCTCTCTTAGGCGCTCGAAGAACTGGTGGGGATGACAAATATTCCTTTATTTTCTCAAATGCCTTTTGTTGCTCTGCCCCCCAAGCAAATTCAGTCTCATCCTTTAGCTTTAATATAGGGGTAAAAGGAATAATTTTCCCGAACAAGTTTGCAATAAATCTCCTCAAGTAGTTCACTTTTCCCAAGAACTTCTGCAAGTCCTTTTTGCATGTAGGTGCTTGAACTTTCTTGATCTTTTCTATCCTTTTAGGTTCAATCTCTATGCCTTTGTCGTGAATGATAAACCCTAAAAACTTTCCGACCGATACCCCAAAAGCACATTTCAGTGGGTTCATCTTCAAACCATAGCGGCGCATTCTTTCAAATGCTAAACGTAAATCGGCTAAATGAGATACATGAGCAGCCGATTTGATCACAATGTCATCAATATATACTTCCATGATTATTCCAATTAAATCATAAAAGATCAGATTCATAGCACATTGATAGGTAGCGCCTGCGTTCTTCAAACCAAATGTCATCATGACCCACTCAAAAAGACCAACAAACCCAGGACAAATAAAGGCCGTTTTGGACATATCCTCCTCGGCCATGAATATCTGATTATAACCAGCGTTGCCGTCAAGAAAGCTAACAACCTGATGTCCTTTAGCGTCATTGATCAACATATCAGCTATAGGCATAGGATACTCATCTTTGGGAGTAGCTCTATTTAAATCTCTAAAATCAATGCAAACCCTGATCTTCCCAGTGTCTTTCTTTTCCACAGGCACGATATTAGAGACCCACTCCGCATATCTGCATGGCTGGATAAACCCCGCTTGCAATAACCGATTAATCTCCTCTTTAATCCGGTCATATATTGTAGAATTAAAACGGCGAGGATGTTGCTTGAATGGCCTGAACCCCGACTTAATAGGAAGCCGATGCTCAACAAGTTCTCGGCTTAATCCAGGCATCTGTGTATAATTCCATGCAAAACAATCAACATACTCTTTCAAAAGCGCGATTAATTTTAACTTAAGATCGGCTTCAAGATTTTGATTTACAAAGGTCGGCCTAGGTACAGAACCATATCCAATGTCTACTTGTTCTAAAGGATTGGCTGACGTGAAACCCTGGCCCAACTTATTGAGCTCATCAAAATCATCAATAGCTTCACAAGTATCGGTCTTATAAGTTCGATATTGTTCAACACGATGCTTCAACCAATCAACATTAGCATCCATTAAATTACATGATAATGTTGAACCGATTGTCAATCGGCTTTAAAGATACTGGCACAAAACCCTCCTTAGTGACACTAACAAACTGAAAATCAGAGAGGTCCTGACCAGATAAACAGGCAATAGTATCATGCTCCCCGAGCAAAGGAGCATCGGTCGTAGCTACATAGGCCGATGAATCTGAGTGTACTACTTCAACATCGTCTCCCACCCATTGAATGAGAAACTGATGCAGGCTAGAAGGAATGCACCGATTAGCATGAATCCAGTCACGCCCAAGTATAAGGTTGTTGCTACCTTGTATATCAGCGACGAAGAAAGCAGTGGCCAAAGTCTTACTCCCAACGGTCAGCTCCATGGAGGCAACTCCTTTGGCCGGAATAGGATCTCCTCCTCCGACTCCAGTGATAGTCATGTTGGTCTTGATCAGCTCTTCATCGGTGCCACCAATCTTCTGGTAAAGCGAGTATGGCATCAAGTTTACGATTGCCCCGCTATCGACCAGCATCTTGTGAACTGGTGTACCATTGATGTGACCTTTTATATGCAATGGCTTAAGATGATTGACAGATTCCTCCGGCTTCTGGAACACAGCAGTCTACGTAGCGAAGTTCAACTCCGCCACTGTCGAATCATCTCCGACCACGTAGTAGTCGGCCGATAAGTAAACCACATTGACCTCCGCCCTTTATGGGGAAGGTTCATAATCCACCATCTCCTCATCTTGTTCTTCAGGTAATTCTTCACTGGTCGTGGCAATACCAGCGGAGGAAACAGGACCATTAAGAGACATGTCGGATCCCATCGGGACATCAGGAACCAATTTGGTCTTGGAATCTGGTCGGGTCGGCTCAATTCTTAATTCAGTAGCAGCCGATCCAACCTGCTCGACCCCTAAACTGGTCGGCACCTATCGTGAAGTGGTCGGATTGGGGTCCGACCTGGTTGGTTCCGAAGCCACTTCAGTAGATTCGGTATTCATCCTGGTCGGTTCAGGATCCGACCTGTTTAGCTCTACAATTATCAAAGTCGGCCTTTGATTACAAGCCAGATCTTCACCCCCTCGCTTACCCTGAGGGAAAACGGGATGTGTCGAGTTAAATATATCTTCCCTCATCTTCTCGAGCTGTTCCCGCCTCTGTTTGTTGTAGCGAGCCCTCTGCAGCTTCCTTCATTGAGTTTTACTTAAACCAGGAGGGCACCATCTGGGCTGCATGTACTTGGGATCATGCTCAATAGGCTTTTTCGCCTCTACCCCAGTTGAAGTATTTTGAGTTTCTGGAACCTTTGCTGGAGTTGGTTCTTCGATCGCCATCGGCTCAGGTTCATTGGTAAGAGGGACTTCCATAGAACCTATCGTAATAGTGGGTACAGGATCGGGTCTGGTCGGAGAAACAATGGGGATATTTTGCACCTTCTTAGGTACATAAACTTGTCGCACTTGTGCTTTCCCCGTTTCATGAGAAGTCAAGGTCCTTGACGTGATCAGCCGATTTTGATTTGTGTTACCAGAGCTTGGCTGATCGCCCAAACGATCGAACACCGAGATCCTTGTAGGTTGATTGGCGGGCATTCCCCATCCTGGTTGATAGTACATATGTGCTGGCATGGGGTAAGGTACCCACACTCCTTGAGGACCCCATTGCGGTGGTGATGAAATAGGAGGGGCCCACTGAGGCCAATAAGGACCGTTCTTCGGTGCTGGAGGCGCTGCCTGAGACACCATCATTTGCTTGGGCTTCTCAACCTCACGCTTCGGAGGAGTGGATTCTCTCTTTTTAAATGATCGATTTTGAGAATCGACCTTTTGCTGTTTGTATTTGGCCATGAGTTTATCAAAGGTGCACGGCTCTCTAGCAACTTTCCCCTTGCTCTTTTCCACATTAGTCTTCCAAGTACCAACTTCAGGCTTCTGTGGAACAAATGTGCGCAGGACATGTACCTTGGAAAGAGTAGAGCTGCTAGAACCAGTTAGACCGACTGTAGCAGTCGGCTTGTCTGTCTTGACCGGACCAGAAGAAGTTGGTCCATCCTGGTCGGTCTTTCGATTCGGCTGCCCTGAGGAAGAACCAGACTGGTCGGCCTGAGAGCCAGACCTGGTCGGTCTTTGTTGTGCTGCCCTGGTCTCGAAATACCTCTGTATATACAGGTGTCGTGCCGACCCTGCAGTGATTGTGAGCTTACTCTTGCCATCATCACTATTCTCGAGCATCACCTTGCGCCCCGAAACATTCTCAGCATTCGGTGCAACCCGTGGTTCGCCGATGACAACATTCTTCCCTTTAGTTGTATCGGCCTGCTCTGGATGAATCAGAATGGCAGGGTTCCCTGCCTCCACCATGTGAACTGGGAAAGGGGTGGTACTGATCTGCATCTCAGTAAGACTCAATCATCCTTCATTAAGGGCCGATTGGACATGTCGACGAAAAACATTACAATCGTTAGTGGCATGAGAAAAAGAATTATGATATTTGCAATAAGCCCTTCTTTTTAATTCGTTGGGTGATGGCAAAGTATAATTAATTTTGAGATAACCGAATTTAAGTAATTCATCAAATATTCGATCACATTTAGAGAAATCAAAAGTAAACTTCACTTCCTCACCCCGATTCTTTTGAATCGGTTTGAGAGAAGGACAAGTGACTAGTTTATTCTGTGTTGGCCATAAAAACTCAGCAGCATAACAATCTTTAGACTCATCGTCAGAACTATCGGAATCCATATCGACAATATGTACGCCCGACCGATGAGTCTTATGAGGATGGTTTGGTTCTTTAAGGCGCGATTCTATTGAAACGACCTTCTGCAAAAGCTGATTTACATTAAAGAAATCATGATGCTCGAGCTTATCTTTGATCTCCCGACGTAAACCAGCAAGACACAGATCTGTTAGGTCTTTGTCGGAGGTCATTAAATGAAAACATCGGTTCTTAATTTCTTTAAAACGCTTAAAGAAGTCAACTACAGACTCGCTACGTCCTTGTCGAACCGACGTTAGGTGTGATAGCCTGGTTTCTTGGACCCCATCATAAAAGTGATTATGAAACTTTTCTTCTAACTCGGCCCAAGAACCTATGGTACATTCCGGAAGTGACGTAAACCAGACGAAAGCTGTACCAGTAAGAGATAAAGGAAAGTGTTGTATGTTCATATAATCTAAGGTACTAGCTTCGTCCATTTGTGCGAGGAACATGCTGACATGCTCCATTGTTGTTTTGCTACCGTCACCACTAAACTTGTAAAAATTCAGTACCCTCCAACCGTCAGGTGCTTTCATAAAATCAAAACATGAAGGGTACGGTTTTGAATAAGTGGTCCTGGTAGGCTTAAATTGGACCCCTAAACTGGTCTCAAGAGACCTAGTTATTTCTTCCTTAAACCGATTTATGGCTCGACCAAAATCGGTGTCAGCAAGGTTAGGAGTGCCACTACACATGGGATTATGGCTCGGAGACTTCGGTGGATTGGGCAACACTGTTCCCTGTCCTCCTGAAGTCCTGTTTGTTGTTGTACCCTATTCGGTCTGTGCGGTCCGACCAGTGCCACGGTGGAGATTATTGGTCTGCATTGATGTACTAGATCCACCGTGGGCGTCCTGCCAGCATCGTTTCCTGATTGCGTTTGGCCAAACTCTGTGTGTGAGGTTTGGCCTCTGAAGGAGTTAAAAGGCATACCGAACTGTGGTTGTCCGGTAGGGCGATCAGGTTCAACGGTCTTACCCTCTAGTTTATCCATGCGATCACTAAGTAACTTAAACGAATGCTGAATTGTATTGGTAAGAGTTTTCGACGTATCAACCAACATTGCAGAATAATTAGCATGGGTAGGGTAAGGATGTTCAGGTACCTCAGTGCTTACCTTATTAGTAGCGTCTTCAGCGGTTGTAGTTGACGTAGTAGGAACTATCTCGCTGAAGTCCAGCTCTTTATCTTGGGTGACCTTGCCGCGCCGATCCTTCGAACAACTTTCTAGGAAAGCCTTCAAGACGGCGTCGAGTTTGGCCTGCTGTGACACCCCAAATTTAAGAACAAAATTGGAGCACAATATATGTATGCCAGGATCAATTTTCATACATATATCCACATCATAGTAAATATCAAAACAATGCTTTATTAATAATATCGAACTTTGTTACATAAATGACCCTCGGGTCTGAAATAAAAAGCACAGACTCTCATGATAACGGACTCTAATGAAGACGCTGATGTAGATGCGGAAATCTGGACTCCATCTCCACAGGAAGGTCGACCGGGGGTAGCGCCATCCTAGTACAGGTCGTCAGGGTCGTAGCCTCCGTCTTCTGGATACTCCTGCTCCTCGTACGTGTAGTCTCCAGCGTCTGGGTGGGGTAGCAGGGGGACAAAGAGGAAGGGTGAGTACATCGAAATGTACTCCGCAAGTGTAGGAAATATATGCTTATGAGGCTAATAACAAAGGTAGGCTGACTTTGTTTGACTCAAGCGCCTAAAGCGACACACCCTATTAATCCTATTAATCCTATGCACCTATTTACTAGGTTATAGACAGACTCTGTAAAAAAAAGTAACAACACTCGGAGTCGCACCGAGCAAGACCACACTTGGAGTCACACCAAGTAACCACACCTGAAGTCCATCAGGCAACCGCACCTGAAGTCCATCAGATGACCCGAACCCAAAACCAACCAGTAACCAACTAATCTCAAAGAAGTCCAAGCCGCTCGTGACCGTGAGCACGGCTGATATATCAGTTTTACACTCTGCAGAGGTTGCACATCGTTACCCATGAGTCGTGCAGATCCCGTCACGCTATACACTGCCGAGGTGCATAGCGGGTTGCACTGCAAGGCCTTTACAAAGTCCCTCCAAGCCTGTGTTACACGTACTCTAAGGTTTCTCCCCTGTCCATAAGTCAACGACCCCAAGGGACCCCTCTTGAGCCACTAAACAAACCACGTGTAGCATAACTTAGAGGAAACTAATTAATTGGCCAGGTCCAGCCCATCCAGATCTCATGGCTGCGCTGTTAAGCCGGGTTACAGGCTTCGAGAACCGGGTCCTAGGGATCCAGGCAGGATATGTCTAGCACGAGCCCCGAACCAAAAACCAAAAGCAGATGCCGAGTCCCACGGCACAAAACCACCAATACGGGTCCATCCTGCCGGATTTACCTAATAACCATGTTACTACAAAATTACCATGTCCACATTGTTTCATAGTTCATTAATCAGGATTATTTATAATTGACCACCATCCCATCCCGACATGACTGCAGGGCTAAGCATGACTTCTACCCGAACAACCCAAACCAGGCGACAAGGATAATATATACAAATTCTAGTAAACCCTAACATGGGATTCAAATTAATGACAAGCATGCATCTACAAGATCTAACTACTCTAGTACCAAAAGTAAAATAAAGTAGGTGCAAGATGTTCAAGGACACTTGCCTTCGGACTGGGTCGAATCAACTGGGTCGCAAGGATGGTCTGGAGCGTCCTCGTACTCCGCACTCTCTGGATCACACATCAATACATGGCCCAAACAAAGAAATATAAGAAACAGTACATCAACAGTAGTAAAACGGTATATGAACTGATCTACTTGATAGAGCTCGACGAGACGAATCTAACGCAAGTTGAACGGGTCAAAACGGAGTAAAAATGAGCAAGTTATAAGCGTTTGAATCTGAGTGGCAAAACTGTAAATAAACCAAAGTCATTTTCGTATTTTAAATAAACAAATCTGAAAAAGAAAAGGCGTCAGGACTGGGCGTCATTTTCTTAGAAGAACAGGGGCTAATATGGAAGTTTTCATAGACTCAGTGCATAGGAGTATTGGGCGGCGGGTTGATTTGGCAATAGAGTGAGGGCCTCTTTGTAAAACGGCCGAAACCGTGCGGTGTTATGTGCGTGGCGCTGATGTGGCGCTACGTGGCTGACTCTGATTCGCCCGGGTGCACCACGCGGCCGTAGACTGGCTGACGCGGCACGCCGAGCCGGGGTGCACGGGTCTTAAAGACCTGGCGCATACCCCTTCGAGGCTCTTCTAATCTTGGCCACTCAGGATGCATCGGACGGCTACGGGAGAGGGGAGGGAAAGAACTCGCCGCCGGCGCCAGGAGCACGGCGGTGCCATTGCCCCGCGCGGCGGCGCCATAACTGCGCGACTCGGGAAAAGGCCTGGAGCCGGTAGAGACTAAATAGAAGGGTGGGTTGGAACGGGGTGCTCACCGCGAGGCCGTAGATGCAGTTCTCGGCGCCGAGAAGGGCCTGGAGGGGAGAGATCGACGACGACAGGCTCGGCAGCTTGCGGTGGAGCTCCGGCGTGAGTTTGAATGGCGTCTGCAGCCACGATTTCGAATCGACGATCGAAGATGGGGACGTGGCCTGATCCTGCGACAGCAACGGAGGTCACGAGGAGGCGCGGGGTGCCCGGAGAGTGGAGGTCCAGTGCTCGGCTTTGACTCATCAATGGTGGTGGCGGCGCTAGGGTTTGCGGCTGCCGAAGGAGCTTGGTGGCGGCGGTTGGAGGGCGTGAGCGAGATGGGAAAGGGAGCGGTAGTGGCGGCGGCTCCGTTCTTATAGCGCGGAGGAGGATGGATAGGCTCCAGGCGCCGGGAGAAGCGGGCGGCGACGGAGATGGCACCCGGGGATGTCGGACGGAGGTTGGGGACACCTCTGACAGGTGGGTCCCACCCGTCAGCGAGACATGGCGCGGGTTCGGCTGGTCAGTGACAGGGGAGGGAGCACTCGTAGGCCGGCGCGGCTCTGGGCCGATGCGAGGTGGGAGAGGAGGCGGCCTGCAGCGTGGCCCAAGAGGGAGGAGGCGGGGAGCGCTTGAGAGGGGGTTGGCGGGCCGGTGCGGTGGTGCTCGGTCCGGAGAGGGAGACGAGGCGCTGACGGGCCACTGCAGCTGTTCGGGCCCAAGGCGGCAGGCAAGCTAGTGGGGACGCAGATGGGCCAGGGGAAGGTTTCAGGAGAGAGGGGGAAAGGTGGACGTGGGCCGGCTGGTCGATCTGGCGGGCTGGCCGGAGGAGGAAAAAGGGAGGGGAGAGGGGAGAGAGGGATTTGGGCCAGACCGGTTCGGAAAGGGGAAATGAGGTCCAGTTAGTACTTTGCCTTTCTCTTTTTCTTTTCCAAGTTTTGCAAATCCTTTTTGAAAGCAGATTTCAAACCCATTTCAAAATCAAATCAGTTTTGAAAACTTTTGAAAATATTTTCCCTAGGTTTTAGAAATAAAATTTGAGTTTGATTTCGCAAAACTTTTATTAATCATTTTGTTGATTTTCTAAATAGAATAAATTCGATTCGCCCTATACGGGTTTAATAAATTTATTTTCCACTCAATAAAAATATGCAATGGCATGAATGCAACATGAAAATGATAAATAAATTTTATTTTCCTCCTCTAATAAACTAGCCAACCTATTTAGTTTCTAAATTCTTTAATTAAATTGGGGAAAATTAAATCAGGGTGTTACACCTGCGCTTGTTGCTTCAACTCATCGGGAAGCTCGTCAATGCCCGTAGGACGGACGATGTTATCCTTATCTGTAGCACCGTCTTTGCCGCCCATGTTGGTAGTAGATGAAATTCCAATCTTCCCCAGCGGAGTCGCCAAAAAGTGTGTTGACGTCGGAAGTGATCCGAATCACACACCAGCAGGGCTAGAACGCCCGAAGAGGTTGCAGATCAACCTGAGACAACAGGGGGCCTGGCTAAACCGTCAAAAACCGATGTGAAGACCGGTTTAGATCGATTTAGCGCTTTGGATCCCTGTGTTGGTAACTCTAGAACTCCTCCTGGGAAGACCCATCGGGGAGAAGCACGTAGAGGTTGTTCTAGGACCAGCAAGGCCGCCTAGAACGCCGTCGAGCCTCGCCGGAAAACGCGCCGAACAGCAAGGTAGAGGGGAAAAAGGGTAAAAGGGATAGTAGATTGATTTTTGATCGATTAGGGTTGGATGCCTCAATCGGCCATGATCCTCTCATATATATATATAGAGGGGGGGTTGGTCTTATCCCAATAGGAAACATCTCCAGATACGATCTCCAAGTTTTCTATCCGGACTCTATCAAAATATAGAATCCAAGAATCCAATCCGGACTAGACAAGGTAAACCTGATCTCACCGATCCTTGAATCGACTAAATCGAATCGACTAAATCGGTTAAATGGGCTCTATCAGCCCATACTGATCAACAAATCATCCTTACAAGAAAAGGATCTATATATTAGCGTTGGACTCGGCATTCATCACAACCACAAGGCCTCCGACCAGCGTCACCTGGTCGGACATAACATGACTGGTCGGAAGTCAAAATGATCAGGCCCATTTGATTTAGAACATCCGATTTTTCAATTATAAAGTATTTAAAAGACAAGTTCGACCCTAATATATAGGCTGCATACCTCTTCTAAATTCATCTTTTATCTATGACACTTTTGAGTGTCAACAATAAAAATACGAGATCGTCGCGACCACATGATTTGTCAGCTGAAAAGAGATCATACATGAAAGAAACAGTATGACAATGAATGGTGACCAAATGGTCACTCTCACCTCTATATAAGGATGGATCCCCAGCCCTTGTCCACTAAACGCGCACCCAGCAGCAGGAAGAGGAAGGTGAGCAATTTCCCCCGCGCACCAATGGCCGGCCAAGGACGTGGAGAGGCCGTCGTCGCCGCCGCAGGGGACCGCGAGCGTCTCCAGAACCAGGAACTCTTCCACGCCGCGCGCGTGCTGATGCTGTTCGGTCGCCGCCGTTGGAACCCCCTCCGCCGACCCCATGGAGGCGTTCCTCGGCCTTCTCCTCTGGATGCTCGACGTGTGCCTCCTCTCCCTGGTGCCAGCGGCAGCGGCAGGACGTTTCCCGCACGCCGCACTGGCCGCCGTCGTCGCCATCCTGAACCTGAAGCACTTGTTCACTGTGTGGAACTAGCTCCACCTCGGAGATGCATGCTGCGCAGTGCTGTGCCACTCTTTGCCCTTAGCTTTTTTGCGTGGTTTTGGCATTTGGCTAATCAAATAATTAAGGATGGCGAGCCTTTTCTTTCTTTGCTCCAGCGTGTCAGGTTTATCACTACTGATCGAGTCTTTTGCTGCCTTTACCGCCTTTAGACCACCCGCACCGGCTCCGGTAAACGGAGCCGCTACCGAGGTAGCGTAAAAAAAGGGGGCGTAGCGGGAGACGGTATATGAAACTCTACTCCGGGCGCAGGCGTGGGCGTGAGAGGGAGAGGAGAGAGAGGAGAGAGTATGACGTGAGTACAGATAGCCTTACTACATACCTTGTTTCTCAGTCTGTCAGAGTGCCCTGTTTTACATGCTTTGTTTGTGTTGGCCGTGAACCCGTGGTACAAGAAGCTGTGTTGTGCTCTGAAGCCTACATGGATATTTTTCCCTCCCTTGAAACAGCAAACGAAGCAGGGTGCTCCTACGTCAGTCAGGAGTCGGGACTCAGGAGTGTATCGGCCGGTGAATCGGTGATGTCTGTTCTAGTGCCGTTTGATCCTCCGGTTGCGATCAGAGGGCCTCGCTCGTTTATCTCGGAACAAAGGCTTGAAACGATTTCTTGCCGAAATATTTCTGGTTCAATTCGAGATAACCGAACGGTCCCTAACAGAGTCCTCGCAGGGTTCAGGTTGACTGGCTCTGTCGGGATCTTGAACGCAGCTCCTGTCGTATGATGCAAATTCGGTGCATAAAAACAGGGCAGGGCCATTCGAGCAGCTCCAATAGTTTGCTAAAACTCACTCGCCAAACCTTGCTATTTGGCAAGTTAACATATGGCAAGTGGAAAATGTTTACATCTCCAATAGTTTGCTAAATGGGCTTTGTAAAATAAGAAAAGGTGGCCCACTCCATCAACTACCGTGCGTCCTCAACCTTGCGCGACTCTTCGCCTACGCCGCGCCGCGCCTGACTCCGACTCCGCCTCCGACGTCGTTCTTCATCGCCTGGTCGTGACTCCGCGACTCCGCCTCCGACGCCATTCTCCATCGCCTGGTCGCGACTCCGCCTCCACCTACGAGGCTACGACGTTGGTCGTGACTCCATTGTCGCTGGTGGCCGGGCAAAGCTAGGCATCCAGCAAGTCCACCGATCTGCTCGTACAGAAAGGTACGTACCTTCTCATCCAAGAACTCTAGGGCGGAGTTGCGACCTCTCAACAGGCCCGACGAGTTCTAGGGCCGGCGCCGCCTTCTATGTGACCGTTTCGATTCCACTCTGTGTATTTATTCTCGGCCACGCGCGAGACGGAGCGATACCGTGAAACTTCCACCTGCGCGCGGGAAGCCGGAGGAAATCGCGATGGCAAGCGCGACTTTGCGCGTATATTTGCGCGCGCGAGCACCCAGGATGGCAACTGCCTACAATTTGGCAAGATAAACGGCAAACTATTGGAGCCCCTTTCATCTTGTTCTGCCAAAAAATTTAGGATAGCAAGTCCATTTAGCAAACTATTAGAGCTGCTCTGACACTGAGTGCGCCCCGGCAGCTGCCTCTGTCCGGACCTTGTACACAGGTCGCACGAATTAAGGGGGAAATAATAGTAAACCATAAATCATTGAACGCGTGTGCTAGTAGTCTGGTAAATGGTGATTGATAGAAAAAGAGAGAAAATAAGACAGGACCAGAATTTGATATTACAAGGGTAGAATAGGAGCAGGGGTGGATCTACCATTGGGGCTGCCGGGGCTCTAGCTCCCTACAACAGCTGCGTCCATAGAACCCCTTCTTAACTCCTCCATGAATTTTTAGTGAGAGAAGGTTAGAAAGAATCTCTGCAACTAAAATATTTATAAGAGAATCGTCTACAAGCGTGCCAAGAATCGCTCACTCAATCGCTCACCCCGTCGTGCGAATACTCTCCCAGACGCGTGCGCGCTCCAGCCCATGCGGTCGCCTGATTGTACTCCCTCTTGTCACACTTTTAAGCTTTAATAAAGTTTCAGTAGGGGTGCTTTGCCCCTCCTGTTTCATTAAAAAAAAAAAAAAAAAAAAAAAAAAAAAAACTCAAGCGAACGGAGCGGTTCTTCTGGTCTAGCGGCGTCCAGGTCGGATTCTCCCGGTTGCCCTAGATGAAAAGGACGCCTGGATGTCCCACTTGCTCTTGCTCAGCGGGTTTTAGATGAGTTCCAGCGGGTTTGTACCTACTCGCGATTCTTCCTCCCGATTCTTCAAATAAAATTATTGCACCTCCAGGATCAGGATGTCATTGTCATCATCGGCACCTCCAGGAGTACTATTTCTCTATCTAATTAATATCTCCACTAATCCCCAGTGGCGGTGCTCCAGCGAACAGGGCCTATATATATATAATATATATAGTGCCGGCGGGGCTAACGCGGTAATGCCCACGGGCCACCCGCTGCCACACCAACGACGGCGATCCATCTCATCCGAACAAGAGCAACTAACCGCAAGCAAAATCAGGCGCAGCGCTGGTCTCTTCTCCTCTCCCACCCTCTTCTCATCCTTCCTCTCGAATCCACCGTACTGTATTTCAGTAGTCGACGCACGCAGCATGCATGTGAAGCGAACACCGACCCCACGCGCTCGTCGGCCTCGCGCTCCTGCTACTCGGCGTGATGTGCTCATCATGCTGTCGTCGCCCGTGGCCAACCAGTTCCCAGGTGGTGCGGCAGGGGCCGGCGCCGCCGTGGCCGACGCCGTCCTCTTCTACTTCTTCGCGCCGGCGATCTCCAGGGCATGAGGTGATGCATGATGAGTTCATCCCATAAATTTGGGTGGAACCAACTCATTCCTCATCCCTACACTAATTATTAGCTTATGAGGAATGAGGTGGTGATACATCAACTCATTCCATTTCACCAACCAAATAGAAAAGTGAGGAGTGAGAAGACGACGGACCATGTCATTCTTCAAACCAAACACCCCACTGGCTCCTCGGACGGACGACAGGTCTGTACGGTTGCATGCCACCCTGTGTTCCGTCGTTGTATAATACGTAAGCATCAAGATAAAATAAATTGAGCCATCAGTACAGTTTGCGATGTGTTAGATGAACGAATAAATCGCAACGGACCGTTAGCTTTATTTGCCGGTGTCATGGCCGGCAAGAGGCCGATGTTGGGGCACAAAGCTTCTTTTCTTGTGGTGCTTACTGTTTTTTTTTTTTTGCGGGGAAATGCTTACTGTTTTTTTTTTGCGGGAAAATGCTTACTGTTTACTCGTCTCTTGTAACGGTGCATCGTGCATGCAGTGTGTTTATTATATGGAAAGGAAGAAAGAAAAGGCATGGTTGACAGTCGTATGGGGGCTTTTCCTCTGTTTTCCTTTAATTACATACTTCATACTATTTGATTTGATTGATGAAAGTGTGGTTCTTCGGACTTTTCAATTCAAATTCAGGTCAAGCATACTTTATCTACCCTACTAAAGCACCAACTATTTTCTTTGCGTGGTGTACCAAAAAAATTCCCCCCGCTGAGATAGTCACCCTCCGCACACCCCAGAAAATGTACCCAAAAAATAACTCCATAGAAATCAACCATCCAGATTAATTTTTAATCTTCTCTCTCCTTACTCACTCAAATCCAACGATCAGAATCATGTGTATGGTATTCTCCCATCTTCCACACCCACGTTTGCCCCCTACGTCAACACCTACAGTCCACGGTTCGATTCCCACCTCCCACATAATTTTCCTTTTTCTTTCTTTTCCTTTTTTTCTTTTTTCTTCTTTCTTATTCTTTTATTCTTTCTTGCTACCGCGTACGGCACAGCCTGCGCTGTTAATTCTTTTCTTTTTTTTTCTTTTTCTTTTTTCTTCTTCCATATTTGTTTCTTCTTCCTTGTTGTCGTACGTCGCAGAACCGTATTGTGGCCCTACGCTCCGTGACCTCGTGTCGTTCGCCCTGGCCTCGCCCTGAGCTCGTTGTCGGTGGCCTAGCCACTCGCGTCGCAACCCTGTGCTTGCCCTTGCGCGACGCCGCCACACCGCCTAGCGCTCGCACCGCCGTCGACCGCTCGTCTGCTCGCGATCTCGTATGCTCACGCCGCTCCTTCATGACCACAGGCCAACGCATGGTGGCATGCCGACCGGCCGACACTCCCGCGCAAGCTCACCGACATGGCGACGCGGCGAGCTCCCGCGGCTGCAGCAGGGCTGCCCCCTAGATCACGCGTCTAGGACCTCCACGCGTCTCGCCATGGGCAGAGCTCACCGAGGCCGGCATGACAGTGCTAGGCGCGGAGCTTGTGCTCTCATGGCCGCTAGCCAGGGGTGGAGCACGCTGGGGCAAGGGCGGAGGTCGTGCTCCCATGGCCGCGTGTGGTGCTTGTGGGCAAGGGTGAACCTACCAATATGGTGAGCTCTAGCATCCACCAGACCTCCCCGCCGGTATGCCTTTGGATCCAAGCTCCCAATTTTTATTTTAATCTATGTTTATGATTTAAGTAACCGAAAATTTATCTTTTTAATATAATTAGAATGCTATTTGTGAGATTGTTTATGAATGTATATATATATATATATATATATGTAAAATATCTCTATTTGCTATATTATTATTTATTTTATATGATTGTTATGTCACATAAATCACCAATGCAAACTTTGTCATATGTGGATTTTAATCTTGCATCCGCCATTACTTGTGGGTCTCGGCCTCGCCGGATCTCCCATCTGTGAGCCTCGCCGCACCTCGGCTGCCTGACCTCTAGCTCGCCGCCTTCCACATTCGTGTTGGGCTTTGATCCTCGCTTGCAGCCTTGCACACATCTAGGCCGTATTGTTGCAGGGCTTCATACGGACCTACATATCTCGTAGCGGCCCATTTTGTGAACTTTCAAGCATCCCGCGAACTCGTGGCCCGGCTCAATGTTATGAGTGTTTTTCGTTTTCGGATCAAATAAGATAGAGCCCAATTCTATTCCCCCGATCGATCGATCAGGTGAAGAACCGCTGCAACCGCTACATGCTGTAGCCTGACGTCATAGGAAAAAAACATTTATTTTAAATTGCTATGACTTCTGAACGGTGTATTCACTTTTAATTTCGTTTATACCAGTGTGTTCTATGTGACGATGCGACCAACACTAGACTGTTATTGCATATGTTTGAAAGAATTTTATTCTATAAGTAGCAAATTATATTATGTGTACAGTACTAACTTATAACATATAACATATAATTTTAGAATCAACTATTTTATACCCATTGTTGATCAAGCTATTTCGTCACTAACAACAAGATTTGAACAATATCAAGGCTACATTTTTGGTTTCTTATTTTCTTTCGATATAATGCGCAGTCATTGGATAATTGATAGTTTTGAGGGTGCTCTTAAAAGAGATGGAAAATCAGATATTGATGCTAATGAACTATATGTGGAGCTAAGGTTTCTTCAAGATTCTATTCCAAAAAAATGATATGGGACCTGTTTATATTATTCTAAAATTCTTGGAACGACATGACTGTTTTCACAATGCAACTATTGCATACAAAGTTTTGTTGACCATTTATGTGACTGCCGCATCAGCAGAACAAAGCTTTTTTAAAAATTGAAGTTACAGAGGAATAATTTTGTGTTTTACACGGAGACATGTTGAGGGCTAAAATTGACCATTCGGCTAGAATAGCATTTGATAGGGGTACATGTTCTAACTTCAATAGGGGTACATGTTCTAACTTCAATAGAATTTTAATACTTAAGCCTTATAATATCGACCTTTTACCCTAAAGTATTCTAAAAGTGCCAGTAAAATATAGTCATCTGCGGTTTTCCACACCTCAAGATGATCAAATTTTCCTATCAAGGAATTATATGTGCAATTATGGTTATACTATTTTAATATAGACGTGTCATATATTTTAGCTAAAATATAACAATCTATATAACTTATATGTTATGGTTACTAATATGGTTTAAAAATTTGTTAGTACCATTAGTGTATGAGTTGTTAAGAAAATACTTTTTTATGTGCTAAAGCATAACATTTAGTTAATTATTTTATTTTATTTATTGTTCATGCAAGTTGTCACAACACATATATTTTCTTTAGTAAAATCTAACTATATTAATATTGTCAGAGGTGGGTAATGTAGAAAAATATATGTACTCTATAGTTAGCTAAACATTTGTAACAGAAGATGTTGATAATTTATTGTAGATTTGAGGGAGTATTTGATTTTTGCTAATAGTAAGATCAAAATTTAGTTATGTAAGAATAGAAGAACATGTGTAATGATGCAAATTTAGGTCTACTTTAGATAATGTTTCTTAATGTCATATGTGTGTAATACAAATATAAAATCATGTGTTGCTTTATGTTGTTGTACACAATATATAGCAAACGTGTGGACAGATAATTATTTAGAAAATAGAATATATCAAATAGCTATTATTACAAATGATGATTAGGTTATACCTAATTGATGGTAAGCTGTTTCTAATTGTTGTGAGAATTTTTAGGATCTATCTTTTGTTTTTCTATCGGGTCTTATAAGGATTAACATGTAGGCTCCATTAAGAATCTCTAGTTAGAATTTCTGGTATTTATTTTTGTTTCCTTTCAAGCGTGAGATGTATCGCCTATTTGTTTCTGCGTATTCAGTGACATAAATAGAATAAACCCGCCGAACACCTCACAACGAACGCGCGATTCATGGTCGTCCACAGTGTGGAGTCCAAAGAAATGAACTAGATCCTGCGATTTCCAAAACATGGCCTCCTGCGTTACGACAGTGGGAAAACAAACAGGCCCATAATTAGTTGAAACCTAATCTTAACATATGTAAACTCATGTTACATCTTTTTGTGACTTCGTAAATTTATAGCTTAGCTTTTAAGTTTTAATCAAGTTGTGGTAATTTTTCAAATTAAAATTTCTAGTGTTTTCTTTATCTTGTATATATGTTAAGCTATAATGTGTGTGTATTTTAAAGTACATGCTTTTATACATGGTGGAACATAGCATTATAAATCTTAACATGTATAATTTGACTTACCATCTTATGCATAAAAGCAGACATCTTAGGTAACTGACAGAAGCTTGCTATCTGACTGCATCTTATCTTTTTGTGGATTCTCATATTTAATTTGACTTCCCATCTTAGGCATAAAAGCAGAAAAGCATGTATATGCATCACGACGATATAGATTGAGATGTCTTATACTGTCATCCTATCCGGCTGTTGCAAAACACCTCTATGAGTGGAGGGGTTTGAGTGCTAAAATTATCAGTCATCGGATTAGATTTATGTGGTCTTGATTAGAGTTTGAATAGTTTGCACAAAAATCTAGTTTACATAGCATACGTTCCCAATTTGTAAATTTAGTAAACGCTAGATACGGAGTACTTTTATTTTGGCAAGCATTTGAGGGCGACATGTTGGAAGCCTCAAAGCAAGCCAACAAGGAAGCAGAGTGGAACAGGGCAGCTCAATCTATCACAGTGCAAGCCATAGTAATGGCGCCAGCTTAATTATTTTCTTGCTACAACGACGTACGACAACGTGAGAACGCCCATTGATGCAGTGAGTTGCTCAACTTGTGTGCAAGGGCACATGTTGAGCATTTGAGGGCGACATGTTGGACAATATTGACCATTTTGAAGATTCACCTTGTGTGCAAGGGTCGCTGCCGCAACTGTGGCATCACGACGGCCGAGCTTGTGTGAACCTCTAGCCACGACGGCCGAGCTTGTGTGCACCTCTAGCCACGACGGCCGAGCTTGTGTGCACGGTGACGTCATTTCATTTCTCCTACCTCCTTCTTCGTTCAAGACTCGAGAGACTGATGGTGATGGCGCGTTAGATACAATCAATCTATCAACTCGCGACAAACCGAAGGAGACGGTTATATATATATATATGGTATATATGGCGGGCAAGGCAACCGGCCACACCACACCGCAGCTATCCATCCAACCAAAGAGCAGCAGCCACCGATCGC